>OX422223.1:79826750-81026750 GCA_949130495.1 Sambucus nigra
CTTGAAAAGTTTTCAGAAAATAGGGAGAAGCGGGTCTACCCCCTCTCTAAACTTGTTATTTTTATAAGACAAAAAGGTTCCTAAGAACCATTTGGAACAAGGACCCTGCAGACCAAGGTAAATTTTCATTATAAAGAAATAATTATTTCTTTACTTATGATATATGCAAAATTTTATTCAAAGTTTGTGGAAAGGAGAAGGACTAACCCCATCTCCTATATACTCTCTAAGAAATGAATGTGCATAACAAAATACCCCACAGTCACTTGGGGCTGCTCTAAAAAAAATAATACCCCACAATCACACCGGGATGTACTAAAAAGTACCCCATAGGCACATGGGGTTGTGCTAAAATTTTAAACTTTCTCAACTCATATGCAAGTATCCCAAAGTTAGAGGGGTAGCTTCAAATTTTTTTTGCTCAATTATATACAAGTACCCCGCAGTTAGAGGAGAAACTTAAAAAATATAACTTGCTTAGCTATATGAAAGCGCCCCGCAGTTAGAGGGGATGCTTCAAAATTTAACTTAAGCAGCTATGTGCAAGTACCTTAAAGTTATAGGGAAAGTTTCAAAATATTAAATTGCTCAGTTATATGCAAGTACCCCACATTTAGAGGGGAAACTTCAAAATTTTAACTTGCTTAGTTGTATCTAAGTACCCCACAGCTAGAGGGGCAACTTCCAATTTTAAACTTACTCAGTTATATGCAAGTACCCCGCAGTTAGAGGGGTCACTTTAATTTTTTTTAACTTGCTCAGTTATATGAAAGTACCCCATAGCTAGAGGGACAACTTCTAAATTTTAACTTCTCAGTTATATGCAAGTGCCCTGCAGTTAGAGGGGGAGCTTCAAAATTTTAACTTGCTCAGTTATATGCAAGTACCCCGTAGTTAGTGGGGCAACTTCCAAATTTTAACTTGCTCATTTCATATGCAAGTACCCCGCAGTTGGAGGGGTAGATTCAAAATTTTAACTTGCTCAGTTATATGCAAGTACCCCGCAGTCAGAGGGGCAACTTCAAAATTTTAACTTGCTCAGTTGTATGCAAGTACCCCGCAGCTAGAGGGGCAACTTCAAAATTTTAACCTGCTCAGTTATATGCAAGTACCCCGCAGTTAGAAGGGCAGCTTCAAAAGTTTAACTTGCTCAATTATATGCAAGTACCCTGCAGCTAGAGGGGCAGCTTCCAAATTTTAACTTGCTCATATCATATGCAAATACCCCACAGTTAGAAGGGGAAGTTCAATCTTGAAGTTCTCACATAAAATAGAGCAACTCAGAGTATTGAGCAAGTGAAAGTATACATATAAGTAAAACAGTTTTGTACCTAAGACTCTAAGGGCACCGGAGCGCTCACAGTCTTGAGAAAGTGCCAAGTATAAGTATAAGGTACGACAGTTTAGTACCCCAGGCTCCAAGGGCAATGCAACACTCATCATATCGAGCAACTGCCAACTATAAGTATAAGGTACAACAATTTAGTACATCAGGCTCTAAGGGCAACGGAGTGCTTATCATATTAAGCAGCTGCCAAGTATAAATATAAGGTACGACATTTTTGTACCTAAGGCTCCAAGGGCACCGGAGCGTTCACAGTATTGAGCAAGTGCCAAGTATACATATAAGTACGACATTTTTGTTCATAAGGCTCCAAGGGCACCGGAGCGCTCACAGTCTTGAGCAAGTGCTAAGTATAAGTATAAGGTACGACAGTTTAGTACCCCATGCTCCAAGGGAAACAGAGCGCTCATCATATCGAGCAACTGACAAGTATAAGTGTAAGGTATGATAGTTTAGTACCTCAGGCTCCAAGGACAACGGAGCTCTCATCATATTGAGAAACTGCCAAGTATAAATATAAGGTACGACATTTTAGTACCTAAGGCTCCAAGGTCCCCGAAGCGCTCACAGTCTTGAGTAACTGTCAATTATAAATAAAAGATAGTACATGGGGATCCGAGGTCATTAGAGCACCCATAAATAAAAGGTACGATAGTTTCATGCACAAGTCTCTCGACACTACAAGACACTTCTGCACGAGAGGGCTAATATTGAGAAGTACTCAAGACAGTGAACAAATATTAAAATAACCTGGACTATGGGGATCCATTAAGAGTGTCTCCACTTTCCCAAGATTGCAAGTTTGATAGAAAATAGCCAAGGGCAAGGGGCTCACCACGAGCAACCCCTCCACCCAAGCCAAAAGGCCACATAAGAAGGCCAAGGGCAAAGGGCTCACCGCAAGTAACCCCTATGCCTAAGAAGGAGGGCCACAAAATAAGTCCAAGGGTGAGGGGCTCACCTCAAGCAACCCCTATGTCCAAGATAGAAGGCCACAGAAGAAGGCCAAGGGCAAGGGGCTCACCACGAGCAACCCCTTCGCCCAAGATAAAAGGCCACAAAATAAGTCCAAGGGAGAGAGGCTCACCCTGAGCAATCCCTTTACCAAAGATAGAAGGCCACAGAAGAAGGCCAAGGGAGAGGGGCTCACAGTGAGCAACCCCTCCGCCCAAGGCAGAAGGCCACAGAAGAAAGCCAAGGGTGAGGAGCTCACTGCGAGAAACCCCTCCACCCAAGCTAAAAGGCCACAAAAGAAGGCTGAGGGTGAGGGGCTCACCGTGAGCAACCCCTCTGCCCAAGATGGAAGGCCACATAAAAGGCCAAAGGCGAGGGGCCCACCGTGAGCAACCCCTCCGCCTAAGACAGAAGAAGGCCAGGGGTAAGGGGCTCACCGCGAGCAACCCCTTCGCCTAAGATAGAAGGCCACAGAAGAAGGCTAAGGGAGAGGGTCTAACCGCGAGCAATCCCTCTACCAATGATAGAAGTCCACAGAAGAAGGACAATGGCGAGGGGCTCACTGCGAGAAATCCCTCCAACCAAGCTAAAAGGACACAAAAGAAGGCCAAGGGCGAAGGGCTCATCACGATCACCCCCTCTGCCCAAGATGAAAGGCCACAAAATAAGGCCAAGGGCGAGGGGATCACCATAAGAAACCCCTCCGCCCAAGATAGAAGGCCACAAAAGAAGGCCAAGGGAGAGGGTCTCACTGCAAGTAACTCCTCTAATAAAGACGAAAGGCCACAGAAGAAGGCCAATGGAGAGGGGATCACCGCGAGCAATCCCTCTACCCAAGATAAAAGGCCACAGAAGAAGGTCAAGGATGAGGGGCTCACCGCGAGCAACTTCTCTACCCAAGGTGAAAGGCCAGAGAAGAAGGCTATGGGAGAGGGGATCACTACAAGCGACCCCTCTACCCAAGATAAAAGGCCAAGGGCGAGGGGCTCACCACGATAAACCCCTCTATTGAAGATAGAAAGCCACAGAAAAAAGTCTGACGATGAGGGGTTCACCATGAGCAACCCCTATTAACAAAGTAGAAGGCCATAGAAGAAGGCCAAAACGAGGGGCTCACTGCAAGCAACCCTTTTGACCAAGTTGATACCCAGATAAGGAGGTCCACCATAAGTGGGCCCATCTATAAAACTTGGGATGAAGTGACAGAACATTTAATGACCCTAACGGGAATGATGAAGGAACCCTAGAGTCCCTCAAAATTAAAAATTGAATTTATGGCGTAAAAAGACTTTTTGTTTGCCCAACACAAAAGACTTTACACGAGGGGCTAATGTAGAAGGGTGTCTTCCCAAAATACTTTTTTTGGGGGTCCCTCCAGAAACCCAAGTTGAGAAGAAACCTCACTTAGGTAGCGACATAAGCCCATGTCGAGAGGGGATCCTTCCAGGGTTCCTGTAGAAACTTGAGTTCAGAGGGAACCCACATAGGTAGTAGAAGAAGCCTATATTGAGAAAGGAACCCGCAAGGGTCACTACAGAAGCCCAAGTTGAGAGGGACTCCACAAGGGTCCCTGTAAAAGCCTATGTTGATAAGGGCCACCGCAAGGGTCACTGTAGAAATCCAAGTTAAGAGGGAACCCCACCTTGGTAACAGCAGAAGCCTATATTGAGAAGGCACCCCGCAAGGGTCACTCCAGAAGCCTAAGTTGAGAGGGACTCCGCAAGGTTCCTTGCAAAAGCCTATGTTGAGAAGGGCCATCGCAAGGGTCACTGTAAAAATCCAAGTTAAGAGGGAACCCACTTAGGTAGCAGCAGAAGCCCAAATTGAGAAAAGCCACCACAAGGGTCCCTAAAGAAACTCAAGTCGGGAAGGTCCACCTTGAGGGTCCCTGCAGAAGCCCAAGTTGAGAAGGTCCACCGCAAGGGTCCCTGCAGAAACACAAGTTGAGAAGGGCCACCGTAAGGGTAACAGTAGAAGCTCAAGTTGAGAAGGGCCACCGCAAGGGTCCCTGCAGAAGCCCAAGTTGAGAAGGGCCATCGCATGGGTCCTTGCAAAAACTCAAGTTGAGAAGGGCCACTACAAGGGTCCTTGTAGAAGCCCAAGTTGAGAAGGGCCACCGTAAGGGTTCCTGCAGAAGCCCAAGTTGATAAGGCACACCACAAGGGTCCCTATAGAAACTCAAATTGAGAAGGGCCACCATAAGGGTCCCTGCAGAAGCCCAAGTTGAGAGGGCCCTCGCAAGGTTCCCTACAGAAACTCAAGTTGAGAAGGGACCATTGTTAAGAGGGACTTCCCCAAAGTCTCCACGGAAACTCACGATGAGAGGAACCCCACCAAAGTGGCTTAGATGGACGAAGAAGCCCAGGTTGAGAAGGACTCCCCCCAGGATCCCTGCAGAAATGACATTTTAGAAGGAACCCCCAAGGCTTCCTCAACAGAAAAAATGATGTTTGAGAAGGAACCCCCCACTAGGGTTCCTTAACAGTAGAAACTTTTATGGGAGGAGGGACCCGCAAGGTCCTTCCCCCTCAGCTCCCAGTAAACCAAGTTAGGATGATAGGGTGTCTTCCATAAGCAACACCTCATCATGAACAAGAACAAAAGTATTGACATTTATTTTCTTATACAGGTTGCCTAGTTGAGCAAGCATGGCTCAAGTAGCCCAGTTGGGATCTCTTGGGAGTTTTATCTTGGCGGCTGAGGGACAAGGTATTTTGAGCAAGATAAACCACTTAGCACTATAGGATTGAGAGAATACTAGTAGGAAGACCGAGAAGTCACTCAAGACTACACACATCGCACACTTAGTCACAAGTAAAGTGGGCAGCCAAAGAGTTGGCTGCTCATAAGGAATAAACTCTTTACAAAAAATGACTTTTTGACAAGAGGGGGTACTCAAGGGACCTCTTAAGAAAAAATAAGGATTTTTGAGGAGAGGGGTACTCAAGGCATCCCCTCTCAAGATTCGTAAAATATTTGCACCACAAGTTACCGTTTCAAAAGAAATTTGCCAAATCAGATATTTTATCTCCATTAGGAGACATATTTGCTTTTTGAATTTGTCTTGCACCAGGTGGCACCTATCTGAGGAGACAGGCTACTGCACACAAGTAGGGACAAATGGTACACTGCAGGCCTTGTCCCTCACCAACCCTCTAAGTTTTGGCGCTCCCTAGCACCCAAGTATAAATAGGACCCCTGGGCAAGGTCAAGAATAGATAGAGAAACTCAATATCACTGTTACTCTGTTAAAAATTACACCAGGACCTATCTAGTATTCTCTCCCTGCTCTCTCTCGCTAGTTTCTAAGTTCCTTATTTTTTCCCTCCCCACTAACAACCATCATTCTCAGGAGATCCTCTTGAGAAAATTACTATTATTATTGTGTAAGTTTATCTTCTTGCAGGGAGGGAGTTCCAGCTTGAGCTCCATTTTTACGAAAAGGGGAAGGTTTTATCAGAAACTACTCCAGAAGTTCGTGAGAACCTTACAGATAGCATCCATTGGAGTGGGTCACGCCTCACCCTTTCCAGTTATTCATAGAACCCAGTCTCACTACCCTCCTACAGGATCATATAGGATGTTGCTAAGAGTAGTAGTAATGGTCCATGAGTTGAATGTTTGAAACCATATGAGCATTGTATTTCATTTGATGAGAGTGATCTCAGAGACTGAGGTTATCTATCACATGTTGAGATTGTGGAAGCCTAGGTATGATGGTTTAGTGATTGGCTATCATCCCTGAGAGATGTAACTTCGCCTTGATTTGGGATAGTTTTTCCTACCAATGATGGAACAAGTAGTATTGATCCTAAGGAGGGAATCCTAGCATCTTAACTTCCCAAAGGAATTAACTTTGTGTTCCATTCATCTAATAAGGATTGATGATTCATGGTAAGGAATTGTCAGGTTATACGGTAGTGGATGTTGGTGAGGGCTATAGACTTCAAGGGTATGTTATGGGTTCGTACTTCGTGTGGAACAATTCGCTGTCAGGAATTGATTATTTTCTTTTACCATGGCAGTCACTTGATTCGATGCATTCCTTATGTCTTCTTTGATCCTAGTATTGGGAAGTTGTTTATCAATTGTGATTCGAGTATTACGCTGCATAAACTCAGTAGTGACGCGGGTAAAGCCAGTTATAGATGATGCATCACGGTAAACAAGTACATTCTTCTTTGGAAGAACCTTTGTTTTACACTTGTTTGGGTGTACGTGTGGTCTCACATTTGTTTCATGTTTTCATATGGTACTTGACGGCTTTAGGTTGACATGTTTCGTTAGTTAACCGATATAGCTAGTTACGACTTGGTCGTGGGTCCCAAGGTTGTGACTTGAGAATATTATAAATATTAGAACCTAACAAAATATTAGATGTTAGTGTTTTAATCCATTTGGAAGTGTGCAGATTGAGGATGTAATATCTCATACATATGTGTGTTGTGACACCTAGGATGACTCTAAGTTAGCTAAGGATCACATAGGAGATATAGGTCGGGCAGACCAATAGGACTAGATGACCATCTCATGATTAATGATGTGATGACTAGTGATGTCGCGAATGTATCAGCCTAGGCTAGGTGTGATTATAGGTTTCATGAGGAAACGTAGGTTGTGAACCCTAGCGTCAGAAAGATCCATGATAATGAGTTCATTGGTGATAGTACGATAATTGGTGAGTATCGATTGTCCCAAAGTTTTGTTTAAATGGACAAGTTAGGCATGCTTGGGGTTAGTCTTAAGGCCTTAGGTTCCACCATGATCGTGTTAATAATGTAATTGATAAAAATAAAATCCCTGTGTTTAGACGATAGTATTGATAAGACTCTAGGATTGGAAGTTGATTGAAGATGGTTGGATTCTAAATTTATGACTAGAAATTTTGAGGAAGAAATTTACTAATGAGGGAATAATGTAGTACCCTGCCCTAAATATTTTATTTACTCCCTGTATAAAGTTGTGATAATACGAAAAATGTGGAGACTTGGATGATTATGACTAGGTGATATTCTTGTTTAAACTGATCTGGAGGCTTGATGATAATTATTGAAAATTTGTAGGTAACGAATTGGAATGAAGTAAAGAAAATTGTTGGATTTTTTTATGGATTATAGGATTTTCTATTATAAATTATATATATTCCTCCTTTACGATTTTAGAAAATGTTTGGGCAAAAATCGTTGAATATTTAAAGTTGATCGTTCGAACGACATTGGATGTCGTTAAAATGATGGGGGATATCGTTTGAACAACGAGGAATCGTTTGAACGATGTCTGACATTCACACAATTCGCTGACATATGGGCCTGATGTTCTGAATCAATGCAGACGAAATGAGTCAGAGGGCATATGAAAGGGACTTATCAATCACGGGTTCTGCCAAGTTTTTTGTGACCATTGACCATAAGCTTCATGAATCTGATAATATAACCTTATTGTGTGTATAAGAGATAGGTGTGGGGAGGTAACACACTTCCAACCCTTTCTTTCCTTAAGAGCTCACAACTCCCCCTCATTGTGGTAGTCTTCAGCCATTAAAGGCCTAAGCAAATACATTCACACAAAGATTTTTATTTCCCCCATTTATAAAAATAGAGCTACGAAATATAGAAAGGGTTGTTAGGAGTTTTGCGTGTTGAGGAGAGTATTCTTAAAGGAAGATGATGGGTTAGTTGTGCATTTTTATGGAGCATTTTGGAGCTTTCTTCGGAGCTTGTATGGTGGGGATTTTGAGACTCCCTTTAACACCACCTTTGGAGGCGGGGGAGTCACCCATCTTCTTAACCACCACCACCATTTTTGGAGTGTTTGAGGTGGGATTTACTAACCTTGGTTTATATTTATTTATGAGTATTATTCCATCTTGTTATTTACACATATTAGGTTAACTATATGTGGGTTTTGTGGTAGTTTGCATTAATGTAGTTGTTAGCTATTTACTATGGTTTCATGGGTTGAACAAATTTTTTTAATAGGGTTAAAACTGAATAAAAGTTCAGATTACTATTTCATAGCATTTGGGTATAAAAGTGTGTGATAAAATAGTTATAATGTATTTATGGGTTTATTAAATACATTTTTATTGTCTTGGAGAAAAAGGGGCAGTTAAAGGAAGGATTAAATGAATTTTAAAGGTGTTGTAAAATTCGGAATGCTATTCATGACCATTTTGTGAAATAAAAATGTGTTGGTATGAAGTTTAAATATGAACAATGTGATTTTTATGCATATAATTACTTTGGGCATGTTGAGACATTTTTGAGATAAAAATGCGATTTTTACTTGAATAATAAGAATTTGTTTAAAAGGAAACTTTCACTTTAAAGGTTTAATCAAAGTGGGTAAACTCGCATGGGAAATAAAGTGGGTTTATTGTGTAAATATTGACTAACATGAGTTTTTAGTGTTAAAACTCATAAATAAAGTGTGTTTATCAAATGAGTAGAAAAATGGCATTTTAATATTTAAAATGTATGAACTTATATATTAAAGTGAAAAATATGAAAGTTGGGTAAAGTGTGTTAGTAAGCTAGTATTTTTAATTGACAAATGCGTTTAAGAGTTGAAATAACAACTTAAACTACCTTTTCGAAAAATGATTTTTGTTGAAGGATCAAAATGCAAGTTTAAGTAAATAAAGTTGAATTGATAATTTACTTAAAGTGGAACATTTTTATGAATTAAAAATGTTGGAGAATGTTCTTACACTAGTATGGGTGAAATGGAATTAAGTCCTAAAATGTGAATGATGTTGGAATAAAATCAACGTGTGAATAAAAGACTTAAAGGAGAAGGTAATCATCTTTCAAGTATAATATAGAAATGGACAGTTAAGTCCAAGGCTTTTACTTCAGCCCGAAAAAGGCAAATTAATATGAACAATATGAAAAATGTCGAACACATTGCCAAGATAATGATATTGGATGACATCGGGTTAAATAATTAAGCAGAGCTATGCTTCCCCTAGGGTGAACAACCCATAAGCAACTGCAGTTTACTTGGCGCTCGGTGTCGGACGGTGAAATTCTGTGAAACCATGGGCGTGCATGTGTTGTTACGAGTGTGTGCGTCGAACGAATCCCTAAAGAAAATGCTAAGTAATGAATTGAATATTCACGATAGAGGCATAAATTAATGGTACTAATTCATTGATTTACTAATCCAAGAATAACACATTAAATGTTAATATTCATGTGGCAGCTTGGGATGGTTAAATAAGATGACATAATGATGTTAAGCTACCTAATGAGGTTTGAATCATAATGAACACAAGCGTGTGTCATATAAAGTTTTTAAGGGAAAATGAGTATTTTTCTAAACTTGGTGTGTGTGCATTGAAAGAAAGTCTTAACTGATGATTAATAACTCAGCGTGAGTTAATGAATGTTGAGAAATAAATGTTTGAAATTGAATGAAAGGTTTTACCAAAAATTATAAATTGTTTAACTAGGCGAGTTGACGGGAAGAATATGCTAGTTTTAAGCATAAGATACAAAATGATTATATTGTAAAGATAAGGAGAACAAACGGTATTAAATAACGTTCTGGAAATAAAACGGTTCAATACAATGGTAAATGTATTTTCAAAAGTATATATGCAGATATATATATGCAGACGCATGAAAGACCTAAATTATAAAATTCCTTCCTTCCTAATTAAAACTTATGATGGTGGTTCAATAAGAAAAGGTAAAATCCAAATTTTAAACTTCTTTTAAAATAAACTGAATTTTAATTTCTTTCAAAATTAAAATTAAACAAAACTAGAAGTGAAATAAAAACTACTCAAACAAAAAATTTCACTTAAATCCAATTAATTCAACCCAAGTCCTAAAATTTGCCTAACAATAATTAATTCATTTTTCAATATAGGCCAAACAAAATTAACACAAATTTTATCTAATTAAATTATGCTGATTGAATTAAATTAACTTAAATTCACCCCAATATATTTTAGCACCAAATTAAAGTAAGATTGTAAATTAAACAAATTTTATCTTTTTAACCTAAGCATGTGTTCAAAGTGAGTTAAACAAGATAATATAAGCAATCCCACTACACGACGATGGACGATGAATCCACAACGGGAAAAACCTCGGACGACCTGGACCAACAAATTCACTAGATATGGTTTTTCAATTACAAGATAAAAGACTTATTACACTCGACTTGGCTCCCTTCGAGCTTCGACGTTTCTTCTCTCAAATACCACCATCTAGAAAATACCTACGGAGTCCACCAAAATCTTGGAGTCCACCAATGGAGGCACGACCCACCTTCAACCACATGTGGTTCCTTTCACCATGTGTGTAGACACCCCATTATAGCACCCCTAACCTCTCCTTACGTCCCTAGAACCTCCCTTCATCGCTACAAACCTAAGTCATACCCCAGGTACTGACCTAGAGGCCATTGGGCACTCCTAGGATCCGTTTGACCAAAATTCAAACTCATCATCTCGACTAAGACTGAATCAATTTTTAAAGGGCACTGAAACCTCTTTCCAACGGTCCATCCCGTGTACGATTCTGACTTATGGTGTAGAGGAACGACCCGTTTTCTCTCGAAACCTGACCTAGAGGCCACCAGATGCTCCCAGGCTCTGCTTGACCAAAGTCAACTCTTTATCTTGATTGAGACTGAATGATGTTTTAAAGGGTGCTGAAACCCTTTCCAGCGGTCCGCTCCGGGCCCAATTCTGACTTACGGTATGGACGAATGATCAGTTTTACTCTGAAAGGCTGGTAGACGCTTCCAGGCCCCGGTTGACTAAATTCAACTCCATGAACTAATTCAAACTCTTTGTAATGTCAAAATTCATCTCATAACATTTCCAACGGTTCACCCCGTGCGCGATTCTGGCTTACCATACGGACGAACGATCTGTTTGCGTCCGACGATCCCCCGTCCAAAGGACCGACGAGCGTTTCCAAGCCACATTTGTCCCAAAGACAACTCCCGAACCTGAGAGAAGTTCAAAGGACTTTTGAAGGTCTCTGAAGTACCTTTTCATCGGTTTGACCCGTGCATAATTCGGATCAACGGTTTGTATTTTATGACCATTTTTTCGAAGGAACCTGAAAGAGACTGTTAAACAGCAGTTTCCAAATCCTGCTTATTGGCAGTGTGCCTAAACACGGAAGGACCAGGCCTATGACGATTGGAAATGACCTGGGCCTATAAAAAGGAGGGCTTGACCTCATTGCAAGAGCAAAAACCCAAGATCTGAAATCCATCACTCTCAGCGAATTCTGAAAACCTCTCTCGAAGTCAGTGTGATTTACACATCCAAATCCGTTTCCAACATTCACTTTTCATCATCTTTTTCATCAAACTTGGTGAATTAACTACTCTTTATCATCACCCAAGTGCAGGGGCATCTCTCTAACATTGAAGATCAAGCTCAAGATCTTCAAGAAGGTCCAACTTTCTCAACTCTCTCTTCAAATTCTCCTAAATTCGCATTAACTTATTTGATTAAGTAGCACTTTTATTCTCTCCATCTCACATATCCTAATATACTTTTTATTTAGTATTATTTCACATCTCGTATTTTCATATAAATAAAACCCAAAAAAATAAGAAAAAGAGGGTTTGCTCATAAATTCCAAATGGGAATTCTCACACTTTTCCCACAACTAGAACACTTTTTTTTTACACTCATACACATATAAGAGAAGTCCCCGGTTGGATTTATAGGATAAACCCCACCCCTCATTTTGTATGCTAACTACGTGGGCTTTGATGCCTCTATAGGCTATGTAGTCGTCTCGGGGTAAAGCCCGAGACTCGAGTCCTATTTTTTTATTTTCTATTTTTTCTAATTTTTCAACTTAATTCTCTTAGATTCTATATATTTGCATACGCATATATTTGTTCTTAGTGGCGCGTTATTCCATGCGGGTTATCGTTCCATTATAACGATCAATGCTAGGATAATCGTGTAAATCCTATTTTCTAACATTACTTTTAGGAACATTCTTATGGATGACTCGATTTATCTCTTCCATAATACAAGTCGATGATTCCTATCCCCACTATATATACACATGCACACATATCACGGGGAAATAGAGGAAAATAACAACAATCCATGAGAGACCGCAAGGGTGTAATGGGTGCCTAACACCTTCCCATTCCTTAACTTAGCCTTCAAACCCTACTCGAATCATATTTGATTTCGTATGTATCAATATGTCTTTGATGCTGTCCTTCGGGATGACTCCACCTTCTTTTGTTTGTTTCGAGTAAAATAGACTGGCGACTCCATCTCTCTACATTTTTCATCTCACACATCGTCGATGACGATCGAAGCACTCCCGAGAAGGATGTGGAGGACCAAGATCCTCTCACCAAGGAGATGACCCTTTTCTCTCCCTCCGCGAGGATCGGGGATGGCCACAATGGCGACTCCGCTGGGGAATTTTGTTTAAGAGGGCTATACTCGATTTACATGGGTGTTTTATTTTCTTATATACTCCCCTACTTTGCATGTTCCCCTTTTTATGTGTACCTCATGCTTATGCTTCTATTCACACACTTGTAGAAGATTCTCCTTGTACACTTCACACCACGTGCACCTTTGATCACGTGTATCCACATATTGCACACATCACTTATCCATGCTTGGTATACTATTGGTACTTGAACTTTGCTCCCTGTTTGGCATGATCAAGAAAGATACTCTCATCATAAGATAATAATAAGAGAATCATGCATGATTCACATGACATCACCAAAGAGCATGGTTATTTACCAAATTTTCTCCAATAACTGGAGGGTCACTTCGTGATGGGCGTTGGTCCGGTAGGGCGCAGTTAGCCTAAGGGATATGACTCTCACCTTCCATTATCCAAGTACCTTCGACGTATATCGAATGGTTCCCCCGCATCGTATCGCTTGACCGAATTCATAACGGGAGGTATATCATAGGGAACTCATTCACGTACGCCGAGTATATGGAGTCTGCTCTCACATGTACCGTCCCTACGAGGTATATAATGAGGCATTTCACTTACACTCAGGTATATCAAATGGCTTGTCCACACATACCGATTGCCCTCAAAAGCAAGATGTATATCGTGGAAGTCATGCCAAATAGGGGAACCCTTTCCAATTCACCCAACCAACTGCATACCCATATATAGGTGTCAAGCCTAGGACACACATATTAGATTGTCGGTTTCGACCCGAAACTCTGCTGAAATTTTGAGTCGGCATGTCGCCTAAATTTTTGCGCATTTTTAAAACGGGACCCTGTCCGTAAGCTTGGTTACAAGTTCAACTATAGCTTTGCATATGCTACAAACCCAACTTTTTCAGGCTCGGGTCCCGTCTGACATTTCATTTTGCATTTAGGAGAATTTAATACAAGTGAGAACATAATAATTATAATAATCATGCTGAGACCTGTCTCCCAAAAATATTTTCCCTTTCTTTACTAAAAATAGAAAAACATTTCTCCTCTCTTTATCAAAAGTTAAAAAATATTTTATCTTTTAACCTTAAAAAGAAAAAGGAAATGTAAAAAAAAATTCATTCTTTTTTTTCAAAAATAAATCCCATTTTACGCCTTCTAAGGTCAATTGTACGCCCTTGGCCTGGCTCCTTATTGACTTCGGTCTTCAGTCAAATCACCCCGAATTTTCGTCCATTCCCCTAATACTTCTTTCGAGTCCAAAATCCATCCGCTTTCCATGGAGAAAATATATCAAGTACCAGTTGTATAGCCAGATCTGACGACAGTCTTAGCTTAGCTAGTGTCCAAGATTGACAACCTCCAGACTGAGTTTCGAGAGATTCAACGAAACCAGGTTCCTCTTCCTCAAGATACCGAGGCCCTATTCCATCACTCTATGAGTCCACCCGAGCCTATCTGGGTTCCCGAAGAGTATCATTACACTCCACGTGCCCCTCTTGCTAATGGGTCATCGCCTGCCCAGCTTCCTATACTAAACCTTGCCCAGCCTGGGGCTAACTTGCCTATGATCATTGATCCAAAAGAGGAAGAGTTGAACAAGGTCAAAGAAGATCTCAAGATGCTAACTAAGAAGTTCGACCAAGTCAGAATCTTTGTAAATTACTTGGACTACACCCACATGTCTCCTTATCCTAAAGAGAGGTTACCCGAAAAATTTAAGATGCCAAATATCAAGAAATTCGGAGGAAGTGGACCCACAATTGATTATCTTCATAGTTATCACCATTTTATGACTCTCCTAGGGGATTTTGAAGAAGTGATGGCCCAATTATTTCAACAAACTTTGAAGGATAGCGCCCTCCGATGGTTTTTATCTCTCGAGGAGTCCAGAATTCGTAGCTGGGAGGATGTAGCCTAAGAATTCATGTCTTATTACAAATACAACAAAGAGCTTGAGGTCACCCGTCGTGATTTAAAGATTCTCAAGTAGAACTCTAGGGAATCAGTCAGTAACTTGATAGCCCCATGGAGGGAAAAAGCAGCCACTATGACCAATCAACCATCTGAGGAAGAATAGGTCAATATAGTGAAGAAAAACTTCTTACCCCATGTCCGAGCTATAATGGGAGGACAATACTATCCTCACTTCTGAGCCCTCAGAGAAGCAGGAGTAGAAATAGAGGAAGGTCTTTCTAAAACAGAAGTTGAACCAATGAAAGTGTCCGGACAGTTCACTCCAAGAAATAATGATAATCCTGTCAATGCTGCAGTCTCAACCATCAATAACATCTCTCAACCAACTACCTCATGGGAACCAGAAAGCCGCCCTATCCCAATCCGAAAGGAATACACCGAACTCCATGCTCTCCTCTCCAAAGTTTATCAGGCCCTGTTAAGATAAAACCTCATCAAACCCTTGGACCCCCTTCCATTGCCAAATCCACTTCCAAGAAACTTCAAGGTAGATGCTCATTGCACCTTTCACCAAACTGCTAGCCATACCATCGACTAATGCTTTCACCTTCAAAACATAATCCAAGGTCTAATTGATCAGGGTACCATTTCCCCACCAACCAATCCTAAGCCAAACACTGCGCATAACCCACTCCCTGATCATGCCAATGCCATCTTCTTAGAAGAGAAACAAGAATTTGATCCCTCAACTAAAATCACACCCATATACTCTCCTAAACGTCTCCGAATTTACCCATATTTCCTCCTACACCCTTCTAGCCTCTTTGATCAGTCACTGTCACTCCTTACCAGAGCATGCATCGCTGTCCGTACCCATTCTGAAAATGGAAGTATGGAATTATCAGAAGTATTAAATTAACTCCTAGAGTTTGGCCTAAAATTTCCCTCACAGATGATCATTGATTGCCAGAGGTTTAGTACGCTATTCTTAGAAGCAAGAAAATGGTCCCAAGAGTCAGACAATTGGGTGGTACCAACCGATGAAGTCAGTATAGATGCCGTTGTCCAGATCATGGCAGAATTATTCAGGAAAACCAATAATATTTGCAGTATAACCTAGATACTCGATACTTTGAAGACAAGGGCACCTGGTTCCTTCGCCGTTACACCTACCCGCATAACGGGGAGGACCTGTACCAAGAAGCCATTGAAATCGTGGAATACATTGACTTTACATGGAAAGAAAGAATTATTTCCACCAAATGGGGGGAAGAATTCGAAGATTCAAATCAAGAGAAAGCCTCAGAGAAAACTGGTCCGGTAGCCGACATATGTGGGATAATATCATTTGAATAACTCCTCAAAGAAATAAATAAGGTGGAAGAACAACTCTAGATTGATGAAGAAATAGGGCTCATATTCTTCCCTACTTCAGTAAATCATATTACCAGATCAGGAAGGCATTACCAGATTCCAAGCTTACTACTAGCCATTTACAAATGGAAGGGTGTTGAAAACCTTCCTATGCCAGAGATGACCCTCGAGGAGAGCAAAATCCTCGATCAACTGAAGAAAAATCAAGCTAACATCACTCTATAGGGGCTTTTCATGTCTTCCCAGTTGCAAAAAAATGCTTTGATCAAGTTTCTCACTAGACCCATAGTTCCTCATTCTACCACACCAGAAGAAGCGATAAAATTTAATATGATCCTTGACCTTTACCCGCATGCTATCCTTTTCTGAAGAAGAAATCCCCAAAATTGGGCCAAACCATAGTCATGCACTCAACATCTCCATCGAAGTTATGGGTAAAATTGTACCACTCTCTCTTGTCGATAATTGATCCACCTTGAATGTCTACCCATTAAGAACCTTCAAATGCTTAGGATTGAAGGAAAGTGACCTCGCTCCAACATCAGCTGTTGTACGTGCCTACGATAATACCTGTCAGGAAGTGATGAGATCCATAAAACTTGTAATAGGGGTTGGACCTATAAACCCTATCACTGAATTCCAAGTTATTGACATCCCAACTTGTTTCAACCTGTTGCTTGGACGACCTTGGCTCCACAGTATCGAGGGTGTGTCTTCCTCACTCCATAAAAAATTAAAGTTCTTTATCGAAGAACGAGTCATCACCATTTTGGGCAACGACGAAAATGTCGAGGGTGCAAGTACCAGCAACCCAATCCTTGAGATACAACATGAGTAAAATGATATGCTCCTATCAGGATTCTGAATTGAGACACTTCTACTCCCGATAGAGGACGATTTTAAAGAAAGGGTTTGTCCAGAATACGACCCTCATGGCAACATCAATGTGATTCAAATGTTCAAAAACATGTACTTCATGCTTGGACTGGGACTAGGACAAAGACAGTAAGGGATAATTGAGCTCATTGAACTGAAAAAAGATTTCTCTCCTTGTGGTTTGGGGTATCAATCATCCGAATAAGAGCTCAGAATGATTCGCCAATCTTGACTAGAGAGAAGATTAGACTGCATTCGGACTATCCCAGGTGACTCCTTGAATGGATGATTCATCAAAAAAGGCAAAGACTTTCCCTTTTATGGCTTTCCAGAACCATGGTATGACCACACAGACAAGAAGATGAAGCCTGGAATGGAGATCTTTTTCCAAGACAGCTACCCATGGGCCGAAAGTTCCTAACATCATGTACAACCACTCATAAAAGATATCAAAGAGAGTGACTCCGAGGATTTGTTTAACTTACAAACACTGGGGCTGACACTCTGTATGGTTCATTCAAGTACTACATCATTAGATCCATCCCACCTGATTAAAGCTGCTGATACACCTCTCCTCAACTGGAATGTTGCGCCAATTCTACCTGTTGACATCCCACTTAACCCCAATGTTTACCCCATCTCTTCTTCTGTTGTCTATCCTCACTCTAATGTAATCGAGATCTCCTTTGATGAGGTTCTCGATGCTGTTTTTCCTATCAATGAAATAAATGAAGATTTTGAGTATCTTGATGTGCCTTACATTACATGTTTAGATTCTAATCAAACTTTAGGTGATGATTATTTTGCAAATGAACAATTCTTAACTGATCTAAATAAGGTTAATAACAAATAACATAACCGCGTTCAAGTTAATGAAGAAGAAACTGTTTTTGTTAACCTCGGTTCTAATAGACAATTTTGCGAGATTAGGATAGGGTCTACCCTCAACGAGCATGAGCATGCACAACTCGAAGAATTACTGAGGGATTTCATAGATGTCTTCACATGGTCCTATGACGATATGCCCGGTATTGATCCTGAAATAGCTCAACATGAGATCCCCACTCTCCTAGATTACAAGCCGGTTAAACAAAAGTTGAGAAAGCTCCGAACCGAATGGTTACTCAAAGTCAAAGAAGAAGTGGTCAAACAGCTAAACATGGGATTCATTCGTGTGATCGAATATCCCACATGGCTAGCCAACATAGTGCCTGTGTCAAAATTAGGAGGGAAAATTTGGATGTGTGTAGACTAATAGGACTTGAACAAAGCCTCTCTAAAGGATGATTATCTGTTACCCAATATATACATGATCATGGACAACACAGACAGTCATGCTCTCATGTCATTGGTCGATGGGTTTGCTGGATACAACCAAATCAAAATGCACCCAGATCACCAAGAAAAAACCGCATTCATCACACCATAGGGAACCTTTTTCTACACTGTTATGCCATTTGGTCTCAAGAATGATGGGGCTACCTATCAGAGGGTTGCCACAACCATCCTACACGATCTGATTCACAAAGAAATCGAGGTCTATGTGGATGATATGATTATCAAATCCAAAACTAGAGAAGGTCATGTTCCCGCTCTTGGAAAGTTCTTCGAACGATTACGACGGTATCAGATGAGACTCAATCCATTGAAATGTGTCTTCGGCATTACAAAGGGAAAACTCTAAGGATTCATGATCAGTGAGAAGGGGATAAAAGCAGATCCTGCCAAGCTGAAAGCCATACTTGAGATGCTACCTCCCCAAACGGAGAAAGAAGTCCACGGTTTCCTTGGGAAATTATAATACATCAGCCGATTCATTAGCCAACTAACTTCCATTTATGAACCTAGTTTTAAAATCCTCCGAAAAGATTCAACCAAGGTATGGAAAGAGGCCTGCCAAGAAGATTTTGACTGAATCAAACAATATCTGACCCAACCTCCGATACTCATGCCTCCTTAACTTGGTCTCCCCTTGCTCCTATACCTTACCATAACTGACACTGCAGTTGAGGATTTGCTAGCCCAATACCTTGAAGATTCCTGCAAAAAAAGGGCCATCTATTACACCAATCATAAATTGACTGGATACGAAGTCAACTACACTACTTTGGAGAAGGCATGTGTCGCGCTTGTTTGGGTCACACAAAAGTTGCGACACTACATGCTCGTCTTCCCCATGAAACTTGTATCCCGAATGGACCCCATCAAATACATGCTAGAGAAAGCCGCCTTATCCAGCCGAATGTCCCGATGGTTGATGCTCCCGGCCGAGTTTGATATCATGTACGTCGCGCAGAAAGCTATGAAAGGAAGAGACATCTTTGACTACATCGTTGACTACCCCATGGAAGAAGCTGATGTTTGGATCTATAAATCCCCAAATGAAAACATCCTTTATGTCGCTCATGACAACCTTTGATGGAAAATGTTCTTTGACGGCGCTGCCAACAAAAAAAGATATGGCATTGGGATACTTTTGATCACCCCAAATGGCTCTCACACTCCTATCACTATCAAATTAGATTTCCCCTGTACCAAAAACATGACTGAATACGAGGCGTGTACGGTAGGACTCAAAGTTTCTATCAAGAAAGGTATTCAATGCCTAGTTGTCTACGGTGATTCCTCCCTTATCATCGGTCAAGTGCTTAGAAAATGGAAAGTCAAGGACGAGAAAATCCAACCCTTCCATGCCCACTTAGAAGAAGTAGCATCCCAATTCCAAGATATCACCTGGCACTACTTACCTCGAGCAATGAATAACCTAGCCGATTCCCTTTCTACCTTGGACTCCATGGTAGACATTCCCGGAGGAATAAAAATAGCCCCATTTCCTAGTTCAAAAGCAAGATAAACTAACCAACTTATACCACATTGAGATCATCACCAAAGAAGATCCCGAGCTAGCTAATTGATGGTACTGTGATATTTGGCACCTGCTCAAGCATGGTAGGTATCTCGAAGGTTCCAACAAGAAAGACCGAGCAACCCTCTGAAGACTTATCGCCTAGTACATCATCTATCACAAAGCACCGTTGAAAAGAAACTTTCGATGGAACGCATCTACACTGCATCGCAGGGGCTAGCATTGATGAAATAATGCATAAGATCTACAACGGGGAATGTGGTTCCCATATGAACGATCACAAGCTTTCTTAGAAGTTCATCTGACAAGGCTACTACTAGACCACCATGATCCAGGATTGCACCTCCTATGTCCGAAAATTCCAACAGTTTTCCAACCTTCAACACCTGCCACCGCGAGAATTATACAACACAACTTCTCCCTGGCCGTTCTCCACCTAGGGCATCGACATCATAGGGAAGGTTACACCTAAGTCTTCCAACGGGCATGAATTCATCCTAGTTGCCATTGATTACTTCACCAAGTGGGTTGAAGCAGAGTCATACGCAGTTCTAAATGCTAAGAAATTAGACAAATTCATCAGGAAGAACATCACCTGTCGATATGGGGTCCCGCATGAGCTAGTGTCAGATAACGGGTTGCACTTCGAGGCAGAACTCACAGAAGTGGTCAACGAATATGGGATTCAGAGACACAAATCATCTCCCTACTGACCTCAGACTAATGGGTCAGTCGAAGCAGCCAATAAGAACCTCAAAGACATCATTAGTAAGATAACCGAAAGTTGTCGAGATTGGGCTGATCGAATCCCAAATGCCCTCTGGGGCTACCGAATCTCAATCCAAACATCTACTAGAGCTACCTCTTACTCTCTAGTATATGGTATGGAAGAAGTCCTACCCGTAGAGTTGGAAATTCCCTCATTGCGCGTCATACTTGAAAGCAAGGTCAACAAAAAAGACTGGTACCAAAGTCATCTTGACGAGCTGACACTAATAGATGAAAGGAGATTGAAAAATCTATATCACATACAAGGGTACCATCATTGTATAGCCCGATCATTCAATAAGAGAGTCAAGGAACACGGTGTCCGAGAGGGGGATTTATCCCTCAAAGAAATAGTAAAGCCCATCTGGGACCCAAAGGAGAATTCAAGCCCAATTGGAGCGGCCCATACATTATGAAGAAGATCTTGTCAGGAGGTGCCGCTATGATCACCGACCTTGATGGAGAAGAGATGGCTCGTCCAGTTAACCTGGACCATCTCAAGAAATTCTACCCCTAGTTCGAAATCTCAACGCGCTACGAATCTTCTCATATCCCTTCTATTCTAAAAAAAATCTTCATTTCCCTCTACCCAGAACTACATGGGCCTGATCCTCTACAAAAACCATTTCTAGAAAAATTAAAACTTTTCAAAACCCCCCAGAGGTATGTAGGCAACTCATACATCTTACATGAGCACAACCCTTTCTCTTTCACAAAAATTATTCTTTTCTTATCTCCGAGAATGATAATTCATTCTAATATATACTTGAACAAAAGGATTATGCATGCCTTAGCGATCGCTATAGATAATTCAAAAATGTAAAATTCATCAAAAGGCACTGCTGGATGATCAAAAACTTGTTTATTTCACTAATAAGAAATTACAGTGCAATTACATAAGAAAAGGAATAGATAACTTCTTTCCCCCTACCTCCCTAAAAGGCCAAATAAATTCTCAAATTTATTCCCCATTACAAAACAAAATCCCCCCAAGAATCTTACACACAGCTACCAAAATAGCCCGCTCCATCATCATCATCAACATCCTGGGGTCCCCAAGCTTCCCCTGCCTGAGTAGAGTTCCACAGACACTCCATAGATCGATAAGCTCGAACCAACAACAGAAAAACCACAACACCTCTAAGACAAGCCACCTTTACCAGTCTCCACTACCAACATCTTGCTGACTACACTTCTCCATAACCATTTTATATAATCCTCGGGGATGTGCCAGACTCTCCTAACGGACTGAGAACGACGGGTCGATGGATACCGACTCTCCCACAAAGATCCAAGCCGCATATGCAGACGCCCTGTCAGATCTTCTACCGAAAAGAAATCTAGTGTTCGAGGTGGCATGACCAGCTCCCAAATAAATTAGCGCAGAAGCAACTAAGGGAAATAGAAAGAGGTCTGTCTGAGACCAACCAACCGAACGTACGGGTATTCCCCCAACTCCAGAATAGGCAGCAGCTATCCTCACCAAGGCACTGACCAGTGAAAATTTAGATCCCCATGCTCCACACACCAGTTCTCTCTGCTCTCGATATCCAGGCCAACACTGATGAAATCGCACGAAACGAAGTTGGGTACAACCGATAAAGGATATTTTGGGGGAGTCACCAGGCGGAATCTTTCAGACAACCACATGAACAACATCACAGGGCTAACCCTCAGAAAGTCAGAACGACCTTCTTGCTAAGCATCCAGGCCATTTAAAGTCTCCTTCAGTATCACCACTGCAGGATTACGATGGTATGACATCCATGACGTAATGGTTGCAAGTTGTGGGTCCACCAGCAGTTCCCCAGTCACCACCAGCAATTTCAAAACCAAGCTCAGAACAATGGCTCCAGCATATCCAGCATCACCAACCTCCTACAAATGCACAAACTGCGTCACCGCCAGAAGGTAAAATCATTCCTCTAGTAACCAAAGATCAACCCGCAGAGGGCGGGATGCTGAGAAATCCAACCAACAACTCCTGGGGAGATCGACAAAACTCAGGCATAGCAGCCGCCACACTAGGATTTACTCTCAACATGGTAGAAAATTTCTCATAAGTCGGACAGACTTCTTCCCGGCAAAAGAGGAATACTTGGTACTAAAATTATACCGCCTCCATCAGCATGTTCCACTCTATGGGCCGATTACGCAATAAATAGACTCGACACAAGTTGAAATCATCGTAGTCAACGTTATAGGAGCACATCGCCTCCAAAGTCTCGAGGTATTTGGAAAACTCAACACTACTAGGGAGAGACATCTTACAGAACAATAAAGTTAGAACGTTAAGGTGTGATGGAAACACTCCACCCTTACCCCTTTTTTATACTTAAAAACCCTAAAAAAAGACACAACCCTTGCAGAAATCGAAGGGAATCCTTCCCCATAGGGTACCAAAGGCTGAAGAGGGTACCAATCAAAACCTTGAATTGATGGGAATAGGCTGACCTGTCGATAGGCAGGACAAGAGGCTTACCGATCGGCAACCTCCTGCTTTAGAAACTCCCATTTTTCCTCTTTTGTCAAGATCAGAAAACTCAATAAAAATAAATTGATATTCTCAATAGAATTTCAAGACCCCCTTCCATCTTTATGTAATTTCTCATTGTGAATAATACTTTCTTTCAAACTTCCAAAAATATTTCCTTTTACGGTCTCAGCAGCAAAGTAAAAAGCGTATATGCATTCATTCATTCATTACTAACAGAAGATAATAAAAAATCTCCATTCCATTGCATAGATATTTTTCTGTGTTACATCAATTTTGCAGGAAATAAAGAAAAGAAGAAAAACAATGGGACTTAGCCCAAACCCACATTCTCTCTCTCACCTACCCTTTTCCCTCTCTCTCCTAAGAGCTTCCATCCTTGCGATGCACTCTCTTTCCCATGCGGCAAGATGACGCACCTCCGCTACCCGAACCAGACACCTCTTCGGATGAGGCAGACGACCCCAAGCAAGAAGGAACAGGAACCGCCTCCCGAATATGGGTAGTCTCCAAAGATATCCAATCCCTAACGTCCCTCAGCCCAGTGGTGGACACCCGAACTTGGTGTAAGAGAAGGTGGAATCATTATCCGGTAAAGAAGATCAAAAGAAACCAGAAAAGAAAGAAGAAAGACCACAAGGTTTTACTAGAGAACAAAGGACCTCCTTTGTCAAGCCCAACTCCTTCGGGTCCATCGCATGAGGACGATGTAATATAGGAACTATCCCTCCATCAGCCCGTCAAATGTTGTATGAAGGAGTATGCAACCGCACAAAGGGAACCTCCGAAGTCATCGCCGCCACAGATGATGGCGGACCACCACCATTGTGGGAGGATCCCACTGGCCGACTCGAACCCACAGGATAGAAGGGCAGTGCATCATATATGCTAGGCGCCATCAGCCAACTCGTCACAAAGTCTATATAATCATACGACATTACCGTGTCGGTATGTAACGGATAGGACTCGCTAATCATCTCCGCAATCCTTGCATCCTCTGGAAACATCCGCTCTCGCCTAATAGATAAAGGAGCCTCACATGTGGCACCACCACCTCCCCCTCAGCAGTCTATCAAACCACCCTCTCCCCAAGATGCCAGGAGTGGCCAAACTCATGTGCCAGCAAATGCCTCATCTGCGTGTTCACCCAAATTGACCCCGTGTCTTGAACAACCGTCCCCCAAGGGTAAAAGGTTACCAGAAAAATCCCCAGCAGATATAAGGTAATATGGAATCAGAGCACACAAAGACCAAGACTGAAGAAGGAAAAAGTCTTACCCTATCACTGGTCAGACCATTCAAGACCTGACGCACCGCCTTCAGAGAAAGAGACTTCCTCGACTGCCGATTGGCCTTCCTCCATCAGTACATTCGATAGAAGTATTTAACAGTCTCATCCTTCAGAGAAACCAGCTGGGTACACCCAATCACCTCATAGAACCATGCCTGCCAGAGACAAGAATCCACGATCAAAAGAGACACACAAGGAAAATGTGAATGCATGAACTAAAGAATACCACAAGAAGATACGTAGCTCCAGTAAAAGTCTGCTGGCAGCACCGATTAAATGCATCCAGAAAAAAATAAAGGGTCGCCAAAGTAAAGCTCCCCCAATCATAGAGAGGGATGTTTGAAAATATCCTCAAGTATGGAAAAAACCATAAGTGGACAACGTCTCCGTTCGACGCCACCAGAAATCCCCCCAATACCAGGAAAATAAATAGTCGGGCCATCTGTCTCACCTACAGCCCGTCCTCCACATTAATCACCCTACTCAGCAAAACATCCCTCAGCAGGGACAAACAAATAGAGTCCCCAGATACTATCCTCCCCACATCACCTAGTGCCACTCGCACCGCCTCCGGCCTCACCCGCAAAGAGCAATCAACTTCTATATGCTCTCCATCACAATCCCGCACCATTAGCTACTTCACATCTATGGGAGTCACAGTCATCTCCCGAAAGCCAAAATGGAAGGTGTGGGTAGTGTCCCACCACCTCTCCCCCAGAGCGCCTAAAACCACCGTCGAACGAGGTGTCTCATCCAGTACAGATACCAGCCTCCCAAAGCTTGCTGATGATACTACCCAACGCACCACAGGTGGAGGGTGATCCCAGACATCCTTAAGCCCCGTCGTCCTACGGGAACGTATAGTCGACAAAGAAACATCATACTGTCAAAGGAAAACCTCTTAAAAATCCAAGAAAAAAATGAAGTCACCAAAAAACGAATGCGAAAAGTCATTTTGTACTTCCATAACCACCAGGGTTCACCACCCTAGAAGAGTGATGACGCGATGACTCCCGCAGTAAAGTCTGCTCATCTGCAACTAGCTCAAATGCATCAAAAGAATTCGCACTCCCCAAAGCAAGAGACACCCTGGCCCTCCATTCCACATTCGCCCAGTCATTAGCCGCCAACTGCTCCCTGTGTACCGCAGTGCTCACAAAAGTGTCCATTTTTTAGGTTGCAGAATGTTAGAATGATTCGCAGAAGAAAATCAGAGAAAGAGAGAAGGCAAGAAGCTGTGAAAAATGAGGGGAGCCCACCCCCTTTTTATAGGAAGCCAAGGGTCATGAAGATAAGCACTGGACCCCCACATACCGATTGGCACTGACCTTCCACCTTCTCGAGGTAGTCCAAAAGTCTGTGCCACTGTCGAATGGCACCCTCCACACCATGCCGACCGCCCCCCCCCCCTAAATTTTCATACAAAAACTCCCAGAAAACCCTGAAAAATCCTCATAAATTCCTAAAAATCCCGGGGAGGATTTAGGATATCTTCACCAAGAAAATTCACACTCCCTCAAGCAGAACCCCTATTTCCCTAGAGGAACTCTCAAAAGACAAGTGAATCTCCCCCCGGTAACATCCCCAGAGTACCCCCAGAGTATCCTAAACCTTAGGTTAACTCCTATTCCCCAAAAGTCTCAAATTTCCCCGAGCGAAACGTCTAAACCCTGGACCACCTAATCACTTCCCCAGTGGAATTTACAGCATCAAATTAACTATTCCCTCGCAAAGCATCTCCCCAGATAAAATTAAAATCACGAGGAAATTTCCTCGACAGAGTTCCCCGAGAACATCACAGTTTAAACCCTCAGAATTGGCTTCGACCCGCAGAATTGGTATCTCAATTATATCCCCCAGAATTGGCTTCGACCTGCAGAATTGGTCATCTCAATTTAAGCCCTCAGAATTAGCTTCGACCCGAAGAATTAGTGATCACAATTTAATCCCTCAGAATTGGATTCGACCCGTAAAATTAGTCATCTTAATTTAAGCCCTCAGAATTGGCTTCGACCCCAGAATTGGTCATCTCAATTTAAGCCCTCAGAATTGGCTTCGACCCGTAGAATTGGTCATCACAATTTAAGCCCTTAGAATTGGTCATCACAATTTAAGCCCTCAGAATTGGCTTTGACCCACAGAATTGGTAATCTCAATTTAAACCCTCAGAATTGGCTTTGACCTGAAGAATTGGTCATCTCAATTTAAACCCTCAGAATTGGCTTTGACCCATAGAATTGGTCATCTCAATTTAAGCCCTCAGAATTGGCTTCGAATCGTAGAATTGGTCACCTCAATTTAAGCCCTCAAAATTGGCTTTGACCCATAGAATTGGTCATATCAATTTAAGCCCTCAGAATTGGCTTCGACCCACAGAATTGGTCATCTCAATTTGAGCCCTCAGAATTAGCTTCAACCCGCAGAATTAGTCATCACAATTTAAGCCCTCAGAATTGGCTTTGACCCACAGAATCGATCACCCCCAGCATTGCTTTAGGTCATCGGAATCGACCTAAATATTTGATCGTCACTTCCTTCAGACCACCCCCATTATGCCCCCCTTAAGTCCTCAGAATCGGCCTCGACCCTCTGAATTAGTCATCCTCTTTCAAAGGCATCATGCGGTGTCTATTTGACGATTATCGTTTATTCCAAACTCACCCATTTAGGGGATCTATAGACACCCCATTCTAGCACCCCTAACCTCTCCTCAGGTCCCTATCACCTCCCTTCATCACTACAAACCTAAGTCATACCTTGAGTACTGACCTAGAGGCCATCAGGCACTCCCAGACTCCATTTGACCAAAAGTCAAACTCTTCAGCTCGACTGAGACTGAATGAATTTTCAAAGGGTGCTTAAAACCCTTTCCAACGGTCTATCCCGTGCGCGATTCTGACTTACGTTGCGGACAAATGATCCATTTTCCCTCAAAACCTGACCTACAGGCCACCGAGCGTTCTTAGGCTCCGTTTGACCAAAGTCAACTCTTCAGCTTGATTGAGACTGAATGAATCTTCAAAGGTCACTAAAACCCCTTTCTAACGGTCCTCTCCAGGCCAAATTTTGACTTACGATACAGACGAAAGATCCATTTTACTCTGAAAGTCCACCAAACGCTTTCAAGCCTCGATTGACCAAAGTCAACTCCCTGAACTGAGTCAAACTGTTTGGAATGTTGAAATTTATCTCATAACCTTTCCAATGGTCCACCCCATGCGCGATTATGACTTACCATACGGATGAATAATCCGTTTGTGTCCGATGATCCCCCGTCCAAAGGATCGACGAGCTTTTCCAAGCCATATTTGTCCTAAAGAAAACTCCCAGACCCGGGATTAGTCCAAAGGACTTTTGAAGGTCTCTGAATTACCTTTTTAACGATTCACCCCATGTACAATTCGGATCAATGATTTGCGTTTTACGACCTTTTTTTCAATGGAACCTGAAAAAGAGTGTCAAACAGCAAGTTCCAAATCCTGCCTATCGGCAGTGTGCCTAAATGCACATGCCGATTGGCAGGACCTGGCCTATGCCGATTAATAATTCCTTAGCCTATAAAAAGGAGGGTCTGACATCATTGCAAGAGGAAAAACCCAAGATCTGAAATCCATCACTCTCAGTGAATTCAGAAAACCTCTCTCGAAGTCAGGGTGATTTCCACATCCAAATCCTTTTCCAACATTCATTTTTCATCAAACTTGGTGAATTAACTACTCAACATCATCACCCAAGTGCAAGGGCTGCTCTCCAACATTCAAGATCAATCACAAGATCTTCAAGAAGGTCCAACTTTCTCAACTCTCTCTTCAAATTCTCCTAAATTCGCATTAACTTATTTTATTACTTAGCACTTTTATTCTCTCCATCTCACATATCCTAATATAATTTTTATTTAGTATTATTGCACATCTCTTATTTTCATATAAATAAAACCCAAAAAAGCAAGAAAAATAGGGCTTGCTCATAAATTCCAAATAGGAATTCTCACACTTTTCCCATAACTAAAAGACTTTTTTTTTACACACATACATATATAAGATAAGTCCCCAGTTGGATTTATGGGATAAACCCCATCCCTCGTTTTGTATGCGAATGACGTGGGCTTTGATGCCTATATAGGCTATGTAGGCATCTCGGGGTAAAACCCGAGACTCGAGTCCTATTTTTTTTCTATTTTTTCTAAATTTTTAGCTTAATTCTCTTAGATTCTATATATTTGCATATACCTATATTTGTTCATAGTGGCGTATTATTACACGCGCGTTATCGTTCCATTATAATGATCAACGCTAGGATAATCACATAAATCCTATTTTCTAACATTACTTTTAGGAACATTCTTATGGATGACTCGCTTTATCTCTTCCATGATACAAGTCGATGATTCCTATCCCCACTGCATATACACATGCACACATATCATGGGGAAATAGAGGAAAATAACAACAATCCATTCGAGACCATAAGGGAAGAAGGAGTGCCTAACACCATCCCATTCCGTAACTTAGCCTCCAAACCCTACTAAAATCATTTTTGGTTTTGTATGTATCATTATGCCTTTGATGTTGTCCTTCGAGATGGCTTCACCTTCTTTTGTCTGTTTTGAGTAAAATAGATTGGCGACTCCATCTCTCTACATTTTTCACCTTAAACATCGTCGACGACAGCCGAAGTGCTCCCGGGAGGGATGAGCGGGACCAAGATCCTCTCACCACAGAGATGACCCTCTTCTCTCTCTCCACGAGGATCGGGGATGGCCACAATGTGAGAACACTGCAGCGAAAAAAATGTCTTCCTTTTGAGGGTAGTGAAGAAACCCAAACAATCTCCTTTAAATGATTGAGAAGAAAACAGGTGCCAAACTATCTCCAAACAAATATATATATATATATATATATATATATATATATATATATATATATATATAGAGAGAGAGAGAGAGAGAGAGAGCTTGAATAGATACTAAACAAACAATTATTGGGTGTAAAACTTGGTTTTGTTCTTAAGATAATCAAATTGATAAAAAAAACATCAAGGAGACTTTTGTGAAAAGTATTTTGCTATCAAAGTGACTTTGGAAGTTCTGAAAAGTCTTACTAAAATGTTGGTTCCCGCACAAAATATATCAGGTACTAGTTAGTGGACAAGCGGGGAAAGTGGGAAAAGTCTGGCAAAATAACTTTTCCCGTTGAACTCTCGTTCGAACGACTTTTTGATGTCGTTCAATTGAGCATGCTCGAACGAAACTTGGAACGAAAAATAAGAGAACAAGTCGTTGAGTAATTCGTTCAAACGACACTTCTAACTAGAATTCAGAAAAGATTTCGTTAGAATTGTCGTTCGAATGAGAAAAATGTCGTTTGAACGACTTTTCAGAAATAGGAATTTTGCAATTTATGCCCAGAAACTGTTTTGTAAAGTTTTAAAATGATTTTCTAAAAAATAAAAAGTCGTTATACAAAAATGTTTACACCCATATAAAATATCCAAGGTCCTAAATATATATAATTTGCATTCATACCTTTGGAGACATGGAATCCAATTGTTGTTGATGTAGAAACATGGCACTAAACTCGATGAGGATGAAATAATAAATCTGGGCCGCTACTTGTTTAAACATATCCTAGGCTTGGTAGGAAAAATTTATATCCTATGACTCAAATGGTTTTGTCGGAATTAAGCCAATACTACAAATGGACTCAATTATAAATTTGTGTCCTTATAAAGCTCCCCCTTTGGCTATTCTGGGACAAAACCCAACCAAAAATCCTAAAGGTCCGTCAAACTCATCTAGACACAACATCCCACCCAAAAGAAATAAAATTACAGACCCTATGACCCAACCCAAGGATAAATTGCTTTGCCGATTTAAAGATGCCGCTAAAAGAAATTTCTTGTACACTTAAGCCCACCATCAAAAGCATAGGGAATATAACAATTTTAAATGCAATGTAAATAAGTAAATACTCCCCCTTAAACAATTCTCCCTTTTTATCTACCAATGATCTACCTTGAAAGATAGCGCTCTCCCCCTAAGTTAGATATCCCAAACAAAAGGTTTAAATACCATTTCTCCCCCTTTTTGTTCAGGAGCAGACAAAGATTTAGAATCATAAAGCATAACTTATTTCTCCCCCAATTAAATCAAATACCCCCCTAAAGTATACAAGGGATATGAATAAGGAAAAACAAGTTAAACATGTAATGGTGAATAAGTATGAGAAGAACATTTAAGCATATGGGCAATAATGAAGTACAACTCATCCATATTAATATTAATGGATACCAGCTATGATGCGATAACAAAAAGATACCCCTTAAAATGTATCGCGCTAAGCATGGGATAGAAAAAAAGAAAAAACTCGCAACAAGATACATACTAATTTTGAATTCAAAGCATGCACGGACTAGCTAGCAAGGAAAAGACTTAAAACAAACAAAATACCATATATACACACACACAAGATATTAAGGAAGCACAAGCATATATACATAGATATAAACAACATAACTGACACAACATAAAATAAAGTGAGCTTTCCACACTCTTATGGCATAAATGTGTCATATGGAAATGGAAGTGAAGGGGTGTGAACTAGCAACTATTAAATTGTGATCACAACCAATCACTTAAACTTGTTCAAGGGGTTCCATTTGATTGCAAAACTTTATTAATCATATGTAAAGCCTCATGTGATATAAGGATTGAACTCAAAGAACAAAACAAGCACAATCCCTATAAGCCCAGCATATTGATGATTCTACAAACCATTAGAATCAAGACAAAATAGCGTAGTTAGGATACAAAGACATTGTGCAAAACTATTGATATTACATCCAAACTCCTTCAAATATAATAGTGTTATTTTCTTTCCCGTTGATGAAAATATCAATCTAAATAAATCAGGCCTCGAAAATATTTTTCTTTTAGTGACATATTTTTCTTTTAGGCCTTTGGACCATGTATTTCTTTTAGGTCCATTGCAAACAATGACTTAATCGCAAAGGATTATTGTTCCTTTCGTAGCCCTTCCCCGTGGACTAACATATATCAATTTTTTAAACACAATAATCTCACGTGCAATGGAATAACATGCACAAATCCTCCATAGTCACAAAACACGTAGATGACTCAATTGATAGGATAACATCTCACATAGCTCAAATATTCACGTGAAGTTAAAATTCAAAGAGCTCATGCATGGGTGAAAAAGAGGCATAAAAATAAGAATCCTTTTAGCAATTCAAATTCAAACTACTTCACGTAACCATAATAAAGAACAATTTAATAATTGAAATACACAACAAAAAGTTCTAGCCACATGGAAGCGAAAATGAAGGTTTCAAATAGGGTATATGCCACAAAAGCGTGTCAAATTACAAATACACACAAAAAAAATTCTTTTTGAGTTTTTCAGCAAACACAAAATATAACTCAAAAGACAAACAAAAATTATTTTGCATTTAATATCCAAAAATGTAAAGGATAAAATACAAAAACTAAAGAGGCCATAATTCTAGCAAAGTAATATTTAATAAAGAATTGACTAGAAAATGACAAATAAGCATATGACTAGCAAGAATATATGACATTTAGTACAGAAGCTAGAGTATATAAACATGAAAGCCATTACTCATACGATATATCAAGTGAAAAGTCATGAACTAGCATCTTAGAACCATAATAAACTGGAAATTGTGAAAAATGCATATTTTCCTAAAAAAATCCTAACTAGTAGGATCTCACAATAATTTAGTGTAACCCGCTCTCATACGACTTTTTAAGACATAAATAAATAAAAATAAAAATGAATACAAAAGATATACAGTAATCATAATTCTAGAATGTGATTAATCATGGTGCATAGACTAGAAAATGACAAAGATACATACAACTAGCATAAATATTTTATGAAGCACAAAAAGCTAGAGTATGTAAAAAAAGCTAACACATTTAACCTTTTGTTTTATCATGGGAGGTTTCACATGAAAGAAAAGGAGAATAAAAAATCCTATCTTGTAAAGCCGCCAAATCGGATTTCCTAACCCAAACTAGTGAAATGTGATGCTCTCGGGATTTGGTAACTGTGGTGACTCTACCCTTGGATTTCCTAAGATCCTTTTTGAGATCAAAACAAAATTTCCTAAGATGACCTTTTAGACCACAACGAGAGAAAGAAAAGACTCAACGAAAAGTAGTACCTAAGGATTGACCTTTAGAAGAGTTACTAGGTGATTCTCTCAAAATAGTGGTGTAAGCTTTATTAGCATAAACATTATAAGAATCGAAGTCTATACCACAAGTGTCACTTTTTATTTAGAATGTGCCTAAGATTTTATCTAGTTTTTCGGACCTACATTCGATATCAAATTTGGCTCGACTTGAGTATCGTAACTTTTCTTCCAACTCTAAAATGCGTGACTCAAGCAAACGCCTACTCTTTTCAAACGTGAGAAGCTCTTTCTTCATTATTTCCATCAAACCTCTAAGGTTATCTCTCTCACCTTAAACATACTCAAGCTTCTCACGAAGAGTTCTCTCACGTGTCCTAAGGTCTTCCACTAAAGAAATCTCATCAATGACCTTGGTAAGCTCTCTCAAACTCGCTTCTAACATCAAATTATCCATTTTTAATTTAATTGATTCTTCATATAACTCTCTAAAGGCAACTTGAAGTTCACTCTCATCAACCTCTTCTTCACTTTAACTCTTTCTCTCTCTTCTCCAATCTTACAACCATCAAAACTTTAGGATTCACAAATTTTGGCCTTGGAAGTGTCATGTAATATAATGTCATCATTGGATGAGTTCTCACTATTGTAATACCCCGTATTTTTGTGATATTTATTTATGGGATTAATTAAATTAAATGCGCATTAATTGGAAATTAATCCGGATTAAAATACTAGCGTGATGCGAGTTGGTATTTGAATATAATGTGCATATATGATTATATATGAATATTGAAGTATGAAATTTGTCGTGAGATTGAAATACGGCAAGTTGGAAAATTTTATTGAGACGCGTGTGACAGTCGCGTCAGGGAAATATTTATTTTAATTAAAAAGTGAATTTTAGTTCTATTAACCGTATGGTCATTTTGAGTGCGCCAACATATTCGGAAGGGTCGAAATAGTCATAAAACACTAGCCGGGGGTTATGTTTGGGTCCCGGGGCATTATTGGGCCATACCGGTAACTTATAAGGGCATTTTGATAATTTTGGAAATTGGGTAATTAAAACCCACGAAAATTAGAGTTAAAAATCTGACTTATTATTAACCCACTAAGCCATTTCCAACCCCAATTTAGGTAGTGGGCTACGGGAGAAGTTAGAAACCTTATAACTTGGCAAAAACCAACCTCACCTCCATTAACACCTTGAGAAGAACTTGTAGAGAGGGAGAGAAAGAGAAGGATTCTGCAGAGAGAGAGAGAAGGCAATCCAACCTTCAAGATTCAACCTCAAATTCAGAGATTCAAATAAGGCAAGTGATTTAATTTCGTTTTTATAGAGAATGCTTCTTCCATGCGTAGGAAATTCAATTAAATTGTATTGTTCTTGGGAGTTAATGAAAAACCCATTTAAATTGGAAGTAGAAAGTTCATTTTGATGAGGAATCGCATGTAGATTGGTATTTAGATGTTTATTCTGATGATATTATATCTTGGATGAAACAAAAACGGATTTTATTAGGATCATTGATGATTTATAAATGTTAGGGTTCATGTTCATATAATTTGGGGATAAATAAAGGGATTTGAAGATTTGATGATGTTTAATATGAGTTGGCCCTATATAAACGTTTGATTATGACCTATGTATGTTTTGTAAGAATTAGGAACCTTAAAATGATGTTGGAACGATTTTTATGTGGGATTAGGAGTGAAGAAAATTGGAAAAACGAGATGGGAATTTCTGGGCTCGAATCTGGCCACTCGTTAGAAGACCTGCCCAGGTCGTTCGAACGAGCTCGTTTGAACGAGCTTCTAACGAGTTGACAGTTTGGGTTCTAACGAGAGGGATGTTCATTCGATGACTTTCGTTCGAACGAGATCTCGTTAGAAGGCCCAGTTCGTTCGAACGAACTCTCGTTCGAACAGCCTCGTTCGAACGAGACTTCGAACGAATTGACAGTTTAGGCTTTTTAGCCTGTTTTGATCCCGAGTGTCCCGTAACCTTGTGTATATGTAGAGATAACCTCCCCTTGATGATTAATTGTTACATTTGGGATGTTTGGGATATAATGAGGAGTCAAACCTAGAAGTGTAGTTTGAACCTAAGGAAAAATATGAAGTAGGACGTGAGTGTCTATTACATTGCGAGAACTATTGACGGCCTAATTTATTATATTAACTGGGAACATATAAATTGTGTAGTATCTTATGTCGGTACGAGAATGAGAAGAGTACCACCAATATACTATGGTGATTACTAAGATGTGTGAATACTTAGTATATGTATTGATTTTAAGTGTATGACATACCTACCATACTTGCTATCACGGGAGGTTTACGTTCGCTTAGGGCCTTCTAATCTTTGTGTTGCCCGGATTTAGATTGGTTACCTTGATGAACATAGGTCAAAGAAGGACTTATTGGGATGTTAATAAGTCTGCTGATTGTGGGAGCGCAGGTATGTGCGTGACCCATGTGATGTGACTGTGTTTGCCTCCATTATTTGTGTTGTATCTGAGAACGATTCCTGAGAGATTCGGAATACGTGATCCTTATGTACGTGATGTACCGGGATGGATAGCAGAGTATGTGTGTACCGCAACTTAGTCTCGGGGTGCTTGTATTGTATATTTATGACGTGAATAATATACACTTAATTAATGGGAACTTTCATGTTAATATTGTGAATATAATTATGGTAATGTTTTGAGAAAACATAACGGGTTAATTGATAGTGAATTATATTACTAATTGAGAATCCGAATGTATGTTAAGCCCTTTATTTATTTAATAACGTTAGATTTTAATATGGGAATCGAGTGGTAAGGGGTAGAATTTATTACGGTTTGGTTAGATATGGATGTCTTATAGATGGGTATGGTACGTTAGGAGTGCACATGTAGTCGAGAGGTGAGAATTTCATGTGAGTGCACGTCCTAACATGTATTTTGCATTTAATGTTTTAACATTATTAAAACACTTGCTATTTTTAAAATGATTTCCACTTTCGGGCTCTGACCCATTTGCTTTCAAATCTATTTTTGTAAAAACCATTTTAGGTGCCCAGTCATAAGGACACCATGCTTAGGATTCTCATTCAGGTGATGAGTTGTAGCTGTTTGTGGAAGTTACAGGACTTTGCTTGTAGACGCTTCATCTATCTTGACTCGATATTCTTCAGTTATCAGTTGTAGGGCATGTCGCCCATTTCTTTTAGAGACATTTCATTTATTTCAGTTATTCAGACTTCTGGCATGTAATTATTCAAGATTCAGACTTGTCGTATTATTTTTCAGTTGCGGGATTGTTGTGAGGAGTTTTCCTCCGGATTTATATTTATGTTGTTGATTATTCATTACTTCATTATAGTGAATGGTTGTTATTCTTTCATTATTCTTTTATTGCATGTTAATCAGACTTAACTTGAAATTTGGTACTTACTTTTAAATACTAGGTGGTTAGTAATTATTAAAATGTTTTCGATAGTGATGCTATTAACTAAACCAACTTGGCATTTTGAATTAATTTAATAAAGGAGTAGCTACCCGTTATTTAATTAGTCGGGGTGTCACAGGTGGTATCAGAGCATCAGGTTCTAGTGTCCTTTAGGATCTGAACGGCTTATTATGTTTCCGCTAAGCTTTCTTTGATGTAGAGCCCTATATTTTAGGACTGTTGTATTCTTTTGTATATGCTACGTTCTTCAGCTATTTTAAGTTTATAACTGTGAACTTATAAACTTTATTCTTATTTCAGATGCCTCCACGACGTGCACAACGGGTTCCCAGGGATGCTACGCCAGAACCACAACCCGCACCAGTTCAGGGCACGATGAATGCCACCGAGGTTGCAGCAATTGTGGCCCAGGCAGTAAATGCCGCACTAGCTGTAGTTCAGCAGGCACCACCTCAGGCACCGATAGCCACCCCAGTTCAGGCTCATGCATTCCCGTCTGCTTGGGAACGTGTTCCTGATGCTTTCCAGAAAGTACACCCACCAGAGTTTGCAGGTAGCTCCGATGTAGTAGTTTCGAGTCAGTAGAGGAAGGATATTCGGCGTCACTTGAGGATATACGAGTGCACTGAGGTTCAGAAGCAGATACTAGCTACCTTTAAGCTAGTGGGGTCTGCACTGCAGTGGTGGGAGTCTATTACCACAGTGGAGGAGAGAGACACTCTCACTATTCAGGAGTTTTGGGTGCGATTTGACCGCAAGTACTTTTCGTCGGCTGTTCACACAGAGATGAGGAGGAAGTTGATGAGCCTCAAGCAGGAGGGTAAGACTGTGGCCGAGTATGAGGCCGAATTCACTGATCTTCTGAACATTGTTCCGGATGAGATACCGACGGAGGAGAAGAAGATACAGAAATTTTCGGACGGGTTGACATGGAGGATTCATCAGCACTTGTTAGGGAACCTCTCGTTAGCCACTTATTCTGATGTGGTTAATGCTGCACTGTTACACTGCCAGGATCATCGCTTTCACATGGCTGAGGGCAAGTGATCAGGAGAGTCCAGCCATCAGGGCAGGACTGGGGGATATGGTGCCAGTGGGGCACAATCTGTTCAGGGGCAGAGACAGGGCGACCAGGGTTCCCAGCAGGGGGATCACAAGAGGTTCAGGTCTGGGAATTTCAGCCCCAGACAGGGAGGTTTTCGGCAGGACCAGCAGGGTCCGAATGGCCATCAGAACCAGCAGGGTCAGAATGGTCAACAGCAGTTTCAGCAGGGCCAGCAGGGCCACTGGAGGAACGGTAACGGCCACCAGGGTCGGGGGCAGCAGGGATAGAGAGGGGGAAACTTTCCGGGGAAGTGTTTCGTTTATGGCAAGACTGGCCATAAATGCCAGGATTGTCCTGATAGGGGCAGGGCCCCGCAGCAGCAGGGTGCTCGATAGGAGCCACAGAGGCCACTTTTTCAACCAGCACTCCCAGCTCCAGCCTAGGTGCTAGCTCTTCCAGCCATTCCAGCAGTTCCTGTGCAACAGGGACAGTTACAGTATGGACGTGTCTATAACGTCCACCAGGCAGCAGCTCCGCAGGCACCACCCGCTATTGAGGGTATGTTTCCTATCCATGGAACTATGGGTCGTGTTTTGTTTGATACGGGGGCAACACATTGCTTTATAGCTACACATTTTGCGTAAGCCTTAGGGTTGTTAGCCACAGCAGAGAGCACAGTGACGTGTGTAGACTCACCATTGGGGAGTGGGTCACTTATTTTCTTTATATGCCGGGGAGTAGGGGTAGAGATTGGTAGTTTGGTATTACCTGCAGATATGTTAGTTTTAGAGATGACAGAGTATGAGGCCATTATTGGTATGGATTGGCTTGTTGCGTTTCGAGCCATGATTGACTATTTCAGTAGGAGTATTATCTTTGCCATTCCCGGGCAGGAGATGTTTTTGGTGGCGATGCCTCGTTCCGAGGGAGGATCGTCCACTCATTTGTACTATATAGAGGATGAGACCTCTAAGGAGGTGGTAATACCACTTGATTCGATTCTGATTGTTAGAGAGTTTGCCGATGTATTTCAGGATATACCTGGATTAGCCCCCAGTCGAGAGATAGACTTTATCATAGACTTATTACCAGATACGAGACCTATAGCACGCACACCGTACCGTATGGCTCCAGCTGAGATGAGGGAGTTACGGGATCAGATTGAGCAGTTGTTGGGTCAGGGATTTATACGGAGGAGTACTTCACCGTGGGGTGCCCCTGTGTTGTTTGTGAAGAAGAGAGATGGTTCACTAAGGTTGTGTGTGGACTACCGAGAGTTAAATAAGGTCACAATACAGAATAAGTATCCGTTGCCTCGAATCGATGACTTATTCAACCAGTTGAGAGGAGCTTCTTTCTTCTAAAAAATTGATTTGAGATCAGGATACCATCAGTTGCATATCAGGGAAGAGGATGTCTCGAAGACTGCGTTCTTATCGAGATATGGATCTTACGAGTTTTAGGTTATGCCTTTTGGTTTGACCAATGCTCCAGCCGTGTTTATGGACCTGATGAAAAGGGTGTTCATGGATTTCCTAGATCAGTTTGTCATTGTCTTCATCGATGATATTCTGGTTTACTCCCATACAGAGGAGGAGCACGTCGAGCATTTGAGGCAAGTTTTACAGACGCTACGTCAAAACGAGTTGTATGCAAAATATGAGAAATGCGAGTTTTGGCTGAAGGAGGTCCAGTTTTTGGGACATATTATTTTCGATCGGGGAATATCTGTTGATCCGGGGAAGGTATTCGCGGTGAGGGAGTGGGGACAGCCCACGACACCGACAGAGATTCGTAGTTTCTTGGGCCTAGCAGGATACTACAGGAGATTCATTCGGAGATTCTCAAAGATAGCAGGTCCTTTGACACATTTGACTCGTAAGGGTGTGCCATTCATCTGGAGTGATGCATGTTAGTTGGCATTCGATGAATTGAAGGATAAGTTGACCTCAGCACCTGTGTTAGCATTGTCAAGACTGGGAGTTGAGTATTTAGTTTACACCGATGCGTCCTTGCAAGGACTTGGAGGAGTGTTGCAGCAGGAGATTCGGGCCATTGCTTATGCATCCCGTAAGCTAAAGCCTCACGAGAAGAATTACCCCACTCATAACTTGGAGTTGGCGGCAGTTGTATTTGCCCTTCGTATTTGGAGACATTACCTTTTGGAGGAGAAGTTTCGATTGTTCACGGACCACAAGTCCCTACAGTACCTATTCACGCAGAAGGAGTTGAATATGCGGCAACGGAGGTGGCTTGAGTTCGTGAAGGATTATCAGTTCGATATCCAATACCACCCGGGGAAGGCTAACGTATTAGCAGACGTGTTGAGCCACAGACCTGTTGATGAGGTGGCAGGGGTGTGGAAGGCGAAATGGAAGGAATTGGGACACCAGGATGCAGTGGCCCAATCGTTCATGTCTGTAATGACCGTTACACCGCAGATTGTCATGAAGGTAGTAAAGGCACAAGCAGATGACTCGTTCTGTCAGGAGCTGATAGTTAGATTACTAGTAGAGGGAGCTGAATCCTATACCGTTAGCTCAGACGGAGGATTACGCTTCAATGGGAGATTGATAGTTTCGGAAGGGGAGGAATTGCGGCACGAGGTGATGGCCGAGTCGCACGGCTCACGGTTCGCGATACATCCCGGTGGGGAAAAAATGTACCAAGACATGAGACGTCAGTATTGGTGGAGCGGGATGAAGAGAGATATTGCTGAGTTTGTTTCTAAATGCACCACTTGTCAGTTAGTAAAAGTGGATCATCAGAGACCGGCAGGACTGCTACAGCCGTTGGAGGTCCCGATGTGGATGTGGGAGAGCATATCCATGGACTTTATCATGGGGTTGCCTACCTCACAGAGAGGTCACGACTCCATTTGGGTAATTGTGGACAGGTTGACCAAAGTCGCTCATTTTCTACCCGTAAGAACGGATTACACTACGGGACAGTATGCCTAGCTCTTTATTTCAGAGATAGTGAGACTTCACGGTGTGCCCCTAAATATCGTGTCTGATCGAGACAAGATATTTGTTTCACGGTTTTGGGAGAGTTTTCAGGAGACCATGGGCACGGAATTGCGGTTGAGTACGGCATATCACCCGCAGACCGATGGGCAGACCGAGCGTACGAACCAGATGTTGGAGGACATGCTACGTATGTGCATCAATGATTTCGGGGGTGGATGGGAGCAGTATCTTCTACTGGTAGAGTTTGCTTACAATAACTCCTACCAGTTCACCATTGGCATGGCTCCATTTTAGGCGTTTTACGGTAGACCTTGTCGTTCCCCAGCATGTTGGTTGGAGATTGGGGACAACAAACCACTTGGGCCAGAAGGGATTCAGGATACTTCGGCAAGGATAGAACTGATACGGAGTCGCATTCGGGTAGCTCAGGAAAGGCAGAAGAGCTATGCTGATGCGAAGAGGTTCTTCAGAGAGTTCCAAGTGGGGGACCAGGTTTTGCTCAGAGTATCTCCTATGAAGGGGATTATGCGTTTCGGGAAGAAAGGGAAGTTGGCACCGAGATATGTGGGACCATTTCCTATTATTGAGCGGATTGGGCCGGTTGCGTATAGACTTGGATTACCGGAGCATTTACATCGGATTCATGATGTATTTCATATTTCCTCGCTAAGGAAATATCTTATAGACGATTTGGCTCATTCTCACATTGCTTTGGAGGACATCGATATCCAGCCTGATAGCTCCTACGAGGAGGGGCCGATTGCTATTTTGGACCGAAGTGAGCGGAAACTGCAGTCAAAGATAGTCGCGTTAGTGCATGTTCAGTGGCGACATCATAATGTTGAGGAGTCCACATGGGAGCGCGAGAATGATATGCGCGAACGTTATCCAGAGTTGTTCTTACCAGGCACTTCCTAGTTCCGAATTTCGGGACGAAATTCAGTTATTAGGGGGGGAGTATGTAATACCCCATATTTTTGTGATATTTATTTATGGGATTAATTAAATAAAATGCGTATTAATTGGAAATTAATCCGGATTAAAATACTAGCGTGATGCGAGTTGGTATTTGAATATAATGTGCATATATGATTATATATGAATATTAAAGTATGAAATTTGTCGTGAGATTGAAATACGGCAAGTTGGAAAATTTTATTGAGACGCGTGTGACAGTCGCGTCAGGGAAATATTTATTTTAATTAAAAAGTCTATTTTAGTTCTATTAACCGTATGGTCGTTTTGAGTGCACCAACGTATTCGGAAGGGTCGAAATAGTCAGAAAACACTAGCCGAGGGTTAAGTTTGGGTCCCGGGGCATTATTGGGCCATACCGGTAACTTATAAGGGCATTTTGGTAATTTTGGAAATTGGGTAATTAAAACCCACGAAATTAGAGTTAAAAATCTGACTTAGTATTAACCCACTAAGCCATTTCCAACCCCAATTTAGGTAGTGGGCTACGGGAGAAGTTAGAAACCTTATAACTTGGCAAAAACCAACCTCACCTCCATTAACACCTTGAGAAGAACTTGTAGAGAGGGAGAGAAAGAGAAGGATTCTGTAGAGAGAGAGAGAAGGCAATCCAACCTTCAAGATTCAACCTCAAATTCAGAGATTCAAATAAGTCAAGTGATTTAATTTCATTTTTATAGAGAATGCTTCTTCCATGCGTAGGAAATTCAATTAAATTGTATTGTTCTTGGGAGTTAATGAAAAACCCATTTAAATTGGAAGTAGAAAGTTCATTTTGATGAGGAATCACATGTAGATTGGTATTTAGATGTTTATTTTGATGATATTATATCTTGGATGAAACAAAAACGGATTTTATTAGGCTCATTGATGATTTATAAATGTTAGGGTTCATGTTCATATAATTTGGGGGTAAATAAAGGGATTTGAAGATTTGATGATGTTTAATATGAGTTGGCCCTATATAAACGTTTGATTATGACCTATGTATGTTTAGTACGAATTAGGAACCTTAAAATGATGTTGGAACGATTTTTATGTGGGATTAGGAGTGAATAAAATTGGAAAAACGAGATAGGAATTTCTGGGCTCGAATCTGGCCACTCGTTAGAACGAGCTTCTAACGAGTTGACAGTTTGGGTTCTAACAAGAGGGATGTTCGTTCGAAGACTTTCGTTCGAACGAGATCTCGTTAGAAGTCCCAGTTCGTTCGAACGAACTCTCGTTCGAACAGCCTCGTTCGAATGAGACTTCGAACGAATTGACAGTTTAGGCTTTTTAGCCTGTTTTGATCCCGAGTGTCCCGTAACCTTGTGTATATGTAGAGATAACCTCCCCTTGATGATTAATTGTTACATTTGGGATGTTTGGGATATAATGAGGAGTCAAACCTAGAAGTGTAGTTTGAACCTAAGGAAAAATATGAAGTAGGACGTGAGTGTCTATTACATTGCGAGAACTATTGACGGCCTAATTTATTATATTAACTGGGAACATATAAATTGTGTAGTATCTTATGTCGGTACGAGAATGAGAAGAGTACCACCAATATACTATGGTGATTACTAAGATGTGTGAATACTTAGTATATGTATTGATTTTAAGTGTATGACATACCTACCATACTTGCTATCACGGGAGGTTTACGTTCGCTTAGGGCCTTCTAATCCTTGTGTTGCCCGGATTTAGATTGGTTACCTTGATGAACATAGGTCAAAGAAGGACTTATTGGGATGTTAATAAGTCTGCTGATCGTGGGAGCGCAGGTATGTGCGTGACCCGTGTGATGTGACTGTGTTCGCCTCCATTATTTGTGTTTTATCTGAGAACGATTCCTGAGAGATTCGGAATATGTCATCCTTATGTACGTGATGTACTGGGATGGATAGCAGAGTATGTGTGCACCGCACCTTAGTCTCGGGGTGCTTGTATTGTATATTTATGACGTGAATAATATACACTTAATTAGTGGGAACTTTCATGTTAATATTGTGAATATAATTATGGTAATGTTTTGAGAAAACCTAACGGGTTAATTGATAGTGAATTATATTACTAATTGAGAATCCGAATGTATGTTAAGCCCTTTATTTAATTAATAACATTAGATTAGAATATGGGAATCGAGTGGTAAGGGGTAGAACTTATTACGGTTTGGTAAGATATGGATGTCTTATAGATGTGTATGGTACGTTAGGAGTGCACATGTAGTCGAGAGGTGAGAATTTCATGTGAGTGCACGTCCTAACATGTATTTTGCATTTAATGTTTTAACATTATTAAAACACTTGCTGTTTTTAAAATTATTTCCACTTTCGGGCTCTGACCCATTTGCTCTCAAATCTATTTTTGTAAAAACAATTTTAGGTGCCCAGCCACAAGGACACCATGCTTAGGATTCTCATTCAGGTGACGAGCTGTAGCTCTTTGTGGAAGTTACAGGACTTTGCTTGTAGACGCTTCATCTATCTTGACTCGATATTCTTCAGTTATCAGTTGTAGGGCATGTCGCCCATTTCTTTTAGAGACATTTCATTTATTTCAGTTATTCAGACTTCTGGCATGTAATTATTCAAGATTCAGACTTGTCGTATTATTTTTCAGTTGCGGGATTGTTGTGCGGAGTTTTCCTCCGGATTTATATTTATGTTGTTGATTATTCATTACTTTATTATAGTGAATGGTTGTTATTCTTTCATTATTCTTTTACTGCATGTTAATCATACTTAACTTAAAATTTGGCACTTACTTTTAAATACTAGGTGGTTAGTAATTATTAAAATGTTTTCGACAGTGATGCTATTAACTGAACCAACTTGGCATTTTGAATTAATTTAATAAAGGAGTAGCTACCCGGTATTTAATTAGTCGGGGTGTCACAACTATCACTTACATGACTTGCCATGAACGCGATAAAGTTTCTCTCAATGGGGGATTCAGGCCCCTCTTCCTCATCACGATCACTAAGGGTGGCATTGTATGAAATTGGTTGCTTTCCCTCTTTCCTTAGTTTAGCGGGACATTCCAAAGCCCTATGGCCATACCCTTCATAGCCAAAATAATAATTTAACTCATCCCTATTTAGATCTTCATTTTTCCTTTTAGGGAATTTTTCGGCTTTGTCATGCTTAGATTTATCATATTTCTTGAAATCATTTTTAAGATTATCTTTGTTAAACTTAAGAAATTTTCTAAATTTTCTAGCAAACATAGCCATATCTTTCGAGTCAAAATCACTATCATCATCCGAAACTTATTTTTTCTCCTTTCGGGCTTTCAAAGCAATGGCCTTATCTTTCTTCTTTTCGGTCTTAGAGAAAAACATGTCAAGTTCATAGGTTTATAAATCACCTACGATCTCTTCTAGTTTCTTAGAGGTTAAAGTGGGTAAATAATTAAACACGGTCACTTTAGGAATGAATCTATCGGGTAAGGACCTTAAAATTTTCTTTACTACTCGATCGTAGGGTATCTTTTCTCCCAAATTAAAAGATGAATTTACAATATCGAAAAGTCTAGAATAAAATTCATTAAAAGTTTCATTTTCAAGCATTTTTATGGTCTTGAATTGAGTGGTGAGGTTTTGGAGTTTCGAAGCTTTTATGACACTAGTTCCCTCGTGAGTGAGTTGCAAAATATCCCAAGCTTCTTTAGTGGTTTCACACGTCATGATACATCGAAATTCATCCAGTGTGACCACACTAAACCAAACATTCAAGCCTTAGGAATTAAAATTTGCTGATTTCAGTCCATCTCTCTACGGGTTTGGAAACACGCTCATTTTCTACTAAACATGTAGGTGGGGACCACCTGGTAATGACAAACATCCAAACCCTCTCATCTATGGACTTTAGTGTCGATTTCATACGCGCTTTCCAGTATGCGTAATTAGAACCATAAAAAACTGGATATTTTAAAAACGGAGAAAATTCCATTTTTAATCTAAACACAAAAAGGACCAAAATGCGATAACTTAGCGCATCTAGATCTGATATCAGTTATTGAGAACACCGCAGGGAAATAAATGTCTTCCTTTTAAGGGTAGTGAAGAAACCCATACAATCTCCTTCAATTGATTGAGATAAAAACAGGTGCCAAACTATCTCCAAACATACATATATATATGGAGAGAGAGAACTTGGATAGAAACTAAATAAACAATTATCGGGTGCAAAACATGATTTTGTTCTTAAGATAATCAAATTGATAAACAAACACCAAGGAGACTTCTTGTGAAAAATATTTTTCTCTCAAAGTGACTTTGGAAGTTCGGAAAAGTCTTACTAAAATGTTGGTTCCCGCACAAAATATATCAGGTACGAGTTAGTGGACAAGTGGGGAAGTGGGGAAAATCTGGCTAAATAACTGTTCTCGCTGAACTCTCCTTCGAACGACTTTTTGATATCGTTCGAATGAGCATGTTCGAACGAAAAAGAAGAGAACAAGTCATTGGACAATTAATTCAATCGAAACTTCTAATGAGAATTCAGAAAAGATCTCGTTAGAATTGTCGTTCGAACGAGAAAAATGTCGTTCGAACAACTTTTCAAAAGTGTGAATTTTGCAATTTAAGCCCATAAACTTTTATGTAAAGTTTTAAAATGCTTTTCTAAAAAATAAAAAGTCGTTATATAAAAATGTTTACACCCAAATAAAATATCCAAGGTCCTAAATATATATAATTTACATTCTTACCTTTGGAGCCTTGGAATCCATTTTTTGTTGACGTAGAAACATTGCACTAAACTCGACAAGAATGAAATAATAAATCTGGGCCGCTACAACTTCAACTTGTTCAAACACTTCATAGGCTTGATAGGAAAAACTTATATCCTATTACTCAAATGGTTTTCTATGGAATTAAGTCAATACTACAGATGGACTCAATTGGAAATTTGTGTCCTTACAACATATTTTCACATGCATGTGATTGTATCGTGTGAGTGTTCTTTCTGCCGTTCATTTCTAGACTGCATATAGGTATATGTTCTCACTGAGCATTTGGATAACATCCATCTTTTTATTATGGCAGGTTATATGCTACTCTGTACTTTGAGAGAGTTATACAGGTAAGTAGTTACTTAAATTTACAATTAGTAACTCTATTTACTTGGCCTTGGGGTCACTTTCCTTGTGTCGTATCACCTAGTTGATCAAAATTAGAATCGCATGCTAACAAGAGTAACGTTAAATAATAATCAAACTGGACTAGAAACATTAGTTAGGTTGTTTCACTGAACTTCAAAATTAATGTACGAACCGAATCAGGGTGATCCTTGCCTTACATCCGAGTCGGGGCGTTACATGTAATCGACGTGACTCGACCAATGAAGGGTCTAGTAGGAAGGGGGACATACATACATGGCTTTCCCTCTAGGAGTATTGCCCTCCTGACATTCCTCATTATGAGAATCATGATAAGAAAGGCGTTTCCAACCACCATCCATAACGAACAAACACAGGGATATATGGATAGGAATAGGAACCGAAAATGGTTACACACACACGAACTAAGAACTTATCTATGACCAACATCCGACAAACCCCCAATAAGCCAACCACAAACAACAACAATAACCAATAACCAACAACCAACAATATCATTAAGATAAGAACAAATAAGCAATATAGACTGATGGAATGGTTGAAATTAAAAACAAAGCACATGTGTGATATAGTTCCATTTCAGTAAGGTAAAAAAATGAAGAAAAAATTGGCTGAAAATGGAGATAGAACACACATAAGGGGGCAAAGAGATTTTTTTTTTAATTTTATCTGAAAATGAAATAAAGGTGAAAATGCCCCATAAAAGCTGATATATATACACAAAAAAATGTTTTGGTGGATCATAAATGTGTAAAAATGAGAGTAAAAGAGAATACCCAAATACACCCAATAATTACAAAAAAAATTAGAGAAAAAATAAAAACTCTTACCCCGAAAGAAGACAAACCATAGGAAGGTGCAGAAACCATGAAAAGAAAAGTGACCTCACTGGATATATGACATCAATGGAGACCACCACGCAAAGAGAAGATGGAATTGCACGAGGATAGGGGAGGAAATCACACAACGAGAGGAAAAAAATCGCTCAGGGCTGCTGAACAAATGGGAAAACATGGGAACAAAAGACAAAATGCAGAATGATAAGACCTAAAAGCATTTTAAGTTCATTCGAACGAACCTAAACACTCGTTAGAAAGGAATAATAGTTCGTTCGAACGATCAACCAAAGTCTTTCAAATGTCTATCGGATGAGGATTAAATAATATTTCTCTATAAACAAGAAGAAACTCGTTAGATAGACATTTGAAGGTCAGTGTAACGAACTGCAATTCTCTTTTGAATGACATAGAAAACTCGTTTGAACAACCCAAAAAAATTTTAAAAAAAAGAAATAAAAAAGAAGACAAAAACATGTAAAAATTAAAAGAACAAACCAAAAGAAACTCCACACAGTTATGTGAGAAAACATTTGAAACATGCAAATGGAATGTATGGGTGTGAGCCCAAAATACAGAAGAATCAACTCAAGAAGACACGATAGTGCACAATGACACATGGAAAAATCAAACTAGTAAAGTGCTCAAATCAACTAATCGAACCTAATGAAAAAATGGGATCGCTTCTTATGGACTCAATGAGAATGATTCTGATCTAGTTCATGGCCTATTAGAAGTAGAAGGCGTTCTGGTGGGACCCTCACGGACAAAAAAAGATTGCAGTCAGTTTGATTGTGATTAAGTGACATTGCTTCTTCGTGTGGAAAAATATTTTGGAATTCAAAAAAGGGGCGACGCAATCATGCATATATGTCGAGAACTTGATAATTCTCAACCCAATAAAGTTAATATGGAAATATGAAATAGGAATAAAGTTATGAAAATCTATTGATCTTCAATTAAACTCCCTTATAACATTCATTCTTTACATTGGAATTTTTCAGCATTATGAATTAAAGGAATTTCCTTTTTATTGAGGATCGACTCTCATTTTGGCCCTTAATAACACAATTTTTAACAAATGGGCTTTTACTAATGGAGGCTTTTCATGAAAAGGAGAGTTTGCTCTAATCATAGCCCGAACCATTGCACACTCATTCTTGTAAAACACATAATATACACACATGCAATGGTTCTTACATTCACAACAATCCCGAGTGAACATTATGAGAATGACAGTATGGGGATGATAACATCTCTCTTAGCGCATGCAAATAACACCAACACTCGAAAGAGACCGTGGAAGGTGTATGTAGGAAAGGCGATGATAGGAGACCAACGTAAAGGATAGAGTCACATAAGAATATAGCTATGCATGAAAAGTCATATTTAAATACTTTGGAAGTTAAATCGAGTCTAGCTCACCATTTTATATCACAGGTAAATGAAATTAAGGAGTGTTTCAAAAATCATAATCATACCACCAAAAACGGAAATAAAAAATCTTTTTGAGTTTTTGATAAAAAGAAAGAAACGAAATGTTATTGTGTTTTTCATAAAATATATACAGACAAGGAAAATCAAATTTAAGGAGATGAAAGATTTAAATTAACACACACCCAAAACTACATGAACACCCGAACTCAATCAATGGAAAGAAAACTAATAGATTTCCTAAGAGTTTCAAAACTAAGAGCATCTAATAGTTTAGTGAAAAATTCGGTGAATTGAACTCTGGTGTTAACAAAAGCTTAAGGATACGATTTTATCCTCAACGAGATATCAAATGAAATATTCGTGAATCCTAATATGCTTTATCCTAGTATATTGGACCAGATTACGAGAGAGATTAATGGCACTAATATTATCACAAAAAATGATCATGGAGCCTTGGTTAATCCCATATTCTCTCAACCTATATTTGTAACATCCACAAGAGTTGTGTGCAATAACTCCCAGTGACTTTGTAGTCCTCCTCTACCATGGACCAAGATATCGAGTTTTGTTTTTTGCTCAACCACGAGATGAAAGCTGTAACACCACCCCTGATTTTGACCATACCCATGCAATTTGGTGACTCGATGAGAACTAATAGAGCTTTAGACTTTGTAATATGAATTATGGTGAAATTAGATAATGTAGTGGCCTTGATGAAATTAATTGGATTAGAAGGGTCTTATTTTTAATTTGAAAAAAAGGTAGGGTCGTTCAAACGAGATCGTTGGTCGTTCGAATAAGATTTCTATCTTATTGGAATGATGGCTCAAACAACCCACCCCTGTTTAGAAAACCTACCCATGTTAGAACCTCAATCGAACTAGGTTCGAACGAGATGTTGTTCTCGTTTGAACAAAATCCAGTTTGGTTCGAAAGACATAGTAGTTCTCGTTCGAACGAGATCCATTATCGTTTGAATGAAACTGTAAAAATAAGTTTTTACATGATAAAAAAATGTTGTCAAATTCCTGACTATTGGATTAAATGAGGTGTCAAGATCCCATCACAACATATCAAAATGGGGTTGGGGATTTGGGCTTTTTACAGATTTGTCACTAAGGGTTTGGGGGCTATTTAAGAAGGGTTTTGGACCATTTTAGGGCATTCTCCATCAAGTTTTCTCTCTATCTCAAACACTTAGATATTTTATGGAACTCCACCACCATCCACCACCCTATAACCACCACCCCTCTACCCCAAATCTTCATATTACCTTAAATTCTACCAAATTTAAGCTTATAAAATCCATATACATCATTGTTGGGCAAAGTCATAATTTATGGAGATGTTGTTCGGGATTTTTAGAGCAGAACATAATAAGAAATATTATTGTATGAAGTGGGTTTTTCTTGTAGAATTCAAGGAGCAAACTAGTGGAGCTAGGCAACATCTTTAAGGCCACCTTAGGATGTGGGAGGTTGCCATCACCTTTTTCTTCTTCCAACCATGTTCAAGGCATCTTTGAGGTAGGAGATTGTACTATTTAGCTTAAGAAGTCAATGTTTTATTGTATTGGTCTTGTAGTTTGAGTTTGTGAGAGTACAATGCATATATGATTTAAGAAGGTTATTTCTTATGGTTTTGTGTAAATTAGTTTACAAATGGTTTCAAGAGTTTTGAATAAAAATGATATATTTCACTAAAACTTGATATTTGAATATTTTAGGGAATAAAATATTTGAAATAATATTTATCTTGTTGGAAATATTTTATCAACAAATGTCTTAAAGTCTACTTATAAAAATTGGGATTTTATGGAGTGAGATATTTATTCAAGTTTGAAGAACAAAAATATCTTTTAGTCTTGAAAAGCATGTTTTTGAAAGTATTATGAAATTTCTTGAATAAATCATGTATTAAACTTATTTTCTTGGATACTTGGACTTGATATCCCTCTTCCCATGTATATAAACTCGTAGTAAATTAGCAATGAACATATGAATAAGTTTCATAAAGGTTGAATGAGTTTTAATATGAAATAAAGAAGATAAAAATTTCAACCCTTAAAGTGTGAATAAATGTAGAAAATGTGATAAGTGGGTGTTTCAAGCCTGCATATGATAATAAAGGAAAAATAGTATCTTCTTACAAAGTGGTCGTCAAAATGTCAAAGGTTTCCTTAGTATAGACATTAATGGAATAAATAGATTTTTAAATAGAGAAGTGTGTTTCTCCAAGGTGTTAGAATAGTGTTAATGAGTTAAATGAATTTAAGAAGTTAGTGTGATACTATAACAATGTTTTGGAAAGATAACACTTGTAAAAATGGAGAAAAATGCAAGTTTTGAAATAAATGGGTAAAATGGTATTTTTACGTAAAGTGAATAAAAATGTTGAAAAAGGTACATGATCCTATATAAAAGTGATTATTGGGATAAAACCAATCCAAGTGTGTAAAGGACAAGAAACCTTGATTTTCAAAGTTTAACACAAGGTGGGGTGAAATCCTCGGGTTTTGGCTTCGACGAGTAAAAGGGAAATAATGTGGTCATTTGAAAAATATTAAAACACATTAATATGGAATCGGATGAGACTGAAAAATAATTAAGAAGGGCACGAGCCCTAGGGTGATAGAACCAAGACATTGGCCAAAGGATATGGTAACATAGCCGGTGGTGTGGAGTTGGTTAAAGTATGCTGTTATTTGGAGGATTCAAAAAAAAGATAATGAAACATGGAAGACAAATAGGTTGTGTTGTGATTATAAGAAATGATAACCTAACATGAAATGAAATTGGTAAATATTTCGGTTCAAAAGATAATATGAACAAGAAATATGAGAATTTGGCTAATATTCGTATGAAGCGATTAAATAGGTAATGAAGCAACCTAAGGAGGTGTAAACCCAAAATTAATATGTGTGTGGTTTCCAAAGATTTTCGGCGAAAAAAAAAGTATTTTCTAACACAGAGCGTGCATGTGTTGAAAGGTTATTTTCAAGGAAAATTCTAAGATAAATACGGTGCGAGTAAATGGGTGATTTCAATAAAAGAAGTATTCTCTCTAAAGAAATGGTATTTTGTTTAAGTATTTAACCGGGTGTGTTAAATCAAGAAACTTGGTAAAATAAGTAAAAAGGATCTTTTCACAGTGTTAGTATGAATTAATAGAGACACGTAACGTTTTTGGAATAAAAATAGTTTTATGCATTAATGTATGTATACATATATATGAGTAATTGCAAGATCACATAGGTATAATGTGTAAGAGTCTCTTTATTCCGTTTGCTTCTTTATTTCAATGTTGTAATTCCAACTGGGCATTCGACTCATTCCCTCTTCTTTGTTATGGATGGTTATGTGCGGTTTCGTATTTTAAAAGCGTTGTACATGTAAGTTATGACACCCCGCCCAACCAAATCCTGGGTGATCAGTCCATTACTAAATTAAACAGGAATCATTAATGGTTTCATTCTTAGCATCGCTATTGAAAACTTTTAAAACTTACTAATCACCTAGTATTTAAAAAGGTTGTGTCAGATTTTATCTTTCTTATTAACATGCATAAATTTAAACTTATGCAAAACATTAACCATTCAACACATAAGATAATAAGTAATGAATCTAATAAATAAAATGACTCGATAAACATTCTAGTTAAACATCCGTAATAATCAAATCCATAATGATGTAAATACGACAAGTCTCAATAAACTAAAAACCATATATAAATACACTATCTATCAAATACTATATGAATAAGAGTGGGTGACATGCCCTAATTGAAATAGATACTCATAAGGAAGATATGATAAATATGGAGGCATCTACTACCGAGGTCCTACAACTTCCATAGCAGCTGCAACACATCAAAGGAAAAGAACTCCTATGCTTGGTGTCCCAGTGGCTGGGCACCTAAAAATATTTTTACAAAAACAAAGAGAAGATATTTACAACGGGTCAGAGCCCGAGTGAAAGCAGTTTAAAAAAATTAGCAAGTGATTTAAAATGAAAATTCAACAAATATTATATACATGTTAGGTTTACGTGCCCTCTCTTGAGATCGTCACCTCTCAACTAATGCGCACACCTAACGTATGTTTCTACCACCCGAACTAATTATGCTACCCCGCCTAACTAGTACGAATAAATATTTATATTTCTTTATGCACTAACACGTTGTTCCCACTCGTTTCGCCCATACTGTACGCTGGTAAATTCTTTACATCAATTAGCTAATTACAAAATTCTTAATATATGTTTAGCTCTCCATATACTAAATTATTTAAGATGTCACTATCTTTCTCATCTACTAAACACGCTGTAGAATATTTCACAAGTATATATATTTATCACTCTATATAATATATATACAAATACGACACTCTGAGGTTAAGCTGCGATGCAACACCCCTACGTTGAGCTGCGATGCATGCGTATATCATAAGTGTATATATATATATATATATCACTATATTATATTAATATTAATACGGCACACATAGGATAAGCTGCAGTGCGCCATGATCTTCTATTAAGCCCATGTACATCACGTACAAAATAAAAGACTACTGGTTCAGAATCACTCTTGAACCATAAAAACAAATCACACATATCGGAGGCGAACATAGTACTAAGCCTTTGGGATATGCACATACCTACGCACCCAAATGATCAAGAACACCCTTAATCACCGTAGTGTGCATTACCCAAAGTTTTATGTCCTGAGGTACCAGTCAATATTCTCCCAAATGGGCTCCTCAGAATAAGATTGACCACAACACGAAACCTTTTGTGATAGCAAGTAGTGTAGGTATTTCAATACACATAATAATCATACAATAGGTATTCTTACCACTAGTGGTGGAGCCAGGAATATAGTGTAGGTGGGGCACAATCCATTGACGGGGGTTCGAGGGAAGTAACCCCAGATTTTTTTAAGCTTATTTTTACATTTTTATAATTATAACTCAAAAAAAAAACATTGAATACAATATCTTTTTTGGAGTAAGTTCCTTTTGGACATCGATTTTATCCGTTGGAGGCACAACATTTTAGTGAGTTATTTTATAATACTTTTTCATAATTGAAATTGCAAGTTTACATATAAAATTAATTTAGCTCACCAAACATTAAATTATATAAAAAAAATGTAAGGACAATTTGTCCATCTTTATGTATATGTTATGTCATACGCCGTTACAAGATTGTTGGTTCAAAAGATCACATCGTCATCAACAAAATCCGAAGATCAAAAGAAGAAAGAATCTGGGAATCAGACCTGACCGGACCGATCCGGTCCAGAAAAAGAACCGATCCGGTTTACCGGACCGATCCGACCATCTACCGGACCGATCCGTTTTGTCAGACTCCAGTAGCCACCGGATCCATAGCGAACCGATGAAGGCAAAAGTCCCGGACCGATCCGATGCCAACCAGACCGATCCGGTTTCAGAAAAAGAACCGATCCGACTTACCCGGACCGATCCGCCTAATCGACCGGACCGATCCGGCGAGGATAATCACTGCCAGATCGTGCAGCCGATTTTGTAGGGTTTCGATCCCTTATTTAAACCACGATAAGCAGTTGGTTTTCTTAAGACTTTCCCACGATTATCAGAGCATATCAACCCTAAAGTCTTCACCTATTGAGTCCTATGATTCTAGGTTTTTAGATTCACACATCTTCCATATCTATGTGAATCAAAGTTTGGTAACCCAAGAACACCATTACTGTTGTTCAACCCTTGTGAAGTGGACCGCTTCTTCCTCTTCATTGCTGCCCTCCTGGAAAGGGAAAATTCCAGCCGCCGACATAGGAACCGACACCTGCGGGTATTTCTGTGTCACACTATTTCTAGCCGTTGCTTTGAAGGTTTACCGAAGACACCGTGCGTTACACTTGTGGGCGATTATCAGGTTGTATGTAAGTCAATGGTCTTGTAAATTCTTTAAAGTTCTAGAAATAAAAGGTTTTGCCCTTCGGGGATTTTTCCTTAAACTTTGTGTGTTGAATAATTCTTGCATGATTTCATATTGTTTCAATCACACCTAGTTGCATGCTTAGGGTTAATTTGGGTTAAAAGGAATTTAATTAAAATTGGTTTTTATTTGAGAAGTCGCAATATTTCCGCTGCTGCTGCACTCTCAAATTGGTATCAGAGCAGGTTACGCTAATTTATCGCGTGATCCTATTTTCCGCAAAATCGTGTGATATTGATTTTTTTTGAAAAATCTGTTTTGTGAAAAATCGCAATTTTTCCTATGGAGCGCTTATATAATCAGATACCTATTTTTGACGGGACTAATTATGCCTACTGGAAAGCTCGTATGAAATCGATTTTAAAATCTATTGACGAGCGTGTTTGGTTACTTTGTGAAAATGGTTGGACTCCTCCCACGGTCACTGTTAATAACATCACCTCTTTAAAACCCGTGTCAGCCTGGACTGAAGATGATTATAAATTGTCCAATTTTAACTCCCGTGGTCTGAGTGCTATTTCTGGTGCTATCACTCCTGATGAGTATCGCCGTATCATGACGTGCTCCACGTCTAAAGAAGCTTGGGATGTTTTGAAATTGACACATGAGGGTACGAACGCGGTTAAAGAGTCAAAATTACAAAATCTGGCCACCCAATTTGAGACTATCACCATGTCTGAGTCCGAATGCTTTGATGAATTTTATGCACGTTTGTCGGACATTGTTAACACTAGTTTTAATTTGGGTGAGGTGATTGATAACACGCGTGTCGTTAAAAAGATTTTGAAATCTCTTCCAAAACGCTTTATTCCTAAAGTCACTGTTTTGAACTCTTTGGGAAATCTGAAATCACTTAAGTTGGAAGAACTTGTAGGAGATCTTCAAACCTATGAGATTGACATGTTTCCCAAAACCACTATGGATAAGGATAATGGGATTGCTTTAAAGACTCATTTTAAGAAAAAGAAAGAAAAAGTTTGTGAGTCCGATTCTGAGGGAGATTTTGATTTTAATGATATGGCCTTGCTTGCGAAAAATTTTAAAAAATTTCTCAACATGAACAAAAATAATTCTTCCAATAAAAAGAATTTCTTTGAGAAAAATAAAAAGAAAGAGGAGGCCAAAGATAGTGAAAAGGAGGATGAGATCAGGTGCTTTGAGTGTGAAGGGAAAGGGCACATAGCTAGAGAGTGTCCTACTAGGATAAGGAGAAAGGGAAAAGAGACTGCTATGCCCGCCACACTCAGTGATAGTAGTGAAGGTGAGGGTGATGAGACTAGTGGTGAAAAATGTGTAGCTTTTTCTAGTCGTGTGAGCACAACCACCTTGTCCCACAATAGTGCACACGAATGTGATAGTGATGTTTTGAGCGATTCAAGTGAGGGAGAAAGTGAGCGTGAAAGTGGAGATGAAAGTGAGCTCCAAAAAGCTTTTAGAGATTTGTACTTTGAGACCTTGAAAACAAAGAAGTATAACAGGGATTTAGGTCATCGGGTTTTAGATTTGGAGAAAGAGAAGGAGGGTTTGAGAAAGGAGAAGTGTGATTTGACCGACACGTTGTCTAGTCTGACGACACGTGTATCCCAACTCGAGAGTGATCTCGAACATGCCAGGGTGGTCAAAGTCATGTTTGAGAACGCACCTAAGAAGGTTGAAAAGGTGGTTCTTAAGGGTAAAGGTGAGAAGTTAGGAATAAGTCATGACGGTGCTTCTGCTTCCCAATTAGCACCCGAGCCGGTTCCCACTTTAGTGACAGTTTCACATGTGTCTCTTCCTAACCCACCTAGGCGTCCCTTTCCTATTAGGAAAGTGCGTCCTAGAGTTTTTGAGAGAGGTGTTCCTAGGCCTATTTATGTTTGCTCACATTGCAAGAGGAGAGGACACCTTAGGGAATTTTGCTTTAAGTTGGGGTATGTGTCACGCTTTGCTTCTACACGTGTTTCTGGCACACATGCACCCACTCATGTTACTTTACATGCTCCCGGAGACTACATGAGAGAGTTTGCACATTTAGGTGAGCAAGTTAAGTTTTTAGTCAAAACTTCACAAGAATTGATGGAGGTTTTTCATAAGTTGTCACCACCTTTGGAAAACCCCTCCGCGCCTAATGATTGAGGTTTGACTTGTTTACTAGCATAGGGTGTTTTTTTTCATGATGTCATTGGTTGCCTATTGCTAGTATGTATCATTTTTGTATATATTCTTGTTTTTGAAAAATACAAAAAGATTTTCTTTTTAGAAAAATTTTCAGAAAAGCACAAAAAGATTTTATTTTGATAAAATTTAAAAAAAAAAAAAAAAAAAAAAAATCAAAAAGAGATTTGTCTTTTATGGATGAGAATTTAAGATAGCCAAGTCACAACTTCATTCCATATATCCATGTGACTGTTTAATAGAGATTTGAGAGGCTACATCATTTCATCCATGTGCTTAACATTGATTGGAGTCCTTGAGATGTAATTAGTGATATTTCCTACATGCTTGACTCCTATATCCTTTATTGCACACATGCACGGCTATATTTGATTATTGCACTTGTCAATCTCATGTTGGCTTGAGTGTTTCCATCTCAATCCTGTCTATACAATGTATAAAATGCGATAAAACCTGACAAGATTGGATTGCATGTAAAAACCGTTTGGTGAGACTGTGCGCATATTTTCATAACGGGGAGGGGCTGTGAAAGTTGATTCTTATCCTTTGCGCAAAAGCCACCGTTAAAAAGGACCTAAAAAATGGAGGAATTGTAATATCCGAGGTCCTAAGAGGTTAAAAGAGCCCGAAAAAAATGAAAGGCAATAAAAAGCAATACATGCCAAATATGGGCCATTTAGGTTTTCACCACCAATTCTCCAAAGTTTGAGAATTTAGTATACCTGTATTCATAATATAAATCTGAGGGAGTTTGGTTGGAGATTGAAAAACGGGTTTGCACTTCCTTGAAAGTCCTGAAAAAGCATAAATCATTTTGGACGTTATTGGTGTAGAAATCACTTTGAGCTTTGATTTGATGATTTGATTGAGTCAATATCTTATACCGTCACTCGTTTACACCAAAGGAAGCATTTGAGTTCATTCGTTAGGAATATCCAATATTCATCGTGCACATATGTCATGTTTGTATGCTTTGATTTTCCTATCGAATTTTGATCACACCCATTCTTTTACGCTATCACCGACTTGGTTGTTTTATGTTCATTCATGGTGTGATTTTATGCCTTGTGACATACCGGTACTTGATTGCTTGATTTATTTCTCTCATTTGTCTATTTGGGGACATCATAAAAAGGGGGAGAATGAATTATCTGATTATGGGGGAGTTTTTGAAATTCTGAGAATATCATCTTACATTGATATATATGCTTATGTTTATCTCATTTCAAAACTCGATACGTCACTTGGTATTTTGCTTTATCTCATGTGTGTAGGCACTATCTTGATGATCTCTGAATTGCACACCCTGATGAGAAAAGCTTTGAGATTCCTGAAGAATTGAAGAACAAACGATGTAGTCTTATTCACTTGTACTCTTTCAGTTTTGGGTTCATGGAAGGGTAGATTTGTATAGGAAATTTCATATTTGATAATTTGGATTTTTTTATGTTTGTTCCGGCATAGACATAGGGGGAGATTTGTAAGGACAATTTGTCCATCTTTATGTATATGTTATGTCATACGCCGTTACAAGAGTGTTGGTTCAAAAGATCACATCGTCATCAACAAAATCCGAAGATCAAAAGAAGAAAGAATCTGGGAATCAGACCTGGCCGGACCGATCCGGTCCAGAAAAAGAACCGATCCGGTTTACCGGACCGATCCGACCATCTACCGGACCGATCCGTTTTGTCAGACTCCAGTAGCCACCGGATCCATAGCGAACCGATGAAGGCAAAAGTCCCGGACCGATCCGATGCCAACCAGACCGATCCGGTTTCAGAAAAAGAACCGATCCGACTTACCCGGACCGATCCGCCTAATCGACCGGACCGATCCGGCGAGGATAATCACTGCCAGATCGTGCAGCCGATTTTGTAGGGTTTCGATCCCTTATTTAAACCACGATCAGCAGTTGGTTTTCTTAAGACTTTCCCACGATTATCAGAGCATATCAACCCTAAAGTCTTCACCTATTGAGTCCTATGATTCTAGGTTTTTAGATTCACACATCTTCCATATCTATGTGAATCAAAGTTTGGTAACCCAAGAACACCATTACTGTTGTTCAACCCTTGTGAAGTGGACCGCTTCTTCCTCTTCATTGCTGCCCTCCTGGAAAGGGAAAATTCCAGCCGCCGACATAGGAACCGACACCTGCGGGTATTTCTGTGTCACACTATTTCTAGCCGTTGCTTTGAAGGTTTACCGAAGACACCGTGCGTTACACTTGTGGGCGATTATCAGGTTGTATGTAAGTCAATGGTCTTGTAAATTCTTTAAAGTTCTAGAAATAAAAGGTTTTGCCCTTCGGGGATTTTTCCTTAAACTTTGTGTGTTGAATAATTCTTGCATGATTTCATATTGTTTCAATCACACCTAGTTGCATGCTTAGGGTTAATTTGGGTTAAAAGGAATTTAATTAAAATTGGTTTTTATTTGAGAAGTCGCAATATTTCCGCTGCTGCTGCACTCTCAAATTGGTATCAGAGCAGGTTACGCTAATTTATCGCGTGATCCTATTTTCCGCAAAATCGTGTGATATTGATTTTTTTTGAAAAATCTGTTTTGTGAAAAATCGCAATTTTTCCTATGGAGCGCTTATATAATCAGATACCTATTTTTGACGGGACTAATTATGCCTACTGGAAAGCTCGTATGAAATCGATTTTAAAATCTATTGACGAGCGTGTTTGGTTACTTTGTGAAAATGGTTGGACTCCTCCCACGGTCACTGTTAATAACATCACCTCTTTAAAACCCGTGTCAGCCTGGACTGAAGATGATTATAAATTGTCCAATTTTAACTCCCGTGGTTTGAGTGCTATTTCTGGTGCTATCACTCCTGATGAGTATCGCCGTATCATGACGTGCTCCACGTCTAAAGAAGCTTGGGATGTTTTGAAATTGACACATGAGGGTACGAACGCGGTTAAAGAGTCAAAATTACAAAATCTGGCCACCCAATTTGAGACTATCACCATGTCTGAGTCCGAATGCTTTGATGAATTTTATGCACGTTTGTCGGACATTGTTAACACTAGTTTTAATTTGGGTGAGGTGATTGATAACACGCGTGTCGTTAAAAAGATTTTGAGATCTCTTCCAAAACGCTTTATTCCTAAAGTCACTGTTTTGAACTCTTTGGGAAATCTGAAATCACTTAAGTTGGAAGAACTTGTAGGAGATCTTCAAACCTATGAGATTGACATGTTTCCCAAAACCATTAAGGATAAGGATAATGGGATTGCTTTAAAGACTCATTTTAAGAAAAAGAAAGAAAAAGTTTGTGAGTCCGATTCTGAGGGAGATTTTGATTTTAATGATATGGCCTTGCTTGCGAAAAATTTTAAAAAATTTCTCAACATGAACAAAAATAATTCTTCCAATAAAAAGAATTTCTTTGAGAAAAATAAAAAGAAAGAGGAGGCCAAAGATAGTGAAAAGGAGGATGAGATCAGGTGCTTTGAGTGTGAAGGGAAAGGGCACATAGCTAGAGAGTGTCCTACTAGGATAAGGAGAAAGGGAAAAGAGACTGCTATGCCCGCCACACTCAGTGATAGTAGTGAAGGTGAGGGTGATGAGACTAGTGGTGAAAAATGTGTAGCTTTTTCTAGTCGTGTGAGCACAACCACCTTGTCCCACAATAGTGCACACGAATGTGATAGTGATGTTTTGAGCGATTCAAGTGAGGGAGAAAGTGAGCGTGAAAGTGGAGATGAAAGTGAGCTCCAAAAAGCTTTTAGAGATTTGTACTTTGAGACCTTGAAAACAAAGAAGTATAACAGGGATTTAGGTCATCGGGTTTTAGATTTGGAGAAAGAGAAGGAGGGTTTGAGAAAGGAGAAGTGTGATTTGACCGACACGTTGTCTAGTCTGACGACACGTGTATCCCAACTCGAGAGTGATCTCGAACATGCCAGGGTGGTCAAAGTCATGTTTGAGAACGCACCTAAGAAGGTTGAAAAGGTGGTTCTTAAGGGTAAAGGTGAGAAGTTAGGAATAAGTCATGACGGTGCTTCTGCTTCCCAATTAGCACCCGAGCCGGTTCCCACTTTAGTGACAGTTTCACATGTGTCTCTTCCTAACCCACCTAGGCGTCCCTTTCCTATTAGGAAAGTGCGTCCTAGAGTTTTTGAGAGAGGTGTTCCTAGGCCTATTTATGTTTGCTCACATTGCAAGAGGAGAGGACACCTTAGGGAATTTTGCTTTAAGTTGGGGTATGTGTCACGCTTTGCTTCTACACGTGTTTCTGGCACACATGCACCCACTCATGTTACTTTACATGCTCCCGGAGACTACATGAGAGAGTTTGCACATTTAGGTGAGCAAGTTAAGTTTTTAGTCAAAACTTCACAAGAATTGATGGAGGTTTTTCATAAGTTGTCACCACCTTTGGAAAACCCCTCCGCGCCTAATGATTGAGGTTTGACTTGTTTACTAGCATAGGGTGTTTTTTTTCATGATGTCATTGGTTGCCTATTGCTAGTATGTATCATTTTTGTATATATTCTTGTTTTTGAAAAATACAAAAAGATTTTCTTTTTAGAAAAATTTTCAGAAAAGCACAAAAAGATTTTATTTTGATAAAATTTAAAAAAAAAAAAAAAAAAAAAAATCAAAAAGAGATTTGTCTTTTATGGATGAGCATTTAAGATAGCCAAGTCACAACTTCATTCCATATATCCATGTGACTGTTTAATAGAGATTTGAGAGGCTACATCATTTCATCCATGTGCTTAACATTGATTGGAGTCCTTGAGATGTAATTAGTGATATTTCCTACATGCTTGACTCCTATATCCTTTATTGCACACATGCACGGCTATATTTGATTATTGCACTTGTCAATCTCATGTTGGCTTGAGTGTTTCCATCTCAATCCTGTCTATACAATGTATAAAATGCAATAAAACCTGACAAGATTGGATTGCATGTAAAAACCGTTTGGTGAGACTGTGCGCATATTTTCATAATGGGGAGGGGCTGTGAAAGTTGATTCTTATCCTTTGCGCAAAAGCCACCGTTAAAAAGGACCTAAAAAATGGAGGAATTGTAATATCCGAGGTCCTAAGAGGTTAAAAGAGCCCGAAAAAAATGAAAGGCAATAAAAAGCAATACATGCCAAATATGGGCCATTTAGGTTTTCACCACCAATTCTCCAAAGTTTGAGAATTTAGTATACCTGTATTCATAATATAAATCTGAGGGAGTTTGGTTGGAGATTGAAAAACGGGTTTGCACTTCCTTGAAAGTCCTGAAAAAGCATAAATCATTTTGGACGTTATTGGTGTAGAAATCACTTTGAGCTTTGATTTGATGATTTGATTGAGTCAATATCTTATACTGTCACTCGTTTACACCAAAGGAAGCATTTGAGTTCATTCGTTAGGAATATCCAATATTCATCGTGCACATATGTCATGTTTGTATGCTTTGATTTTCCTATCGAATTTTGATCACACCCATTCTTTTACGCTATCACCGACTTGGTTGTTTTATGTTCATTCATGGTGTGATTTTATGCCTTGTGACATACCGGTACTTGATTGCTTGATTTATTTCTCTCATTTGTCTATTTGGGGACATCATAAAAAGGGGGAGAATGAATTATCTGATTATGGGGGAGTTTTTGAAATTCTGAGAATATCATCTTACATTGATATATATGCTTATGTTTATCTCATTTCAAAACTCGATACGTCACTTGGTATTTTGCTTTATCTCATGTGTGTAGGCACTATCTTGATGATCTCTGAATTGCACACCCTGATGAGAAAAGCTTTGAGATTCCTGAAGAATTGAAGAACAAACGATGTAGTCTTATTCACTTGTACTCTTTCAGTTTTGGGTTCATGGAAGGGTAGATTTGTATAGGAAATTTCATATTTGATAATTTGGATTTTTTTATGTTTGTTCCGGCATAGACATAGGGGGAGATTTGTAAGGACAATTTGTCCATCTTTATGTATATGTTATGTCATACGCCGTTACAAGATTGTTGGTTGAAAAGATCACATCGTCATCAACAAAATCCGAAGATCAAAAGAAGAAAGAATCTGGGAATCAGACCTGGCCGGACCAATCCGGTCCAGAAAAAGAACCGATCCGGTTTACCGGACCGATTCGACCATCTACCGGACCGATCCGTTTTGTCAGACTCCAGTAGCCACCGGATCCATAGCGAACCGATGAAGGCAAAAGTCCCGGACCGATCCGATGCCAACCAGACCGATCCGGTTTCAGAAAAAGAACCGATCCGACTTACCCGGACCGATCCGCCTAATCGACCGGACCGATCCGGCGAGGATAATCACTGCCAGATCGTGCAGCCGATTTTGTAGGGTTTCGATCCCTTATTTAAACCACGATCAGCAGTTGGTTTTCTTAAGACTTTCCCACGATTATCAGAGCATATCAACCCTAAAGTCTTCACCTATTGAGTCCTATGATTCTAGGTTTTTAGATTCACACATCTTCCATATCTATGTGAATCAAAGTTTGGTAACCCAAGAACACCATTACTGTTGTTCAACCCTTGTGAAGTGGACCGCTTCTTCCTCTTCATTGCTGCCCTCCTGGAAAGGGAAAATTCCAGCCGCCGACATAGGAACCGACACCTGCGGGTATTTCTGTGTCACACTATTTCTAGCCGTTGCTTTGAAGGTTTACCGAAGACACCGTGCGTTACACTTGTGGGCGATTATCAGGTTGTATGTAAGTCAATGGTCTTGTAAATTCTTTAAAGTTCTAGAAATAAAAGGTTTTGCCCTTCGGGGATTTTTCCTTAAACTTTGTGTGTTGAATAATTCTTGCATGATTTCATATTGTTTCAATCACACCTAGTTGCATGCTTAGGGTTAATTTGGGTTAAAAGGAATTTAATTAAAATTGGTTTTTATTTGAGAAGTCGCAATATTTCCGCTGCTGCTGCACTCTCAAAAAATAAATTGCAAGTTTAAATAAAAATTAAATCCCAAAAAATCAACAGAGGATGACAAATAAAAATTAAATCATAACAAATCATGAACTCAAATCTAAACAAATCTTAACAGAAAATAAAGAGATACCAGAGTGATTTATTTGTGACAAATATAAACAACATTGTTATAACAATGGATGAAGGGACCTTAACAATGGAGCCACGGAGGAAGCGGAGGGCAGGAACAGCGGAGGGCAGGAACGGAGAGGGCAGTCATATTCTATCAAAGAGGCTTAGAGGCAGACTTTTTTTAAAACGAAAAAATCTCTTACTGTCAAAGAGGGTTTTAGGTTATAACTAATGGATATATTTTGGTTCTGGCCCTATTTTTTGTTATAATTATATTTTATCCCAAATTAATTAATTAATTTTTTTTCAAAATTTCAAGGTGGGGCACTTGACCCCCCTACAAAGTGGCTCCGCCATTGCTTACCATCTATATAAATTAGTAGGTATGCACACAACCAATATATTATCATTTGTACGTAGTATGTTTCTCTCGAATAGTCACCATACTCATTACTTACGATTTTTACTCGCTATCATATTTATATGAATTTTCACACAACTCTAAGGGACCTAGTTACCCCTTCATTATTTTTTAGTAGTTATTCTCATCGTCACTACTGGTCAGAAATATAGGTTCACTCATCACTATGTCACCCTCCTCGAATTTCATTCATTTATCAATTACGGATTTTTCTCATTTATCCTAATACTTACTCGCCTCACTTTATGTAAACATAATCTCCATTTTAGGCCTAATGTCCTTATTATATAAAAACAATCAATCAATCAATCTAGTCAACCTCCAACAGAATAACAACTAAAAATAACATTTCTTAAAATTTGCCCCACGAATCTGTTAAGATTTTTAAAATGCAGTTTTGAGTCATTTTGGAGCCGTTTTTGGAGAAAACGTATCAGAGAAAAAAATGCAGAAAACAGGATTTTCTACGAGTTAGAGTGGACAAAATAGCCACTTGTAGAACCGAAATGTCGCAAAATAGTTTCTAAAATGATAGTTTAATTTACCAAATTTGATAGACTTCTTCAAATTCAAGAAGTTGTTCTACAATTCAATCCTACCCATCAAAACCCAGATTTCTCCCATATAAATCATGATTAAATTATTGATTTCATGATATCTACATAAACCAATCAAATCTACATTCAAGTTCCTACCCAAGAACATTTTTCTCATTCTCCAAATTAATCCAAAACATGTGATATTCATATAAAATTTATCATATTCTAACATGGATGTTATATCCTTCTTAGATTGAGAAAGATAAACACTCTACTCTTATTGTAGGTTTGATCCGTTATAAAATAAAGGTATGGTTGCATTTCTCTTCCCCCGATCTACACGATGGTGGTGTTTGTGGTGCAAGAAGATGGTTCTCGGCCTTGGAACCATTAGGAATAACTCTCCTCCTTCCTCCTGTGGCCTCTACCCTTTTTGGTAACAGATAACCCTAAATTGTTTTTCATACCAGATATATTAACTCTCCAATTTTCGTAGGTCCAATTTCTCCAAAATATCAAAAGACTAAAATACCCCCCGGGGGTGTCGGTTTGGCCTAAAATTGATCTGGGACCCAAATAAAACCCCCGAGTATACTTTTCTGACTATTTTGACCCTTTCGAACACTTAAATGCACTCGAAATGACCATACGAATGACTTAAAAATTATTTACTTTTAATTTTATTATATTGAGTCCCGACGCGACTAACACGCGCATCCCGACTAAATGATTTTAACTGTCCTATTTTTCACTCGCTGTAATTTTAATATATTTAGAATTCCATATTAGTTTATTAACTAAGTAATACTCATTATAATTCACATTAATAAATACTAACCCTTTCTCTCTAGTTAATATTAATTTTTATCCAGATTAATTTCCAATTAATTTCTCATATTTAATTTAATTAATCCCACATTTAAAAATCATTAAAAATACGGGGTGTTACATACTACAACTCTAATAATGGAATTTTGTCTTGAAATTCGGAAAAGAAAAGTATACCTGGTAAGAACAACTCTGAACATTTTTCGCACATTTCATCATCACGCTCCCAAGTAGACTCCTCGATATTATGATACTCACACTGGACACACACAAGTTGAACTACCTTTGATCTCAATCTTCTCTCGCTGTGATCTAAGATAGCCACCGGTCTCTCCTCATAGGAACTGTCGAGATGTGAATCTATCTCCTCTAATGAAATATGTGTGTGAGCCAACTCATCCTGGAGATATCGCCTTAGTGAGGAAACATGGAACACATCATGAACATGATGCAAGTTCTCTAGCAACTCAAGTCTATATGCCACCGGTCCAATCCTCTCAATGATAGGAAATGTCCCCACGTACCTCAACGCCAACTTCCCCTTCTTCCTAAATCTCATTATCCTCTTCATAGAAGATACTCATAGTAGCACATGGCCTCCCCACATTAAACTCCAGGAAGAAGTGCTTAGCATCGGCATAACTTTTCTTCCTGTCCTGAGTTAAACTTATCCAATTTCGAATAGGTTCGATCCTAACTGAAATATTCTGGATCAACTTGAGTCTGAGAAGTTTTTTTCTCCACCTTGTAACACCCCGTGTTTTTATTAATTAATTTAATTAAATAATTGGAATATCTGAGAAAAATAAAATTTTGAATTTACTAATTTTTATTGGCTAAATATGTTTGTTATGCTTTTAAAAGAATAAAACTTCAAGAAGAATTGAAATCGGAGTTAAAACGGATTTTATATAGAATTTTTAATATTTTGCCTTATGGCATTTTTAAGGGAAACTGTAAGATTTTAGGCATAATCGATCGCTCGATGATTTTTATAGATCGATCGATGCCTTTAAAAAACGTGCATTGAAAGTTGTTTTTAATTAGAGCTTGTGTAGGATTAGGACTCCTAATCACTATATAACCTTGTTAATCCGTAGGTGGACTTCTCATAATCACTTTTTCTCAAGTTTTTCACCAGAGAACACTTCCAAATATTTTTCCTCTCACTCATAATCATCAACTTTCTTCATAATCAAGTTTTTATCACAAGTTTTGGGAGGCTTAATTGGGGCTTAATCAAGATTGATTCAAGAACATTTCTTTGCTAATTTTTTGAGAGGAATCCATATTTCTAATCAGATTTTCAACACAATCTTCACAGGGATGAATACTTTATTCTTTTCCTCTAGTATTATGCATTTTAAGTGTCGCCTAAACACTTAATTACATATTTTCCTAAAAATAATTAGTAACTTAATTTGAAAAAGTGGACACTAACTATGGGGTTGTTTTTATAAAATCTTTTAATCTGAATAATATTCATAACCCTTTGGGTGCGTAGGATTCGTGAGTTATTTTGGGTTTTATTGGTGTAGGTTGCATGTAGAAAAAACCTAGTTTTAAAATAAATGGATTCGGGGGCGTATAACTCATGTAATTTGTGTTGAAACAATGAAATTAGAAGTTTGATGTTTTAAAAGATGAAATAGCGGTATATTTAATTTAAATAATTAAATGAGATTAATTGGATGTTTATGACGAGGTGATAATTAAATTATGATTAAATTGAATTGGACTATCATGCGTAGTTGTATACATTGATTAATTATGCTTGTTTGTGTGACTTTTTGGTATTATTATATTGCCTTTGTGACGACAGGTTGTTGGGTAATTTTTCTCTCCCTATACTTTAGGATGCCTTCTAGGTATGGGACTAGTGGGTAGACCTTTTATTGATTTACGTCTTCTAGGTATGGCACTAGTGATGGTAGATTATCGTGTTTTTATCATATTGGGGGTGGGCTGATTTTTGGTACTTTTTCATCATTACGCTAGCCTAGGCATGAGACTAGGTTAAAGTTTAGGATAGAAATTCTTCCTATACATAGGGTAGGACGTAATAATAACTTGGGGACCCTTAGTTATGGGACTAAGGGGTATTTTGAGGATCTCACATCGATTAAAAGGGTGGGGTGATTATAAATTGAGAAATTAAAAATTAATGCCTAAGATAAAAACGGGTATTAAAATTTGTGGCGACATAATGTGTCGGAGCCGACAACTTAAACATGTTAGAGGACGATTTATGTCGTGTCGTGTGTGGAATCTTGTCATATGTCAGGGCTGACAGTTTAAACGGGTCAGAGGACGATTGAAAAGGGGAAGTGTGTCACTTTAATAAAAAAAGTGAGAACAATAAAGTTGGTTAATTTAATTAAATTAACATCGTGGGACTTGAGAATTTAAAATCATATTGGTGTGCCATTATAAATGGGAATTTCTGCGGGTAGTTGGTGATTTATATTTATTGCGTTTAATTATCCCGTTTAATTTAAAATATTCTATTGTGATATTTATTGCGTATAATGCTACTGTCTGGATTCAAGGATCCTATTTGAGGGGAGTAGTGTGTATTCTTGCTCGGGGCTTTGGCTCTGACCCATGCATTGACTAATCTTTTTCAGGATTAGAATTGGAGAAGCTGCATAAGTTTATCGGAGTTATCATTTGGAGGTGCAACTAGAGTTATTTATTTTATGGCATAGTTTAGTTAGACTTTATTTTCCCGTCGTATTTAATTATGTGACTTTATTGGAGTTTTATTGGGCCATTCGGTTCCAAAGTTGCTTAGAGGATTTATGTTAGATCATTCAGATCTTTATTATTCAGGTTTTATTTAATCATTTTTGGAGATTGGATTTATTCGGAGTTAGCATGTGATGTATCTTTTATCGCTTAGTGGTTTATGATCATTTGAGATTGATTCAATTATTTATCTTATGGACTAATTATTTATGTCTCAAATATGTCTTATGATAAGAATGATATTTATTTAGTTCCATTCGAACACATGTTTTTTCTGTCTAAAGAAATTCACTAGTTCTTGTTTAAGAACACTATCAACCGTTGTTCCAATTTGAGTGGTGAGTTCTGGTTTGTTATCATCTAACACAATGCTTTCTGTTGCCTTAACTATTTGTCCCTTTACCAATTTCATTTCCTCCCTTGGATCTAAAGTTTTAACCTCATGTTCTTCATCGGGTTCAGAGGTGTCTATTTGGTAAGTGGTGGTTTTCCTATTTGTTTCTTCCAAGTTTTCCTGTTTGGTAGATGAGTAATAGCATTCTCGAGCTACTTTTTGGTCGCCCTTTACAATGCCTACACTAAAGTTGGTCGGGAACTTCAAACATTGATGGAATGTAGATGGCACGGCTTCAAACTTCTTCAACCCCACTCTTCTCAAAATCCTATTATTGGACGAATGAACATTTTTATCCATTACAAAGAAACATATCTTCTTTATTCTTCTGGTTGGCTATGTACCAATCAACACCTCCACCTTAATGGTTCCCAAAGGGAATACTTTCTCACCAGAAAAAACTATTAAAGATCTGTGGTAGAGCTCCATCTGACTGATCTTAAAATCCAAACTTTCAAAGCAAGGATAAAACATAATATTTGTTAAGCTGCCATTATTAACTAGTATTCTAGAAATAATGATATCTTGCTTTTTGACTTTAATTATTAGAGTATCATCATGGGGGTACAATAATCATGAGAGGTAATTTTTATATAAGTCAATCACCAACTTATATTTGTTGACCTTCCTCAGCAGATCTTCTTCAGCTAGATTGATCCTCTATATATAGGAATAAGCTTGTGCCTCATTGAGGTAAGCCTTCCTTTCAGCAGTATGATCTCATCCTCCTGTATATCCACTTGTAATCATTTGACAATCAAAAGATCCAAAGTTGAGCATGAATAGCTCATATATTGGTTGCTTAGGTTTCTTAGGTAGGCTGAGATTATCCTCCTGATCATCTTCATTAGTCCTCTTTTTCTCGTCTCTGGATTTATAAGGAAATTTTGACCTTCGTCGAGCTCCATCATTATTCTGCTGATCAACAAACTGTTTCAGTTTCCCTCTTTGAATGAGAGTCTTAATATCATTCTGAAGATCTATGCAATGGTCTTCCATGTGATTGTGGTATTTATAAAATTAATAGTATTTGGATTTATCCCTCTTGATAGGGGAGTTCCCCAACTTCTCAAGCCAACGTACATCTTTGTTATGTTTGATTTCCTCCAAAACATGGTGAATACCCATCGTTAATGGAGTTTAATCATTGTACTTCTTAAGTCGATCATTAATTCATTTCTGCTTTAATTCCTTGGGCTCCTTGGAATCTTGGTTCTCCTTTTTGTCAAATTTCCCTTCAACTTTTACCTCCGAGCTCTGTTTAGCCGTCATTGCCCCCTCAGCATTTATGATCTTTAGCTGCCTAAGACATCAATTCTGTCATTATATTTTGGGGATCTTTATAAAGTGTATAATAGAGTTTCTCAGGGAGAAACCCACTTATAAGGGTTGTTATAGTAGTCTCCTCCTCGTAATACACAACCTCTAACTTCTCGTTGTTGAAACAAGTAATGTAATCTTTGGTACTTTCTCCCACCTTTTGCCTGATACTGAGCAGATGAGCAACTCATTTTTCTGAAATTTGTAAGTTAGTGGAAACTAGAAATTTGCCCCTGAGGAATACTATTATACCAGATCTGGGCAGGTCCTGCTGCTTCTTGGTATTGCTCTATGTGAAGGATGGTATAAATATTCCCATCATAGTTTGGTGTTAATATAAGAGCATTAAACTTTTAAGGTGTGGGAAAATCCATAACAACTTGTATGAAAGGAGATCCTTTCCCAAAGCTTCTTTGCAAAGGGTTCTTAGAATTATCCATTTCTCCCAGTCTATCCTCCAAGTGCTGGATGGAACCCTTCCATGCATTGTTACCAGCATCAGATCTGTGTTTTAGAAGTTTTTCATTCCTACCAAATATTTGTGTTGAACATTCTTCCTGCGATTATTGCTCGGTGTGGGATGTTCGTCGAGCATCTGATCCAAATTGGTCTGAGCCTTCCCTTTGATCGGTTGGTCATTGAGTATTCCTCGATAATGCCCTGGGAACATTTTTGTTTCCCTTGGGTCCCCAATGGTCAAAAGGAGATGCCCGTCTAAGCCTTTCTAAGGCACTCAACCTTTTATGAGTAAAAGACCGATAATTATAGAGCACCGATGTTCTGAGAGAAGAACTTGCTCCTCGGAGATAAGAGGTATCTCTAGACATCCTAGATTGTCTATATCTATTACTTCTTGGAGGCGGTGGTGGAATATTTCCATTAGCAGATAAAGAAGGTGACCTAGCTTGCAGGGTCTGCGCTAACTGCCTCATGGTATCCTTCATAGCCTCTTGTCCTCTAGCGAGACTAGACAGAATTCCAGTCAAATCATTAGGCGTTGGTGGAGCAAAAGGAACAGGTGGGATGCCATCATTCTTGGCACTCGTTTCAGGGATATCAGTCATATTGAATAAGTGAATGGGTGAAAACCTTTAGAACACGTTCCCACAGACGACGCCAATTTGTTGATGTAAAAAATAGACTATATCTAATTATTTGATCACAGATAAATAAGTAAATAAAAGAGAGACAATTTTTTTTTAAAGTGTCTCGTCTAAAAGGAAAAGCCTACGTCCACTGTTATGTATTATCTTCTCTTTGTTCAGGTGTCTCCTCTGTAGCCCTTTAGATGTAGGGATTATAATGTATTTATAACCCCTAAGGGTGTACAAGAGTCGGAATATTAAAGGAAGGAAAGCCTTTATAAAATAGGGATTTACATCAGTACAATGTCCATAATGGATACAAAATGTTGGCTCTTTGCTAACCACATTGGTCGGTCTTCCTGCTATTGGTCGGGCTTCTTTTGTATGTTGGTTGGAAGTCTACCTATCGATCGACATTCTTGGACTTAGTCAGGTAATAAGTCTTGCTGACTAGGAATGATGCCACGATGGATGACACATGCTTATATCTTACTGGTCTACGTAATAGGATAATTTTTGGTATCAACAGCATGTTTGGAAATAAATGGGTAAAATGGTAATTTTACGTAAAATCAACAAAAATGTTGGAAAACATGTGAAACAAATGGTCCTAAATGAAAGGTATTTTTGGGATAATATTAATGCAAGTGTGTAAAGGACAAGAAATGGCGATTTTAAAGTGTATAACAAGGCGGGGTGAAATCCTTGAGTTTTGGCTTCGACCGTTAAAAATGGAATAATATGAACATTTGAAAAATATTAAAACACATTAATATGGACTCGGATGATATCGAAAAAGAATTAATAAGGAACTGGAGCCCTAGGGTGAAATACCCAAAACACTGGCTAGAACATATGGTAGTGTAGTCGGGGTTGTGGAGCCTGTTAAAGTATGCGGCTATTTGGAGGATTCCGAGAAAAAGAAAATAGAACATGGTAAAAAAAAGGTTGTGTTGTGAATATGACATAAGACAGCCTAACACGAAATGAAATTGATAAATTTGTCGGTTCAAAAGATAATATGGATAAGAAATATGAGAATTTGGCTAATTTTCATGTGAAGCGATTAAATGGGTAATGAAGAAACCTAAGGTGGTTTAAACCCAAAATTGATACATGTGTGTGGTTGAGAAAGTTTTTGATGGAAAATAAGTATTTTCTAGCATGGTGCGTGCGTGTGTTAGAAGATTATTTTACAAGAAAAATACTAAGATATATACAGTTTGAGTAAATCGATGATTTCAATAAGAAAAAAGTATTTTCTTTAAACAAATGGTATTTTTTTATTTATTTAATCAGATGAGTTAAATAGGAAAATTTGGTAAGATAAGCAAAAACAGTCTCTTCATAGGGTTAATTTGATTTAATCAGGACTAGTAACGTTTTTGGAGTAAAAATGATTTCATGCATTAATGTATGCATACATATATAGGAGGTAATTGCAAGCGCATGTAGGCATAACGTGTTCGAGTCACTTTTCTGTCGTTCGATTCTATATTGCATTGTTGTATTTCTCACTAGGCATTCGGCTCATTCCCTCTTCTTTGTTACAACAGGTCATGTGCGGTTTCATATTTTGAGAGCATTGTATAGGTAAGTATCATTTTCATTTTATGTTCGTATCTCTGAATGCACGGACTCGGAGATGCTTCCTCTGGGTCCAACACGTAGCCTGATATTAATCGGAATAACATGCTAAAAAAGTAAAATGTTAATGAAATAAAAAAGAACTAGAAATATTATTTAGGTTGTCTCATCGCACGTCACACCTAACGTTCGGGTTGAACTAGGTTTGACCAAGGATGACCAATAAATCTAGGTCGAGGCATTATAAGAGCCCTCCCAAAATAAAAATATCCACCCGAGGTTCTTTTATAACCATAAACCTCCAGTCCAATCGGTTTTAGAATGAGTTGATAAACAATCGTTAGTATCAAAAGAATACCATAGCCTATAATCTAAAGTGCCACTTACGAATTTAATGATTTCTTTAAGAGCATGCAAGTGAGACACTTTTGGGGATGATTGATGACGGGCACTATTGTCAAACTAAAATTACCACAAGTACACGAGCGTCGAACCCATAGAGGTTTGTCAACTTTAGTATTTAAAATAATTACAACTGTCAACTAGATGAACGGGTGTAGAAGTATAATTACGAACTACGAAAGATAATGAATAAAGAAAATAATAAAAAAAGATCGAATTATGAGGGTCGTAACAATAATATGAAAAGAACTAGGATTTTGGGATCCATTATCACGTTATTAATATTGCGCAATAATTTAATAGGGTCGTTCCCTTTTTATAACTCAAAATAATACCGACTATCGCCGTCTATATTTTACAAGATTAAATTTTACAATTAGTTTTATATCTCTCCTAGATTGCATAATTCATATTCCCTTAAAATATATCAAAAATTACTTTTAAGCATAATTCATCAAACGTAAGGATAGACTATCAAACAGTTTACCGTAAGCATAATATATCAAATGTAAGCACGAAGTATCAAATTTATAAATTTTCAAACTTAAAATCGAAGGTTTAAAATATCACTCTCGTGATTATTTTAATGATTACAAATTTTAAAAAAATTAAAACAATTAGGGAATGAGAAACAATTAAACAATATATCAATAATTAATTAACATGAAAAATTACACCATAATCCTATCTATGAAATTATGCTACCATAATCATTAACACTAAATAATTTCAAGAATGAGAATAATTTTTTTTAATTAATAATAGGCAAACTTACAAAGAATGTGCCTCTTATAATAGAGAAAATACTTCAATAAAACTATAAAGCTTTGGCCTACAAAAAAGAATGATCTAAAAAATTCTACGTGAAAAGTGAGCCTAAGGTTCCTTTTATAGGCCAAGAGGTGAGGTGCTTAAGTAGGAGTAAAATACTAATTAAATTGGTTTAAAAGAATTTTATAGGTGTCCACAATCAATTTAAAAAGGTATTTTATGATGTTTTTGTTGGTTGCTTTTTAAATTTGAGATTATCTTGGGAAGAATTCTTCACTTGGAGCACACAAAATTATTAAATCAGATTTTTTTCCTTGAATTTTGTAACTGATGGAGCTTTGGAGTTAATGGATTTTCGTCACTATTCTCAGCAGAAATTACAAACCACTTTTAGACCTTCCAAACTTTCAAATCTCAATTTAACCCCAACTACAAAGTTGTGATTCTTTTAAAGACCTTTCCAAAAATTTATGACACGTCCTCAATGGATACTCGAATGATTTTATAAAAATCATTTAGTACAGCTATGTTAACCATGTCGTGTCACGACATATCCTAACAATTTTTGCATATCAACTCCTTTGTTATCCAAACTCATGGAGTACCTATAAAAATGTAAAATAAAAATAATTAATTCAAATTTAGGGCCATAAAATTTAAAAAATCACAAAATCACCCCTCATTTGCGTTTCAGTCTTTCAACTTTATAACTTGCTCATTTCAACTCGAAATTTAACCAAATTTTAGAGAAAACTCTAATTTTTTCTTAGATAAATACTTAAACTTATTTTTAGGCCCATAAAGTTTATGAAATTATGGTTTTACGCCATAGGATTGTTGAAATTGCATTTTTAACTCGAATTTCTTTCAACTTGCATTTCTCTTCTAAGTTAGTAATATAACTCTAGAGGAAGGCTTACCTACATCACAATGTATACATCACACCATACTTTACACCTAGTTATAGGACCTGAAAAAGACTTTTTGCAAAAAAAATATCTTTCTCTTGAAATTAACCTTCCAATCAACCCTTATTCAAAAAATAGGTCAAATTACATTTTGTAGTTATTTTTAAAAAATTCATTAAAACCTTCCAACAGTTTTTTATGGATTTCTTAAAATAGCTACAAATGTATTTTGACCTAATTTCTTGAATATGGATTTACTAGAAACTCAATTTCAAGAGAAAAATAGAAAAATTAAAGAAATTTTTTTTTACGGGCCTACAACTATGTGTGATGTATGAATTATGTAGGTAATAATTCTCCTATAACTCTAAAAACTCATTATTTATGATAACAGGGTCCTAACAAGGCCTAAATTGGGGCATAAATAATACAAAAATTAAGCACACGCTCTAACCTTAAAAGCAATCAATCGGGGTCTAAAGCACTAATGACTCTAATGTGGAAGTAAACTAATGTTGATTAAACCCAAGTTACCTACGGCCAATTTAAACTTTACTTACATTGTTAACTAATTTATTAACCTAATATTTATTTCTCTTAGTCAATTTCAGTCCAACTTTTATTGTCTTGATTTAAGCAAGAATGTTAAAATAGATAATATAGAGATTAAATTTATTAGGTTCGTTTCTAGTTATTAATATTATGTTATCGTGTGAGGTTTATATTCAAAAAATTAAAACATGCAAGTATTTATTTAACGTCACAAAACCGATCCTTCTAAGGATCAAACTATGCAAACGTGAGTAGACAAATTGTATCAGAAAGTAAATCCTCAAAAAATCCTGCTTTGATACCAATTTGACGACGTGAGAAGTCAAATTGTATCAAATAAATAAATCCTTAAAAATCAGGATCACACGATAACTTAGCGTAACCCGCTCTGATACCAATTTGAAAAATCGTATGAAACGCGGTGTGTGATACCGATTTAAATTAATTCACAAATTTTTAATTTGGCACACTTATATAATTGGAGTCTATATTAAACCAAATCAAATTTAGCCCCTAAACATGCATCTATGTGTGTGTCTGTGTCAAACCATAAATAGATAAAGCATGTGACACGAATATAAGAAAAAATCTCCGAAGGGCAAAACCTTTTATTTCTAGAACTTTGACAAGTTTATAAGACCATTGACTTACATATAATCTTGCTTTCGCCCACAAGAGTAATGCACGGTGTCTTCGTCAAACCTCCAAAGCAACGGCTAGAAATATTGTCAGCTGGAATATCCCGCAAGAACTCCAGGTGGTCAGCAATGAAGAAGAAAACGGCTTCTCAACAAGTGTGAATTTTATAAGGACTCCCTCAACAATAGCACGCATCTCTATGGTTGTAGTGTTCTCCCCACAAAAATTAAACCACAGCAAAATAGGTTCTTGGGTTCCACAAAACAATTCACATAAAAGTAATTGGGATTTTTGTGAATTGAAAACAAAGAAAATATTTGAACACTTAAATGAGAGAAGGCAACATTCTGCCAAATAAATGTTAGCGAGAGTTATGGCAGATAAACCAAACAAAAGTTTCAAAGATTTTTAAAGTACTTCTCCGCGTCAAAAGAAAAGGGCTGACATCCTCTATATAAGAAATTAATGAGGCGGTTAACATACAAAAGTAAAGCAGCGTGTCAGCCAAAAAGACAGGTCGCTCGAACAAGAAGCCCATCTCGCTTGAACGAGATGCGCGTGTTGCTCGAACGACTATGCGTGACATCTCAATGTCGTTCTAACGAGATGGTGATATTGTTTGAACAACCTTGACGTTGAAACCGAGGTCCGCTAACTGCCTTAGAAAATTTCCTCAAAACTTTTCAAAACACATTTTTTCTAAAATAGCTAATAACCTTTTTGAAGAAAAACATTTTTATATAAAATCTTTTTAAAAATATTTTTAAAAATATCCCAACACTCTTAATATGAAATGTAAATGAAACTTTAAACATTATCTAACCAAAGATCATATTGTTGGGCTTGAATGTTGAAGACAACTTGTAATTCGGATTCGTCTTTTGTAGATGAAAACTTCTTCGATTCTTCGACGATTGTAACGGTATACAACATAATTAATTGTGACGGACATTTATAAAAATATGTCCATACAATTCTCCCCCTATTTCTATGTCAGTACATACATAAAAATATTTGAATTATCAATTACCAAATTACCTATACAAATCTACCCTCCCATGAATCCCAAAACTGAAAAGGTAAAATTTGGATGTTCTCAAATTTTTCTTCAACATCAAAACTCTCAAAGATTTTCTCATCAGGGTGTGCAACATATTAATCTTTAATTTTGTACCTACACACATGAGATAAAGAAAAAACCTTCGTGACGCATCGAGTTTGAAATGATATAGGAATAAAGCAATAATAAATAAAATCTCCCCCATACTGCTAAAACTCCCCCATAACATGATAATTCTTTCTCCCACTTTTTATGATGTGCCCAAATAGACATATAAGAAGAAACAATCAAAATCTGGAGTGTCACGGCAAAATGCATAGCAAATACGAATCAATCAATGCGCATGCAAAGGAGTATCTAAACAATTTCACAAGCTATTTTTTATTTTTCATTTTTTCATACAAAAATAAGATACTAAAAATCACACCATGGATTTAAACTCAAGAAACCAAGTCAGGGAAACAAAGAATGGGCGTGCACACATTCGATAGGTAAATAAACTCAATCAATCATATGTGCACGATGCATACGTGTACCCTTAACGAATGAGCAACAAAAGTATCATTAGGTGTAGAAATTATTGAATTTAGATGACATCGTTTTATGTAAATCAACAAATCACAGTTAAAGTGATTCCCACACCAATAACGTCCAAAACTATTTAACGCTTTTTCAAGATTTTCAAGGATGTGCAAACCCGTTCAAATTCTCCAACCAAAATCCCTCATGCATATTTTCTTTTTGAGGTAATCTAAATTCTCAAACATTGGAGAATTGGTGCAAAAGACTAAATGGACCATAATTGGCATGAATTTCTTTTTATTGCCTTTAAATTTTTACGGGCTCTTTTGAACTTCTTTGGACCCCGGATAATAAAATTCCTCAATTTTTTAGGTCCAATTTAAACGGTGGCTTAATCGCAAAGGATAAATGGAAACCTTTCGTAGCCCTTCACTGTTATTAAATAAAGCACACAACCTCATAAACGGCTCTTAAATGCACAACTTTCTTATCAAGTTTTATCGAGCTTAGTTCGTTTTAAGGATAGGATTAAAGTGAAAACACCCAACCAACATGTGATAAGACAAGCACAATAATCAAACAAAGTCGTGCATGTGTGCAATAAAGGAAATCATGAATCAAACATGTAGGAAGTAACACTTAATTACATCTTAATGACTCCAAACATTATAAAACACATGGATGAATTGACCTATTGCCTCAAAACACTATCAAATAGTCAAATGAAAAATGGAATGATGTTGTGACTCGGTAAACTTAAGTGTCCATCCATAAACGGTGCAAACTAAATGAAAAATTCTTTTTCAATTTTTCAAAAATTTATCAAAATAAAATCTTTTTGTATTTTTCAAAAGAAAAAATTTATACAGAAAGTACATGTCACAACGCTAGCAAACATAAATATCATGAAACAAAAACTAGCGTATGACAAACATGCAAACACAATCATCTATATGATATGGAAAGAGAAAAATCATGTGCAAGCAAACGGAAATCAACTTGTCTAAAATCTAGTGCCTCTAAAAGTGATTTCGTAATCGAAATAGATATGAAACGTCCTATGGGGGGATTTAGGAACCAAGGGAACACTAGACATTTCCTAGGACTTTTTCCAAGAGAAAAATAAAAACGACAAAGGTGACCTTTCTTACCACAATATGAACATGTGTAAACGGGTGGAATGACACCTATGGGTTGACCTTTTCTAATGTCCATGGGAACGATTGACCCTCTAAAACAAATAATGGTTTTGGCTTTAGCACTAGAAGTATGAGAACAAGATGAGCCATTACCGTCACTATCAAACCTACTTGAGTCTGTCAAATCATTTTTCAACTTCAAAATTTTTTACTCAAGAAAAGAATTAGACTCTTCCAATTTGAGGGACTCCTTCTTCAAATTATCAATCAAATCTAGAAGGTTATCTCGCTCCCCCTCAATTAAAGCAAAATTTTACCTAAGAGTCTCTTCACGTGCCACAAACTCATTGACTAAAATATTTTTATCCTCTTTGGCACAAACACAAACCATCGAATTTTTAAGGTCCTCCAATTCTTTTTCTAAAAATAGGACCCTATCATCATTTTCCTTCATGGAAAATTTTAAAGCAACAAAGTCATGGTCCAAGAAAATAAATTTTTCACGATAAAAATCTCTCTGATTTTGAACCGTTTGCAAAAGATCCAACGCAGATTTAAAACGAGAATATTCTTTTTCCAAAAAATCAATTCTTTTAGAAAACGTCCAATTCAAATAATTTATATCATCAAAACTCTGACTCGTGTCATCAAAGGGGGGCATCCAATTACATAAGTGCTCCATCGAAAAAAATTTAATTTTTCACAAAATTGATTTAAAAATAAATAAATATCACACAAATTTTGCGAAAAATAGGAATTCGCGATAAATTAGCACAACTGGCTCTAATACAAATTTGTAAACGTGAGAAGTAAAATTGTATCAAAAAAATAAATCCTTGAAAAATTAGGATCACGCGATAACTTAGCATAACCCGCTCTGATACCAATTTGAAAAAATGTATGAAACGCGGTCTGTGATACCGATTTAAATTAATTCGTAAATTTCTAATTTGGCACACTTATATAATTGGACTCTATATGAAACGAAATCAAATTCAGCCCCTAAACATGCATATATGTGTGTGCATGTGTCAAACCATAAATAGATAAAGCATGTGACACAAATATAAGGAAAAATCACCGAAGGGCAAAACCTTTTTATTTCTAGAACTTTGACAAGTTTACAAGATCATTGACTTACATAAACTCTTGCTTTCGCCCACAAGAGTAACGCACGGTGTCTTCGTCAAACCTCCAACGCAACGACTAGAAATATTATCGGCTAGAATCTCTCGCAAGAACTCCAGGTGGCCAGCAATGAAGAAGAAAACGACTTCTCCACAAGTGTGAACTTTATAAGGACTCCCTCCACAATAGCACGTAGCTCTCCGGTTGTAGAGTTCTCCCCACAAAGATTAAACCACAACAAAATATGTTCTTGGGTTCCACAAAACAATTCACATAAAAGTAATTGGGATTTTTGTGAATTGAAAACAAAATAAATATTTGAACCCTTAAATGAGAGAAGGAAACATTCTGCCAAATAAATTTTATCGAGAGTTATGGCAGATAAACCAAACAAAAGTTTCAAAGGTTTTTAAAACACTTCTTTGCGTCAAAAGCAAATGGATGAAATCCTTTATATAAGAAATTGATGAGGCAGTTAACATACAGAAGTAAAGCAGCTGTCAGCCAAAAAGACAGGTCGCTCGAACGAGAAGCCCATCTCGCTTGAACGAGATATGCGTGTCGCTCGAACGACTACGCGCGACATCTCAATGTCATTCAAACGAGATGGTGATATCGTTTGAATGACCTTGGCGTCGAAACTGAGGTCCGATTACTGCCTTAGAAAATTTCCTCAAAACTTTTAAAAACACATTTTTTCTAAAACGATTAATAACCTTTTTGAGCAAAAACATTTATAAAAACATTTTTATATAAAATATTTTAAAAATATTTTAAAAAATATCCCAACATTCTAAATATGAAATTTAAATGAAACTCTAAACATTATCTTACCAAAGATCATATTGTTGGGCTTGAATGTTGAAGACAACTTGTAATTCAGATTCGTCTTTTATAGAAGAAAACTTCTTCAGTTCTTCGACGATTGTAACAGTATACGACATAAGTAATTGTGATGGACATTTATAAAAATATGTCCTTACAAACTCAAATACTTCCACTGAAATCAAATCAAACAGCAACGATTGTACAAGCATGCAACAATACATAAAATAAGCTAGTCAAAAAGCTATGACCTAATACCAAGCCTTTTATGTGGTTGCACTTCTAAAACTAAGATTCAAGTCATTCTTGCCCAAATTGTTTTTCTTCACATCTTTGTTTTCCCTCTAGCCTAATTTAGTGCAAGATCAGCTCAGTGCCTAGTGACTTCTTTTAGTGAAGTGTTGTGCAATGAGTTATTCTGCAATGACTCACCCACACTTAAATAATATATACAAATGATATGAAACAATCAATATTATCCCAGTTATCTAATTAAATATTATGTTCAACATACTCTAAGTCAAAATGTCTTGACTTAGGAAATTTCAATTTTTTTTTCTCAAATCTTTTGAACAACCGGATTTGGCAAAATATTTACACAAGTATTGCAACGCCTATATAAAATAAGTGTTCTAAGTGAGTGCACAAACTATATGATATGAAATATGTAGAGTCCTAAAATAACAAGCAAAGATTATGCAACATATATAATCACATAAAGCATGCACAATCAAGAACACTAATTATTCTAAGGCAGAATATATACATATAAATAATTGACTAACAAATATGTATATAGGAGTATGTGCACAAGTCAAAACACAAAACTATTTTCAAAAATAATTTTAGATTAGAAGCATCTTTAATCTAATAACCAATTAAGTCCTTTGAAACCTCATATTCAAATTAAGTTTTTTTTTTATCTTAAACCTTATTATACACAATATTATGAGTTTTAACAGTATATACAGTTCTTCCAAATTAGTCCAACAATTCTAGGTTCCCAGTCCTTAGTCTTAGATCAAGATGGTTCAACAATGGTTCAGTTCAGGTATATTAGGATAGTCAAAAATAATTTCTAACAAATTAGGTCCTTAAGTAGTTTAGATTTAAACTACTAAATCTATTATGGTTTTAATCGTATTTTATCCAAACTTTCTTAGTTTTTGATTTAAAATAAAATGTTTTAAACAAATGTTAACTCAGGAGAAAAATAGATGAACTAAATTGGACGAACCAGAATGCACTCAAACATGATTTATTGTTCAAACTTTCACACATTGGATCTAGGGTAAATCTATTAAATCAAAACAGACCTATACAAGAATAGTGTATATCCATGTGTGTTTTGTTTACCTGAACACAAATACTAAACATGTAATTTTTATATCACAGATCTATACAGGAAAAAAATCAGCAACAATATATCACAGTGATGTATCTTGGTTCTATAGACAAATATAACATAATATTCATCAATACACACCGAGAATGATCTTAAAAGCATATTTAAAAAAACTATAGAGAACAGTCGAGATATTTCACTTTCAAACATTTAGGCTTGTAAAACAAAAGTGAAGTTAATATTTAGGATTTTAAAAATATAAACATATCAGAAAAAATCACACCCTAAATTTTAAGAGTTCTTGATGTTAATATTTAGGTATTCAAAACAATATTCATGTCTTGATGTTAATTTGATCTATGGAAGAGATCAAATCTTAAAACTAAACATTGTGTGTGTAGTGTGTGAACTCTCTCTCTCTCTCTAAAAACCTAAAGGTTATAGTTTTGGTATACTAACAATTAATCTCAGCTAATAAAAATGACACCCTAAGGTCTATATACGTAGGATAAGTAATGTGATGTGATTGGTGGACTAAAAGGGCACATGGATTGAACATATAACAATTACATCCGCTAATAAAACTTAATCTAAGGGCCTTGAAATAAACATAAAAAACACCACAGAAGAATAGACACATTTCATCCGGCTAGTACCAACTTTAAAAAAATATGGCCAGCTAAATTCAAACTATTGGAACAAAAGGATACCATTTTTAGAAAGCGTGGAAACCAAAAGTTTTTGCTTTGTTCAAAACAATGGGCTGTCAAAAATTATTTGGTCAAAAATCATGACCTGGTTAAATCAGCTACATCTATAATGTTACCGTTGGAAGAAAACCCAATTAAGGCCAACTATTATCAATAGTTGGCCAGCTCATATATTACCATTGCAAAAACGATTTAAACAAAAACATTTAAATCGAGTTCAAACCATGTATAAAAAGTGTATGAGGTGGCGTATATACACACATATAGAATACAACACATATAACACTTATAAACAATACGAATAAAACAAAATTAATAATTGTTTAAATTGGAATTTTAAATAGTTTTATACGCATGTAGAATATAACACATATAACACTTATAAACAATAAAAATAAAACATAATTAATAATTGTTTAAATTGGAATCTTAAATAGTTTTAAATCATTTTTAATTAAAAAATAAATAAAAAAAAATCCCAAAAAATATGTGAAAAATTCAAAAAATTATTTTTAATATCTTTACACATAAAAAGTATTATTCTTCGAATTTGAACCCTATTCTTTGTAACTTAAATTAATTATAATAACCAATTTAAATTATGAGTGAATTTGATCTAAAATGTTTTTAAAATGTTCTAAGAATATTAAAAAATCCTTCTTAAACATATAAACACAAATCATGAGATATGATGTAATATAATGTTCTTTAGTGTCCTATGTAATTTAGAATTCCTAATGAGCCAATTGTGCAAGCTTCTAAATTCTGAGATGTAGTAGACTAAATACATGCCTTAGCATAGGTATACCAAAATCAAAGATAAATGCCCAAAATATGTTGTCAAAATTTAAGTCCAACTAGTTGAAGGTCTATATAGCTAATAACAATATTAACTTAATACTAATTGTATTTTATATAGGGATATTTAATATCAAGATGATTAGCATTTAGGTAAATAAAGCTACCTATCATGCTCCTAAAAAGTGTTTGCTCGACGTTCTTTCCTGAAGTGTCTTTGCGAAGCCTAATCATTGAACTCATGGGTGTACGTGCTTCCTTAGAGGTGTTTAAAATAAACTTTTTCACAAGATATTTCACATACTTATCTTGGGATCATAAAATCAAATTCTCTAGTTGATGAACCTTAAGACCTAGTAAGAAAGTAAGATCACCTAAAACACTCATCTCAAACTCACTCATCATTTTCTCCGTAAAACGATGAGTATATCAGCCTGAAGTGGAAGCGAAGACTATATCGTCGACATAAACTTGTACAACCAAAATAGCCCCTTATCTATAAACATTAACAATGTCATAGAAACCCCCTCTCTTGAATTCACGGTTCAGGTGGTAGGATATAAGCCTTTCATACAAAGATCGAGGAGTTTGCCTCATTCCGTATCGGAATTTTTTTACATAAATGACATGATCGAAGAATTTAGGATCCTTAAATCCTTAGGTTATTCCACAATGACCTCTTCTTATAGAATGACATTAAGGAAGGCACTCTTGACATCCATTTGGTATAACTTGAACTTTAGATGACACGTTATGGCTAGCAAAATAAGAATAGACTCTAGCCTAACAACATGAGCGAATTTCTCGTCCAATTTAATACCCTCAATTTGGGTGTAACCTTAAGCAACCAACCTAGTATTATTACAAACAATGGTACCATGCTCATACATCTTATTTTTATTAACCCATTTGGTACCAATGATGTTGGTGTCACTAGGTCGGGGGATTTATTCCCATACCTCGTTGATTTTAAATTGAGGCAACTCTTCTTACATGGCATTATCCAATGTTGATCCTTGTGTGCTTACTTGAGCTTGATAGGTGTAATAAATATGACTAACCCCATTTTCAAATTGAGCACGAGTCTTGACTCCTTGGCTGAGATTTCCAAGAACGTTTGTAGGGTCATGACTTTTACTAACTAGAGATATTGGATCTTTTTTTCAAGAGTGGAGTCCACCATGTCATTATGAAAAATAATGGTATAATTGCTAGAGGGTTTGAAAGGTGCAAGGACCCCGCGGAAGCCCATAAATTTTAAAAATTATTTTAATTAACTTTCCTTTAATGCAGAATGAAGATGGTTCCAACCAACACACACAAATGATAAATTTTAATTTATTTTCAAATTAAAATTAAACTAAACATAAAGTGAATAAATTAAACAACAAATGGATTTTTCACTTAAATCAAATTAATTGAACCCAAGTCCTAGAAATTTGCCTAACAATAATTAATTCAATTTTGCAAATTAGGCCAAACCAAACTATCAAATTAAATATATGACTTGATTAAATTAAGTTAAATTTCATCCAATTAATTTTAGCACCAAAATAGATACAAGTGATAATTAACCCAAAATTTATCTTGAATTATCTAAGCATGCATCTACGTGTTTTGCAAGATAAAATAAACCAATAACACTACACGTCGATGTACGAGGAAAACCCAAAATGGGAAAAAAACCTCGAACGGCCCTGGCCTAACAAATCCACTAAGTACGGAATTAAAAATTACAAGACAGTAGACTTACACCAACAACTTGAATTCTTCCAAGCCTTGATGCACCTTCTTGTAACCACCTCTGCCTAGTAGATAAACATGGACTCCTCCACAGTCTCGAACTCCTCCGATGGGACTCTTGGACACCGTCACCTTCACGCGAAGCTTTTCTTCGAGTGGGAACACCGCAGCGTAAACCAAATATCTCCTTCTTTGTGGGATGTATATGTAAGCCCAAACTACTTCTTTTTATGGTAGAGATGAACCAATGGTGCCAAACAACTCCAAGAAAATATTATATATATGAGGTACTCGGATAAATAAACCGTGGGTGAAAACTCATGTGTTTGTTGAAAATATTTCTTTAAAATTCAACACATAAAAACATGGAACTTTGGTTGGTTTATTTCTCTAAAAATATCTCTCAAGGAAGGTACCAAAGTCTTGAAAAATATTTGTCCCGAGTAAGTTTTAAACTGCCAAAAAGAAGCGGGACAAAAGAGTGGGAAAAAGGGATAAAACTGCCAAAACTATTCCCGCCCAAAAATCTCGTTCGAACGACTTTTCTAACGAAAAGTCAGGGCCAAAATGGGAAAAATCGTTGGCAAACTCGTTCGAACGACATTCTCGTTTGAACGACAATTTTGAGCGAAATGACAGAAAGTCCAATTTTATATTTTAAGCCCAAAAACTTTTTATACAAAGTTCTACAATAACTTTTGGAAAATAAAATTCGTTTAAAAGAAATTACACCCATAATACAATTATTACAGGTCTTTCTATATATATATAAATGCATTCATACCTTTTGGAGAATATGGAATCAATTGTCGTTGATGTAGAAACGAGGAATTGGAAACTCAACAATTATGAAGCTTTACAAATCTGGTCGCTACGTCTTCAACAAACATGTCATAGGCTTGGATGGATATGCACGAAATCTATCCTATGACTCAATTATTTTTGTCCGAAATTGTGCCAAAACTACAAAGGACTCAATTGGAAATTTGTGTCCTTACAAATCTCCACCTTTGGCTATTCAAGGACAAAAACCAAACAAAAATCCTAAAGGGTCGTCAAGATCAACTAGACTCAAAACATCCCACCCAAAATAAAAAATACAAGCCTGACTCAAAACCCAAGGATGAGTATCTTTGCCGATATAAAGATGCCCCTAAGTTAAATCTCCTAAAATTAAGATGTGATTAAAATAGGATTAGATACCATTTTTCTACACAAGGGATATACGTATGGAAAAACAAGTACAACAACAATGCATAAAGTGTTAAGGACATGAAAGAATATGGGCAACAATAGACAATAACTAGTCCTAGCAAGAATAATGTATGCTAACTATGATGCGAACAAAACGATATCAATTTGAAACATAAGAGACTAAACATGTGATATCAAAAAAAAATATTCAACAAGATAGATACCAATTATGAATTAGAAGCATAAATGGACTACCAAGCAAGGCAAAGGCCCAAAAAATTACCATATATATGTAGACATAATGAATATCACTAATGCGCGCGCGCGCACACACACACACATACATATATATATATATATATAGGTGTAAATACCACACATGACACAAAATACATTAAGCTTTTCACCCTCGTATGGCAAAAATGTGTCCAAATAAATGTGGTAAACAAAAGTGTAGTGGTGTGAACTAGTAATAATTAAATTTTGACCCAATCACTTAAAACATGTTCACGGAGTTCTCATTTGATTGCAAAACATTATCACATTTAGATATAGCCTCATGTGACAATATAAATTGAACTCAATGAACAAACATACACAATGTACATACGCCTAGAATTTTAATGATTCTACAAGCCAATAGAGTCATGACAAGAAAAGCTTAACTAGGATTCAAAGTCATTATGCAAACCCGTTAAGACATCCAACCAAACTCCTCATATTTTGGCCTTGGAAAATATTCCTTTTAATGCCACATTTTTAAGGCCTAAAATTCAATGGTGGCTTTACACTCAAAGTAATTTTTTCTTTCACATCCCGATTCCATTGATAAACAACTACACCGGATAACAATTTTTTTATTATTAATTCCCGAAAATGGTTATTACATGCATAAATCGTTCATAGTCATAGCAAAATGTAGATGACTAAGTTGATGGGAGAACATCTCACTTATCTCAAATATACATGACACGTTTAAATTTCAAAAGATCTCGTGCATGTGTGAAAAGAGGCATATAAAAATATAATCCATTAAGCAACACAAAATCCTACTCCATGAAGCATGACGAAGAACATTTTAAGGATTGACAATATTAACCAAAAGTTCTAGCCACATGGAAGCGAATACGAAAGGATTCAAACACAAGTATATGCCACATAAAGTGTGTCAAACCAAAGTACACACAAAAATAAAATCTTTTTGAGTTTTTCAAAAAAAAATTAACCAAACAAAAATATTTACTCGAAAGACAAACAAGAATCATTAGTATTTTTCATTAAGTTTAAATAACTCATAAGATAAAACACAAATGATAAATTAAATCTTTTTGTGTTTTTCAATTAATGCAACTTAAAATGAAACAAATATAATACAAAATATAGACAAGTCATAATTTCTAGCATGAGATATGAAATAATGCAATGACTTGAAAACGACCAAACATGCATACAATTAGCAATGCTACATGATATGAAACACAAAAATCTAGAGTATGCAAACATTTAACACATTCAACCTTTAGATTTAGCAAGAGAGGTATCGTGTGAAAGAAAATGAGAATAAAAAATCCTATCTTGTAAAGCTGCCAAATCGAATCTCCTAACCCAAACTAATGATGAATGACGATCTCGGGATATAGGAATCTTGGCTACCTCGGTTGCCTTACATTGGGATTTTCTAGGACCTCGTTTATCATCAAAGCAAAATTTCCTAAGATGACCTTTTTTACCACAATGAGAGAACCTAAAGACTCGGCAAAAAGACTTACCTAAGGAATGATCTATAACATTGTTCCTAGAGGATTCTCCTAAAACATTGGTTTTAGCTTTATGAGTTGATTCATTACAAGTATCGAAGCCTAAACCACAAGTGTCATTTGTAATTTGGACCGTTCCTAATATTTTATCTAATTTCTCCGAATGACACTCCAAATCAAATTTGAATTTACTAGAGTCTTTTAATTTATTTTCTAAATCTAAAAAGTGAGACTCTATTAAAATATTGCGCTCTTCAAATGCGAGAAGCTCCCTTTTCAAGGATTCCATTAAGACCTTAAGGCTATCTCTCTTTCCTTCTACATACTCAAGCTTCTCTCTAATAGCTCTCTCTCTCGTGTCCTAAGGTCATGAACTAATGCACTCTCATCGATAACCTTGGCACACTCCTTTAAACTCGCTTCTAACTTCAAATTTTCCCTTTTTAATTTTATAGATTCGGCATATAATTCTTGAAATGCAAATTGAAGTTCACTCACATCAACCTCATTTTTACATTCATTCTCTCACTCTTCTCCAATCTCACAACCATCATCTTTTAGATCTTCACAAACAAAGGCTTCGAAAGTGTCATGATTTTAGATGTCATCATCGGATAATTTCTCTCCATCACTAACATGACAAGCCATGAACGCGGTAAAGTTGCGTTCAATGGGGGATTCGAGTCCCTCTTCCTTTTCACTTTCATCACTAAGGGTGGCATTATATGAAATTGGTTGTTTGCCTTCTCTCCTTAGTTTAGTGGTGCACTCTCTTGCCCTATGGCCATAACCCTAACAACCATAGCACCTATTTAACTCGTCCCTATTAAGGTTTTCATTATAGGAATTAGGGATCTTTTTGCCTTTGTCATGCTTAGAATTTTCAAATTTCTTAATATCATTTTTAAACTTATCTTTATTAAATTTAAGAAATTTTTGAAATTTCCTAGCAAACATAGCCATGTCCTCCGAGTCACTATCACTCTCATCAACCAAAACTTATTTTTCCTCCTTTCGAGCTTTCAAAGCAATGCCCTTATCAATTTTCTTTTCATTTTTGGAGGGGAACATATATAGCTCATAGGTTTGTAAATCACCTACTAATTCCTCAAGTTTGGTAGAGTGCAAGGTGGGTGAAGAATTTAAAATGGTCATATTAGGGATAAATCTCTCGGGTAGGGACCTTAAAAAAAATTTACTACTCAGTCGTCGGGTATTTTCTCTCCCAAATTAAATGATGAATTTACTATATCGGAAAGTCTAGTATAAAATTCAACAAATGTTTCTTTTTCATTCATTTTGATGGTTTCAAATTGAGTGGTGAGGTTTTGAGTTTCGAAGCCTTAACGACACTAGTTCCCTCATGAGTGAGTTGTAATATATCCCAAGATTCCTTAGCGGTTTCACACGTCATGATACGTTGGAATTCATCTAATGTGACCGCGCTAAACAAGGCATTTAAACCACGGGAATTAAAATTAGCAAGTTTAAATTCATTCTCACTCCATATATCTACGGGTTTGGGAACACGCTCATTTTCTATCAAATATATCAGTGGGGACCACCTGTTGACAACTGAACCAAACTCTCTCGTCGATAGAATTTAGTGCCAAATTCATACGCACTTTCCAATAAGCGTAGTTGGAACCATCGAAAACAGAAAATTTTGAAAATGGAAAAAATTCCACTTTTAACCAAAAATATTTAAAAGGACCGTAACGCAAAAAATTAGCACTCCGGCTCTAATACCAATTTGAAAAGTACAAGGACCCCACGAAAGCCCCTAAATTTTAAAAATTCTTTTAATTAACTTTCCTTTAATACGGAATGAAGATGGTTCAACACAACACACACAAATGACAAATTTTAATTTATTTTCAAATTAAAATTAAACTAAACACAAAGTGAATAAATTAAACAACAAATGAATTTTTTACTTAAACCAAATTAATTCAACCTAAGTCCTAGAAATTTTCCTAACAATAATTAATTCAATTTTGCAAATTAGGCCAAACCAAATTATCAAATTAAATATATGACTTGATTAAATTAAGTTATATTTCATCCAATTAATTTTAGCACCAAAATAGATACAAGTGATAATTAAATCAAATTTTATCTTGAATTATCTAAGCATGCATATACATGTTTTGCAAGATAAAATTAACTTATCACACTACACGTCGATGTATGAGAAAAACCTAAAACGGGAAAAAAATCCTCGAACGGCCCTGGCCTAACAAATCCACTAAGTACGGAATTACAAATTACAAGACAGTAGACTTACACCAACAACTTGACTCCGTCCAAGTCTTGACGCTCATTCTTGTAACCACCTCTACCTAGTAGATAACCATGGACTCCTCCACACTCTCGAACTCCTCTGATGTGACTTTTGGACACCGTCACCCTCACGCAAAGCTTTTCTTCGAGTGGGAACACCGCAACGTAAACCAAATATATTCTTCTTTGTGGGATGTAGAAGTAAATCCAAACTTCTCCTTTTTATGGTAGAGATGAACCAATGGTTGCAAACAACTCCAATCAAATATTATATATATGAGGTACTTGGATAAATAAACTATGGGTGAAAACTCATGTGTTTATTGAAAATATTTCTTTGAAATTCAACACATAAAAACATGGAACTTTGGTTAGTGTATTTTCTCTCAAAAGAGATCGCAAGGAAGGTACCAAAGTCTTGAAAAAAATCAGTCCTAAGTAAGTTTTAAACTGGGACAAAAGAGTGGGAAAAGGGATAAAACAGCCAAAACTGTTCCCGCCTAGAAATCTCGTTCGAACGAGATTTTTGTTCGAACGAAATTTTGTTCGAACGAATTTTCTAACGAAAAATCAGTGCCAAAATTGGAAAAATCGTTGTCAAACTCGTTCGAACAACAATTTTGAACGAAATGATAGAAAGTCCAATTTTACATTTTAAGCCCAAATTTTTTTTATACAAAGTTCTACAATAACTTTATGAAAATAAAATTCGCTTAAATGAAATTAAACCCATAATAAAATTATTCCAAGTTTCCCTATATATATATATATATATATATATATATATATAAATGCATTCATACCTTTTGGAGACTATGGAATCAATTGTCGTTGACGTAGAAACGAGGCACTAGAAACTCGACAATGATGAAGCTTTACAAATATGGCCGCTACGTCTTCAACAAACACGTCATAGGCTTGGATGGATACGCAAGAAATATATCCTATAACTCAATTATTTTTGTTCGGAATTGAGCCAAAACTACAAAGGACTCAATCAGAAATTTGTGTCCTTACAAATCTCTTCCTTTGGCTATTCCGGGACAAAAACCAAATGAAAATCCTAAAGGGATGTCAAGCTCAACTAGACTCAAAACATCCCACCCAAAATAAAAAATACAAGCTTGACTCAAAACCCAAGGATGACTATCTTTGCCGATATAAAGATTTCGCTAAAAATCCAGCACACTTAAGCAAAACATTAAACGCATGGGGAATATCAAAATATTAAATGCAATTAAAATAATTACTCCCCCTAAATTAATTATCCCCTTTATCAAATAAATGACCTAATTATAAAGACGTCTCCCCCTAAGTTAAATATCCCAAAACTAAGATATGATTAGAATATGATTAGATACCATTTCTCTACACAAGGGATATAAGTATGGGAAAACAAGTACAACAACAATGCATAATGCGTTAAGGACATAAAAGAATATGGGAAACAATAGACAATAACTAGTCCTAGCAAGAACAATGGATGCTAACTATGATGTGAACAAAACCATATCAATTTAAAACATAAGAGACTAAGCATGTATTATCAAACAAAAAATGCAACAATATATATACCAATTATGAATTAGAAGCATAGATGGACTAGCAAGCAAGGCAAAGACCCAAAAAATTACCATATATATGTAGACATAATTAATATCACTGACGGACATGCACACATATATATAGGTATAAACACCACACATGACACAAAATACATTAAGCTTTTCACACTTGTATGGCAAAAATGTGTCCAAATACATGTGGTAAATGAAAGTGTAGGGGTGTGAACTAGCAACAATTAAATTTTGACCCGATCACTTAAAACATGTTCACAGAGTTCTCATTTGACTGCAAAACTTTCTCACATTTAGATATAGCCTCATGTGACAATATAAATTGGACTCAATTAACAAACATACACAATGCACATAAGCCTAGAATTTTGATGATTCTACAAGCCAATAGAGTCATGAAAAGAAAATCTTAACTAGGATTCAAAGTCATTGTGCAAACCCGTTAAGAAATCCAACCAAACTCATCATAATTTTCTTTTCCTTTTTCTTTTGAACATATTAACTAAACTATTTTGGCCGTGGCAAATATTCTTTTTAGTGACACATTTTTAAGACCTAAAATTCAATGGTGTCTTTACACGCAAAGTAATTTTGTCTTTTGCAGCCCAATTCCATTGATAAACAACTACACCAGATAATAATTTTTTTATTATTAAATCCCGAAAACGATTATTACATGCACAAATCCTTCATTGTCATAGCAAAATGTAGATGACTAAATTGATGGGGGAACATCTCACATAGCTCAAATATACATGAGAAGTTTAAATTTCAAAATATCTTGTACATGTGTGAAAAGAGGCATATAAAAATAGAATTCATTAAGCAACACAAAATCGTACTCCATGAAGCATGCCGAAGAACAATTTAAGGATTGATAATCTTAACCAAAAGTTCGAGCCACATGGAAGCGAATACGAAAGGATTCAAACTACCTGAAAGGAATCTACCTATTCTGTAGGATAAAATAAACAAATCACACTACCCGCTAATGTACGAGGAAAACCTAAAATGGGAAAAAAAACCTCGAATGGCCCTGGCCTAAGAAATCCACTAAGTACGGAATTAAAAATTACAACACAGTAGACTTACACCAATAACTTGACTCTGTCCAAGCCTTGACGCTCCTTCTTGTAACCACCTCTTCCTAGTATATAACCATGGACTCCTCTATAGTCTCGGACCCCTCCGATAGGACTATTGGACACCGTCACCCTCACACGAAGATTTTCTTCGAGTGGGAACACCACATCGTAAAACAAATATCTTCTTTTTTGTGGGATGCAAAAGTAAACCCAAACTTCTCCTTTTTATGTTAGAGATGAACCAATGGTGACAAATAACTCCAAGCAAATATTATATATATGAGGTACTTGGATAAATAAACTATGGGTGAAAACTCATGTGTTTGTTGAAAATATTTCTTTGAAATTCAATACATAAAAACATGGAACTTTGGTTAGTGTATTTTCTCTCAAAAGAGCTCACAAGGAAGGTACCAAAGTCTTGGAAAAAATCTTTCCCGAGTAAGTTTTAAACTGGGACAAAAGAGTGGGGAAAATGGATAAAACTGCCAAAACTGTTCCCGCCCAGAAATCTCGTTCGAATGAGATTTTTGTTCGAACGACATTTCGTTCGAACGACTTTTCTAACGAAAAGTCAGTGGCCAAAATGGTAAAACTCATTGGCAAACTCGTTCAAACGAAATTCTTGTTCGAAAGATATTCTCGTTCGAACGACAATTTCGAACGAAATGACAGAAATCCCAATTTTACATTTTAAGCCCAAAAACTTCTTATACAAAGTTCTACAATAACTTTATGAAAATAAAATTCGTTTAAATGAAATTACACCCATTATAAAATTATTTCAAGTCTCCCTATATATATATATATATATATATATATATATATATATATATATATATATATATATATATATAAAAATGCATTCATACCTTTTGGAAACTGTGGAGTCAATTGTCATTGCCGTAGAAATGAGGCACTAGAAACTCGACACTGATGAAGCTTTACAAATATGGTTGTTACATCTTCAACAAACACGTCATAGGCTTGGATGGATACGTATGACTCTATCCTATGACTCATATATTTTTGTCTGGAATTGAACCAAAACTACAAAGGACTCAATTGGAAATTTTTGTCCTCACAGGGTTCATCATTTTTGAAAAGTGAGATCATCATCGATAAATATTGCAGGTGCATTATCTTTAATTGTGACATTTATCAATTCTATGATCTTGGAGATTTTGAGGTTGTATGCCCAATATGCTCCACTGTTTAATGAATATCCTAAAAACTTTCACTCGTCACTCCTCGAGTAAAACTTTTCTAAGTTTTCTTTATCGTGAAAAATGTAGTAAGGACTCCCAAAGACTCTGGAATATGATAGGTTGGGCTTTTTCTCGATCCATAATTTATATGGAGTCTTAGTGGTGTGTGTACGAAGATAAAACCTATTCACCGTGTGGTATGTGGAGTTAATGATCTCAGCCCAAAAATGCCTACGCACCCAAAGTTGCATGAATATTGACATCTCATTAGTAGTCTTATTCTTTCGCTCACCTTGGAATTTCATGAATAGTTTCTATTTGTCTACTTAACAATGTCATTTTGTTAAGGTGTTCCTACCGCAGACAAATCATGTTTGATGCCTAATTCATCACAAAACGCTTCAACACCGTCATTAATGAATTTCATTCCATTATCACTTCGAATCTAATTTATCGTGATACTATGTTGATTTTGTAGAACACAGAATTTGATTGTTAGAAACTTCACATCATCCATCTTTTCCCTAAGGAATCCTATAATGAATACCTCAAAAAGTCATCTACCATCACTATGATATACTTTTTACCACTAATGCTTTTCGTACGCATGGGACCCATTAAATCCACGTGTATTAACTCTAATACAAGTGAGATAGTAATAGTATTCAACTTCGTATGACTGTTCTTGATTTGTTTCTCGGGTTGTCACGGACCATAAACCAAGGAAATTGGTATTACTAGAGATGTGAAGCCACGAACTAGGTCTTTCTTCCTAAGACGATCGAGATCCCTATTGTTCAAATGACCTAGTATTTGGTGCGAAAGGTCGGTAGGTGGGACACTAGAACTATTGCAGATAAAGGGGAATTAGGAATGGTACTATAACAGTTATTAATTATCCTCACATCATATAGTACGATCTTACCACATTCATTATAGGCACAATATTTCATTATTAAACTTAATCATAAGGTTCTCATCACATAATTAGCTTACACTTATCAAATTTTCAATCGACCCATCAACATAAAGTATGTTGTCTAGGTTTGGAATCCTATAAATCTCAATAGTGCCTCATCCTAACACACTAGACCGATTCCCATTACCGAATGTGAATTTACCATCCTTGTGATCCTCAAGTTTTGTAAAAAGTGATTTATCACTTGTCATGTTCCTTAAGCACGCGTTACAAAATGAATGAAAAAGAAACTTTTGATGAATTTTATGCTAGACTTTCCGATATTGTTAATTCATCTTTTAATTTGGGAGAGAAAATACCCGACAACCGAGTAGTAAAGAAAATTTTAAGGTCCTTACCCCATAGATTTATTCCAAAAGTGACCGTGTTAAATTCTTTACCAACTTTAGCCTCTACGAAATTAGAAGAGCTTGTAGGTGATTTACAAACCTATGAACTAGACATGTTTCTCTCTAAAACTGAAAACAAAATAGAAAAGGGCGTTGCTTTAAAAGCCCGAAAAGAGGATAAACAAGTAGTAGAGAGCGAGAGTGATAGTGACTCGAAAGATATGGCCTTGTTTGCTAGAAAATTTCGAAATTTTCTTAAAATTAACAAAGATATAATTAAAAATGACTTTAAGAAATTTGAAACTTCTAAGCATGACAAATCCGAGAGGATCCCTAAAACTATTAATGAAAATTTAAATAGGGACATGTCAAATAGGTGTTTTGGTTGTGAGGGTTATGGCTATAGGGCTTCTGAGTGCCCCACTAAACTAAGGAGAGAGGGTAAGCAACCCATTTCATATAATGTGACCCTTAGTGATAGTGATAAGGAAGAGGGACCCAATTCCCCCACTAATACCAACTTTGTGGCTTTTATGGCTAGTCATGTGAGTGATAGTGATCACTCATCTATAGATGAAAATTTATCACATGACACTTCCAAGGTCATAGTTTATGATTCCCTTATTTTTTATGATAGTGAGAGTGAAAATGAAGATGAGGTTAATGTGAGTGGACTTCAAAATGATTTTCAAGAATTATATGAAGAATCAATTAAATTAAAAAGAGCTAATTTGAAGTTAGAAGCTAGTTTGAAAGAACATGTCAAGGTCATTGATAATAGTGTGTTGGTTGAAGACCTTGGGACATGAGAGAGATCTCTTCGAGAGAAGCTAGAATATGTAAAAGGTGAGAGAGATAGCCTTAGAGGTTTAATGGAATCCTTGAAAACGGAGCTTCTTGAGTTCGAAGAGAGAAATGTTTTATTATAGTCTAACATCCTAGAATTAGAAAATAAATTAAAAGACTCTAGTAATGTCAAATTTGATTTGGAGTGTCGTTCGAAAAAATTAGATAAAATATTAGGAACGGTCCAAATTAAAAATGACACTTGTGGATTACGCTTCAATACTTGTAATGAATCTATTCATAAAGCCAAAACCAATATTTTAGGAGAATCTACTAGGAAAGCCTTTAGACATCATTCCTTAGGTACCAAATTTCGACGTAATTTTACTTGTACACATTGTGGTCGAAAAGGTCATTTTAGGAAAGTTTGTTTTGATCTTACACGAATTCCTAGAAAATCTCAACGTAAAGCAACCAAGGAAATTAAAATTCCAACAACCCAAGATAGTCATTCTTCGTTAATTTGGGTTAGGAAATCCGACTTGGTTGCCTTGCAAAATAGGACGTTTGATTCTCACTTACTTTCACATGCTTCCTCCCTTGTTAAATCTAAAGAATGAATGTGTTAGTGTTTGCATACTTTAGCTTTTGTGCTTCATGCTATATTATCATGCTAAATGTATGCTTGTTTAATCATTTTCTAGTCTATGCTCCATGCTTAATCACGTGCTAGAAATATGATTTTTGTTTATCTTTTGTATTTTATTTCTTTCATTTTTGTTTGCATTAAATGAAAAATACAAACAGATTTTTATTCTCAGTTGGATTTTTATTTCTTGATAATTTAAGCTTAATGAAAAATTCAAATGATTTTTGTTTGTATTTTGAGTATATATTTTCTTTTCGGTTAAAAATTTCAAAAACTCAAAAAGATTTTTATTTTGTGTGTATTTTAGTTTGACACATTTTATGTGGCATATATTTGTGTTAGAATTACATCTTTTACGCTCCAATGTGGCTAGAACTTTTGGTTTAGATTGGCAATCCTTATTATGTTATTTACCATGCTTACATGGAGTAGTTGGATTTTGTGTTGATTTAAATGGATTCTATTTTTATACGCCTCAATGCACACATGCACGAGCTCATTTGAAATTTTAATTTCATATGTATATTTGAGCTTTGTGAGGTGTTCTCCTTCCAATCTTGTCATCTACATGTTATGTGACCTAGGAGGACTAGTGCATGTCAAAATCCGTTGCACGTGAGATTTGTGAGACATAAAAAAATGATAAATATAAATGTGCACGGGGAAGGGCTCCGAAAGTATTTATTGTCCTTTGCGAATAGTAAGCCACCGTTTGTTTGGACCTAAAAGAAATACGTGGTTCAAAGGCCTAAAAGAAAATATGGCATTAAAAAGAAAAATATTTGCCAAGGCCTATGTTTGATTGATATATTCATTCATAATTAATATATATGCTTATTGAGGGAGGTTGGATGGTATATCAACAGTTTGCACAATGCCCATTTACCCTAGTTGCATTTTCAATGTCATGACTCTATTGGTTTGTAGAATCATCAACATGCTAGGCTTGTATGCATTGTGTATATGTTTATTCATTGAGTTCAATCTATGTTGTCACATGAGTCAATATTCAAATATGATGAAGTTTTCAATCAATTGATAACTTCGTGAACATGTTTTAAGTGATTGGGTCTAATTTAATTATTGTTAGTTCACACCCCAACACTTTCGTTTCCATATGATACCTTTTTGCCTTACGAGAGTGGAAGACTCCTATTATATTTTGTGTGTGTCATTGGATTGTTTATATCTATATATGTGTACTTGAGTCTATTATAGGTATATATTATGTATACATATATTTGATATTTTTGTTTAGTCTTTGTCTTGCTTTCTAGTCCATATATGCTTTAATTCATAATTGATATCAATTTTGTTGCATTCTTTATTGATATCACATGCTTAATACTTATATATCATATTGGTATCGGTTTCTTGCATCTTAGTTGGTATCCATAAATATTTTTTGGATTAGTTATGATTTGGTTGCCCATGTGCTTTAACGTTCTCATCACTTTATGCACAATTACATGTCTTAACTTGTTATTCCATTCTATTTATCCCTTGCTTATTTTAGATAAGTTATTTGGGTGTATATGCTTTATTTGTGGAAAATAAGTTAATTTTTGATTCTTTAGTCTTTGTCTATTCCTGAACAAAAAGGGGGAGAAATGGTGGTATCTAATCATATTGTAATCGTATCTTAGTTTGGGGGAGATTTATCTTAGGGGGAGACGTCTTTCTAAGTTGATCATTTGTTTGATAAAGGGGAGAATTAATTTAGGGGGAGTAATTATTTAATTGCATTTAATATTTTGATATTCCCTATACGTTTAATGTGTTTGCTTAAGTATGCAGGAATTAAGCGGCAACTTTCACCGGCAAAGATTTTGATCCTTTAGGTTGTTTGAGTCAAGCATTGTATTTTTATTTTGGGTTGGACTTTTTATTAGTCTAGTAGAGCTTGATGGACCTTTAGGATTTTTGTTTAGTTTTTGTCCCGGAATAGGCAAAGGGGGAGATTTGTAAGGACACAAATTTCCAATTGAGTTCCTTTATAGTTTTGGCTCAATTACGGACAAAAACGTTTTAATCATAGGATAGAGTTAATTGATCATCCTCCAAGCCTATGACAAGTTTGTTTGAAGACGTAGCAGCCAAGTGTATAAAGCTTCATCACATTGTCGAGTTTGTTTGTGCCCCGTTTTCTACGTCATTAACATGGTTCCATTGCTCCTATGGTATGAATGCATTTTAATATATATAGGAGCTTGGAACATTTTATAATGGGTGTAGGTTTAATTAAAAACTGTTGTTTATTTGTCAGAAAGATTTTATTAAACTTCTATATAAAGTATATAAAGTTTCTAGGCTAAATTAGTAATTTTCAACTTTCTGGTTTCTCGTTCAATATTGTCGTTCGAACGAGATTATCGTTCGAACGAGAATGTCGTTCGAACGAAGCTTCCAACGAGCTTCCCCATAGGCCACTGGAACATCGTTCGAATTGTCATTCGAATGAAATGGCTGTTCTAACGAGATTTGTAACGAGTTCAATTTTAAGCCACTGGAACTTCGTTAGAAAGTCTCGTTCGAACGAGACTTCGTTCGAACGAAAATCTCGTTTGACCGAGATTTCAGGCGGGAAAATTTTATGGCAGTTTTTAGTAGTTTTTACCCATGTTTTCCACTTCCTTACCCCACTATCTTTTAACAGATTATTATAGTGCGGGAACCAAAGTTTGTAACTTAACTTTTATATAATATTCTAACTCCTAGAAAGAGGTTTGAGAGTTGATTCTTCCAAGAAAAAGTTCATGAATTTGAGTGTTCATTTTATAAAGATAAATCCTTTAAACACTTAGTTACACCCATATTTGTTTCTTCCAAGTTCATATATACATATACTTTTCTTGGAGCATTTTTGCACCGGTTTATCTCTACCATTTGAAGAGAAGTTTGGTTTCTCTTCTAAATTTCTCAAAGAAGAAGAATTGTTTTGCTGCGGCTTTCTCACATGGTGAAAGGCACCATGTGTGGTTAACGGTGTACCTATTTTTCGATCGGTGGTTTCGAGATCGCGGTGGATCTCCGTGGTTATCCGCTAGGCAGAGGTGGTTACAAGAAGAGGCGTCAAGGCTTGAAGGGAGTCGAGTCAAGGAAGTAAGTCATTTATCTTGTAAATATAAATTTCGTACTTAGTGGATTTGAGGTTAGGGCCGTTCGAGGTTGTTTCCTGTTGTGGGTTTTTCATCATACATTGCGGCGTAGTGGATTAATTATTTATTTTATCTTTTGCAAAATCACCTAGAACTCATGCTTAGGTAAAAAGATAAAATTGGTTTAATTTAATCACTACTTGTTTAATTTGGTGCTATATTAAATATTGGGTAAGGTTTATGTTAATTTAATTTAAGTCATTTAATTTTATTGATAAAATTGGTTTGGCCTAACTTGATAAAATTGCAAAATATGACTTAGGTAAATTTTCTAGGGCTGGGGTTAATTAATTTGGTTTAAGTGAAATTGAAATAAGTGTGTGTGTTTGAATCTAATTTCACTTGTTATAATTTATTTTTGAAGTAAATTAAAAATTTGGTGTATTTGTTGAACCGTCACCTAACGCTTCCGCATATATTTAACAAGGAAATTGAGTTTAAAGTAAAATACTTTTAAAATTGGGGGGGGGGGGGGGCAATCAATTTCAGATTCCATTTAACTCTGAGGCTATCTCTCTCACCTTCTATATAATCAAGCTTCTCTCGAAGAGTTCTCTCACATGTCCTAAGGTCTTTAACCAACACACTATCATCAACGACCTTGACACGTTATTTTAAACAAGCTTCTAACTTCAAATTAGCTCTTTTTAATTTAATAGATTCTTCATATAATTCTTGAAAAGAAATTTGAAAGTTCACTCACATCAACCTCTTCATTTTCATTCTCTCTCTCTTCTTCACTCTCACTACCATAAAAAAAAAGGGAATCATAAACTTTGTCCTTGGAAGTGTCATGTGTTTGAATATCTTCATGGGAAGATTCATTATCAGTGCTCACATGACTAGCCATAAAAGCCACAAAGTTGGGCTTAGTGGGGGAATCGGGTCCCTCTTCCTTATAACTATCACTAAGGGTCGCATTATATGAAATGGGTTGCTTACCCTCTCTCCTTAGTTTAGTGGGGCACTTAAAAGACTTATGGATATACCCTTCACAACCAAAACACCTATTTGACTCGTCCTTATTTAAATTTTCTTTAGGATTTTTAGGGATCCTTTCGGCATTGTCATGCTTAAAAGTTTCAAATTTCTTAAAATCATTTTTAAATTTATCTTTGCTAAATTTAAGAAATTTTTGAAATTTCCTAGCAAACAAGGCCATATCTTCCGAGTCACTATCACTTTCACACTCTACTACTTATTTTTCCTCTTTTCGGGCTTTTAAGGCAACGCCCTTTTCTATTTTATTTTTAGTTTTAGAGGGAAACATGTCCAGTTCATAGGTTTGTAAATCACCTACGAGCTCTTCTTTCGTAAAGGCTAAAGTTGGTAAAGAATTTAAAATGGTCACTTTTGGAATAAATATATCGGGTAGGGACCTTAAAATTTTCTTTACTACTCGGTTATCGGATATTTTCTCTACCAAATTAAAATATGAATTAACAATATCGGAAAGTCTAGCATAAAATTCATCAAAAGTTTCTTTTTCGCTCATTTTGATGGTTTCAAATTAAGTGGTGAGGTTTTGGAGTTTAGAAGCTTTCACGACTCTTGTACCTTCATGAGTGAGTTGTAAAATATCCCAAGCTTCTTTAGCGGTTTCACACGTCATAATGTGTCGGAATTCATCTGGTGTGAATGCGCTAAACAAGGCATTTAAACCTCAGGAATTAAAATTAGAAAGTTTAAATTAACTCTCACTCCATCTATCGGCGGGTTTGGAAACACGCTCATTATCTACTAAATGTGTAGGTGGGGACCACCCATTAACAACATACATCCAAACTCTCTCCTCGATAGATTTTAGTGCCGATTTCATTCGCGCTTTCCAATACGCGTAATTAGAACCGTCGAAAATTGGAAATTTAGAAAATGGGGAAAATTCCAATTTAGCCAAAAATATTTAAAGGATCTTTAACGAAGTTATTTATCATTTTGGCTCTGATACCAATCTAAAAAGGAGAGGACCACCAATTTTAAAGACTCAACCAAAGTAATTTCCTTTTAAAGATGTGGAAGCGAGATGGTTCAATACAAACACCAAATTTTAATTTATCTCAAATTAAAATTAAACCAAATGAAATAAGATTAAACATCAAATACATTTTCACTTCAACCAATTTAACCCAAGTCCTAGAAATTTTCCTAAGTCATATTTTCAATATTACCAAATTAGTCCAAACCAATTTTATCAAATTAAGTTAATGACTTATATTAAATACACATTACCCAAATTTAAATTAGCACCAAATTAAACAAGTAGTAATTTAAACCAAATTTTATCCTTTTACCTAAGCATGCATCTAATGTGATATTTGGAAAAAGATAAAATGCGTAAACATCCAATACGCCGCGATGTACAAGGAAAAACCCACAACGGGAAAAAACCTCGAACGTCCCTAGCCTCAAATCCACTAAGTATGGAATTTACAATTACAAGCAAGATAACTTACAACACTCGACTCGACTCGACTCCTTCAAGCCTCGACGCATCTTCTTGTAACTACCTCTGCCTAGAAAATAACCATGAAGCTCCACCGCGGTCTCGGAATCCACCGATAGGACTTTAGGAACCACCGTCAACCACACATGGTGCCTTTTACCATGTCAGAATGCCACAGCCAAAACAAACTTCTTCTTCTTTGAGGGATTTAGAAGAAAACCCAAACACTCTTCCAATGGTAGAGATAAAACTAGTGACAAAACTCCAACCAAAGTATATATATATATATATATATATATATATATATATATATATATATATATATATATATATATATAAAGTAATTTGGATAAACTAAACAAATGGGTGTAACACAAGTGTTTAAGGATTTTTCTTGAAAACAAAACACTTAAACATTAACTTTTTCTTTTGAATTTTGAAGATCTCTAAAACTATCTCTAGGAGATGGAAAGTTATGAAAAAGTTAGTTTGAAAGATTTGGCTCCCACACTTAGTAGTTCTGTCAAAAGATAGTGGGGAAAAGAAGTGGGAAACATGGAAAAACTTCTCAAAACTGACAAATAAACTGTTCCCGCCAAATCTCGTTTGAACGAGATTTTCATTCGAACGAAGTCTCGTTTGAATGATACTTCTAACGAAGTTCCAATGGAAGGTCGTTGTCAAACCTCATTCGAACGACATTCTCGTTCGAACTACAAACTCGTTCGAATGATAATTTCGAACGAACTTCCAGAAAGCTGAAAATTCTATTTTTAGCCCAGACACTTTATTTTAAAGATTTAATGACACTTTCTAAAATTGAACAACAATTTAAAACAAGATACACCCATATAAATATTGTTCCAAGATCCTATGTATATATCTTAAAATGCATTCATACCTTGGTAGCAATGTAACCATGTTGATGATGTAGAAATAAGGCACAATACACATGGCATTTGATGAAGCTTTAATATCTTGGTCGCTACGTCTTCAACTAACACGTCATAGGATTGAATGGTGTAAGAGGTTACTTTAGATTATAGATAGATGGAAGCGTAACCCCTTTGAAGTATGGTGATGATAAGCTAATTGTCCAGAGCTTTGGGTTAATGATAGTACATACAAACACAAACCCCAATGAAGATAAGACTCAGTCTAAACTCACAAATCTCTCATGTATAACTTAGGAGATAGTAATGAACTTAGAAGTAACTTAGCTAGAGGGAGAGAGAAGTAATCACCCTAGATACACCTTGGTAGGAAGGTAGAAACGTACCAAACACCCTCAATAATCTCTGTCAAGTATTAAAAGCTTCGTAATAAATAACAATGGTGAGTGAGTAAACTCTCTGGTTTTGCAATAACTCTCTCTGATGTGTATTCTCTCTAGCAATAACTCCCTAACTCTCAAAAGATCATCCTATCCTCAAGGGTGGTTGGGGTCCTTAAGTATCCCCCCACACCATCCCCGAGGCAACTCAGTTATTAAAGACTATGAAAGACATCCCTCATACTTTATGTCACAGCATTAAATGCCTGATGTACTAGTTGTCTCCACATCATAAACATTAAATAGCAAGACATGCCTTTTGTCTAAACCACTATGTGTCAGGGGGCTGTTATCGCAGAGGTGGCTGACCAACTGCCTGACAGCCCCAAATACCATGGTGGTTTAATCAAGTGCAGGTCTGATATTATTTAGCTGGCTAGTGACATCACCTATAGTAGGTGTGACATTAAGTAGAGGATTATTTGGTTCATAACTCAACGCCCGATGGAACTCGAAGCTGCTCCTTCCGAGGTTCCATGGTCAGGGTCCTTCGGTGTTTTACCAGGTGTATCTAAGATGGTTGGGACATGCCCTAACGGTGCATCACTTCTCAATCCTCCAAACCAAGTCCCTTTAAAGTTCCCGTAGTGAGGTCATTCATAAGAGCATGAAAGCTCTCCCAGGCCCTGCCAAGCCTGGTCTCTCGTGAGTACCATTTGACCTCACACTAAAACTCATTATTATTCTCATTACATCATTACAACTGTTATAGCTTATAGTCAATATAAACAAAGATACAATATGACTAATATAACAAGCTAAAATATAAGTTGTCACGTTGAGCTGCCTCACTTGAGCTGCCACGGTACCTTAATCCCTAAAACACTGTTGCTAATGCGGAATTACCTCTAATCTCAAAATTACTTTCAAGCCCCATCTACATTTGCCCATTCGTGGAGAGATTTATTGAAGCAAGAAATATCTGCGCGAAACTTCTCCAACTGATGAACCTTCTCTATGTGAATAGATTCTAGTCCCTTTTTCCCTCGTTAGAACTGCGACATTATAATCTCTAGGAAAAAGGAAAATTCTCCCCGATGTTCCTGAGCTGAAGCACCATGACTTATTGGGGCTTTGACGAAGGGACATCGCCACTTTTTCCTTATACTGAGCTTCAATCGTTCTAGCTTTTTGTTATTTTAAATTATCCCGAAAGGCCTCCTAACCTTCTCAAATACTCATTTTGATTCTTGGTAAGTGAAATTTTTCCTTATAATGCTTCGTTATGTTTGAAATAGCAGAAATTCTCCCCGATGCAGCCGAGTCACCATTTAAACAACGTTTGGACTTGTGGCGAGGGGATATCGTAGCTTTTTTGAACCGTTGAGACATCTTTTCCATTGGGAGTTTATTTGATATGTCTGACAAAAATTATGGCGCCAAAACTCAAACTTGCTGAAGAAGGCAACTCTTTTTATTCCCCATGAGTTACTTTGTAAATGATGTGGCGCTGTCTTTTCAACTGTCAAAACACTTCGTAATAATAAAAACACTTGTTAAGGTTTTTCATAAACTCCACCTATATCGCTGACTTAACAACGAAAACACTTGTTAAAATTTGTATTCATAAACTCCACTTATATCGGTGACTTAATAACGAAAACACTTGTTAAGATTTTTCATAAACTCCGCCTATATCGGTGACTTAACAATGAAAACACTTGTTAAGTTTTTTTTTAATAAACTCCACCTATATTGGTGACTTAACAACGAAAACACTTGTTAAGATTTTCATAAACTCCACCTATATCGGTGACTTAACAACGAAAACACTTGTTAAGATTTTTCATAAACTCCACCTATATCGGTGACCTAACAACGAAAACACTTGTTAAGATTTTTTTCATAAAGTCCACCTATATCGGTGACTTAACACGAAAACACTTGTTAAGATTTTCATAAACTCCACCTATATCGGTGACTTAACAATGAAAATACTTGTTAAGGTTTTTCATAAACTCCACCTATATCGGTGACTTAACAACGAAAACACATATTAAGATTTTTTTCATAAACTCCATCTATATCGGTGACTTAATAACGAAAACACTTATTAAAGTTTTTTTCATAAACTCCACCTATATCGGTGACTTAACAACCAAAACACTTGTTAAGATTTTCATAAACTCCACCTACATCGGTGACTTAACAATGAAAATACTTGTTAAGATTTCATAAACTCCTCCTATATCGGTGACTTAACAACAAAAAAACTTGTTAAGATTTTTCATAAACTCCACCTATATCGGTGACTTAACAACGAAAACACTTGTTAAGATTTTCTTCATAAACTCCACCTATATCGGTGACTTAACAACGAAAATACTTATTAAGATTTTCATAAATTCCACCAATATCGGTGACTTAACAATGAAAACACTTATTAAGATTTTTTTTCATAAACTCCACCAAATCGGTGACTTAACAACGAAAACACTTGTTAAGGTTTTTTTCATAAACTCCACCTATATCGGTGACTTCACAACGAAAACACTTGTTAAGATTTTACATAAACTCCACCTCTATCGGTGATTTAATAACGAAAACACTTGTTAAGTTTTTTTTTCATAAACTCCACCTATATCGGTGACTTAACAACGAAAACACTTGTTAAGATTTTTCATAAACTCCACCTATATCGGTGACTTAACAACGAAAACACTTGTTAAATTTTTTTCATAAACTCCACCTATATCGGTGACTTAATAACAAAAACACTTGTTAAGATTTTTCATAAACTCCACCTCTATCGGTGATTTAATAACGAAAACACTTGTTAAGTTTTTTTTTTCATAAACTCCACCTATATCGGTGACTTAACAACGAAAACACTTGTTAAGATTTATCATAAACTCCACCTATATCGGTGACTTAACAACGAAAACACTTGTTAAGATTTTTCATAAACTCCACCTATATCTGTGACTTAAGAACGAAAACACTTGTTAAGATTTTCATAAACTCCACCTATATCTGTGACTTATCAATGAAAACACTTGTTAAGGTTTTCATAAACTCCACCTATATCGGTGACTTAACAACGAAAACACTTATTAAGATTTTTCATAAACTCCACCTATATCGGTGACTTAACAACGAAAAAACTTGTTAAGGTTTTTTTAATAAACTCCACCTATATTGGTGACTTAACAATGAAAACACTCGTTAAGATTTTTCATAAACTCCACCTATATCGGTGACTTAACAACGAAAACACCTGTGAAGATTTTTCATAAACTCCAGCTATATCGGTGACTTAACAACGAAAACACTTGTTAAGATTTTTCATAATCTCCACCTATATCGGTGACTTAACAACGAAAGCACTTGTTAAGGTTTTTTAATAAACTCCACCTATATCGGTGACTTAACAACGAAAACACTTGTTAAGATTTTTCATAAACTCCACCTATATCGATGACTTAACAACGAAAACACTTGTTAAGATTTTCATAAACTCCACCTATATTGGTGACTTAACAACGAAAAAACTTTTTAAGATTTTCATAAACTCCACCTATATCGGTGACTTAACAACGAAAACACTTGTTAGGATTTTTCACGAACTCATTATTTCCTCTAACTGTCTTTCTTTGGTGCCTTGCCGCCATCTGCTCCCTCGGTGTACCCTAACTATACGGGTTGAGACCTTCCTCCCACAGGTTATATCGGCTGCCTAAACATCATTGGCACCACCACCGGATTTGGTCGTACCACCAAGGAGATGTTTCTTGCCGCTTTTAAGAACGTCGAAAAAGTCCCCTCGCGCGTTTCATTAATGATCTGACAGATGTACTCAAGAAGCAGTCCTTCCGCACATATCTGTAATAACTTGGATTCTTTGGTCTCCTCCCTCACATCGAGGGATCTTTCCCTGAACGTTCGGACATAGGCCACCACTTCTTCTCCGGATCGTTACTTATCCCTCCCCAGTTAGGTCAAAGTAAACTCATCTTCCGCCCGAAAGAACTTCTGGATGAATAAAACATGCATCTCTTCCCACGTAGAAACTCTTTTGGGAGCCAAATGAGAATACCAGGTATATGCTTTATCGGTTAAGGATTTGGAAAAATCCCTCAACCTAAGCTTCTTATTATTACAATGCGCCCCCAAATGTTCAACAAAGCACTTAATGTGCTCCTTCGGGTTCCCACCTTTCCCTTTGTATTTTTCAAAAATAGGAGGAATATAGTCCTTTGGATAGGGCTCATCGTTGTATTTTTGGGGATAGGGTGTCCAAAAGTCATCGTAAACCAAAGCTACCTCTCCATCAGATTGCGAGGAGGCTTTCATGAACTTCAGCATCTCTTTCTGCAACTCCTTTCTCATTTCCTTCATGGGTGATGCTACTGGGGTAACAGCCAATGACACCATGGGCTGGGTGCCCATTGCATTTGGCACAAACATCACAGTAGGGGCCGTTGAAACTCCTGAGGTTCTCACTGCTGGATTCACAACCAAGGGTGTGCTTGCTGGGACCATTCTCGCAACACCTGCACCTGGTGCGGCCGTTGGAGTTACCCCTGGTGTTATGAAGGCATTAGCCTCCAATCCTCCCACTATAGTTGAAGATATTAGAGTTTGTAAAAACTCATAAAACTTGCTCATGAGGAGCGCGACTTGAGTGGGTCCCAACCCCGAACTCGTGGAAGGTTGTGTCACCCCCAGAACGCCTGACATCGCCAGAATCGGAGGTACCTCTACTCAAGGAGCGCCATCCCTTAGGGCCTTTAGTTCTCTCGTAGATTGTTCTTCATTATGTTGGATGTCATAAAATTTGAGCCTTCGATTAACACTATCTTGCCCCATACTCCTTATTTAGAATAATGCCTCCCCAGCGGAGTCGCCAAATATAAGAGGGTACTTTAGATTATAGATAGATGGAGGCGTAACCCCTTTGAAGTATGGTGATGATAATCTAATTGGTCAACACTTTGGGTTAATGATAGGACATACAAACTCAAATCCCAATGAAGATAAGACTCAGTCTAAAGTCACAAATCTTTCGTGTATAACTCAGGAGATAGTAATGAACTTATAAGTAACTTAGATAGAGGGAGAGAGAAGTAAGCACCCTAGATACACCTTGGTAGGCAAGAAGAAACACACTAAACACCCTCAAGAATCTCTGTCAAGTATTAAAAGCTTCGTAATAAATAACAATGGTGAGTGAGTAAACTTTCTGGTTTTGCAATAACTCTCACTGATGTGTATTCTCTCTAGCAATAACTCATGAACTCTCAAAAGATCATCCTCTCCTCAAGGGTGGTTGGGGTCCTTAAATATCCCCCACACCATCCTTGAGGCAACTCAGTCATTAAAGACTATTAAGACATCCCTCATACTTTATGTCACAGCATTAATTGCCTGATGCACTAGTTGTCTCCACGTCATAAAAATTAAATGCCAAGACATGCCTTTTGCCTAACCATTGTGTGTCAGTGGGCTGTTGTCGTAGAGGTGGCTCACCAACTGCCTAACTGCCCCAAATACCACGGTGGTTTGCTCAAGTGCATGTTTGACATTGTTTAGTTGTCTAGTGACATCACCTATAGTAGGTGTGACATTAAGTAGAGGGTTGTTTGGTTCAAAACTCAACGCCCGATGGAACTCGAAGCTGCTTCGTCCGAGGTTCCATGGTCAGGGTCCTTCGATGTTTTAGCAGGTGTATCTAAGATGGTTGGGACGATCCCCAACGATGCCTCACTTCTAGATCCTCCAAACCAAGTCCCTCTAAAGTTCTCGTGGTGAGGTCATTCGGTAGAGCATGAAAGCTCTCCCAGGCCCTGCCAAGCCTAGTCTCTCGCGAGTACCGTTTGACCTCACACTAAAACTCATTATTATTCTCGTTACATCATTAAAACCATTATAGCTTATAGTCAATATAAACAAAGATACAATATGACTAATACAACAAGCTAAAATACAAGTTGTCATGCTGAGCTGCCTCGCTTGAGCTGCCACGGTGCCTTAATCCCTAAAACACTGTTGCTAATGCGGAATTACCTATAATCTAAAATTACCTTCAATCTCCCTCTACAAATGGATCCAATTTAAAACTATCCTATGACATAAATGTTTTTTTTCGGAATTGAGCGAAAACTACAAAGGACTCAATTGAAAATTTGTGTCCTTACACAACCCATTAAGATCGTTCTCACTCTCACCCTTGGGCTATGTAGGCATCTTAGATAATTCTCAAGACTCAAGTCCTCCCTTATGCACGTTTATAACATTGTGTTCCTATTATATATATATATATATATATATCCTTAATGAATGTCATATTATTGCATACTTGTGTTTCATCCGATATATACATTCATTCTTCCATAACGACTTGTGATTCGACAAACACTCTTACTATCTTTCAAATTATTATTTTTGGGAACACTCCTAAGGATGAATTCACTCCATCCTTTTCCATGGCGCGAGTTGAATGATTCCATTCTTCATCAATATTATGCACATAAGCACACACTTCACGAAGTCTAACATGAAAAGATTAACACATGCCATAAGAGACCAAAATGGCAGGATGGGTGCCTAACACCTTCCCATTTCGTTAGTCACTGGACCTTTGAACTACTTGGTTTCTCAAGCTTCAGTATTTTCTTTGAAGACATTCTCTCGAGGCGACAACATTTCTTTTACCTGTTTTGTGCAAATAAGCTGGCGACTCTAATTCTACACATTATCCCACATTGACGATGGTCGAGCGCATCGAGAAAGGGCATAATCACATGTGCGCGCCGAAGGGAACCCCAAAATAAGCAGAGAAAGGGTAAGCCCCTTGGGATGGCCACAGTGGCAACTCCGCTAGGGAGTTTTTAATAGGACTAGACTCTATTTCAATATAAGTATTATTCTTGTCTACATGTGTGCATAAGCACCTACCTGTATGTTACCTTTTCTCCTTTATCTACTTTTTGTGTATATCTACCTCATGTATATATCACTCTTCACTCACTTATACACTTCACACACTTTTATACACTCTCAATGTATACTTCACACACTTACACTTGCATATAAATTCATTTCCACTCATATTCTTCACACATAACATAGAAAATCCATGCCTAGGCTTCACTAGCACACTTGTAGTTGATCCTTGTATGGTCTCATTACCGCACACACTCACTTGTATATATTCACATGTCACTCACTCACTCACATGTGTATAACCATCCTTACCTATCACCATGATTGCTATAATCTTCATGCTCCATGCTAGATTTACTTTGCATGATACTTGAACATACTCCCCCATTAGTTTAGTACTCCCCTTACTCATCATGCAAATAAAAATACACTCTTTCCATAATATACTAATCAAGAGTCATGCATTTTTTCACACTACATCACCAAGAGCATGGCAATATTTGAAGTCCCTATATAGAGCACTCTTAGGGCTTGTGTTTCATGCTTTAGCTATATCGGACTTCATCTAGTTGGACGGGAATTTTGAAAAAATATTTGTGTAATCTAGGATTGTGTGTCTCCCTATCGACGCCAAGCTCTCCTCGTTTATATACATCAAATGAGCACTCGATTCAGTCCGCCTTCTCAAGAAAAAGGTATTTCTCATTTTGTATGGCTCATAGGAATTTCTGTCACGTAGGACACGAAACCACATTGCATGTGCATGTTACTTATCATATGTTATGATGATGTTTTGTTTCGTCATAATAATTTTTTTTTCAAAAACTTTAATTAAAGTTTTCATAAGAAAAATATTTCTGCTAAAAATAAAAAATTTCATTATTGTGTGATCATCTGTTGTGCGTGTCTTTCTTATATATATAATATATATATATGTGGCTACATACCCACGTTGCATCTTATATATTTATACATTTGGTTATATCTTAAAGAGGTATGTTAACATATGTGCACATGTTAAATATGTTATTATATATATTCGTGCCTATCATCTTATATATGTGTATGGCATCTTGTATGCGCGGCCCTTAGGAGCTACAAGTCACAGTGTTGGCCTGTGTATGTTTGACCGCATATATGTGGATGTATGTTAATATGTATAATATATATATATATATATATATATATTATTGGATTGAGATAAGCCTCCATGTTTTTTTGACCTTTTGGGCTTTCACGATTGACTTGGCAAAAGGTTGTCCCATAGCTTTATATGTTATAGTAACTGATTGAGTGTGTTTATATATTAGTTTATGTAAGCATATCTTTTATTTGTTTATATATTAGCTTTGGTGATATGACCGTGTCAGGTCATTTATGAACTTAGGAAACTATAGGCAAACCTTTTTGGATTTTGGCGTGTTTCCCTGATTTAGGCAGTTGTGTCCCATCAATTTTTTAAGCTGATATTTCAAATGTTACTCGTAACAGCTGGCTTCCATAAATGTCTTCCACAGCCCACGGTTTTCTCTAAGACCGAAAGTGGTCTTTTGTAAAACAACACCGTGTGTCACTTTTGCCCAACGGTAATTTTTTTAATGCTTTACAACTGGATTCTTATCCACATTTTTCTGCCCACGATTTTTAGTAAAACCAAAGATGGTTTTGCCTTTGACATATTATGTACACACTGCGTACGTTAGCTGGCTTTCTACGTGTTAAATATTTAAGGCTACATTTTGTGTTTCTTTTACAACCTCTAGATTACTTTTAATCTACGGCTGTGTATATATCTTTCACAATCCTTGTGACTTCTTTCAGCCCAATCAGACTGGTTCTCTTTTGGATATAAATACAGATCTTGTGTCTTCATTTTTCACAACCGAGATAATTCATTTTTGAGCAAAAATTATGCCAAATTTTTTTTTGAGAGATAGATTATACACCAATACTTTTCAGAGATAAATCTTTTGTGTGTTCTTAAAATGCCATTGCTGAGTCTCAAAACCTTGTTGTGGATTCAAGCGTGGATGCTTTTATTTTCAAAGTCTCTCATCTCAGATCTTGTTGATTTTTCATTCTGAAAAATCTGGTTGTAAGTGTTCTTATTGTTGTTCTTATTTTACTTGTATTTTCATATCTGGTTTTTGCTAGATCAAAAATATTTGTGTAGTGTTCTGCTGAAATATAGTTTATATATATATAAACACTACACACACTAACAACTGCTAGTGATCTTTATTGTTTAAAACATTTTGTTTTAAATTTTCAAGGAATCTGGTACATAATAGAAAACATTATTTCTGGTTTAGTTATTTAAACCTAGGCTTCTTGAAACCTAGTTTGAGAGTAAGAACTTCCTGATTTTCTATATTGAAATAAATTTTCGAAATCTATTCTTTCTTTATTCAGCACTGCATGTAGAAGAATTTATCATATTCTAAATTGTTAAAACTTTTCAAGTTGTTTTGTGGTATTATATTAGATTAACATCTATTTTAATCTAAATATTCGTTTTAACAGTTACATGATATTTTCAGTCTTGATTCTTGTGTGAATATGATATCTTGCTTGTTTAAGTGATTTTCAGGATCTGTTTCATATCATATCACTCACACGTATTCTATCATGTTATAATCACGTAGACACATTTTTGTATGTGAATATTTGAACAAGTCTAGTGTTTGAGTTTGATAGAAAGAAAAGAAAGTTTTTCAAAACTGAATTGAAAGTCAAGAAGACTTGACTTGATTTGAATGACATAAGACTTGCGAAGATATATATAGGAAATATAATTGGTTGCATTGCATTCTGTGTGTACTCATTAAGTGTGAGTGTGTATTCATATAGGATAGTACACCACACACTATCACTTCACTAGAAACTAAAACAATAGGCACTGAGCTAATGTTGAGCTAGAAGAGCAAAAAGGAGAGGCTGAGAAGTGTAGAACGCAAGAACAAGCGAGGACAGAATTAAAAAGAGAACAGAATAAGCAACCAGGTAGGATTCTTGGCCGAGTGGGGTAATCCCTATATCTTTCTTCTTTATTTGTCGAGTTTTTTGTTTGTAAATCGTCCCTATTGATTTATTGTTTTAGTATAAGTAGATTAGGTAACTCCTAGAGGAGTTCGTCGTTTTTCCCAGGGAAAGGTTTTTGCGACGTAAAATAAACACAGTGTGCCTTATATTTCTCGTATATCACTTTACATGAAAAAGTAGGTTTAACTAAATAAAAACTCGCCTAAAACTGAATTGTTTATTATTTTTGTAAATCACCTTGATTTAAAAAGATAATAATTTGGACTGTTAATTAACTTTGAAAATCATATTCATTTTAATAAAGTTAACAAATTAAGTGAAAGTTTAATTTTGTCCCCTAAAGGATAACATCGTTAACTTGTAGGTATTAGGGGTTTATTCGACAAATAAGTTTACTTCCGCATGAAAAGTCTATTGCAGCCACACTCTCAAGTGGTATCAGAGCTAGACATTAAAAAGATTCTTTTTCAAAACTTTTGTCAAACTCATTTTACCTAGTTAACTATGGATGATTCAAGTCAATTACTTAGGCTTGGTAATTTTTGTAGACCTCCTATTTTTTATGGCTCAAATTTTTCATACTGGAAAGTTAGAGTGGTTGCATTTATTCAAGGCACTTTAGGAGATGATGTGTGGGACTTGATTGAAAATGGATATAGGTACCCCAATACTCTTATAGCAGAAGGTAGCACTATCTTTAGAAAGCTTAAAACTACTGAATTAAATGATGGTCAGAAAAAGATAAGCAATTTCAATAATAAGGGCAAGAATGCGATTTTCATGAGTGTGAGTGAAAATGAATTGAAACGTATATGTCACTGCACTACTAGTAAGGATGCTTGGGATACTTTAGTAATAGCACATGAAGGCGATGCTAGGGTAAAAAGATGCAAAACTCAAATGTTTATTCAACAGTACAATATGCTTGTTATGAAAGATAACGAACCATTTGATGATTTCTATATGCGTTTGACTGATATTATTACCCAATTGAATGCTAATGATGTAGAATATACTGATCAGGAAGTGTGTGCTAAGATTTTGAGATCCCTTGCCCCTAGGTTTGATCATAAACGTTATATCATTGAAGAAATAAATGATCGCTATCTCACGCCTGAATTGCTTAGCTCTAAATTGAGAACTATGGAACTTAAAACAACTTTTAGGAAAACTCTTACTTCTTATGCTAAAAATGATCTGACTAATTCTTCTAAAGTTGCGTTTAAAACTGTCTATCGGATGACATTGATGAGATTGACAGTCAACTTGCACTTATGTCTTCCCAATTTAAGAAAATCTTGAAGCATAGAAATTCTATTGCCAAAAGACGTATGCAAGTGAATAATCAATCTCGTCAGTCCAATCGACCCCATAACATAAATTCTAAAGTAAAGGTTGATCATGATAGTTCCATTTGTAAGGTTGATAAATCGAAAATGGCTTGTCACAATTGTGGTAAACTTGGACATTTCATTGCTGAATGTAGATCCAAACCACAGTCTAGGTATCCTAAGACACATAAGGCAAACATTACTAAAACTTGGGATGATTCCTCTGATTCTGAATCAGAAGAAGATCAAGATGAATCTGAATCTAATTACCTTGCGTTTTTAGGAGAGGTTTATGACTGTTGTGGAGATATATATCTAGCTGGAATGTCTGATTCTGAAGATGATTCTGATTCTGATGATGTGTTTGATTTAATTATTGCTTCTAAATCTTTATTGGATAGTCAACCTTCAATGCTAAAATTATCTTCTCCATTTGATGCTAAACGTGCATATTTGTGTGAGACTAAGTCTTAAGATTACAACAATTCACACACATACACGGAGAATAATGGAAATTTTGTTGCCTATGATGATTATGTAGAATTGTATGTGAGGACCTTGCAAAATAGACAAGAATTATCTAATCTGGTTAAATTGCTTAGTGAGTCCCTAGAGAATCAATATAAGATAACTCAACAAAATTCTGTGGAAATGTGAAATGTCAAAAATGATTTTGAAAAACAGTCACTTGAATTTGAAATTCAGATTACGACATTAAATGAAAATCTGACTTCTTTAGAAGAAAAATATAATGCTGCACTTTTGCAAGTTGAAAAGTCTAAAGATGTTTGTGAAACTGCCTTTAAAATGTGTCGTAGTCGTGACATAAAATTTTTTGACCTTGAAGAATTGATTGATGTCCAACGTCATCATGGTGATACGAGAGGGTTTGTTTATGATGGTCCTATTACGAAAATAAATGATTTTTCAAAACTAGTCCTCTTTGTTAAGGCCAAAGAAGAAATGGTTCTTCCGTTGGAAAGCAAGTCATATGAAAAAACCAAAGGAAAACAAGTGTTAATTGAAAATGACTTTGAAAGTGACATTGATTACTTCATTGAGAATTTTGTTGATGCCTCTACTTCTAGATACTGTCCTCTGCTAAGAGACTTTCTAGAAATCTTATGTCCAATTCTTGTAAGCAATCTGAAACAGGTTTTTCTAGAAAATATCGTAATTCTGGCCTTCCTACGTCAAGTAAATTCTGCACCTTTTGTGATGTTTTTGGACACCAAAATTGTGAGTGCCAAAGGATTCCAAATAAAAATGACAATTTTTACTTTAACCCCAGAAGTTGGAGATTTGGTTATAAAACCTCGAACCGCAGTGGATCATTTCATTATTTTAGTAAGCCTAGAACTTGGACCAATTGCAAATCAAAACCATTGGGCAAATACTTTTTTGAATCCAATATTTTGGCACAAAACAAATTTAAAACAGTGCCTATTTCGATCAGATCTGATGATCTAGGACCCCAGCCAAAACATTCGAATTTAAAATCTTTTGTAGTCTTAACAGCCCTACGCTGTGAGATGCATAGTGTTAGTTGGTACTTAGACAGTGGGTGTTCGCGTCATATGACGGGTGATATTACCGAACTAAAGGATTTTGTTCATTATAAAGGTGGAAACGTTACCCTTGGAGATGGTAAGACCTCCCAAGTCATTGGCAAAGGCATTCTTAATGAAAAGGGTTTACCCAATGTTAATGATGCGTTATTAGTTCGAGGAATGAGAGCTAATTTGCTATCCATTAGTCAGTTTTGTGATAATGGTTGCCAAGTTAAATTTTCAAAAACCTCCTGCGATGTTTTGACTAAAACGGGAGAAGATTACATAAAAGGCAATCATACCACGACTGTTACAAAGCTTCTAGCTCTTTGTCTTGTAATGTGACTCTTTTAGATGATTCTGACCTATGGCACAATAGGTTGGGACACATCAGTTTTGATACCTTAAATCGGTTATCATCACAAGACGTTGTTAGAGGCTTACCTAAAATAAAGAAATGCCCCTATATTGTTTGTGGTCCATGTCAAGTGGGTAAGATTACCAAATCCCCTCACAAAAATGTTAAAGACATTAACACCACCACACCTCTTGAACTTCTCCACATGGATTTAATGGGTCCAACTAGGACTGTTAGTCTAAATGGAAATTCTTATATCCTAGTCATTGTGGATGATTTCTCTCGATTTACTTGGGTAGCTTCCATGAAAGCCAAGTCAGAAACATTTAATAATTTTTTGAAAATTTTGACTCGTATAGAAAATGAGAAAGACACCCAAGTGACACAAATTTGAAGTGATAGAGGTGGTGAGTTTAAAGAAACTGGTATTATTGAATATTGTGAGGCTAATGGTTATTCTCATGAGTTTAGTGCTCCCAAACCTCCTCAACAAAATGGTGTTGTTGAACGGAAAAACAGAGTCATACAAGAAATGGCTAGAGTACTTATTCATGCTAAAAAATTACCTTTATACTTTTGGGAAAAAGCATGTTTTACTGCGGTGCACATTACCAATCGTGTATATCTTAGGAAGAATACCAAAATGACACATTATGAGTTTTGGTTCAACATAAAGCCCAATGTTAAGTATTTTCGTACTTTTGGCTCCTTTTGTTATGCTTGCAATGATCGTGATAATCTTTCTAAATTTGAAGCCAAAGGTGATAAATCCATTTTTGTTGGCTATTCTCATAATAGCAGGGCCTCAAGAGTTTTTAACTTAAGAACCAAATCTATAGTAGAGTCCATTAATGTTGTTGTAATTGACAGCACTATTGAACCTGTTAGTAAAGATCCACCTGTAGAAACTGATTTGGATACAAATATTTTAAATGATTCAGTTTTGATAGAAGATGAATCTTTACCAGCACCAACCTTTGCCGTGCCTAACTGGGTTTCCAAAGATCATCCCTTCGCAGAAGTTGTGGGTGATATTCGTGCGCCCGTCAGGACTAGAAATCAATTACGTTAAGTAGATCATATGGATGCATTTGTATCCCTTGTGGAACCAAAATCAGTAAATGAGGCACTTAGTGATTCATATTGGATTGATGCGATGCAAGAGGAGCTAGCTCAATTCACGGATCATGACGTGTGGTATTTAGTCCCGAGGCCTCAGGATATCAAAGTAATCGGTACAAAATGGATTTTCAAAAACAAGACCGATGAAAAAGGGATAGTCATTCGAAATAAGGCTAGGCTAGTTGCACAGGGTTATTCTCAAATAGAAGGAATAGACTGTGATGAGACATTTGCCCCGATAACTCGTTTTGAATTAGTGAGATTACTTCTAGCTGTTGCTTGTCACTTACAATTTAAGCTTTTTCAAATGGACGTTAAATCTGCTTTTCTTAATGGTATTCTTTCCAAAGAAGTGTACGTTGAGCAGCCCAAAGGTTGCCATGATCCCAAACTCCCTAATCATGTTTATAGACTTAAAAAGGCTTTATATGGTCTAAAATAGGCCCCTCGCGCTTGGTATAAACGTTTTACTGCTTTTCGATCTTCACATGGGTTTGTTAGAGGAGGTGTTGACCAAACTCGTTTTGCTAAGAAGTCTAATAAAAATGACATTTTGTTTGCTCAAATTTATGTAGATGACATTATTTTTGAGCCAACATCACCAAATGAAGTTAAACAGTTTTCAAAAGACATAAATAGTGAATTTAAGATGTCACTTATGGGGAGTTACAGTATTTCCTAGGAATTCAAATAAGACAACGAAGTGATGGCCTTTTTATATCTCAATCTAAGTATGCTAAGGATTTACTTGTTAAATTTGGACTTGAAAATGCTAAAATATCGTCTACTCCTATGTCTATAAAAAAACAAATTATCTAAATCTGATAGTGGCCCGGATGTAGATCCCACGTTATACCGTAGCATTATTGGTAGTTTATTATACTTAACTGCTTCTAGACCTGATATTCAATATGTTGTTTGTATTTGTGCGCGGTTTCAATCCAATCCAAAGGAGTCTCACCTTAATTGTTCTAAAAATATTTTGAAATACGTTAAAGGCACAATTGAGTTTGGACTTTGGTATACCAATGACTCTTCTTATGAGATAATTGGGTACTCGGATGCGGATTGGGGCAGTAGCACGGATGATTGTTGTTCCACTTCGGGTGGTTGCTATTATTTAGGACAAAATCTCGTTGGATGGTCTAGTAAAAATCAAACTAGTGTAACTTTATCAACTGCTGAATACGAATATGTTGCTACCGGTGCATGTTGTGCTCAACTAATTTGGATTAAACAAATTCTATCTAATTATGGTATTATTTAGTCCAAAGTTCACCTTTATTGTGATAATGAAAGTGTTATTTGCATTGCTTAAAATCCTGTCCAGCATAGTAGGACTAAGCACATTAATATAAGGCATCATTTCATTAGAGAGTTGGTTGAATCGAAAGAGCTTATAATAGAACATACTTGCTGATATGTTCACAAAACCGTTAGATAAACCTAGTTTTGAAATATTGAGACATATGATAGGAATGACAGTAAGTTTGTGTTTAATCTGCATCCTGTTTACAAGATCTCTGAGATTTTGGGGTAAAGATATCTATTAATAACTGGTATCTCTTAAAATCATGTTTAATGTAGGAGACGTTCATTCTGCACTTTTTAAACACTTTTCTGTCTTAATTTCTTCCATTGTACTATTTAGTCAAATGGGAGGAGAGTTGAGTACATCATTTTCTATTATTTGTTGATTGTTCTTTCATGCTTATCCCATATCATACATTTCTGCACAATTATTTTCGTTATATTATTTTGGTAGAGCAAATGATACTAACTTGATTTCTCGGCAGAAAGTGTATTTATGTTTTACAGGTTTTCATCAACCGTGCATCTGAGTTGTGTCTTTTCATTTCTAGGATGGGTGGGTAGTGAGAAACTCTTTTATATAGGACATATTAGGATGTAATTTTTCCTTAGTATATCATTTTATGTACTCAAGGGTTTTGTCAAAATAATTCCAATGGGGGAGTTTGAAGTCCCTATATAGAGCACTCTTAGGGCTTGTGTTTAGTGCTTTAGCTATATAGGACTTCATCTAGTTGGACGGGAATTTTGACAAAATATTTATGTAATCTAGGATTGCGTGTCTCCCTATAGACGCCAAGCTCTCCTCGTTTATCTACATCAAATGAGCGCTCGATTCAGTCCGCCTTCTCAAGAAAAAGGTATTTCTCATTTTGTATGGCTCATAGGAATTTCTGTCACGTAGGACACGACACCACATTGCATGTGTATGTTACTTATCATATGTTATGATAATGTTTTGTTTCGTCATAATAATTTTTTTTTCAAAAACTTTAATTGAAGTTTTCATAAGAAAAATATTTCTGGTAAAAATAAAAATTTTCATTATTGTGGATCATCTGTTGTGCGTATCTTTCTTATATAAACAATATATATATATATATGGCTACATACCCACGTTGCATCTTATATATTTATATATTTGGTTATATCTTAAAGAGGTATGTTAACATATGTGCGCATGTTAAATATGTTATTATATATATTCGTGCCTATCATCTTATATATGTGTATGGCATCTTGTATGCGTGGCCCTTAGGTGCTACAAGTCACAGTGTTGGCCTGTGTATGTTTGACCGCATATATGTGGATGTATGTTAATATGTATAATATATATATATATATATATGGAGAGTTTCACAAGTGGACCAAAAGAATGGACTTTTTAATGGACCGTAACAAAAAAACACATAATAACACATTAATTTTAATTCCTATAGTGTAATTGGTCCGAGCCAGCGGCACCAAATATGCGTGTCAATCGATCCCCCACCCCCCACACGCCCCCCACCCCCATGGCAACCCTGCTGTCATAAGGGCTGCTATGGTGATGGTGGTGGTTGGGGCGGTGGGGGGTTAGTGGGGTGAAGGTGTAGTCTCGGGTTCACGCTGGTGCGGACCAATTACACTATAGGAATTAAAATTAATGTGTTATTATGTGTTTTTTGTTAAGGTCCATTAAAAAGTCCATTCTTTTGGTCCACTTGTGAACCTCTCCCTATATATATATATATTATTTGATTGAGATAAGCCTCCATGTTTTTTTGACCTTTTTGGGATTTCACGATTTGACTTGGCAAAAGGTTGTCCCATAGATTTATATGTAATAGTAACTGATTGAGTGTGTTTATATATTAGTTTATGTAAGCATATCTTTAATTTTTTTTATATATTAGCTTTGGTGATATGACCGTGTGAGGTCATTTATGAACTTAGGAGATGATAGGCAAACCTTTTTGGATTTTGGCGTGTTCCCTTGATTTATGCAGTTGTGTCCCATCATTTTTTTAAGCTGATATTTCAAATGTTATTCGTAACAGTTGGCTTCCATAACTGTCTTCCACAACCCACGATTTTCTCTAAAACTGAAAGTGGTCTTTTGTAAAACGACACTGTGTGTCACTTTTGTCCAATGGTAATTTTTTTAATGCTTTACAGCTGGATTCTTATCCACATTTTTTTTCGCCCACAGTTTTTAGTAAAACCGAAGATGGTTTTACCTTTGACATATTATGTACACATTGCGTACGTTAGCTGGCTTTCTACGTGTCTGATATTTAAGGCTACATTTTGTGTTTCTTTTACAACCTCTAGATTACTTTTAATCTACGACTGTGTATATATCTTTCACAATCCTTGTGACTTCTTTTAGCCCAATCAGACTGATTCTTTTTTGGCTATAAATACAGATCTTGAGTTTTAGTTTTTCACAACCGAGATAATTCATTTTTGAGCAAAAATTCGGCCAAAATTTTTTGAGAGATAGAGATTATACACCAATACTTTTTAGAGATAAATCTTTTGTGTGTTCATAAAAAGCGATTGCTGAGTGTCAAAAACTTGTTGTGGATTCAAGCATGGATGCTTTTATTTTCAGAGTCTCTCATCTCAGATCTTGTTGATTTTTCATTCTGAAAAATCTGGTTGTAAGTGTTCTTATTGTTGTTTTTATTTTACTTGTATTTTCATATCTTTTTTCTGCTAGATCTAAAATATTTGTGTAGTGTCCTGCTGAAATATAGTTTATATATATATAAACACTACACAAACTAACAACTGCTAGTGATCTTTATTGTTTAAAACATATTGTTTTAAATTTTCAAGGAATCTGGTACATAATTGAAAACATTATTTCTGGTTTAGTTATTTAAACCTAGACTTCTTGAAACCTAGTTTGAGAGTAAGAACTTCCTGATTTTCTGTATTGAAATAAATTTTCGAAATCTATTCTTTCTTTATTCAAGACTGCATGTAGAAGAATTTATCATATTCTAAATTGTTAAAACTGTTGAAGTTGTTTTGTGGTATTATATTAGATTAACATTTGTTTTAATCTAAATATTCGTTTTAACAGTTACATGATATTTTTAGTCTTGATTCTTGTGTGAATATGATATCTTGCTTGTTTAAGTGATTTTCAGGATCTGTTTCATATCATATCACTCACACATATTCTATCATGTTATAATCACGTAGACACATTTTTGTATGTGAATATTTGAACAAGTCTAGTGTTCAAGTTTGAAAGAAAGAAAAGAAAGTTTTTCGAAACTGAATTGAAAGTCAAGAAGACTTGACTTGATTTGAATGACATAAGACTTGTGAAGATATATATAGGAAATATAATATGTTGCATTGCATTCTGTGTGTACTCATTAAGTGTGGGTTTGTATTCATATAGGATAGTACACCACACACTATCACTTCACTAGAAACTAAAACAATCGGCACTAAGCTAATCTTGAGATAAAAGAGCAAAAGGGAGAGGCTGAGAAATGTTGAACGCAAGAACAAGCGAAGACAGAATTAAAGAGAGAACAGAATAAGCAACCAGGTAGGAGTCTTGGTCGAGTGGGGTAATCGCTATATCTTTCTTCTTTATTTGTCGAGTTTGTTGTTTGTAAATCGTCCCTATTGATTTATTGTTTTAGTAGAAGTAGATTAGGTAACTCCTATAGGAGTTCGTCGTTTTTCCCAGGGAAGGGTTTTTGCGACGTAAAATAAACACAGTGTGCTTTATATTTCTCGTATATCACTTTACATGAAAAATTAGGGTTAACTAAATAGAAACTCGCCTAAAACTGAATTGTTTATTATTTTTGTAAATCACCTTGATTTAAAAAGATAATAATTTGGACTGTTAATTAACTTTGAAAATCATATTCATTTTCATAATGTTAAAAAATTAAGTAAAAGTTTAATTTGGTCCCCTAAAGGATAACATCGTTAACTTGTAGGTATGAGGGGTTTATTCGGCAAATAAGTTTACTTCCGCACCAAAAGTCTATTGCAGCCGCACTCTCAATATTGACCAAAATTTTGTCCCATATTGGGGGGTCACTTTGTGATGGGCGTTGGTCCTGCGGGGTGCAGTTAGCCCTAGTGATTGGACTCTCACCTTCCATTGACCTCGTACCTTTACTGTATATCAAACGGTTCCCACTATATCATACCACTTGATCGAACTCATGGCTGGAGGTCTATAGCAGGGAACTCGTTCGTATGTAGAGTATATCGAATTCTCTCTCACTCGTACCGTCCCCACGAGGTATATCGTGAGGTAATTCACGTACACGTACGTATATAAAATGACTTGTCCACATGTACTGATGAATGATTTCCCTCACAAGCAAGAGGTATATCGTGGAAATCATGCCAAAGGGGGGAACCCTTCCACTAACCCAACAATTGCAAAAACCTCACATGGGCGTCAAACCTAGGGCACTCATATTTAGTTTGTCGGTTACCATGTCTAACTATAACAAAATTTTGGCTCGTCATCTTACTCGATTTTTCGTGATATTTAACCTTTTTTCAAAATAAGACCCTCTCCGTGAGCCTAGAAAGAAGTCAAACCGTGTCTTACATATTTTCAAACCCTATTTTCCTAGCCTTGGGTCATGTCCGGCATTTTTCTTGCATTTAGGCAAACCTAATATAAGTGAAAACATAATAATAATAATAATAATAATAATAATAATAATAATAATAATAATAATAATAATAATAATAATAATAATAATAATAATAATAATAATAATAATAATAATAATAATAATAATAATAATGATGATGATGATATTCCTCTCCCTTTTCCCTCCTTTTTCAAAAAACAAAATGCAAAAACATTTTTCTCCTCCTTCTAAAATACTAAAAAACTCTCTCCCACTATCTTCACAAATAAATTCGAACCATTTTTCCTCTCAGGTCGATCGCATACATGTTTTTGACCTGACTCCCTATTAGCTTCGGTCTTCTATCGAACAGCCCCGAAGCTCCGCCACTTCTTCTGCTACTTTGTCCGAGTTAGGTATCTACTTCCACGAGCTCTACATGGAGAACACTAACCAAGCACCGAATGTGTAGCCAAATCTGATGGTCATCTTAGCCCAACTCAATGCCAAGATTAACAACCTTCAAATCGAGGTTCATGAAATGCAGTGGCAATGAGCCCAGATTATAGAAGAAACTACGGTCTTCTTTTCTCGTGTTATGGGTCCAATCGCTCCTGTAGTGGGTTCTAAAAGAGTACTAGCATGTTTCGTGTGCCCCACCAGCCAATGGGCCTCTACATGCCCAACTCCTGATTTGTAACCTTGCCCAGTTAGGGGCTAATCTATCACTACCCGCGGATCCCAAAGAGGAGGAACTAACCAAGGTCAAGGAATACCTCAAACTGCATTTGAAAAAGTTCGACCAAGTCAAGATATCCAGGAACTAAATGGATTACACCCATATGTCTTTGTATCACAAATCTAGACTTCCAGAGAAGTTCAAGATGCCATACATCGAGAAGTTTTGGGGAAGGGAACCCCTAATTGTTCACCTTCGAAGCCATCACCACGCGATGACCCTCCTTGGGGCCTCCGAAGAGAAAATAGCCCAGATGTTTCACCAGACCTTGAAAAAAAGTTCCCTTCGAGGGTTTATGTCCCTTGAATAATCTAGGATCCATAGTTAGGAGGATGTCGCCCGAGAATTCATGTCTATGTACAAGTATAATGCAGAGCTAGAGGTTATATGCCGAGATCTAGAGCTTCTTAAGCGAAACTCTGGGGAAGCTGTCAATAGCTTCATAGGAAAATGGAGAGAGAAGGCTAATACCATGACCAACAGGCCCTCTAAAGAGGAAAAAGTCAGTATTATGAAAAATAACTTCTTGCCTCATATTCGAGTATCATTGGGAGGATATTATTACATTGACTTTCGAGCCCTTTGAGAGACTGGTGTAGAAATTGAGGAAGGTATCACCAAAGTGGAGTTTGAACCAAAGAAAGTGGTTAGATAGTTCACTCCCCGAAAGTATGCAAAGACAGCCAGTGTTACAGTCTCAACCATCAACACTGTTTCACAACCTGCTACCTCTTAGGCTCCAGAAAATCACCCTAATTTTTCTAAAAAAGAATACACCGAGCTCCATGCTCCCCTATCGAAAGTCTATCAGGCCCTCTTAAGCCAAAATCTCATCAAACCCTTGGACCCCAATCCATTACTAAATCCACTCGCTAAAAACTTCTAACCCGATGCCCGCTGTGATTTCCACCAATTCGCAAGTCATAGCACCGACCAATGCTTCCACCATAGAAATATGGTCCAAGGCCTAATTGATCGGGGTACCATCGCCCCACCAACTAATCATAAACCCAATACCACTCATAACCCACTTCCAGTACATACAAATACCATATTTCTATAAAGTGACCCACCTACTCAAATCGTGCCCAGCAAAGCTCCCATCATCCCTACAGTCTCACCTAAACCGCTTAAGGTTTCCCTATACTTTATCCTACACCCCACCTGCTTCGTCGATCAAGATTTTTCACTCCTTAAAAGGGCCTGCATTGTCGTACGTACCCAATCTAAGAGGGGGGCATGGAGATACCTACTGTGTTGAACCCACTCTTGGACTTTGGGATGAAATTGCCCCCTAAGATGACAAAAAATTATCAAATATTTAGCGATTTGTTTGATGAAGACCAAAACTAGGCTGTGGAATCAGATGAATGGGTAGTACCTATTGAAGAAGCCAGTCTAGATGATGGGGTACAGACTATGGCTGATAAATTTTGACAAATAAATGAAATCTGCAGCATCTTTGAGTCTCTCATCACTTTGAAGCTTTAGGGACGGTTGGTCCCTTCACACCTGCACTTGCCCACTGAGTGGAAAGATTTATACGATGAAGTCGTTGAGGTTTTCAAATTTATTGATTAATCGTGGCAAGAGGACATAGTTATCGGTGGATGGGGAATGATTCTGACATCTTAGATGATAAACCAAGTCAGGAGGAAGTCAATCCAGTAGCCATCCTGTGTGGAATGATATCTTTTAAAGATTTGTTGGGGGAAATCAATATGGTGTCCGTTCAGCCTAAGGTAGATGAATACATGGAGTTCTTATTCTTTCCTACTTTAGTGAACTACATGACCAGGTTAGGGAGACACTTAAATATCTGTATCCTCAGTCACCAGGGGTAGATAAAGATGCAAGACACATGTCTCCGTATCCCAAAGCTAGACTGCCAGAGAAGTTCTTGATAACAGAAAATGAAAATTTCTAGGGAAGCGAACCCCCAATTATTCACCTTCAAATCTCTCACTAAGCTATGAGCCTCCTTGGGGCCTCCGAAGAGAAAATGGCCCACATGTTTCACCAGACCTTAAAAGAAAGTTCCTTTCGATGGTTTATATCCCTTGAAGAATCTAGGATTCGTAGTTGGGAGGATGTCGCCCCCGAGAATTCATGTCTCAGTACAAGTATAATTCGAAGCTAGAGGTTACGTGCCGAGATCTAGAGATTCTTAAACAAAACCCAGGGGAAGCAGTCAGTAGCTTTATAAGAAAATGGATAGAGAAGGCTAATACCATGACCAACTGGCTCTCCTTGGAGGAAAACGTCAGTATTGTGAAGAAGAACTTCTTGCCTCATATTTGAGCATCCATGGGAGGATAGTATTACCCTCACTTTCGATCCCTTCGAGATGCTGGTGTAGAAATTGAGGAAGGTATCACCAAAGTGGAGATTCAACAAAAAAAAGTGGTTGGACAGTTCACTCCCCAAAAGTATGAGAAGACTGCTAGTGTTACAGTCTCAACCATGACCAACATTTCACAACCTGGTACCTCTTAGGCACCCAAAAGACAGCCTAATTTTCCAACAAAGAATACACCGTGCTCCATGCCCCCTATCGAAAATCTATTAGGACCTATTAAGAAGAAATCTCATCAAACCATTAGACCCCCGTTACTTACTAAATCCACTCCCTAAAAACTTTTAACCCGATGCCCTCTATGATTTCCACCAATTCACAGGTCATAGCACCGACCAACGTTTCCACCATAGAACTATGGTCCAAGGCCTAATTGATCGGGGTATCATCGCCCCACCAGCTACTCATAAGCCCAATACCACTCATAACCCACATCTAGCCCATACAAATACCATATTTCTATAAAGTGACCCACTTACTTAAATTAAGCCCATCAAAGCTCCCATAATCTCTATAGTCTCACCCAAACGACTCAAGGTTTCCCCATCCTTTGTCCTACACCCCACCTACTTCGTCGATCAAGATTTGTCACTCCTTAAAAGTTCCCGCATTGTTGTACGTACCCAATCTGAGAGGGGAGGCATGGAGATACCAACTGTATTGAACCAACTCTTGGACTTTGGGATAAAATTTCCCCCCGAGATGACAAAAATTATCAAAAATTTAGCGATTTGTTCATGGAATCCCAAAACTGGGATGGGGAATCAGATGAATGGGTAGTACCCATTGAAGAAGCTAGTATAAATGATGTAGTATAGACCATGGCTGGTATGCATCTTTGAGTTTCTCATCACTTTGATGCTTCAGTGACAGTTGGTTCCTTCACTCCTGCACTTACCCGCTGAGTGGGAAGATTTATACGATGAAGTCGTTGAGGTTTTGGAATGTATTGATTACTCTTGGAAAGAGGACATACTTTCCACTGGATGGGGGATGGTGGATGATTTTGACACCTTAGATGATAAACCAAGTTAGGAGGAAATTAATCCAATAGCCATCCTGTGTGGAATGATATCCTTTAAAGATTTTTTGGGGGAATCAATATGGTGTCCGTTCAGGCCGAGGTAGATAAAGCCATGGGGTTCTTATTCTTTTTTGCTGCAGCTAACCACAAGACCATGTTAGGGAGACACTATAAATATCCGAATCCTCAGTCACTAGGGGTAGATAAAGATGACAGACATATTTCTCTGTATACCAAAGCTATACTGCCAAAGAAGTTCAAGATCCTAGACATCGAGAAGTTCAGGGTAAGGGAAACCCCAATTGTTCACCTTCGAAGCTATCACCAAGACATAACCCTCCTTGTGGCCTCCGAAGAGAAAATAGCCTAGATGTGTCACTAGACCTTAAAAGAAAGTTCCCTTTGATGGTTTATATCCCTTGAAGAATCTAGGATTCGTAGTTGGGAGGATGTCACCCCCGAGAATCCATGTCTCAGTACAAGTATAATTCAAAGCTAGAGGTTACGTGATGAGATTTAGAGCTTCTTAAACAAAGCCCAGGGGAAGCAGTCAGTAGATTCATAAGAAAATGGAGAGAGAAGGCTGATACCATGACCAACTGGCCCTCCTTGGAGGAAAAAGTCCGTATTATGAAGAACTTCTTGCCTCATATTCGAGCATCTATGGGAGGATAGTATTACCCTCACTTTTGATCCCTTCGAGAGCCTGGTGTATAAATTGAGGAAGTTATCACCAAAGTGGAGATTGAACCAAAGAAAGTGGTTAGATAGTTCACTCCCCGAAAGTATGAGAAGACAGCCAGTGTTACAGTCTCAACCATCAACACCGTTTCACAACCTGCTACCTCTTAGGCTCCAGAAAATCACCCTAATTTTCCAATAAATAATACACCGTACTCCATGCCCCCTGTCGAAAATCTATCAAGCCCTATTAAGAAGAAATCTCATCAAACCATTGGACCCCCGTTCATTACTAAATCTACTCCCTAAAAACTTTTAACCCGTTGCCCTCTGTGATTTCTACTAATTCGCAGGTCATAGCACCGACCAACGTTTCCACCATAGAACTATGGTCCAAGGCCTAATTGATCGGGGTATCATCGCCCCACCAGTTAATCATAAGCCCAATACCATTCATAACCCACTTCCGGTACATACAAATACCATCTTTCTATAAAGTGACCCACTTACTTAAATCATGCCCATCAAAACTCCCATAATCTCTATAGTCTCGCCCAAACCACTCAAGGTTTCCCCATCCTTTGTCCTACACCCCACCTTCTTCGTCGATCAAGATTTGTCACTCCTTAAAAGTGCCTGCATTATCGTACGTACCCAATCTGAGAGGGGAGGCATGGAGATACTCTTGGACTTTGGGATAAAATTGCGCCCCGAGATGACAAAAAATTATCAAAGAATTAGTGATTTATTCGTGGAATCCCAAAACTGGGCTGGGGAATCAGATGAATGGGTAGTACCCATTGAAGAAGAAAATCTAGATGATGTAGTACAAACCATGGCTGGTATGCATCTTTCAGTTTCTCATCACTTTGATGCTTCAGTGACGGTTGGTTCCTTCACTCCTGCACTTACCCACTGAGTGAGAAGATTTATACAATGAAGTCGTTGAGGTTTTCGAATGTATTGAATACTCTTGGCAAGAGGACATAGTTTCCACTGGATGGAGGATGATTTTGACAGCTTAAATGATAACCCAAGTTAGGAGGAAGTCAATCCATTAGCCATCCTATGTGGAATGATATCATTTAAACATTGTTGTGAAAAATCAATATGGTGTTCATTCAGCCCGAGGTTTATTAAGCCATGGGGTTCTTATTCTTTCCTACTTTAGTGAACCACATGAACAGGTCAGGGAGACACTATAAAGATCGGAATCCTTAGTCACTAGGGGTAGATAAAAGAAATGGAGTTCTTAAAGAACTTACCATGCTAGAGATGACCATCAAAGAGGGCAATGTCCTTGATTAAATCAAGAAGACCCAAGCCAATATCACCCTATGGGGGATTTTTATGTTCTCTCAGTTGCACCAAAATTCCTTGAAAAAACTCCTCACGTGATCCACAGTCCATATTTTCACTACTCCCGAAGAAGTTATAAATATAGTTAGATCCATGACCTCTTGCAGAATCCTCTCTCTTTTGAAGAAGAAATACCAAAGTTCGGCCCTAATCATAATTATGCTCTCAATATCTCTGTCGAATTCTTTGGAAAGACAATCCCACTATCGCTTGTAGACAACAAATCTTTTCTCAATGTTTATTCGCTCAGAACCTTCAACTCTTTAGGACTAAAAGTCAATGATCTCACTCCTACCTCTGCTTTTGTGGGCTCTTATGACAACATTCACCGAAATGTAATAGGATCCATAAAACTCACACAAGGGGTTAGCCCCTATTAATACTATCATCGAGTTTCAAGTCATTGATATACCTACTTACTTCAACCTACTCCTTGGCCGTCCATGGCTCCATAACATCGAAGGAGTATCTTCTTCTCTCCATAAAAAACTAAAGTTCTTTGCCAAAGGAAACATCATCACCATTTTAGGGGATGACGACAGTGAAGATAATGCCAACACTAGTAGTCTAGTATTGACGATCCAACATGGGACTAATGACATTCTCCTCTTTAGTTTTAAGATCAGTTCGATCCCTCTCCTAGCAAGGGACAACTTCAAAGACCGAGTCTATCCCGAACACAACCCTCATGGAAATGTTAATGTGATACTAGCAAGGAATTCTTGAGCCCATAATACTAAAAGAAGACTTCCCCTATGTGTCTTAGGTTACCATCCTTCACTGGATGAACTCAAAGCAACCTGTTGACCAAGACCAAAAAGAAACATAGATCATGAAAAGACTGTTTCAGGAGACTCTTGAACATAAGATTTTTTAAGGTCGTTGAATACTTCCCCTTCTATGGATTCCCTGAACCGTGTTATGACCATGCTAATAAGAAAATGAAACTGGGAATTAAAATATTCTTTTAAGATAGTAACTCTCGGGACAAAGAAAGACTGTAAACATGAATTGCAACCCCTCACTACGAATGTTGTGATAATTATCGAAGACTCCGAGGAAAGTGATTTTGAAGACTCATTTGACCTACAAACACTAGGGTTGAGTCTCTACATGATACACTTGGATGTTTTCCATCAGATCTGTTCGCTCAAGTAAAAGTTATTGACATGCCTCTCCTTAACTGGAATGCCATACTAGTCCAACTTACCTAAATTCAACCTGAATCAAATGTTCACCCCCATTCAAGTCTCTTCACATGTTATTGTTTTTCATTTTCCTTATATCAATGTAACTGAGACCCCTTTTGATGAGGTTCTCAATGCTTTTTTCCCAAAAATGACATAAATGAGGATTTTAAGTATCTTCATGTGCCTTACATTAATTGTCTTGATTCTAATCAAACTCTTGATGATGATGACTATGTAAATGAACAGTTCTTCACTGATCTTAATAAGGAGAATAAGAAACAACATATTTGCATTCAAACTAATGATGATGAGACTGTTGTTATAAATCTCGATTCTACTAGCCATCAGCTTGAGATTACGATATGGTCTACCTTTAACGAGCATGAGCATGCGTAATTTGAAGAATTACTGAAAGAATTTATGGACGTCTTCACATGGTCCTATGATGACATGCCTAACATTGACTCAAAAATAGCACAACATGATATTCTGACATTACTAGAATGCAAGTCAATCAAACAGAAGTTAATAAAACTCTGTACCGAGTGGTGGGTCAATATCAAAGAGGAAGTGGCCAAATAGATGAACTTGGGTTTCATTCGCATGGTAAAATACACAACATGGATCGCCAACATCATCCCCATGACGAAGTCGGGTGAAAAAGCCTGCATGTGCATCGACTACTGGGATTTAAATAAAAATCCCCAAAGGTCAATTACCCATTACTCAATATCGATATGATCATGGAAAACATATCCATCCATGCCCTCAAGTCGTTTATCGATGGATTCAACATATATAACCAGATCAATATGCACACTGATCATTAAGAGAAAACTGCCTTCATCGCCCCATGGGTAACCTTCTGCTATACTATAATGCCATTCGGAATCAAAAAAATCGAGGATACTTATCAAAGGTCTGCTACAACCATCATACATGACCTTATTCACAAGGAGGTCAAAGTCCATGTCGACGGCATGATATTTAAGTTTATGAGTTAAGAAGGTCATTTTCACACCCTCCGAAAGTTCTTCGAGGGACTGAAATAATACCAGATGCAGATAAACCTAGAGAAATGTGTTTTTAGCATCACGAAAGGAAAACTCTTGGGATTCATAATTAGTGAGAGGGAATCAAAGAACACCCTGCCAAACTGAAGGCCATAATTGAGATGCCACCACTACGGATGGAGAAGGAAATCTGAGGATTCCTGGGTAAACTAAAGTACATCAGTCGGTTCATCAGTCAAGTGACCTCTATCTAGGAACCTATTTTCAAACTTCTATGGAAGGATTTAACAAAAGTTTGTAATGAGGCCTTCCAAGAAGCCTTTAACCAAATCAAGTGATACCTCACCAGCCCCTTGATGATCATGCCTCTATAGCCAGGTCTCCCTCTCCTCTTGTACTTGACCATCACTGATATAGAAGTTGAGGCTTTACTATCCCACTACATTGAAGGATCACATAAGGAAAGATACATTTATTATGAGAGTAAAAAAATGGTTGAATACGAAGTCAACTACATTACTTTGAAGAAAACATGCGTTCCCCTAGTCCAGGTCACATAAGTTACGACATTTCATGCTTGCTTTTTTCATCAGACTAGTATCTTAATTAGATCCCATCAAGTACCTACTAGAAAAGATCGCTTTGTCTAGTCGAATGGCTCGTTGGTTGATGTTGCTAACTGAGTTCGATAATGTGTACGTCATGAAGAAAGCTAGGAAATGGAGAGACATCTCTAACTACCTTGATGATAACCCCATGGAAGAAATCGATGTTCGGGTCTCTGAATTCCTAAATTAAAACATCCTATATAGCTCACAGGAAGACCTTAGATGCTACCAACAAGAAAGGATACGCCGTTGGGATACTCCTAATAATTCCTAATGACTCTCACACCTCCATTGCCATCAAATTAGACTTCCCTTGCACCAACAACATGATTGAATATAAGGCATGCATTATAGGCCTCAATATCTCCTTAAAGAAAGGTATCAAGCACCTAGATGTCTACGGGAAATCTTCCCTCATCGTAGGATAACTTCTTAGAAAATGGAAAGTCAAAGATGAGAAGATCCTACACTTTTATGCCCACTTAGAAGAACTGGCCTCCCAGTTTAAATATGTCACCTTCAACTACATGCCTCGTACAAAGAACAGTCTAGTTGACGCCGTTACTACCCTGGTTTCCATGGTTATTATGCCTGAAGGAATAATAATGACTCCTTTCCTAGTTCAAAAATAGACTATGCCCACTCACTGATACCACATCGATCTCGTTCCCAAGGAAGATTCCCACATAGTTGAATTATGGTACTATGACATTCGATACCTCCTCAAATATGGTAGATATCCTCAAGACGCAGATAAGAAAGACTTCGCGACCTTTCGCAAACTGGCTGCCCAGTACATCATCTGTGATAAAGAAATTTTTAAAGAAACTTTGATGGAATCCATTTCCATTACATAGCAGGGGATGATATTTAAGGAATGATGAAAAATATCCACAGTGGGGAATATGGGCCCCACATGAACAATCATATTCTTTCTAATAAGATCATTCGTCAAGGGTACTATTGGACCATCATGGTTCAAGATTGCACTGCCTATGTTCGCAGATGCGTCAAGTGTTAACAGTTTGCCAAGATCTAACACTTACCTCCTCGAGAATTATACAACATGACCTCTCTATGGACTTTTTCCACCTGGGGCATTGATATCACAAGGAAGGATACACTTAAATCTTCTAATGGTCATGAATTTATCCTGGTTGTCGTTGATTACTTCACCAATTGGGTCGAAGCTGAGCCATATACAGTGCTGAATGCCAAGAAAGTGGTCAAGTTCATCATAAAGAACATTATTTATCAATACGGGGTTCCCATAAGTTAGTTTCAGATAATGGAATCCACTTTGAAATCGAGAACTGGTCAACGAGTATAGGATTCATAGACAAAAATCTTCTCCCTACCGACCCCAAACCAATGGTGTTGTCGAAGCCGCTAACAAAATCCTCAAAACCATCATCAATAAGATGATAGAGATTTAAAGATATTGGGACTACCAGATCCCATATGCCCTCTAGGGATACTGCACTTCAATCATAACCCTTACCGGGTCTACCCCTTACTCTCTGATATACGATATGGAGGCAGTTCTACCCGTTGCACTAGAAATACCTTCCCAACACGTCATTCTTAAAAGCAGGGTTAGAGAATAAGGTTGGCATCAAAGACACTTTGACGAACTATCACTATTGGATGAAAAGAAACATAAGGCTCTATACCACATATAGGGGTATTATCGCTGGATAACATAATCATTGAACCGAGGAGTAAAGGACTGCGGCGTCTAGAAAGGAGACCTTGCTCTTAAGGAGATCATAGAACCTATTTAGGACCCCAGAGGGAAATTCAAACTGAATTAGAATAGCCCCTATATTGTGAAGAAAATTATTTTGGCGGCGTCGCTATGATCACAAACGCCGATGGAGAGAAATGGCACGTCCTGTCAACTTGGAACCTTCTCAAGAAATTTTACCCTTAGTCCAAAATCTCGGTGCACTACGACTCTTATCATCCCCCTTCTATTCTAAAAAAATCTTCATTTATTCCAATCCATAACTATATGGGACATGATCCTCTAAAAACATTTCTTTTCAAAATGAAACTCAAGAAAATGTTCAAAGCCCCCAGAGGTATGTAGGTAGCCCATACGCCATATATGGGCACGGTCCCCTTATTTTTCAAAAAATGCTATTCTTTTCTAACCTTCGAGAATGGAGGTCCATATTATCGTTTACATGAAAAAAATGATTATGTATGCCTAGCAATTGGTAAAGATATTTTAAATGCAAAACTCATCAACTGCCAGACATCCCCACTTCATCATCATTCCCTACCCTTGGAGGTCCCTAAGTCTCCCACTCCTAGTTAACAATCCTTATGATCTCCATGGAGCGATATGCCCGATAAGCTTGGATGAAACCACAACACACTCCTCCATGGAATCGAAGGAAATAAGACACCTTTTACCATTCTCTTCCTCCATAAACTTCTCCAATACCCTCTTCCACAACCACTTTAGATATTCTATGGACATATGCCAGACCCCTCCTGTAGATTGTGATGGATGGATAGATGGATGAAGGAGCTTCCATATGTAACCTAGTATCATCTGAAATGATTCAGTCAGGTCCTCTACCGAAAGAAGTTTGTTATACGAGGAGGAAAAAAAATCCTATTTGACTTGGTGCAGAAGTTGCCAGGGGAAATAAAAGGAATTTTGATGAAGACTAACCAACTACACATACCGGGACTCTCTTAACTACAAAAAAGGAGGAAATTCTCCCCACGATGGCACCGACCAACGAAAACACTGAGAATCTTTCTCCACAAAATAGTTGACCCAGTTCTATACCGATGGGCCAAAACTGAAGAGAGGTTGGACAAAAAAGTTAAGCACGCGCACCAAGGGATTCTCAGGAGGGGTCACGAGATAAAAACTCTTTGCAAGACACGTGAATAATATTACCGAAATCCCCCTCAAAAAATCAAAACGACCCTCTTTCTAAGCATCAATACCATCCATGTTCTTCGCCAACACCACCATCGTAGGATTATGGTGGTAAATATCCATGTCGCTATCGCAACTACTTTGGGATCAGTTGTCAAGTCCCCTGTCACCAATAAAAGTCTTGTAGAAATGACTAAAGCAATATCTTCGAAAAAGGTAGAATAATCAAATCTCCTCAAACACACTAAATACATAACCACCTGAAGAGAAATATCCCCTCCATTAACCAACAGTTAAGCCTCCGAAAGAGAAATATGGAGCAACTCCGCTAAAAATTCCTAGGGAAAACAAGAAAAATTGGGCATATCCACTACAACACTATGGATAACCACTAATATTACTGAGAATTCGTCATAAGTAGGACATACCTTGTCCAGGCCAAAACAGAAGACATGGTCCTCAGGGTACTAGAACTGTAGCACCGCTGATAGAAAGTTCCAGTCTATGGCTCAATTATGCTACAAAGAAACTCGACGCAAGCTGAAAGTATCATAATTAACATTGTGAAGGCACGTGGCCTCTAAACCTTCAAGATAAGAGGATAATTCTTCATACATGGGAAGATCCATTTGGATAATAGATAACGAAGAAGCAAGAAAAAAAATGTAGGTGTTGGTGAAGAAAACATACCCCATACCCCTTATTTTATACCCAAGAATCCTTGGAAAAAAACAAAATTTTCGAAAACCCAATGAATTCTCGGCCCTACAAAAGTACACAACTATGCAGGAAAGTGAAATCAAATCTTAGGAGTTTTTTTACTTGAACCCCATGCCGATAGGTAGGTGAAGGGGTATTTTGATCGACAACCCCCCATATTTTAGAAAATCACTTTTTCCTCTCATGCCTAAAATCAATTTCCAGAAAACCTTATTTTGAAAAGTTACCCCCTGGGTCATTCATTTTTATTACACCTCTTTTAATAAACTATTTATTCAAAATCATTTTCATTCTCATCTCTGTCTTTTCAAGAAAGAACCTTGACAAGAAATTTAAAGAGCATATAGTTTAAGCCACTAAATCAAAATAATTAAACAAAAGATGCATCTCTTTTTGCCTTCTTGAGTCTCTTTTTTTAAGTGCAAAGATGCTAAATCAAGCATATAACATGGTTAATGCCAAGTTTCCCTGGTCAACAACTGGTTTGTGAGAAAATCTTGAAAAGAAATGGATGTCACCTCCTCCGCTGCACCACTTCTTGCGCCAGTAACTCATTATCTACACCTGCATAGCTTTGGCTCCTGTATCCCCGAAGAAAGACTCTAAGAGTATAGGTCACCCATACCCCCAATAAAGGGTCAGTAACTACCAAAGGATTCCACCCCCTAAAACCTGCCTATCGGCAGTCCCCTAAGATTTTGTATAAGAAAATACTAGAAAAATCCATAAAAAAATCATAACATTACAGAAAAATTATGAAGTTCCCAAAAAAATCCCAAAAAATTTTGAAAATAAGGAAATTATCTTTCCTCAAGAAAAACATTTTGGGATTACTAAGCCCCTTACACACTCTCAAAATCCCCAACTAGATTAATCTTACACTCTTATCCCTAGCATACTTCACAGTTGAACTAATGATATAATCGCATCTAAGTCCACTATAATTCCCCAATCTGAACCTTAAAACTAAATATTCTCCAGTAGAGTTTAAAGACAACACAATCCACCACGAAACCACAAATGCATCGGCACCCCAAGATAATTTAAATTTCCCCAGGAGAGTAATTCCCCGTTCCACAACTTTAGGTCATCAGAATTGACCCCGACCCTCAGAATCAGTCATCATAACTTTAAGTCCTCAAAATTGACCTCGGCCCGCAAAATTATCATCACAAACATTAGGTCCTTAGAACTGACCTCAACCCTTAGAATCAGTCGTCACAAATTTAGGTTCTCAAAATTTACCTCGGCCCATAGAATTGATCATCCTAACTTTAGGTCCTCATAATTGACCTCGGTCCTCAGAATTAGTCATCAAAAACTTTAGGTCCTCAAAATTGAACTTAGCCCGTAGAATTGGTCGTCCTAATTTTAGGTCCACAAAATTGACCTCGGCTCACAGAATTAGTTGTCAAAACTTCAGGTCCTCAGAATTGATCTCGGCCCACAAAATTTGTCGCCTTAACTTTAGGTCCTCAGAATTGAACTCGGCCCACAAAATTGGTCGTCGTAACTTTAGGTTCACATAATTGACCTCGACCCTCAAAATTGTTCGTCCTAAATTTTGGTCCTTATTATTGATCTCAGCCCGCATAATTAGTCATCCCAACTTTAGGTCAGAATTGACATTGTCTTGCAGAACTAGTTGTTCCATCTTTAGTACCTCAAAATTGACCTAGACCCATAAAATTGTTCTTTCCAACTTTAGGACCTCATAATTGATATCGGCCCGTAGAATTAGTCGTCTTAAATTTAGGACCTCAAAATTAACCTTGGCTCGTCGAATTGGTCTCCCTAACTTTAGGTTCTAAAAATTAACCCCGGACCTCAGAATTGGTCATCACTACCTTAGATCCTCAGAATTGACCTCTACCCACAGAATTGGTCATTACAACTTTAGCTCCTCAGAATTGACCTCATCTCTACGAATTGGTCATCCCAAAACAACTTTAAAATTGACCTCGACTCACTGAATTGATCATCCTCATCTCCTTAGGTCCCCATAATTCACCTCAACCCACTGAATTGGTCACTGTAGCCCCTTAGAATCAACCTTAACACCTCCTCGACCTGCTGAATCGATTATCATTGTCCCTTTAGGTCCTCAGAATTGACGTTGACCCACTAAATAAGTCATCCTTATCCCCTTAGGTCCTCCGAACTGACCTCAACCCTCTATATTAATCATCCTCATCCTCTAGGTTTGCAGAATTGACCTAAAATCCTCTTCCCCAATATCGATGTGGTGTCTATCATTCAACAACCTTAATTTTTTCTAAGCTCACCCGTCAAGAGGCTCTCTATAGACACCCCATACCAGAAACCCCCTAAGCACCTCTTTAGGCACCTAGAACTCACTCATTCACTATAAACCCTAGTCCATACTCCGAGTACTAATTAGAGGCCACATGGTGCTCTCGGGCCCCGCTTGACCCCGATCACCTATCTAGCTCGAGCAAAGATGAATGAAATATTTAAAAGGATCTGAATCACCTTTCCAACGGTCCACCCCATATACGAATCAGCCTTATAGTTTGGACGAATGATCCATTCGACCCTAAAAACTTATTTGGAGGTCACAAGGAGGTCCTAGGTCCCATTTAACCCCGATCAGCTCTTCAGTTTCAGTAAATCTCATTGAATATTTTAAGGGCTATGAAACCCCTTTCCAATGGTCTACTCCATGCGCGAATCGGCCTTGCGGTACGGATGAATAATCATTTTTCCCCAAAAAATAATATAGAGTCTTTCAAGAACTCTCGAACCCTGTTTAACTCCGATCAACTCTCAAGCATAAGGTAAGATCAATGAATATTTTAAATAAATTGAATACCCTTTCCAAGGTCCATCCCATGCACAAATCATCCTTATAGTACGGATGAACGCCCCATTTTACTTCGAAGGATCACCTAGATCTTTCGAAACTCGTTTGACCTTGGTCAACTCTCCAAACTGAATGAGGCTGAATAAAATATCGAAGGGAACTAAATAACCTTCCCAACAGTCCATACCATGCTCAAATCAGACTTATGGTTTAGATGACTGATCCATTTTCCTCCGAAAACTTCCTATCTAGTGACCAATGGGAACTTTTGGGCCCCATCTAACCTCGATCAACTCCCGATCCTTGGAGTATCTCAATAAATTCTTGAATTTATTTGAACACCTTTTCCAACGATTCACCTTGTGCACGGTTCTGACTTACAGATTGCGTTTTATGACTATTTTTACTAAAAACATATCCCAGACTACCGTAACCTTCTAGTGTGTGCCTATCAATAGTGTGCCTGTGTTTCTATGCCTATAGGCCGATCGAGGACCCGACATATTGATACCCCTTGAATCTATAAATAGAGGCCATGGACTCACATTGAAAATCACCCCTAAAGACCCCTGAACATCCGTCTCAGCAATTCAGAGAACATTATCTCGAATTAAGAGTTATTCCCTTCCTAAAAAGACCATTTCCTACATTCAATTCCAACCTTTTCTTACTTCATGTAGTAAATTCCACCAATATCTTTATCCCATTGTAAGATCAACATCAATCATTCACAAGGAGCTCCAATTCTCCATCCTTTTCTCTAAACTATCTTATTTTAGTATTAGTTGATTTATTTCTATTTTTGCAATTTATTTCATTACCTCACATATATTATTCTCAAACATTTATTACTAGTAGTTGCACATACTCTATTTTCATAAAAAACTCAAAAATAAGAAAAAGAAGGTACATTTATAAATTCCAAAAGAGGGATTCTCACTACATATTCTGACTCTTGAAGAACATTTATCTCTCTAAAAACACATAAGAAAAATCCCTCATTTGGATTTATGGATTAAACCCCACCATATGTTATCTTCGAACTAGGTGGAGTTTGATGCCCCGTGGGCTATATAGGAGTCTTGGATAAATCCCGAGACTCGAATCCTCCCTTGTGCCCATTTATAACATTGTATATATATATATTCTTAATGAATGTCATATTCTTGCATGCTTGTGTTTCGTACGATATATACATGCGTTCTTCTATAATGACTTGTGATTCGGCAAACATTCATACTATATTTTGAATTATTATTTTTGAGACTCCTAACCATGAATTCACTTCATCCTTTTCCATTACACGAGTTGAATTATTCCATTCTTCATCTATTTTATGCACATAAGCACACACTTCACGAATTCTAATAGGAGAAGATTAACATATACCTATGAGAGACCGAAAGGGTGAAATGGGTGCCTAACACTTTCCCATTCCGTAACCTATTCCCCAGACCTTTGAACTACTTGGTTTCATAATCCTCAGCATTATTTTCTTATCCCTTTTTGTGCAAAATAGGCTGGTGACTCTATCTCTACACATTATCCCACATTGACGATAGCCCAGCGCCCTGAGAAAGGGCATAATCTTTCTCGCCGAAGAAAACCCCCGAAAAAGAAGAGAAAAGGGGAAGCCCTCGAGATGGCCCCATCTAGGTTTCCTTGTTCTTTGTATTTTCATATCTTTTGATATTTATGTTGTAAGGATATGCCTATCCTTTTATTTTTAATGAAATGTTCTATTTTTGAATTGTCATTTATTGCTCGACTATTTACTTCTTATGAATGGTCTAATTGTCTTCTTATCTTTAAATGTTTTCCCTTTGTTCTTTATAGTCTAATAATAACTTAACACTAGTGCCAATGACTCAAGAAAGTGAAGACTTGAATCTGATACTTGGTCAGGAAGCTTATGGTCGAGCTCGTGAAGCCTTCCTTTTTGTTTGGTAAACAGTTCATAAAATAATAAATGCTTATGATGAGCAACATCGTTTGGTTACTAGTTTTCAGAACGAAGTCAATGAGGTCGGAGACATTGATGGGTAACGACAAAATGAGAAAAATTCCTTTAGGGAGAAGTTTGATAAGGGTAAGGAAGATTTCCATAAGAACGAGGCGATCAATCAAATATTGAATCATCAAATAATTTATCTGGAGTATTCTTTTAGGAAGGATCCTCACACAGTTTGGGTTGATGGTTGCGAAGAGGGTTGGATGGATGATCCATTATGTATGAATGAAATAAGCAGGTGGTCTATAAGCATAGTTAGATTAATGATTTAGCTATCACAATGGTTTTCAAAAACTCTGAGCTTTGGTATTGGTATCACGTGTAAATCACTGCTTATCGGGATCCTCCCCATCGAAATGATGAGTGTTGGATACCACTTGTTATTATAACTATTCAGCGTGTGAAGAACTATTTGTTGTATCATGATAGTGACGATGATATTCAGCTTAACCCTGATGACGGTTGTCGACCTGAGATCATCGATATAGTGACTCGTTAGAGGTGATATCTATTTTGCATGTCTTTGTGTATATACATTTTCTAATGTGGTTGATCAGGACCTTTTATAAAATGAATGTTTTGTGAATGAAATATAAGTTAATTCCAAGTATTTTATTTTACTACACTTTATGTCGAGGATGTTTTATTAGTTGCCTTACCATTTAAAATAAGTGTCGTCAAACTACCTTAGGCCTAGGAACAAGTATGGAGAAAATGCACCTGGTCATAGTGTAGTCCACTCATTCAAGATTTTAGCCGACCCAAAGTCTAAACAATTAGTGCCTAGGGAACCCCTATAGTTTTTTCTCTTTTCATAGGAAATTATTGATGTTTTCATGCTTTTTAGTGATCAAAATATGTAACCTTGAGGTTTGATTAAGTATAATCTTACGAAGGCGTTCAAATGGCTGATCAGATCTTGATCGGGTATTAAAACCAATGATTAGAACTTGATCGGATAAACTTGAGAAAATTTATAACGATGATAGCCTTTCTCTCATTATAATTTTGCAACAAACAAAGTTGTCCTTCCATTTAGAATAATAAGAAATATAATTCTATTAATTAAACTTTAAATCATTCTAAGAAATAGAAACTTAAAACTTTAACAATGTTAAAATGTTCCTAAAATTATCTGCATTCCAATCCCTATGAATATCCCATCCCCAAATTATTTCTAAATGTTATGCTCCTTAGTGGTCCTCTCTGATCACTTTGAAGGGTCCTTCCCAGTTAGGACCAAACTTTCCATCTAATGGCCTCCTCGCTCTACCGGGCACCTTCTTGAGGACATAATCTCCAATATGTAACTTCCTTGGATTGACACATTTTTTGTATTTCTTTGACAACCACTATTGTTAAGAATCCAATTTGATTAGGGTTTGATATCTCCTCTCTTTGTCCAGGTCGAGCTTAATCCTTATAATTTATTCATAGAACATTCGTCTCCATGGTCGGCAAGTCGGCTCCCAATGGAATTATGGTTTTCGTCCCATAAACTAATGCAAAGGGAGTTTCCCTGGTCGACCTTCTGGGAGTTTATTGATACTCCTAAAGGATATATGGAAGTTGATCCACTTAAGCACCATTGGATTTTTCTAGCCTCTTATTCATCTCATCGAGCACTGTTTTATTGAAGGCCTAAGACTTCCCATTTCTTTGAGGGTAGGACACCGAATTGTAGTAGTGCTTGTTATTATGGCCATTTTAGAAGTCTGAACATGGTCTAATTTAAAATTGTGTACCACTATCAATAATGATCATTTTAGGTACGCCAGTAAATACTTCTATTCTCTGGTTTTATTGATAAGAGACCCACAATGTCCATTCCTTATCGATCAAAGGGCCATGGACTAGTTAATGACTTCGGGTCATTGGATGGTTAGTGAAGCATAGACGAGAACTTTTTTCACTTCTTGTATTTGATGACATAAGATATTGCATGTTTATGCATATAAGTCCATCATGAGACTTTTTTTATGGCTTTGAATACCAAATATCTCCCCATGGCACGACTTCTATATATTCCATCATTAAGTTCCTACAGAACTTGGTCAACGTCGTTTGGATGCACAAATTGGAGGTACGAACTCGTGAAATATTGCTTGTAGAGCTTTCCTTCTAGTGATAAGTAAAATTGAGAAACTTTCACCTTAATCTGATGGACTGGTATAATTTCATCTTACAAATATTTTATGATTAGAGCCATCTAGTGAAAATATTTTCAGATGGTGAAAACTTTTATGGTGCTTGGTTGAATGGTCAGGTACTACACCTCAATTCTTCTTTTAAGTAGGAATCAATGAGTAAACCCAAAGTGGCCAAATCATATGCATGATTATTATATCCTTGGTAAAACTTATGAATATAAACTTCTTAAATTGGGCGACGAAGTCCTGGATGACTTGTAAGTATGCTGACATACATTCATCTCTCGCATTATAGTATTTTGATAATTAATTAAATATCGACCTTGAGTCGTACAAAATGTCAATGACTTGCGCTAAGGGATGAGACCTTCTTCTATCCGGTAATAAGGGGCTCATATTCGGCTTCATTCTTGGATGCTTCAAAGCCAAGTCTGATCCCTTGATCGATAATGGTATGCTTTGGAGTTCTAAGGAAAATCCATACTCCTTCCCCCTTTGAGTTAAAGGCTCTATCTATATAGAGCATCCGCTTGTTAACTTGGTCAAAATCTTCCTTAAGTTTTTTATCAGTGAGTTCCCTTCATCGGCCTCTTGCCATCTAGTGAAATTGGCTATAAAAATTTTTAACACCTTCCCTTTCATTATAGTTCATGGTTAATGAATATTGAACCTCCCTAGTTCCACCGATCATTTGGACATCCGTCCAGAGAGGTCTATATTTTTTAGAACAGCCTTAAGTGGAAATGAGGTGATGATTGTGACTTTGTGGGCTTCGTGAAGTAATGACCAAAGAGTAAAATAGATTCTCTAGAGGAAAGAAAAAATTTTCAACATCTTATATCATCTTGCTAACATAATAAATTGGTTCTTGGAGACTTTTCTTTTTGCACATTTGGGCTGAGCTAATTGCGTGGTCAAACACCGAAAGATATAGATAAACTGGATCTTTAGGATTTAAGACTACAAACAAAGGTAGTCGGTTTAAACATGACTTAATTTCCTTAGGTCCCTTTAAGAATTCTTCATTCAAAGTGAGGAACTTCTCTTTCTTCAAAATATAAAAAAAAAATAGTAGGCACTTGTCATAAGATTTAAAAATGAAGTGATTGAGCGCATCTAACATGCCAGCCAATTTTCGAAGATCACAAACTATTTTTGGAGGCAGAGCGTTGTTGATCACCTCAATTTGGTTGAGGTTTGCCTCTATTCCCCTCTAGCTGACCAAGTATCCCATAAACTTCCTAAACTGAAGCCCAAAAGATCATCTGGCTCCATTGATCTTTATTTTATAACATATGAGGACCTTAAACATCTTTGATAGGTCCTGCAAATGGTCGGCTTTATGATTTATCTTCACGGTCATATCATCTGTATAAACTTGCATGGTGTCACTCACTTGATTTTTGAACATCTTGGTGACCAAACATTGGTATATTGCTCCCATGTTCTTCAGAGAAAATGGCATGAATGTGCAGCAGTACAAGCAAAATGTGGAAATGAATGAATTCATCTCTTGATTGGGACCAAACAATGGGATTTGATGATATCCTAAGTATGTATCTAGAAATCCCATTAGCTTATTAATGGTTGTAGCATCGACCAATTGGTAAATCTTTATAAGATGAAAGTTATATTTGAGAAAATCTTTATTTAGGTCGGTGAAGTTAATATAGACGCTCCACCTCCCATTACCCTTCGTAACACTGAATGGGTTAAAGAGGCACTTGCGGAATTGAACTTCTTTAGTAGACCTTTCCTCCAGAAGTTTCTCCACTTCTTCTTCTATGATCCAAGCCTTCTTCGGGGTAGTCTGACAAGACTTTTGTGTGATCGAAGGGAATTCTGGGCCAAGTGAAGTTTATGACACATGATTTTAGGATCGGTCCTAAGCATGTAAAAGGCCTTCCAAGAAAATACTTCTTGATTCTCTTTTAGAAGAAAAACCAGTTCTTATCTTTCATAATCAACGAGTGAGCTGCCAAACAAAAATTTCTTCTCCGAGTGTGAGTCATCGAACATCACTTCTTACAATAGTTATATGACTTTGTCTGTAGGGGCCACCCTTGTTTCTTCTACCCCCGGTCTGCCTTACGTTAGTTGTTATTTGGATAAATAATCCATGTCCATGGTTTCCTCGTCCGCGACCATTTTTTCCTTCATATTTTTTGGCATAGGCCTGGTAGAAGCGATAAGGCATTACTGAGAAATGACTTAGTTTCCCCTTATCTCCATAATCCCCTAGTTAGTGATGTATTTGAACTTCTAGTGATATGTGGGATGGACAACCTAAATGAACTAAAGTCATCTTCATACGAGGATAACGTTCTATGGGGACTCAATGTCTATAACTAGGGAACCTTATCAACTTTGAGATATTCCCAGTTTGAACTGGCAAAACCACCTTCCCAGTGGCATGGTCAACTTTCTAATGAAGTCGAACAAAGGGATGTATGATTCCTTTAGATCTTACATTTTTAAATTGAGCTTGCTGAACCGATTCAGGTAGTACATTACATATGAAGAGATTCGATGGTCAACTAGTATCTTTTCCACACCCTAGTTAGAAGTCTTGAGAGTGATTACCGACAAGTCATGATATGAAATTTTGGCTCTGACCAGGTCTTCCTCGATAAAGACTGTGATTTTTATAGTCAATTTATTTTGGTCTTCGGTGTTTTCCTTTTGGGATCTTGTCCGATTCAATTTGGAAATGATACTGACATTGTTCAATTCCATCCGAACAGCATTACCTTATATTTAGTTCAGACTTTATGCATCGTGGATGACTACAAGCTCGTGTCCTATCTCATCGTTATTTTGGATGTTGTGAGATTTTTTATCATTCTCCACGGTGGGCTTTGCACTCTTTTTATCCACATAGTCATTTAGGTGGCTGTCCTGGGCCAACTCTTCCAAGTGCGACTTGACTTCCTTACAGAGTTCTATCTTGTGCCCATGCTCCTTAGGATATGAACATCTCAGAGAAGTGTTCATCTTTGATGGATCTCCCATGATTTTCCGCTGCCACTTTAGGAACCACTGACCTTTAATCATATTCAATATTTTGTATATCAGTTATTTGAAAATGATGTTTATTGCATGGTACGCCTTAGTAAGGTCCGCCTTATCATTGTTATTGGATCCACCATTCTTCTTCTTGCATCCTTCTAAGTAATGTTCTCCTTGTCATCATTTTTGCCTTTATTTGACGGACTATTGTCATGCTGGGTTCCAGTTACCACATCCTTTTTTTTTGGCATATTTTTCGATCCTGGACATGAGTTCATCCATAGTGTTGGCCTCCTTTTTGGTGAGGTATTTGTGCAATACAAAGATTCTCATTAGAGCAATCTTGAATGAGGCCATGACAACCTAGTTAGAGTAATCCTCCATTTCATTATAGGTTTCCCAATACCTCTGAGCATATTCTCTCAAGGTCTCAATGGATTTCTTTCTTATGGTGAGGAATGAATCCATACTCTCTGGGTGAGCATTACTGGTGATGAACCTAGAGGTAAAACTCTCTACAAGTTTCTTACAGTTACTGGCTGACCTGTGTGGGAACTTCTCGAACCATTTTTTATGCAATGTCTGTGATACCCCCAAAAATCCATAAATGGGTTGATCTGGTTTACCATAAAAATCACGTGAATCAAAACTTTTGGTAGCATTCTTAGCATAGGAAATAAACAAGAATAGATAGAACAAGGGCAAAGTAATAAAATACTGAATCCACAAAAAACCAACTCTGATACCAATCACCAACTAACTAACATAAATCATCTCCTAATAAAAATAGACATATATAACCAAACTAAAAAAAGTACAATAAAATGATGAGCTACACTTGCTCGACTCCTCCAATACTAGGAGTAAGAAATGGAACATCGATAGATATACTCCTCCACCGATTTTTCACCTACAGGAACTACCACAATAGGGACTTATAAAAATAGTTTTTAAAAGAAAACAAAAACAACAAGCCTAATAAAAATATGATTATAATTGAATCTGAATCACATCATAACTAGACATCTTCCTCTTGTGTTTTAACATATTTTAAGTTATTAATTACCCAACTTAACAACCTAAATTGTCATTCGGTTATAAATTATGAACCCATGTGTTGGCCATATGATTAAAGATTTATATCTATGTTCTTTAATCTTTAATTTCTCATCTTAGGGTTTATCTCTTTCATTTAGAAACATAAATTGTGTTGTAATCTCATACCTACGGTTTATCTCACCAAATAACTAATATACCAATAACAAACTTATATCTCAAGTCTATACACATTTGACCATCTCATGTGAATAATACAATATAATCATCTCTAGCATATGTAATACATAAATGAAACATAAGTATGTAGGTGGGCATCTCTACTATAAGTCACATACATCACTAGTATAACACGTAATCGATACAACTATCTCTAGTACCAACACATAATAATCACATATTGTAGGAGAAAAACTCTATTCATATTTAACATCCATACAAAAGTGCAACCCCTTACATATACAAAGAGATGAGCATCTCTCGCACCCACACATAATGAAGACTTACTCTTATTGCCTTCGGGGAAACATAAGACCACAACACATCAAGGGATAAATGACCAAGTCTAGTCATTAGTCATAAATCCTACCATACCCAAGACTTTAGGAAAGAAATCTCATTTAAGACACTCTCAATCGTGGGTACCAAGACATGTGATATAGGGGTAAAATTTAGACCAAGGAAGAGCCCGTCTACTCACTAGGCTACCAGCATGGTCTGCATCACACGTGCACCTCTCATTGAATCCCTCCTAGTACGATACGCTACGAGGACTCACACATGGTATGCATTTCACATAAAACACACAAGTAATTTCCACCCTCACTAATGGGCAAAAACATACACATAAAAAACCCTCACAAACAGGTTAAGGCAATCCAGATACCCATACCGACACTACGCTACCGGGTCATACTAGCATAGCTGTCATAGAAAGCTATATCACACTTATAAATTTATATTCAACCCATAATATCATAGGAACATCACATCTATAACCTTATATTCATTCCCTAATACATTTACCCTAACCTCTTGGTCTCCCAATCTTAAGTGTAGTCTCACCCTATCGTACATTAAAACCATACATCAATTATATTCAATCTCGATTAGCCCTAATCTATTTCCCCAAGGAATCGTGTCTAGGTATAATCTCACCCCTTTTTTAAATAAAATTATCAATTATGTTATCTACCCTACCCTATGGGGTTTTAACCAAATTTTGAATCTCACCCATAGGGACAAACGCCCCACAAGTAAATCGCAATGACTATAACAATCCCAGCTAACCAACCCCAAACCTATAACGTTTTCTAATTATCAATTTCCTTCTCATCCTACACATGGATGTGCAAGTAAATTTTCCATCATCAATTTAACCCCTTTAAATAAATTTTTTTCCTAATATCCAACTATTTTAAATATTAAGAACTAACATTTCACATCGTAAGAATGTATCATTATTATATACGTTCATAAATTTTATAAGCCAACAAACATCATCCCCAGGTTTCAAAACAAAAATATCCAGCCAATTACTCAATATCCCCACCTAAGACATATTTGAGAGCACCGATCAACAACGGTCCTGGGATGGGTCGACTCTGTAACTTCCTAATTTTTCCTTATTACAGAATTCATCATCTTCAACCTCCATTTTCGTATATCAAACCTCTACTAATGAAACCAAAAATACCATTAAAACTCCTAGTCAACATTCAATTGGTAAAAATATATCATCCACCCAATTGGAGCCTACTCCCATCATCAAATTCCAAATCTACACTGAGATTCAACAAAAATTCAATTCAAAATCTAAGAACCCTAGTTTTATTCAAATTCACTGATCCTCATGGACTGATTTAGTTAAACATAGGGTTTTTATACAATTAGCGATATAAAATAGATTTAAATCATCATGTATTTGTTTTTATCCAATTTCATGAAGAAATCAGTCACTAAAAAATTGGATTCAATATAATTAACATATAATTTAGGTTAATCTTGAATTTAAATAAATTAATCATTCAAATCATATTTAGGTTATGATTATATTTATCAACAAATAATCATAATATTAACACACATTCATTCGTAATCATGTTCTATATATAACTTATCTCATAATTTGTGCAGAAAACCGAAACTCAATCTCTCAATTTCTCCTCTTTTCTTCATTTTCCTTCTCTTTAGCCCTCAAGGTTGCTCTCCAATTGTATTTTATGGTAAATGAGGTTTCTAATGACCCCTTACAACTCTTAATCATGAAATTAATGTAGGTCCCCAAATGGGCCGCACCTAAAAGAGTCCCAGAGCAATTCTAAATGACTAAAAACCATGCTAGAGCGTTATAGTAACCCAATATGCCTATAAACAATTGTTTTAAACTATAAACGGACATTCTACGCATCCCATAATATAATTATCAAATACACCCATGTTTAATAATTAACAACTCAGTTATTTAATAATTTCCCCATACGAGTCCAAATATTAATTAATTAATCTCTATGTCTTAAGTCCAAATTCCATTCCAACTTAAATAACACATAACAATATCAATGGTGACATCTCTAATCACAACAAGCACACATAATTAATTTTCACAATTTAATTAATTAAATAATATGCATAAAAATATGGGATATTACATTCTTCCCCCTTAACAAGGAATTTCGTCCTCAAAATTTGAATTCATTATTTTTATACTCGAGAATCTAAGAATATCTAACATGTAGCATCCTCACACTACTAAAAACGAATCTACTCATTCTATGACTTGTCATACATTATTGTCTCTCTTATTGTAAATCACATTCGACTATATTCTCGACCAAACTAATCTAATCATTAAAACACCAACTTAACACTCAAGGATTCCTTCTGCCATATCCCGAAGAAAAAGGAAAAGTGCATACTAATGGTGGTAAGGTGAGGTCAAATGGCACCGGCCTCGCCCTACTTAAACCTTCTAAAATGAACTTTGTTTGATTTCCTACCTCCTATAGGACCTGGACTCCACAAATTCCATGTCAGAGGTTACTAATAACATATGACCTCCCTCCTGAACCTATAGATCAAGCCTCCGCTCATCCTCCATTTCCCTTGCATGTTTTGACAAAATATACCATTCTTAATTACAGACACACTATCATGTATGTAAAGTATACTAATCACATCCCGATATGGAGGGCTTACATAACTTGTAACTCTAATCAACTTCCTCAATCTATCTCTCATAACCCCAAATGGCCCCTTATCCCCCTTGGAATCCCTAAATCGTGTCATAATCAAATGAGTATACTTATTAACTAAATACTCCCACTCATTTGTAGAATGAACGGGGAATCACCAAATACGCACATGGGTCAAAACCACCACTTTTAGTTTGGGTACCCCCTCGGCAAAAAAATTCCCTAAAAATGCAACCCTCTCCTATCCTCAATGGGAGAAAGGACTTATTCTCAATAATATATACATACCTACTCTTGGTAAATTTCAAAGTTGGAGCATAAACCACACTAGTCATAGATTTGGGTGTAGTGGACACCATTACTACATCATCCCCTCTTCAATGAGGTATCGTCACATTTTACATCTGACTACCCCTTTGTTCAGTAAAAAACCCACTAATGGTGCGCTTGCGCCATATTACGCTAAAAATCTTCTGTCACGATAAAATCCACTCGATTGCACCACTGATGATAACTCTTCAACTTTTAATTGTCAGAAGAGGGAACTTTCCTCGATGGTTATTGATACATAACATCTAACACTCGTCCTGTATCTCGACCTTAACCGACTAATAGGAGGTTATGCCTTCGCTTAATGAACCATTCTTCTTTTGGAACTCCCTCAAATTAATACCATCCCTGAATGCTCAACCGGCTCAAAGATTGCGACGTCTACTCCCACGACATGCTTACCTTCACTGATAAAGTCAATTTCATGAAATGCCCTTGCGGCTGATTTTCTACTAATGCCATTTATAAGAGAAAAAATAAAACTTTTACATGGGTGATAACTATACACCTATCTAAGTGAAACTCGAAGAACCTCAAATTATCGGTGACACTTCCATGCGACCGTAATACCCCATAATGTACTCGCATCCATACCTATACAAGCATTATATCCCTTTCTCCCGAGCCTAAGCATAACCACCCAAAGTAATCCTGGCCCAAAAAGGGAATGAAAAGCCTACCCCCGGTAGTCAATATAAGAGTATAACATAGCTATATACACGAAGTCAGTTGCAATACGATGATATCTCATCTAAAAATTAACAAGGTAGTTGAAACTGAGCCGATTAGAAAAATATCCACATATTTATAATGACAATGTAAAGTATCCCCTTCCCGGCTAGGGGTAACCACCAATACATAAAGCTCAAAGGACATATATCTACCTCGTAATCGTTGTACACCCACACTATAAATAAAAATGACAAACCCTCGATGTATAAGATAAACTCATATGCGCGAGCCATAAACGTGCTCATAACCATTCCACGGAGATAATAATAACTAGGTGGACTAACTTTCCACGAGTAGAACCTTCCTCTAAAGGAACTATCAAAATGGCGGCCCCACTGGCATCCCTACTAATGTTGTCTCATTGGACATAAATTCTAAAATTTGCCTCAATAAACCTATTCTCATAGCTCGTGGATCCACTGGCCATAATTTACCCGACCCTATTGGCCAATAAAATCATATCATTTAGTCTTGGAAACCCTTAGGGTCCTCTCCCACTATGCAGTTCCTTCTACTAGTGAGGTCTCCTTACTCGGGTCCATGCTACACTGTTTCTTTTTATTAGGCCTACTTTGGCTTTGTCCTTCAAAATCTTAGGGACTGTATCCCCATGATACACTACACCAAATCTGCCGAATTTTCATGGTCATTGACCTTGACAAGTTGGACTTGTCAAGGTCAATGATCGTGACAATTTTGGGGGTGACAACTTTTATTGTCACGAACTTGTCATGGTCATGTCACGATCCTTGACCTTGACAAATTTTGTCACGATTAAGGACCGTGAAAAGCCCATGATAATGTTAACAAAATTGTCACAGTCATTGACCGTGATAAGTCCGTGACAACAATCCTTTGTCACGGACTTATCACGGTCAATGACCGTGACAATTCTGGGAAGAATTAAAAAAAAATTGTTGGGTAGTTTGGCCACTCTCACTGCCCAGAAGTATATTTGTACCTGTTATAGCAACGTTGAACCTATTCAAGCATAATATATCCAAATAAAATAGAGATAATGCAAATATACATTCAAAATAGAGACAATATGCATCACGATATAAACCAAAAATAATTCAAATGTACCAACTTAAAAACAATTCAATTCAAAAATGTCACTACATGTCTTGGGTAAGGTTAAATCTGAGGAGGTGAGTAGGCCACACGGTATATAAATTGGCACACCCACTGATATACATCGTGTTACATTGTTCGCGTAACCACAATGGGGAGTTCTCCTTCTCGGGTATCACATGCATGACGAGCACCTTGGACTCGATGTCTTGAAGCTCACGTCCATGAACTAGTCCACCCTGGACGATATTCGAGTCCCGTAACCCTTGCCCTATCCACTGGCCATTAAATATTACCAGTATAAACACGCTCGTCCAACCAAGTGTCGACATCAGTCGATCGAAGGGAGCCAAATAGGGAATGGATCATCAAAGTCCGCACGTGTCGATGATAAAGCAGCGAGGTCCATATCCTCATCATCCTGCACCTCGTCCTCCCACACCTCCTCCACCACCACCTTTTCCTTCCATTTCCCCTTACATTTTCCGCCCAACGAACGCTTCGTAAATGAGAACATATCTTGGACTGTCTCCTCCAAAAGGGACAGCTTTGCGTCATGCGAGTCCACCGTTCGAGCCAACCCGGTGTCACTCATCTCCAATCTGATAATCCTAGATTTGGCCACCCGCAAGCTCACCCCTTGTCCTCCCCTTGCGATCAGAGCCAAGCACTTGGCTGAGTGAGTATGTGAACAAAGATTCCTTATCGGCATCAGACTGCGACTCATGCACTTCCTTAAGCTTTGCCTAAAACGACAAAAAGCACATGATTAGTAAAATAAGTAAATTAAAAAATTATAACGCAATTAACAAAAAGTAAACTGTCAGATTACTTATAATCGTGGCCACGACGCTCGGGGACACCTCCTTATCCTTCCCCTTCTTCGTTCGAAGAGCCACATAAGTATCGAGCCTATGTGGCCTGCCTCCAGGGCCACTCCCTGTCCCCTGAAATAAAATAAAGTAAAATTAGTATCGATCCCGCAAAGTAAAATAATGCAGAATAATATATTTCTGTAGTTATAGAAAAACTAAATCTTACCATCATCCTATGCTCCACCTCGGAGTAAGACGTCCGGACGGAGTAGTGCATGTCAATCTTTTTTTTCCGGTTTTCCCTCCTTGATTGGCGAGATGCCAATTGTCGCTCCCGATTTCATTGTCAACTACCTATTGCAATTTTGCCAATGAGACTGGCTCCTTCGATGGGACGGATTCACGCTTTCGGATAACGGACTCTCGTGTCTTCCCAAAGTACTGGGTTTGCATATTTTTCTTCCATGTCTTGTGTTGCTCCCTCAACTACTCCAAGACGGAATCGCGTAGCTTTGGATCCAGGTTGAATTATTCATGTCCAACAAATAAAATGTTAGTTGCGAATAAATATAAACATAAATATAAAATGAAATTGAAATTGAAATCAAAATTGAAATTGAAATTGAAATATTCTTATAAATATAAATACATTACCTGTAGTGTCACCCAAACATCTAACTTGAGCTCATATGGCACCTCCTTCCAACTAATGTACCCCTGGCCGATGATCATATTTACCAGCTCGAGGGATCTCGCTAATAGCCCCGACTTGTTCTCGATGGCCATCCCCAATTTGCCATATTTGGGGAGCCTAGGGGCTGAGGAGCCCTCGTCGCCTTCGCTACCACCGAGCCCAGACGACATCATCATAACTAGCATCATCATCCTCGCCTTAATACCTAAAGGAGACACTTGCGTTAAAAATATATTATTAGTACAAATGAAAATGAATTAGAAGAAGACATGAAAATATGTACAATTACTACAAATATCAATGAATTATTACTGTTAAACACCTTAATTCTGAATTCCAAAACAACAACATCTAGCTCATAATATGTTTGCATGTCTTGAGGCGAGATTTGATAAAGTGAAAATGATAAAGTGCAAATCAGTTAAAAGCATTAAAAATGGATGTTTCGGTACAAATTGGAATATTTATTACAAATTGAAAAATTATTTAAAATTCGGGTTATCACAAAAAATGGATTGATATTCGGTAGGAGCAGCCAAGTCATCCACACTACTATTTAGACGCTTTGGAGCGTCTTGGACAAGTGACCACGGCTCGTTGTTGATATACTCCGAGTAAAACACTTGGTTAACCTTTTAAAATTCACAAACAAATGGCTCATCGCTCACGTGGTCGTTGCTCTTCAACTTGGACAAGTCAACCATGGTCAAATTGGTGACAGGATCAACTTTACAAGCATTTTTATCCTCAACTCTTACCCAGTCACAGTAAAAAATAACCTTTTTGAAGCTTATTTAATCCAATTCAAATATATTTCGGATTACGCCATAGTAAGTCATTTCAGCTTCAACGAGGTTTTAATCATTTGTGCTCGCTCGAAAGAAAGTAAGAGCCTTGTATGAAATGCCCGAGTTCGGTACATTTGTACTTTCCTCGTACACTTTAGCGCCCAAAACGTAACCGTTCAATCGATACTTTTTGTACTTTTGTGCCACGAACAAGGGTCTAGTGGCTAGACGAGCAAGCTTTAATGTCGCATCACCCTTCTTTAAGGGTTGAGAATATAGATAAATTAATTATATTAGTTGTAAATTTTGAGTGTAATGTAACGTTATATAACGTCCATTTTCATTATAATTACCTCTTGAGTCAACCACAGCATAGTTGTACCAATAAGTGAACACTTATGTCAAAGAATGCTGGGGGAAAGTACTTCTCCAACACACAAATTACTTCAGTCACTGCCAATTTTGCGTCCACTATGTGTTCTCGATTGACTACCTTCTCACACAAGAGTGAGAAGGTAATACTAATTTTCATAATAGCCCTCCGTAAATCCTTGTGCTTGGAGAAGCAGTGCTTAAACAATAAAGGAACCAATTGCATGATCACATGCCAATCGTGGGACTTACACTTAAAGGTAAACAAAATTTAGATTTATAGTATGCTTCATTTAATTATGTCTTATTTATATTTGATTTTTAAATTTCAAATTCAAATTCAATTTATAATAGAAATTTCTATTTCCTTCATCTCCTATAAACTGTGAGTGGTCATATCCCATTCAAGATCGCATTTTTCTGTAATATGCTTAACAGCTCATGCACATTGTTACGATTTGAGAAAAATTCGGCAGCATATCCCCGTAGTTCTCCAAGTACACGGCGTAGATTGGCAAGTGTGAGTGTTATTTAAATTGCTCAATTGAAATAATAGTCACACTTGTCAATCTAGTATGTACCCGGAGAACAATAGGATACGACTGCAAAACTTTCTCCAAAAGTAACAACTTTAAGACACTAAGAATATTATGCATAAATTATGCAGTCCCAAACTGTCCAAACGGGACAATTCGAGAGATCTCACTATATGGGTAATGACTCTCAAACGGGTCTAAAGGCTATTGAATGTGTATGCATAAGAACTAGAAGGCTAGTATCTATGAGCACTATATGTAATTTCAAGTATTTTCATTCAATTACCATATTATATATATATATTGCTCGATATACAAAGTAATTTTCAAAAAAAGTTGAAAAATCCCACCCCCATATGGACAATAATCCAGTGGTCATGCCACTTTTAAAATTAACCAACCCAACATCGATCCACTATAATCCAACAGCAACGTCAACAACAAATGTGTATCCCGTACTCCTTCTAATTCATCTACTCAATTAATTATTTTCATCGATTAAACTAACAATTAAAGTATACAATTATTAATTTAACAATTTACAATGAGGGGAAATCCTACTTTCATAATTAATCATATATTAATTTACTAATTTATAATGAGGGGCAATCATATATTAATTTACTAAAAAAATTAATAATCAATCAATTCGTTTACAAGGGACACTAAGCACATACATGCACACTACAAACACATATACACTCACGCGCACATACACACACACGCAACCCCCTACCCCACCACCCACTCATCCCTGTCCCCCCCCCCGCCCCCCCAACCTTGTCCCACCACCTTCGCCCACCCTGCCCCCCCCCCCCTTCCCCCACCACACACACACACAAACAACCCCATCCCCCTCCCCACCCCCCACCACACACACACCCTTCACCACCCCCTTCCCCTACCACAAACACACACACCCAGCCCCACCCCCCCCACACGCACACACACACACACACATACACACACACACACACACACACACACATATATATATATATATATATATAAATGGAAGAGAGAGAGAGAGAGAGAGAGAGAAACTAACCTAAAAGTAGACAGAGAGAGAGAGGGAGAGCAGCATAGAGAGAGAGAGAAAAAAAGGAGGGGAGAAATCAGTGGGGGAAAAAGGAGGGGAAATGGTTTTTTACTGAAAAATTTGTCACGGACGTGTCACGATCCTTGACCGTGATAATATTATACGAATTGTTATGGTCATTGATCGTGACAAGTCCATGACAAGTACAGTTGTCACGGCCTTGTCACGGTCATGGACCGTGATAAGTCTTTGTCACGGGCTTCTCACGATCATTGATCGTGACACAAAACGTTTATTTTTTGTCACAATCAATGATCATGACAAGGCTAGCCGCTAGAAGGGTGCCAATTTACCCATTTTGGTGTAGTGATAGTTATAATGCTCCTGCTAGTTATAATGCTCCTACTGATGTAGGAGGATAACTTCAACTACTTAAGCTTAAGTGGTGAATCGTGGGTTACCTAGTAACACCTGTTAAACCCTTCACGTATGATTTCTGCCAACCTAAAAAGTGTATCTTGTACTAGATGATAACGTGAACATCCTCCTTCACCTTCATATCAATGTCTTCCAATGTAGAAAGAGAAAGATAGTTAAACTCTTCCTTATAATGACCAATACATGGTTGAACATATGAGATCTTCAAAAACATACTTATAATGCCGTTATGGATCGTGAGTAAAAATGTTTTCCCTCGAATGATAAATTAATTACTTGCTAAATTCCCTCGTCTAAAATCCCTTAACTCCCGACCGAAGTCGATCTAATGCTTTAGACATCTCGTAAGAGAAATCCAAACAAGAAACCCTCTGAAACAGTTGGTCTATCTGAGTCATACATCGAGAAATAATGGTGAGAAAATCATGAAGTGATCTTTGTTATAGAGAATACAAACCTTAAACAGTAAAATCTTTAAAGTAGCAAAAGAACACAATGCGGAAAAGCGACGGACGCACTCAAGATCCCTAGAACACTAGAACCTATACTGATTTGATACCAAATGTGATATCCTGGAAAATCCATAAATATATTGATTAGGTATACTATAAAAATCACGAGAATCAAAATTTTTGGTAACATTCTTATCATAGGAAATAGATAAGAATCGAAAGAACAAGGAAAAAATAATAAAATACTAAATCCACATAAAACCAACTCTGATACCAATCACTAACCAACTGACACAAATAATATATGTATGTAAATAAACATATACAACCAAACTAAAAACAAAGGAGTACAATAAAGGGATGAACTACACTTACTCAACTCTTACAATATCGGGAGTAAGAAATGGGACGCCGCTGAACATGCTCCTCTACCATCCCACATCTATGAAAACTATCGCAACAAGGACCTATAAAAATAGTTTTTAAAAGAAAACGTTGATAGAAAGACTATGTAGAATAGTATTATGATTGAATATGGGACACATCATAACTAGATATCTTCCTCCCGTGTTTTAACATATTTTAAGTTATTAGTGACCCAACCTACCAACCTAAAATATCACGCGGATCTAAATCCCGAACCCATATGTTACCCATGTGATTAAAGCTTTATATCTCCGTTCTCTAATATTTAATTTCTCGTCTTTAGTTTTTCTCTTTCATTTTAAAACATAAGTTGTGTTGTAGTATCAAACCTATGGTTCGTCTCACCAAATAACGAAATACCAATAATAGGATTATATCTCAAGTCTATACACATTTGACTATCTCATGTGAATAATAAAATATACACATCTCTAGAATATGTAATATACATTGAATGAAATATAAGTATGTAGGTGGGAATTCCTAGTATAAGTCATATACATCACTAGTATGACACATCAATCAATACAACTATCTCTGTATCTTCACGCAATAATCATATATTATAGGAGAAAGACTTTACTCACTTCTAACATCTATACAAAAGTACAACACCCTACATTTACAAATAGACAATCATCTCTCGCACCTAGACATAACGAAGACCTACTCTTATTGGCTTCAGGGATCTTTCGCGCTACTAGCTATAGTCTTAGGCCGTCTCAAACCTAAGACCTCAATGCGTCAAAGTATAAATCACCACGTTTACCCATTAGTCATAAAACCTACAATACCGGATACTTTATGAAAGAAATCTCCTCTAAGACCTTCTTGGTCGTGGGTACCTACACGTGTGATCCATGGGTAAAAATATAACCAAGGAAAAGCCCGTCTCCTCACCGCGGTACCAGTGTGGTCCGCATTGCACGTGCCTCTCTCATGGAATCTCTCATAGTATGAAACACCATGATCACTCACACATGATATACATTGCACATTAAACACATAAGTAATTTCCATCCTCACTAATGAGTTAAATCATACAAAAACATAACCCTCACAAATGGGATAAGGCAATCCACATACACATACCAACCCTATTCTACAGGGTTATATTAGTATAGCTATCATAGAAAGGTAAATCACACTTATAATTTTATATTCAACCAATAATATCATAGGTATATCACATATATAACCTTACATTCATACCCTAATACATTAACCCTAACCTCTCAGGCTCCCAATTCTAGGTGTAGTCTCACCCTATCGTACATTAAAACCATATATCAATTATATTCAATCTTGATTAGCCATAGTCTATTCTCCCAAGGCATCACATATAGGTATAATCACACACCTAATTTAAATAAAACTATAAACTATATCATCTATCCTTCCCTAGGGGTTTTTAACCAAATTTCGAATCTCACCCAAATGGACAAACACACCAAAAGTCATTCACAATGACTCTAATAATCCAAGCCAACCAAACCCAAACCTTTACGTTTTTAAATTCTCAATTTCCAACTCATCCTACACATGGATTTTTAAATAAATACCCAATCATCAATTTAACCCCTTTAAATCAATAATTTCCCAAATATCCAACTATCTCAAATGCCACGCCCCAACACTTAAAATCATAAGAATGTATCACTATATATATGCACTTAAAATCTATAGGCCAATAAACCTTATCCATAGGTTTCAAAAGAAAAATATCCAATCAATTACTAAAAAGCCCCACTTAAGCCATATTTGAGAGCATCGGTCGACCACGATCTTGGGACCGTTTGATCAATAAACTCTTTAACTTCCAAACTTTCCCTTGTTATGGGATTGATCATCTTCACTCTCGTTTCTTCTCTCAAACCTCCATTAATGAACCTAAAAATATCACCCATACACCCAATCAACATGTAATGGTAAAAACACAGCATCCACCCAATTAGAGCCTATTCCCCTCATCAAATTCCAAAATCTACACCAAGATTCAACAAAAACCCAATTCAAAATATAAAAACCCCAGTTTTATCAAAATTCACAAATTCTCATGGATTTATTCAATTAAAAATAGGGTTTTATATAATTAACAATATAAAATAAATTTAAATCATCATTTATTAAATTCTATCCAATTTCATGAAGAATTCAATCACTAAAAAGGGGAATTCAACCTAATTAACATATAATTTGTGTTAATCTTGAAATTAAATAAATTAGTCATTCAAATTAGATTTAGGTTATGATTATGTTTCGATTTCAATGAATAATTGTAATATTAACACACATTCAATCATAATCATATTCCATATAGAAATTGACTCGTGATTTGTGAAGAAAAATCAAGCCAAATCTCTTCATTTCTCCTCTTCTATTTATTTATCATCTCTCTAACTCCCAAGGTTGCTCTTCAGTTATCTTCTATGATGAAAGAGGTTTCTAATGTCCCCTTACAACTCTTAATCATGAAATTAGGATAGGTCCCCAAATGGGACTCACTTGAAAGAGTCCCAAAATAACTCTAAATGACTGAAAATCATGTCTGGGCCTTATACTAACCCAATAGTCCTTTAAACCATTGTTGTAAACAATAAGCGAACATTATATGCATCCCATAAGCTAATTACCAAATATACCCGAAGTAAATAACTAATAACTCAATAATTTAATAATTTTCCCATACGAGTCCAAATATTAGTTAATTAATCACGCTGTCTTAAGTCCAAATTCCAATCCAACTTAAATAACACATACCAATATAAATGGTGACATATAAAGTCACAACAAGAACACACTAATTTTTCCAATTTAATTAATTAAATAATATGCATAAAAATACCTTCGTGGATCTGGCTCCCAGATGAGTGGGGTTCTCATCCGTCTCTCGACAAATGGGCTCGTGAAGGTCTTTCTTGCAAAAGGCTTATGTGCCTAGAGTGCTCATGATCATGTCGCGAACTCCTTCCTCAACTACTCGCCTGAGGACTGGGTGTTCAGGCATGGCATTTTCGTTTGTTTCCATGGAAATCTTACTCCATTCTTTTCAGGAAACATTGTAAACGAGTGTTCTCCTCCTATTGGAGGCGAGTGGTGTCGTCTTATTGATGTAGACGCCATTCATAGATGTCTGCAAGGCTCAAAATCCGAATTGATTTTGGTTGCTTGCTGTTATACACAGTTTCTTCATCCTGAGGACGATAACGTGAATTTGGAGTGTTACGACTGCTGTTGGGGTAGACCTCAGACTTCACTTTAAGTGCTGGTGATTCGTTTTAATCGTCCTGATGATCGTCGTTAGGCAACGGAGGTGGGCTCCGTGGTTAAAAGATGACTGCTTGTTGACTCTAGTTTATTGAGAAAGAGAAACTCGTTCCCATAAACAATGTCAATTGTAAGTGCTAAAATCCTACGTTGATCTCACACAATATAACAGAGTAGTAAAGGAAAATTACACAATTACACAACATAAGATATATGTGGTTGGGCAACGTGCTTATGTCCACGGTGATATTTCTCTCTCTTTATTGATCAATTCTTGATTACAAAGATTTCATGCCCCCTTTTTCATAGGCGTGGGTTATATCTATAGAGAACAAAAAGAGAATAAATCGTGTAAGACTCTATGATTTTGGGATGCACCTTTGATCTGATCGAGCAGATCCAGGCCCGAGATTTCCTTTGATTGGATACTCTTTCATTCTTATCTTCAGGCTATGATCGTTTATCAGGATTTTCGGACCCATATCATCTCTTCCGATTAGGTTATATAATTTCCCCACAATAATGCTAAGGCAAAAAATAGATCTAAATTGACTTGGTGAGACATTACTCACACATTATATCGCATGATTTATTTGATGATACTAAACATAGCATAATAGAAATAAGATAACGTAGAATTTTTTTATTGAGGTGATTTGTGGATTAAAAAAGTCTATAAATATGTTTATACTTAGAATTCATGATTTATTATAAAGTTTTTATACACCTAATTTATTAGACAAAAATACATACTAGTATACAATATTTTCCTCACCATTTTGACACTTCTCTCTCCCATTTTCTCTTTCTATATGGCGGATATATATATATATATATATATATCCATGTAATTTTATATTATATTAATTTAAAAAACGATTTTCAAATGCAACATTGTACCTCAAGCGAGTTTTTGATTTTGTTAATAAGCCTTGTGTACTTTAGTTGGATGTACGTATTCACTAGAAGGCTTCAACTCATTTAATAAAATAAAAAATAAAGGCATATGAGCTTTGGAAACACATCTCCCTTACCCCAAAACATATCCTCTTGTCATCTTAATTTAGTATTAGAGTTGAATAAAATTGACTAGTTCCTAGGTCCTTTGTTGCACATTAAATAACACTAATAGTAAATTTGTTTTCAAATCAAGTCCGTGTTGATTTTGCAATGAACCACATTTAAAACTATGACTTAAAATATTTATGGAGTTTGCCAAGTACAAAGGAAGGTTCTTCACTTTTTTAATTTATCAACCGTGAAATTCCTCATAAAGATTCTTTCAAACCATGTAGGCTAGACTTTATGTGTTGTTAAGCAATGAAGAGAAATTTAACAAAGAGTAGTTCTATAGTGACCGAATTTTTGACCGAATTTTGGTGGACAAACTGACGTGGCGGGCATTTATTGGTTGGTTTTTAGGTCCCACTGGCGTGGACCCCAAAAACCAACCAATAAATGCCCGCCACGTCAGTTTGTCCACCAAAATTCGATCAAAAATTCGGTCACAGTAGCATTTTTGTTTAACAAAATCCCAATACTTGTATGTGTGAACATGCATTGATGGCGGCAACATTCTCTCTCTCTCTCTCTCTATATATATATATATATATATATATATATATATATATATATAATTTTGTGATGTGGATGCATGAGTCTTATTTTAATTGATTGATATTTCTATATTATCCAACTATTGAATATAGTTGAGTTATTGGTGGGGAGGCGCAACTCTAGAAAGAGATGTTTTTAAAATCTGAGTTTTGTGAGTTAGTTGGTGGTGTATGGTTAATGCTGAAATATTTGATGTATATTTATTTGTTTTGAGATGTATTTAATGAGCCTGGGTTTCTTAGAAATTATTAGAACTTTTTTGTGAAACATTGAAAAGAAATATCAATTTTTTGCATTTATAAAAATAGAGAATAGATTCCGTAATTTTTTGGTAAAAAGTAATAAAGATCGGACCTTACCTTTTCACTTGTTTCAATTTCGTCCCTAACCTTTTTTTTGTTTCAATTTCATCATCAACCTTTTATTTTGTCTCAATTTAGTCCTCAACCTTCCATTTTGTCTCCATTTAATCATTTTGTTAATTATTTTGGATGCAATTGACTATTTTACCCCTCTTTATTAAAAAATAATAAAATGGATGTTATAACTATTGAAAAATAAACTATTTTATTATTATTTGGGGATAAAAAATATTTTTTTATCCGAGAATAATAATAATAATAATAATAATAAATATTTTTAATTTTTATTTTATCCCAGTTGTGTTTAATTTAAAAAAAAAGTAAAATAACAATTTTAATAGTCAACATAGTTTTTTCATTTATTAAAAAACTCTTTTTTTAATTTTAATTAAAAATATTTAATTTGATTTCTTAAATTCACGGTTGATTAGTACTGCTGGCGCGGACCCACATCATAAGAATTTTTTTATTTATCAATTATATTATATAAATGGGGGGAAAATTGATGTCTTAGATTCGCGATTGGTTAGTTCGCTAGATCGGACCTACATTAGTTAAATGATGTGGGTCCACGCTAGCGGCACTAATCAATCGTGAATCTAAGACATCAAATTAAACATTTTTAATTAAAATTAAAAATAGTTTTTTATAAACAAAAAAACTATGTTGAGTATTAAAATTATTATTCCAATTTTGTAAAAAAATTAAAAAGAACTGGGATAAAATAAAAAAATAAAACTGTTTTTTTATTATTATTCTTGGATAAAAAAATATTTTTTATCTCCAAATAATAATAAAATAATTAATTTTTTAATATTTATAACATCCATTTTATTATTTTTCAATTAAGATGGGTAAAATAGTCGATTGTATTCAAAATAATTAACAGAAGAATTAAATTGAGACAAAATTAAAGATTGATGACTAAATTGAAACAAAAAAAAAAGGCATGGATAAAATTGAAATAAAATGAAAAATTAAAGATGAAATTGAAAAAAAAACAGAGACGAAATTAAAACAAGTAAAAAAATAAGGAATTTATGGGATAGTTTACTCAAATAAATATATAATTTTATTAATGTCTCAGGCAGTTGTTTCGTTGATGATTAGAGGAAGACAACATGATTCAATTCTGTTGGATCTACTGATTTAAGAGAAAATGGGAGCATAAGTGGATGGTGACAATTGTGTGACCTATTCATTAGTCCACAGAATTGAGTGTTGTTGCTGAATAGTATGCCAGTAAACTTTGTGGCTAGGACTCAAATTTCTTTGTTCAAGAGAAAAAGTATAATTAAAACCACAAATGAAAAGTCCTCTTGCCTTTCATCATGTCACAGTTTTTCTCATAATAGTAATCCAAATTATACTTCGTGTATATCAATGCGCTATATTAAAAAAAAGTCTTCTTTTAAACAAAATATTAATAATACTTAGGGATGTTTGATTTGCAATTATAATTCTGTTTTCTGTGTTTAAATACAATTCTGATAAAAATTTGTATTTGACAACCTGTTTTTAAACACTGAATTATAATATTTCTGTGTTATAATCATGTTTTTCAGAAAACAGCAAAATGGTGTTTTATAACATCTGTTTTTTATTTTTCAACTAAGAATTATTCATTCTTAATATCTTAATGGATTTATACCTTAATATATAATATACATACACAATACATTAATATATATGCAATTCTTATAAATAAAAATCATATATGTACACGTACACAAAATTATGTATATTTATGTTATTAAATTATATAATATACTAAGATCCATATGTTAAATAATAATATGAATAGATACATGATACTTCATTTGTTAAATAATAATATGAATAGATACATGATACTTCTATATAGTTTTATACATGTATTATTAATGTAAATAATAATATGAATAGATACATGATACTTCATTTGTTAAATAATAATATGAATAGATACATAATACTTCTATATAGTTTTATACATGTATTATTAATGTATTGAATAATATAATATATACATATACTACATATGTATTAAAAAATATTATCAATTCATGTATGTATATAATTTTATTGTGAAGTATACATGCAATATCATTATATAGACACACACACACACACACACATATGTGTGTGTGTGTGTGTGTGTATGGTTAAACATTCCAACATACCTCATTAAATATACATAAAAATACATGATATTAAATGTACATGTATATAATTTATGATGTATGTGTGTATGTATGTATGTATGTATGTATATATGTATGTCTGTGTATATGTATACTTTCATGTATCATGTATGTATGTGTTTATATATACACACATATATGTATAATATAAATATACATGTTTGCCAATTTTGTCAAATTTTTAAAAAACTGTATTTAAAAACAAGTTTACCAAACGCATACCAATAATTATAACACAAAAAATTGAATTTTAAAACTGTATTTAAAAACAACATTTAAATCGAGTTTTCATAATAGAGAATCAAACAGGCCCTTAGTTATCATAAAATTTGGTATTAAGTATGTATAGGGCTGGTCCTCATATTGGGAGTGCGGTGTATGAAAGTCAATTTAAAGTCTTTCAAAAAAAGTAGTGTATAAAGGTATTAAATACCTAAAAACTTATTGAAAATTAGTTCTTCTAGCATATTTACTTACAAAATCACTAATTAAAATTAAATAAAAAAACAGATTAATAAGACCTTGATGAAGAGATCAAAATAATATATTTTTGGGAGTAATTGAATCATTCTTGGTATAATTATTTTTTTTGGATAGTTAAAAAATGGACCTCTAAAAAATTAAACTTCTTTTAAAAATTAATATTTTTATTATACATAAAATATTTTTAAACCCCTAATTAAAAATGTTTTTAAAAATTAAACCCCTGAATGCACGGCGAAAATTTTCAAAGTACATAATTGTAAAATGGAAAAAAATTCAAAGGTACGTAATTGCAAAACGAAAAAAAATTTCATTCCCCAACAAAATAAAGTGCAATTTTAAAAAAATTATTCATAATTTCCTATGTTCGTAGGACTATCCACCCCGCTTAACAAATAACACATAATCTAACAATATTGAAATAATCTAAATTCATCAAACAAATTCACATATAACATGAAATATACAATATGCATCAACTGAATTCACAGTGTGCCTCAAATAAACAAAGTATCAATTTAAAAAAAAATTTGGATATAGCCTCCTTTATTTATTGAACTATCCACCCTGCTTAAGAGATAACAACCAATCAAACAATATTCAAAGATCCCAAATTCATCCAACGAATTCTTCAACGCAAATTACACAAACCTATAATGTAGTTATACCCAACTATGCATACTAAAAATGATGAAAGCATAGTTTGTTGTGTCCAACAATTTGAAATATAATTACCAAAAAAGAAGTAACCCCCATTTTCGAAAAAAAATATGGAACAACGCGGCCACGCAGCACCTCCATATCGGACTCCTGCCTCTTTTTTGTTCAACCAACGACCTCAATCCCTCTCCAACTCGAGTTGATCTACAAAGCAACAATTTGAGTGATAAGAATATATAACTATAAATAAAAAATAATTAAAAGTAATTGAAGGGAAAAAATTATTTTTTTACTCGGGTATCTCGTTAATTGCCGAAATTGGACCTTAGTACCGTCACTGGAGAAGTAACTAAAACAAACTTCAACACCCAATAATCAAACCCGAAAGAAGCTATTCTGACCTCAAACATGATTAGGGATTTTTTTTTATGAAATTAGGATTCCAAAACCTGCAAAACATAACAACAGTTTGAGATTTGCAACCACATATCAGGTTTTAATGTTTGAATCTCTAAAAAAAATCTTACCAAATCTTGTGGTGAGAACGGACCAAATCGGACATAATCTTGTAGTTGGCACATAAGAGAGACAAAGATGAACTCAATTAGTAACCTGTAAAAGAAAGACAGAGAGATCATAAGGTGTTGCAAGTATAATTAGTAACCTGTAAAAGAAAAAATAAACAATACACATCATTACATGAGGCAATGGAAAATAAACAATACACATCCACGCAATGACCCAATAAAAATTAAAGGCTCAACGACCTAAGCAATTCACACCCAGAGATCATTATGCCTCTTCCCTAAGCAGCCTCCTGCCTGGCAGTACTCAACGACTCGATCAAGGGTCACAAATACAACGACCTAAAGTAAATGAGTAACAACAGTAAAAAGAGCTACCTAGTAAAAGTATTTCCACTTGAGTGTAGTTTGAAAAGAGAAATCAATAGAGTTAGTTGTAAACTCTTATTCAACTCGGTGCTAAAAAAATATTGTGTTCAATATCAAGACCAAGCATAGTAAGGCAAAACTGTAATGCAATGTCCTAACTTAGGATATTAAATCCCAGAACCCAAAGAAAATATATGACATTAGTATGGTGTAAAGACAAACAAATCATGTGTAGTTACCATACTCACCTAATAATAAGTGGACCATTAATCAAATTGCATTTTCCCCAAATCCGTTTTTAGATCAAATCTCTTTTAGATCAACTAACAAATTTGTTTTAGATCAAATCTGTTTTAGATCAACTCTGTTTTTAGATAAACTTTGTTTTAGATGAAAGACAAAAAAATACAATATAAACCCAACCAAACTAAGAAATGCAATATTTTGAAAAGCGAAATAGTGACTGCCTATCAAAAAGGCAATATAAACCCAACCATCCCTAACGTGTCTTCAATTTTTTATAGTAGGTAATAAAAGGCAATACAAAACTTAACTGTATGCATATATGCAGATTCATATATGCATATATATTGCATATATGCATCTGCATATATGCATATTGCATATATGCAAGCATATTGAAAAGACAAGACTGTGTGATAATTGATTAACTTCGCAACTTTCTAATATAGCACATTTAATTAATTTCAGCCCCTAATCATGCATCTAAGGTGCGTGTGTCAACCCATAAATAAATAAAGCATATGACACAAAAATATGCTGAGACACAGATTTCAGGAAAAAACCCCTTTCTGGTAAAACCTTTATTTCACTATGAATATACAAGTCGCAACTTACAATTACATAGAGAAATCTGCAATGGATCAACGCGCAGCCAACCCACAAAGACACGCAGTCTTGAACTCAGCAAGAGAATACATGCAGCACCCTCCAAGGACTCGCAGCCCAAACAACGAAGGAAGGACCGCAGCTCTCCTTAATGACACGTAGCCATAAAACTTTGTAGAGACTCCCTCAGCAATGACACACAGCCCTCGATTGCAAAGATCTCCCCACAAAGATGAACAGTAGCAAAGCTTGTGTTCTAGGGTTCCAAAAGATTCACAAAAGCGATTGGGATTTTTGTGTGTGAATCAAAAAGATGTTTGGCACATCAAAAAACGAAGTCTTGTTGTGTTTTATCTCTTAGAAACGTTTTCTCAAAGACTTAAAAAAATACACCATCGGAATAGTTATATATATAGGAAATATGAGATGGTGGTTAAAAAACTCACGGAACTATTCGAACTTATCCCAGGCGGATCGGTCCGGCTTGGAGGCGGATCGGTCCGACCTCGGATCGGTTCTTTTAAAATTTGGCTTCTTCGGTTCGCAATCGGTCCGTGGTCTACGGACAAAGCAAGGCGGATCGGTCCGGTATAAAGGCGAACCAGTCCGATTTTCCCAGAAAAATAAAAAACTCTTAAAAGCCTCATTTTGCTTGAAAAAACTTACTTCTTATTTTTATAAAAAACATTTTATAAAAATTTCCCAATACTAAATATGACCTTTAAGGAACTTAAAAACAAAACTTTACCAAGTTCATTCTCGCAGAGGCTATGATGTTGAAGATGCTTTGATATTGGGATCCGTTGATGTAGGTGCGATCTTGAGTTTCTTCAACGGTGTAACGGCGTACGACATACAAATTGATAATGGACAAAAATGTCCTTACACATATATGCATCATATATGCAATATGCATATATGCAGATGCATATATGCAACATATATAAATATATGCATATTACATATATATGCATATATGCAATATGCATCTGCATATATGCATACTGTATGCATATACGCATGTATCTTACTCACATCATCTTGTTAGACTTGAGGAGCCCATAATGTGAATCCTAGCTTTGGAAATTCACTTGGACAGAGGCATTAATGATGGATTTAAGGTGACAACACATAGTCATCTAGTTCTAGTTTTCTTTAAATCGACTAAGGCAGAGCTCAATTAACTTCATATCAAAAATGGTCCTACTAAAAGTGGAGTTCCAAGTGATGGGTCGATGTCTAAGGATAGTCCAAGCACTGATAAGCAAAAGCATCATTCCCTCCTTCTGGAACTTCTTGTCGCTCAATGATTGATCCGATTGGTCCGATATACACTGAGCCATACAATATACCATCAGACCCACATAACCACCCTTCATTGCAAATAAATCAATAAAATGAATGAGCAATTAGTACGGTGTAGGAAGAAATACAAAAATCAGTATTTGTTAAATTCACTTTAAAAAAAACCCCAATAGGGAAAACTATTAGAACACTATCAACTTGAGAAACAGAGTTATGCTCTGCAAGTTAGCTTGAGAAACAAAGTGAAATTAGCAACTTCATGACAATGAAATGTTATGCTCTGCGAGTTACCTTATCCTCTTGCAAAGCAGGTGCTCTTATATCTAGTATTTTTTTAGATTAAAAGACCACTTGTTTGATCTTCTATCCAACTCCTTATCCAATAACAACTGCATCCTCCGGATTCTAGAGTCAAGTCCAGTATATGCATTATCCTTTGATCGTGATGTAAAGTCCCTGACTGATGAAAAAATCACTTTAAAAAGTACCCAGAACATTTGTATTCTTTTCCTCATCGGCCCATGCCCGTCCCTTTTGCAGGAGCAACCTAAGCTCACCATACTGGCGTGGCACAAAATAGAGAGAGCCAAACTGGTTTTGTTACTGATTATTCCAACTTTTCAGATGCCTATTAGACAACTGTGGCCTCTGGGGACCCAAAACATGCGTACCGCATAAGCTGCTACTGCATCATTGTCCACCTCAACAACGTGTTTATGAACCTTCAGCAACCCATTCACAGCAAGGATATTTGACTAAACCTATAAAACATCAAAATCCAAATATTTTTCAAGATCAGACACCTAAATATACATTAACATAAAATGCCAAAATATTTAAATTAAAAAATGCAAAATCATAAAAACAAAACATAAAAGAATAGTGTAACATACCAAAATAGAGAGAACCCCATGCAACTTTGTTTCACTCTCACATCATGAGAGTAGAAAACCTTGAAGATCTAGATTTGCATAGAAGGTTGGCATGTGCAATCTAGGAATAAAGAAAGAAAGATGGTTAAAATATGCATGAGATGAGGAAATAAAAATGTAAGGAGTTATGCACATAAATATACATGTTTAAAGAGTTATGGATGTAAAATCAGTCCACATATAATAAGTATCTGAATTCTTAAGGATAACAAATGTGTTCAATACATGTCTATGTATTATATTAAGGAGCTTGGCAGAGTTATGTTAAAGTGAGAAAATTGCATAATGTCTAATCTTTATAAACGAAACCTATGCATTTTAGAGATTTTACATGGGAAGAATAACTAGTCTGTAGACTCCTCATGGGCCGACCGTACTAAAAAAGAAAATGACCATTTTTAATCTTTAATGGGTTTTTGGAGTTTTACAAAAGCCTGCACTTGTCATGGCATAGGGATGAGTTGGATGTTAGAAATAAGTTGGGATTAATATAGGCTATGACAGAAACTGAGCAACGGTAGTCAGGGAGTTGATTTTTATGGTGCCTTTTGAAACAGCACAATAATGATCAGACCCTTCCCCATTTATGTCATAGTTTACCAATTTCAAACCAAATGTCACTTTCAAGACCAAACTAACAAATAAAAAAAACAAAATAGAGATAACACTCGAAGATAAGTGATAATTTACCACATGAACCAGGAATTTGATAAACATAGACCTGTGACCATAAATAAAAATGTCAGGTATATGATAGACTATAATATTTAGAATGCCAATAGCGATTACAAAATGAGATAACAAATTAGCACCACAAAAATACCAACCTTTAAATAATAGAAAAATGATAGACCTTGAACAATCAGGATGTCCATTTCAATAGCAGTTAAATATTACCTGCATATTGCAACACAAAAAAACGGAGAGACCAAATTAGCACCAAAAAATCAAAAATAAACACGAAGTCAAATAAAATCCTTCAGAAATTCAAATAAAGAATCCCAAAATTTTTAACCAATAAAACCTTATAACCCAAATAAAATCAAGACATCAATAGTTAAAGCCCTAAAATTGAACCCATAAACATAAAGCACAGAGGGAACTTTTTTAAAAGAGCATCCCAAAACCAAAACCCCACATATTCTCACACAAAGTGGTTGCATTCAAAAAATGGGATCAAACAATAGGACATGTTTGCATCCAAGTAAAGTAATTGAAACCATAACATTAACTTTTGATAATACATCAAACCCTCTTAAATCTGCAATAAACCCTCTTAGATTTAAAACATACATCGAAAACCCAAAACAAACCTTAAAATAGGAAAAAAGGAAATGATACATCGAAAACCATCTTAGTTTACAACTGAAGCTAAATTATCGAAAACTTAAAGCAAGGAAATGATATATTTCCATTACTATTAGATTATCCTTATTCTCCCCCCATACCTACATCGAAAACCCAAAACAAACCTAAAAATAGGAAAAAAGGAAATGATACATCGAAAACCCTCTTAGTTTACAACTGAAGCTTGAGAAGTGCGAACTGTGTGATAATTGATTAAACTAGATTCGCAAGTTTCCAAGTAACCCTTATTTAATTAGAGTCCCTAAACATGCATCTAAGGTGCGTGTGTCAACCCATAAATAAATAAAGCATGTGACACAAAATATGCTGAGACACAGATTTCAGGAAAAAAACTCTTTCGGGTAAAACCTTTATTTCACTATGAATATACAAGTCGCAACTTACAATTACATAGAGAAATCTGCAATGGATCAACACGCGGCCAACCCACAAAGACACGCAGTCTTGAACTCAGCAAGAGAATACACGCAGCACCCTCCAAGGACTCGCAGCCCAAACAACAAAGGAAGAACCGAAGCTCTCCTTAATGACACGCAGCCATAAAACTTTGTAGAGACTCCCTCAGCAATGACACGCAGCCCTCGGTTGCAAAGATCTCCCCACAAAGATGAACAGTAGCAAAGCTTGTGTTCTAGGGTTCAAAAAGATTCACAAAAGTAATTGGGATTTTTGTGTGTGAATCAAAAAGATGTTTGGTACATAAAAAAAACGAAGTCTTGTTATGTTTGAACTCTTAAAAACGTTTTCTCAAAGACTTAAAAAAATACACCATCGGAATAGTTATATATATAGGAAATATAAGATGATGGTTAAAAAACTCACGGAACTGTTCGAACTTATCCCAGGCGGACCGGTCCGGCTTGGAGGCGGATCGGTCCGACCTCGGATCGGTTCTTTTAAAATTTGGCTTCTTCTGTTCGCAATCGGTCCGGGGTTTACTGGATCTGCAGCAAGCGGATCGGTCCGGTATAAAGGCGAACCGGTCCGATTTTCCCAGAAAAATAAAAAACTCTTAAAAGCCTCATTTTGCTTGAAAAAACTTACTTCTTATTTTTATAAAAAAACATTTTATAAAAATTTCCCAATACTAAATATGAACTTTAAGGAACGTAAAAACACAATTTTACCAAGTTCATTCTCGCAGAGGCTATGATGTTGAAGACGCTTTGATATTCGGATCCGTTGATGTAGATGCGATCTTGAATTTCTTCAACGGTGTAACGGCGTATGACATACATATTGATAATGGACAAAAATGTCCTTACAAAGCTAAATTGTTGTCAACTTGAAGCAAGGAAATGATATATTTCCATTACTATTAGATTATCCTTATTCTCCCCCCATACCTACATTTATGGACAACAACAAATATCTTTAGATTTACAACAGGAATGAAGCACGGCCAATAAATATTGCCAAACAAAATTCTCTAGTTCTGTTCTTTAAGATATTAGATTTGTTATAGTTATGGATATTATAGATATCATCTAAAATGATATGAATAGTTTAATACTTATACATTCTACTTTTGTTCATAACAAAAAATCCAATATTCAATGATCACTTATGAAGTAAGGAAACTTTAAAATGAAACTTTAAACTTTAATGTCTATGTGATAACTCATGAATTGGCACAAAACCCATTAGGACTTGTGTAACCTTTCAAACCACTGATGTGGCTTTTATTTTCTGTCCCCAAAACTTCAATTGAAAAGGAACATAGACATGACTAAATATCCACCTCTCATAACTCAAACTTTAAACCAAAACTTAAAATTAGGACTTGAAAATCACAATAAAAAAACATCAAATCCAAAAAAGAGTAAACAATATATCTTTATCTTCGATACCTATTAAGACAGTATTATACCTTACACATGGATTCTCAATAATAACAACCACCCTCGTACATCATAGTCCTACTCCATGACCTTCATACGAACCTATCCCCTCATCCCTATCGCAGCCACAATAGTCACACATGCGTGCTTCTTAGTTGGTTTCTAAAGTTAAGAGAAATTACACAGTTGTATTAGAATCAATCAAGTAAACAAATAAATAAAATGGGATAAAATGAACAGATTTAGAAAAACTTATACCTGATTTACATACTTTGAGATTAATCATATAAGAAACAAAAGAATAGATCTAATACCTGATTTAGAACCAATCAAAAATCTAAACATTGAGACCATTGATTTAGATCTACAAAACCTAAATCGAAAGAACAATAAATGAGGGAAACACGTTCGATACACATTAAACAACAAAAAAAACTCAAAAACAAAATATAAGAAACAAAAGAATAGATCTAATACCTGATTTAGAACCAATCAAAAAACTAAACATTGAGACCTTACAACAACAAAAAAACTCAAAAATAACATATAAGAAACAAAAGAATAGATCTAATACCTGATTTAGAACCATTCAAAATCCTAAACATTGAGACCTTTGATTTAGATATACAAAACCTAAATCAAAAGAAGAATAAATGAGGGAAACACGTTCGATACACATTAAACAACAACAACAAAAAATGCAAAAACAACATATAAGAAACAAAAGAATAAATCTAATGCCTAATTTAGAACCAATCAAAAACCTAAACATTGAGACCTTACAACAACAAAAAAAACTCAAAAACAACATATAAGAAACAAAAGAATAGATATAATACCTGATTTAGAACCAATCAAAAGCCTAAACATTGAGACCTTTGATTTAGATCTACAAAACCTAAATCTAAAGAACAATAAATGATGGAAACATGTTCGATACACATTAAACAACAACAAAAAAACTCAAAAACACGTTCGATACCCATTAAACAACAACAAAAAACTCAAATTAAAAGAAAAGAAATAATTGGGTGGTAAACAAACCCTAATTTGTACCTATTTATAGCGGGGAGAAAATGTTGGAACAAATAAAAACAATCGTAGCTGCTGGAGCTGAGACTGGGAGCGGGTGAGGGGGACATGGGGCAGCAACGGGTAGGAGGGGGCGACAACGGGTAAAGGGGGAGGGCGACAGGGGGCGGCAACGGGTAGGGGAATATTGAAGCTTTAGGGAATGAAAACGGGAGTGGGAGAGTTTTGTTGAAAATGAAAACAGGAGTAAGGGGGTATAAGGCTTAAGTTATCTCCAACTTGCCATGTCACAATGACATGGCACAATGTGAGACCCTTAGATCGTCCCAAAAAATTAGCTCCCAACCATTGATATTTTGGAACAGTAAAACACCCTCCTCTCATATTATATAGATAAATGATTACTCTGAAATGATTCATATGCCATTGCCCAATTGGTACATGATCAGGCCGGCCATGTGTGTATAGTGTGGCTCTTAATATGAAATTCGTTGAAAAGGAAACTATTACTCTTAATCTTAGAGAGTAATAATCTGCCAAATCAAAACTATTTATCATGCCAATCTAACATATATGGGTTTGGTCACCATGGATTCTAACGTTAATTCAATTGGGATTTCAATGTTAGAAATATTAATAATTGTAGAATATTATAATTTTTAATTAATTTTTCAGTCGTTTTGGCATTTGACCCCTGTAATTTGTTCAGTTTATAATTTGACACTCTATATTTTCGTATTATACCTTTTGGCCCCCATTTTTTATGGAATCCATCCCATCAAATATTTAATCGTTAAATTTTATGTAAATCTTAATTACACCCTTGATGGTTGGCTGTCAAACTATCAAAATGACAAATTAGTAAGGGGCAATCTCACAAGACCCATGAAATGAAAAATAAATAACAAAAAGAAAAAAAATGCCAGGCTTTTTTTAGCCCACTAGATAATTCCTAACAAAAAAAAATCTAGGATTTTTTGTTGATGGAGATTTTTTTTCAAAAATGCTTTCAAAAAAACAATTATTTGGGTTCAATCCATTTTCTATTTTTTTCTAAAAATACAAAAGTTTTTTGTATAAAAACAATTTTTCTAAACAATATGTTTATAGTTAAAAAGAGAAAATAAAATTCATTTTAAAATGTCATCATTATTATTTTCTTAAATAAAATTTGATGAAAAAGAAGAAAAATTAAAAAATAATATTGTTTCTTATCAAACAACAAAAAAGGAAAAGATGGTTTAATTATAAAATGCAAAACACTATAGAATTGTTTTTGTTCTTATATAAATCTTCAATTTTTAAATAAATACACTATAAATACAAATAATTTTTTTAAAAAGAGAATTTTTTGTCATGTCACAAGGGAAAACTAAAAAACAAATATTTAAAAATCACTTTAAAACAAATTCCAATTTTTTAAGGGAAAAATGCAAAATTAAAGTTTAGGGTAATTTTAAATTTTATGACGTGATGTTTAAACTTTTGTAATGTTAACCCTGAAGTGTTTTAAATTATGCAATATTGAATAGATGTCTAATGCCGTTAGAAATAAATAATGGAAAAGTGAGATGGCAATGACCCATCCTAGTTGGCATTATCTTAAACACCTACTATCTCTTAGTTCATTAAATACAACTTAATCAAGATAAATAACAACTTCTTTACCTTAAAACAATTATCTTAAAATAACTTACCCAACCAATCAAATCCATTGACATCATCACTTGCTAACAAACGAAACCACCACTGCCTGCAACTTTCGAAACCACCACCCACAACTCCTAAAATGACCTGCCACCACCTCCTCCATCATCATTGTTGGGTCCCAGACTCATAACTAGACATCGACATTGTCCTCAACTTAACCATTTGGGCCTATCCTAGTGTGGAGTTTTAACCTAAAAGGCTTCAGTCTTAGTTAAAAGGTCACACCCACTTTAAGCACTATATATTGGACTTAATCATTTGACGTGAGACAATTATTTGATACATAAGATGTTTAACATTACACCTTGGATCAAACCCAATTGTATTAAACTATCCAATATTATTGTACATTTGTAGTCATCTAATTTTGAGCTCCATCATTATGCACTGCGAATCATCTTAAGTCTGCTAGGTGTCAGATAATGATTGATCCACCTTAGATTGATTACTTGGCGCATCTGACATAATTCTAGAGTGCTGCCCATTAATGGTCTCGAATTAACCATTGACTCTAATACCATTGTTGAGTCCCAGACCCATGACTACAACTTTCGATGTGGGATAATTATATGATACACAAGATGTTTAACAATCACCATCAAAAATTAAAAAACCCATATGCACCATACTAGAAACACATGCCACCATCGTTTTATCGACCTCTCCGCCGCATATTAGAAACCTAAAAGAATTCAAAAACATAAACACAAAACAAAATCAATTTCCAAAAGAAAAACCCATCGACCCTAAATTAAGATATAAAAAAAAACTATCAAATTTGAAAATAAATATCAAATTGATCTAAATCAGGAAATCACAATCAGATCTATTTCAAATGTGAAATCAAAATAAACACCCTAAATAGTTTAATATCTACACTCTTGAAGTATTACATTTATGGGTTTTAAATCATATTATAGGGGTTTAAAGTTTTCTAAATTTTTTTAATGTATTTCATATATGGAATTTCAATATCCGGAATAGGTTTGAAGCACTCATATATGGATTTTGATTTTAGTTTAGAGAGAGGGAGATAAAGAAATATAGAGGTGGTGTGGAGGGAGTATTAGGTTTGCGGGTCTGAGTTGAGGTTGTGAAGGTGGTGAGAGGTATAGGCCCATGTTAGAGTCGATGGCATAAGTACAAAAATGGGGGCGGTGGTTAGTTTATACAAGTGTGAGTGTGTGTGTGTGTGTGTGTGTGTGTGTGTGTGTGTATTAAGAAAATAATAAATAAATAATTCCATCTTTTTGTATAATGTACATAATAGTGGATGTCCACTTATATCACAAATTGAATAAGGATCTTTTAGAATTCCTTACTTTGTACTATGAATAGGAGTGCTACCCCTTTAGTAATTACATACCAATGAAATAAAAAGATTATACTCTCTCCAAATTCTCTCTGTCCTTTTATTTTAAAACACATTATTAGCACTGTAAGTGGTAAAATTCTATTATTATAAAGTCATCATAACCATAGAAGAATACAATATATACGTGGTTCGACAATCTGCGTATGTGCACAGGGTGCTTCTCTCCCTCTCTTTATTAATCCATTTTTTATAACAAAGATTACTTGTCTCCTTTCCTATAGACATGGGTTACATTTGTAGAGAACAGAAAGATGTCGAGTCATGTGCAACTCCAAGAACTTAGATAGCTATCGAATTCCTATTTTTTGTTGATAGGCCTCAATATGTCTTTATCTTTCTGAGTTGTGATCACTATTAAGTCCGGAGGATGCGCATCACTTTCCTCAGATCTGGTAGGATAATTTCCCCTAACGCTTTGCATCTTGATTAGGGTGTAGAGATTTGTTCTCCTGTTAAGTACGGTTTCTGATCGTGATTGGCAGTGAGATCTAGAAGGCACTATCACTTGGTGTTTTTAGTTATAAACTCCCTTCAATTAGACCGTTAGACTTAGAGGGCACACTTATAATTTGCCTCGATATTTCAAGGGTACACTTATAAATATGAATTGATTAGCCCAAAGGGTGGTGGCATGCGTCTTTCGTTATTTGGGGATGTGATATCAATGATGAAACCGTTCTTAGAATTTGAACTATCCACTAATAACTTTGTGCCTGTCAATTTGGAGAGTCATTTCACTTTCATTTTTCTTACAAAAATAACCCAGATATTCTCTTGATTTCCTTATTACTGAACTAATTAACCCAAAGGGTGGTAGCATATGTCTGTCATCATTTGGGGATGTGCCATTAATGATGAAACCATTCTTGGAAGTTGCGTTATCCACTAATGACTTCGTGGCCATCAATTTGGAGCATCATTTAACTTTTTTTTTCTTTCAAAAACATCCCAGAGCTTCTATTGCCTTCCTTATCAATGTAAGTCCATTTCTTCTCTATATTTCATTCTCGACACTCTTTCTCTCCGAGTATCATTTTCATTCTTCCATTGTCTTCATTTCTTTATTATGGATATGATTTACCCTATTAATGATGAAATGATTATGTAATTACTAAGACATTTTACTATTTTAGATGGGGTAGTTATAGAATTAGGAGAGTGCCCCATAAACTAGTATAATATTGAGGGATGTCGCTGAATGTTCTTCTAGTTTATAGCTGAGGTAGATGTTGCATTTCCCCCAAACCAACTCTTTTTAGAGTTTTATGAGTTCTTTAGTGTGGTTACAACCCAGTGAATTTTGAATACCTAGATAATAGTTAATGAAGTTCGTAGACTCAGTGAGTTGTATGGGACTAGGTTAGGGATCCCAAAGATATATTATTTTTATATGTGTGACAAGTTCAATGAAACATCTAGTACTTAAAAGAGAGGAAGGATGAGAGAGTTCTTGTTGTTAACCTACCAGATTCCAATAAGAACTAACAGTAGCATGGTTTCATAATGAAGGAGTGAGAACACTTACCCATTCCACAGGGAGGTAAACCTTATAGGGACCCTAGGTGTCCTAAAACGGAATTTTGTGTTAGGTTTATAACTTATTTATGTTATTCATTCTTGTATAGCTACAACGTATTTGATGTTTCTTCATTATGTTATTTTTTGTTTTTGTAAAGGGCCAAAAGAATAAGGAGCTTAATCAAACTCACATCAACTTTTTTTACTTAAAAAAATCTTGGAAACTTAGGCAACCTCTAAATGTTGGTGCCGAATATACCAGGTCTACTTCATTGTTGTTTAATTATACATCCACCATAACATATTTCATATCCTGTCCAGTCGACCGTAACTAGAGTTCCTTAAACTTTGTGACGGGGAAGAATCTTCTTTTATGAGCACCATGGGATCATTTGAGGTTGTACACATCACCTCCATCCATATTGTCACCCTTTCTACTTCTAAAGACGAGATGTCACAGGGGTAAAGGATCCCAAATTTGATGTAAGAGGCCTTTGCCCCAGTTCTCTAAATGAACGACCCTTCAAGAGGAAGGAGTTAGGGGGTCCACCTGACCCCATCAATGTGAAGGATTCCCCCAACAACATGCATGCCCAACATGCAAAGAAGGTTAAGAATAACTCGAGTCTTGCGGCTACTTTGTCCACCCAAAAGGAGGTGGATGCCTCTAATAAGGGGATGGGCCTTATTAATGGGGCCAGTAGTTAAAAATATATATCTTGTCCCTATATTAGTGAGGGTGGGAGACCTTTTAGCCAAATAAGAATTGTTTAAAAGATTGTCCACTAATAAGCGTGTGTCCCATATTGTCCAGATATTTTCATTGGTAAGTCCTGATAACTTTTGTTCAGATCATTATGGCTTCAAAATATTATTTTGTACTAATTGTTTCTCTTAACTATTATCTTGCAATTTCTGGTAGAATATGTTGACGTCCTGGATAAGAGGTTTGACCAGGCGAAAGACAACACCAATCTGAGCCATGCCTTAGATGACGTCCAAAAGGCCCTAAAGGTTTCACAGTAAAAGTCCAAGGACTTTAATTCTGAAATAAGAGCCAAAGACATCGAGCTCTCTACCTTGAGATCTTAGGTCAAATAGATGGTAAAGGTCATCGAAGAGTATGTGTTAATGTCTGAAAATGGACTAACTCTAATTTTATAATCACAGATGAAAATAAGAGAAATAACTCAAACCATACACATAAGAGACAAGAATTTTAGAGTTGTTAAACTTTAAAATATCTTGCATCCACTATTTTTGTTATTCATTTGGGTTTACAATAGCTCAGTATGATGTCATATGAGTGACTCGAGTCGTCTCCTGAGCTAAGGGAGTAGTTTGTGTTTATAGGGGTGCAAAAACCCTAAAGACGGAGTCCCTTTATATTTTTAGGCATTTACATCTATATATAATAAGTAAAACTCTTGGAATTTAGCGTTGTTTCATCTTCCATCTGAATAACTATTGATGTTACTATTAGTTGGCCTTCTAGAACTAGTCGGCATTTCAGCCAACTAAGAGTCTATGAAGTCGATCAGGTAGGCTAGTCTCCCATGTTGGATGACAGGTGTGCATTTATCAATGGTCCACATAGGAGTATAATTTTTACATACAACAAAAGCACCACCACTCCATAATTTATGTTTGATTAAAAGTATGGGATATTTAGCCTAGGAAGTTGCTCAGCATTGTGTTTTGAGTGCTTGACCGACAGCCGACCTCCCACACTTGTAAAAATTTATGCTGCATTTTTTAACGATGTCATTTTTGTAAATAATCTGAACTTTTTTTAATCACCAAAGGACACAATCGTCTTTTAACGCTTCAAAAAGCGTGTAGTTGGCGGTAGCTATATGATTCATTCCGTTAATAATATCTTTCCCATTTCTCGAGGCAACCTATATATAAGTACGAAGTTTCCTTTTTTCCTTTTACCTCAAATATTTTAAACTTTAGCTATCTCTTTGCTTCGAGTTTTTCTCTATGCGATTGTTTCCTTCTTTAGTTATTGCCATCGTTTTTGATTCCCTGTAAGCCTTTTTTCATTTCCTCTAGTTTGTCATATTTTTCTCTTTTTCACCATGGTTCACATCGTTGATGAGAACTCTTTAGATGAATTTAGAGAAAAAAATAAAATCTTATCTTGGGTAGACATAAAGATACCCAGGTTCCCTATTGACGTTTATTCCCTTTCTGAGGGCCACTGGATCCCAACCTTATTTATAGCTGAGTGTGTTATCATTTTTTCACCTAATCCCATTTTCCTTCAATTTTGCTAATATTTCGACGTAGTTCCTATTAGAGTTGGCCCCAACACTTAGAGGGTTGTAATTGGGTTCATAGATTAAATGAACTTTATGGGACCCATATTGGTGTTTTGGAGTTGATGTTCTGTTACAAGTTAATTAATATTGGGGAGAGTACCTACTACTTGAAGACTAGGCAAGCCAATTGGGATTTAGTAGTAAATCTTCTTGACTTCAATAAAGATTATTGGGATTATTGTATTATTATCAAGAACTGGCAATATGCCCCCTCCCGACGAGGCATAGGTTATCACTCCGTTGATTATTTCTACTCTTTTGATTTTTATTTATGATATATACCAACTAACTTTGTTGTTTCTTTTTTATGCATAGGAAAGTAAGAAAAGGTTCCCCAAGGAAGGGGAAATCAACCTCAACGACCTTAAGTTTTTTTGGGGATTGAACTCGAAGTTTTGCGAAGAACATCTCGGGGTTGCATAATTGTTGATGGAATATAAAAAGTTTCATCACATCTTTTGTTGGTTGACTTCCACTTGCTCTGCCCCTAATTACCGTCAACCTTGAAGAGAAATCTGTGCCAACTTCTTCAACCACTAAGTCTGTCGGTGCTAAAGTCATTCTAGGAGGAACTTCTTCCTCGTTTTAGTATATGGACGTTTCTAAAATTCCCCCTTCTCCTTTTGTAGAGATGACTAAGAGGAAGATTCCCATCCTTAGCTGAGGAGAACCTATTATAGAGATGACTAAGAGGACTATTTTTACTAATGAGACTCGAGCTGAGGAGAACCTATTGAAGAGGATAAAGAGAGGTTTGCCTAATCCTTTAAAATAGGTACAAAAGACATCAGTTGAGTAGCAGTCCTTAGCTGGAAACAAAACCACCAACCAACAAGAGTTGGTAAAGAAGATTCAAGATAACCTGGGCATTGGGTCAGCCATTATTGTTGTTAATCCTAAAAAATCCAGGGGTTTGATTAAACCTGGGATCCTCCCTATTGATCGGGCTGCTTCAGCCACCATACCGAGATCTAGGCTCACTAAGAGAGCTTGCCACAACTTGGCCTTGGAATTTTTCCCTTTTTTGCGTTTTCTTTATGCTTTGAACTTGTTCTCACCATTTGGTGTTTATTCCTTTTGTAGTATTTAGTTGACTTCAACCAAATGATGAAAAAGGATGACAAGTTAAGGACTTCTCCTGATGAAGTTAAAAAGGCATTTGAAGGCCTGAGAAAGTCCTTGGATGCTTCTCGAGAAGCTTTGGCAAAAAAGAAAAAGTCTTGGGAAGAAGAATTAAAGAAGGCCAATGATAGGGCTAATACTGTTGAAGGCTAGATAAAAGCTATTGAGGAAAGTGCTGAAGCTGCAGAGAGAAAGTTGACTGATACTGAAGGCAGGGACAAAGCTACTGAGGAGAAACTCTCAGATGCCACAGTTAGGGAACAAACTACTGAGGGTAAAATGGCTTCTTTGAAGGCTAAGGGAAAAGTTACTTTTAATAAGGGATGGGAGAAGGCCATCTGTGTTGCCTCTACTTAGGTTGAGTATACCAAGAAGTGATCCTTCAAGGAAGGCTAAACTGAGTCTTTAAAGGTAGTCGGTATGGAAGATAGCTCTGAAATCTTTGTTAGACATGAACCTGGCACTCCTCCAAGCTTGGATGAGGAATTAGACTAGGAAAAGTGACTGGGTAATTTCTAGCGAAGATTTCAGAGCTTATCTAGAGAAGTTAGGAAGAGTGCCAAGGAGGAGTTTCACAAGTTTACCTTTATTTATTTTTCTTTTTCTTTCCTTTCTTGAAGATGTATTCTCTTTTGTACTTCAGTTATAGATTAATAAAAGAATAAGTTTTTATCTTCGATTGTTGTCCACATCTAAGAATGGCTTGTACTTGTATTTTTTTTAATTGTGTTGCTTTACATCTTGTGTTGTTTGATCCTATGGATTTTCACAAACTCATATATTTGTGACTTTGAGTTTGATGCTAGGAAAAAGTCTATAATTTATGTTGAATCTGACATGCTCAGACAAAGTAAAAATCTCTTAAAGGTTGGTCATGTTCCCATGTTTAAAGAAGACTTACATGGGCTGCTCATCCCATATGTATCTGACCAAGTGAAGTTGTCATATATCCACCTCAATTACTTATTAGACAGAGTTGTTACTAATAATACCGCCTATTATGAAATGATCAAAAAAATTTAATAAGAGCATTACTTGTCATTGGCTTTACTTCATTCTGACTACGAGGCCAAATATAAAGCTTTAAGTGAAGGTTGGGATTTTGATACCAAATTGAGGGATATCACATTGTCCCTGAACAAAAAGAATCTTTCCTTGGTGCAGGATTTAGAGAATGCTAGGTCCATTGCTGTAATGCTTGAGAAAAAGAATAATACTTTGAGGAATGAAATGGAAAGATTGAAGATATCAACTACTACTGGTCCTGATGAAGAAGCTTCCTTTTTAGAGGATAAAAATACAAGAAAGGTGGCAGAACTAGAGGCCTTGCAGAATAAGAAAATGAAGTATAGGCAAACTTCTAGGTAAATGGTAGTTATTCGACAAATTATTGAGGAACAAATAACTAAAAAGATTCTTGCTGACCAAAATTCTCAGTTGAAAGCCAAAGATAATACTATTGTCGAATAGGCTGCCCGGTTGATAGCCAAGGATAGTGTCCTTAAGAAGATTTAAAATTAAGTGGAAAGATTTCACAAGCAGCCCAGGGAAGTTTGGATGGAGGGTTATAATGTGGTTTGGGCCCACATAGATGATCATCTTTCTTAAAGAAATTATGAAGGTTACAAATGGGGATGGACCAACTTGTTGATTTTGCTAAAGTTTGATCAAATTAATGACTTGTGGAATTAGAATGACTCGAGTTTCTTGGATTATGACAATCCTCCATTTAAATTGGACACCAAATAGATTCCTCCTAATTTTATTTCCCAATGTCTGATGACTAAATATTCAAAGGATTATGGCCTTCATGATAATCTTTACCTCCAGTAACCTTGTATTGCTAACTGTTATCTTAGGGACCTCCAAGCTGTGTACTCTCCACATGAGACTTTATACACCTCTTTGAAAAAATTGTTCACTTAATTTAGATGGACATAACTAAGTAATGAAATAGTGTATACTCGCTTATATAGGACACCTTTTTTAAGCACATAACTGGGTACCTTGTACCTCATCTTTCTGGTTTCTTTTTGGCCGGATGGCAGTGTTCCTTGCTCGAAATATTCTTTAATTGGGTCCATCCAAGAAGTACTTAACTCCATATATATGACACTGATTTTTATGTCATCGATGCTTTATGGGAAGGAATCTCCACTGGGATTATTTGTTTGAGTTCTATTAGGGTTGCTTAAGTAAGCCGAGCAAGAGCATCTGCTCAGGCATTCTCAAGTCTGGGAATCCTCACTATTTTGACTAAAATGATTAGTGAGATAACTTTTATTACTTTTTGGTGGTATGTCATCATGGTTTTTTCTTTGACACCATAAATCTGCTGCATCTGATTAACAATCAATTGGGAAACACTATATACCAATACCTAGTCGGAGCCCAGTAATAAAGCTAATTCCAGTCCTGTGATTAATACTTTATATTCAGCCTCATTATTGGAAGCCTTGAATTGCAATCTGAGCGCATATTCTATATCCAGGTTATCAGGAGTGTTAATAATAAGGCTTGCTCCACTTTCAATAGCACATTAGGACCCATCTATAAATAATTTCCAAGTTGGAATGTCGTTAGAGAACTCCTCTTTCATCTGAAGAGTGGCCCTACACGAGTGTGTTTCAAATCAAACCAATTTTCACCAAAAATTATCCAAGTTTTAATTAGCACCAAACCAAGTTATGAAAAACCAATTTTTACTTTAAACTAATTTTATCTTGATTGATCCTAAACATGCATCTAGTGATTAGAGCAAATAAAGTAAAGTAAAGAATACTCACAACACAGGATGTACGAGAAAAACCCAAGACGAGAAAAAAACCTCGAACGGCACAAGTCAGACAATCACTACGAATATGGAATTATAATGAACAGACAAAAGTCTCACTCAATGACTCAATCCCCATAGGTCTTAACGCTCTTCTGATCTTCAACCACTTCTCTCACAGTGCCCACGCAGAAAACCCTTCTTCCACGATACATGTTCACAACACACGCGTCCACGTATGTCTCGATGTCCACCGAATGGCTTTGATACGTCTATGATGTCGAACAAAAAGTCCTTATCTTTTCTTCATCACAAAACCCAGATGTTCAAGTATATAAAAAACTTTCTTAGTGCAGCAAGATCACATAAACATATAGTAATGATAACTGGGATCTTTGCAAACTCTAAGGATGTGTTTAAGCTTTGAAACCTTAGAAAAATATGTGCAAAGCTCGTACTGGATTTAAAACTGTTTTCCATATTGCACCCGCATTTAAATTCTGACGAAAGCATGATTTAAATAGGAAAAATTAACTTCCTCAAAAAATGTGTCGCTCGAACGAGATTGACCATTTGTTCACTCGACATGGCTATCTCGCTCGAACGATCTGAGCTATCATTCGAACGACGCGCGTGTCAGTTTGACTTTTTCTTTAAAATGTTTCTTTTAAAAGAGATCCAATTAAGTCAAACTCTTTTTTGAGCTTATCAGAATAAAACGTAGAGTAAAACATTTAAAACACTCTTTAAAACATTTTAAAAATATTTTCCTTATAAAATTCATCCTTATCCTGTTATAAAAACTATTCCATGCTCCATTAATTATACGCATTCATACCTATGTGATCTCGAAATGTAATAAACTTGAAGACGAATAAACTTGCACCAATTAAACTTTGGCATGATTAATTCTTTGAAGCTTTGCCTCAACGTCTTCAATTTCTTCAATACGTCATAGACCAAGTGGGATCGTGACAAACTAAAATCTCCCTGTGACATATTACAAACACATTTTTGTTCACGGAATTAAGTCAAAACAATAGAGGGACTCAATTGGAAATTTATATCCATACAAATCTCCCCCTTTGACTATTCTGGGACAAAACTAAACTAGTGAAATGCCTAAGCCGGTCCGTCAAGCCATATGACGCCTAATTCCCATCCCATAAACCCAATGTCAAAAATTACAGGACATAGACTCGTATATGTAGCACCGGCAAGCATGAACTGTCTGAATGTGATGTAGACTTGAAATCTCGAATCGCTGAAGCATACCTACACACATGAAACAGACAAACAAATACACAGTAAAGTATGAAGGAACAAACGAAACCAATATATATATATATATCCAAATGATACCAATTTTACAATAGATACCAATATGAATAAACTCTGAAAAATCATTTGTTAAATAAGATAGCAACAATATGATACCAATTTATAAAAATTTTAATCAAACAATATTTAAATCCAGCTATCAATAAACATGCTCAACAAATCTCAACCCTACATCACATATATCTCTCTCCCTTTTTGTCTCGAATAAACAATCCGGTGAAAAGATAAACCAATCAACAAGTATCTAGCATGAAGATATATCAATTAAAAATTGCTAGATAATAATAAAACAACCATCTAAATATGATCAAGTAATGACAAATCAGTAGGTAATAAACAAATGAATCACCCAAAGAATATACCAAACTAATCAGGTGTGATAAACGAAATCATATGAAAAATATCAATTTTGGAACAATATAACCTGCATATAAACCTGTTAGTCCAGAAAACTTCCAACAGTACCAAAAATATCACAAAAAAAACCAGTGGACTTCAAACAAAGAGAAGAAAAAATTCCCAGACTGTCGTTCGAACGAGCCAGGGAGGTCACTCAAACGAGATGAGGACGTCGCTCGAACGAGGCTTCTCGTGATATGATAATGTCGCTTGAACGATTCTTCTCGCGACTTGGAGATGTCGTTTGAACGACTTCTCACGACATGCCAAACTTTCCCATATTCCCATAAATATCATATATTTTTGCCCAGTGAAAAAATTTCCAAAAAAATGCCAGGAAGGGGTTGACAACAGTAAAACAGTGCTAAAACGGTAAGCTTTTAACACACAACGCAAAAATGCATAAAAAACTATCAAAGCGAGTAACATGCAAACATAGTACCAATGTGCTCAAACATGGACATGAAATGTATGAGCGTGAAACTACAACAAATGAGTCACAATTCCAACACATCGAAAAGATCAAGAAGCTCTAATTGATAGCGATAAATCATCAAACTTTATCATAGCCATACGACAATTAAAGTGTGAGCTTAATGAACTAAACATACTACATGAACACAAATCCATAATTTTGACGATTATACAAACAATAGCGTCAAATTACAATGTTTCAACATTAGAATTAGATGTGCAAACCCGTTTAAATTTTCTCCAACCAATCTTCCTCATAAATATATATTTTTTCAAGTTTTTTTGAGGTTTCTAGCATTCTGAACTTAGAGAAAATCTTATTGCCCTTTTCTTAGCATTTTTCCCTTTTATTTTGGGCTCTTTTAAACGGTGGCTTTCATGACGAGTTAATTTTGAACTCTCGCAGCCCTTTCCCGTGAATCACTCATCATGTTTTCAATTAGGTACCAATTCAAATCCTCGCGATAAACGGTTCTTACATGCACACTTATCCTTAAGTCTACTTACGCATAGACGACAAGATTGAGATAAGAACGCCTCACCAAATTCAAATATGCAAGAGAAGTCAAACATCCATAGAAACTCGTGCATGTGTACAATGTTGGAATATATACAAAGTCGAATCAAAATGCATATCAACTTCGAAACAACCCCATTTGAAAGCGTCGATAATAATGATCAAATTTCCTAGACACATGGATAATGAAATGATGGGGGGTCCAAGCACACCAATATGCCACATCAAACATGTAAACAAAAAAACAAAAAAACAAAAATCTATTTGTCTTTTCAAACATATTTTGACTCAAAGAAAAGCAATATCTTTTTGGGGTTTTCAAAAGTTTTCTCAAAAACAAAATCTTTTTGTATTTTTCAATAGGACTTTATACAAATAAAAAACTATAATACAAAAATAATACACATGTCACTATACTAGCAATGAATATATCATGAAGCAAACTAGCATATGACAAACATGGAAACACTATCATCCTTTAGATTTAGCATGGAATAATCAAGTGCACCCAAAATCATAAAATTTTATTCCTAAAGCCACTAAATCCGGTTTTCTAACCCAAGTAGGTGTAAAACAACGCATGGGGGTTTGGGGAATCGGGGCAACTTTATTCCTAAACTTCCTAGGAGCTTGTCTAAGGTCGTAACAATAGCGCCTAAGGTGACATTTCCTACCACAAAACGTGCAAGTGTAGCGACGGTGGGAATGATTACCTATATGTGGACCTTTTCTAACCTTTCTATTATTTCTGACACTTACGGGGGGAATGGGAATAATTCTTTCATCAAAACCTATACCTCTCCTATCTCCCTTAATTTGGATAGTGCCTAAGATTTTATCTAACTTCTCCGATCTAACCTCCAAATCAAACTTAACTTTAGACGAGTCTTTCAACTTCACTTCCAACTTATTGATTCTATACTCTAGAAAGCGCATAAACTCCTTAAACTCTAAAATCTCCTTTTTCAAAGACTCCATCAAACCACAGAGATAATCTCTCTCACCCTCGACATACTCTAATTTATCCCTAAGAATCTTATTTCGTGCCCTAAGATCCTCAACCAAACTATCATTATTTTCTATGGCACGCTCATTCAACTTAGATTGCAATTTAGAGTTATCCTTTTTCACCTTCACTATTTCGGCATACAACTCATTAAATGAAACTTGCAACTATTTCACATCTACTTCCTCTTCGTCACTCTATTCACCCTCACTATCATGAGATTTACTCCAAACCTCCTCGGAAGTGTCATTCATATGAGAATTTTCATCGCTCACATGGCATGCCATAAACGCAACAAAGTTACGATCAATGGGGGGAATTATCTCCCTCTTTCGGATCACTATCACTTAAGGTGGCACTATATACAATGGGTTGCTTGCCCTCTTTCTTAAGTCTAGTAGGACACTCCTTAACTTTGTGACCGTACCCCTCACACCCAAAACACTTATCCGACTCATCTCTCTTAGGCTTCTCAAACTTATCCTTAGAGGTGGGATCAACTTTGTTGTTCTTGAATTTCTTAAATTTCTTTGCCAAAAAAGTAACATCCTCAAAATTGAAATCGGAATCGAAATCCAAAATTTTAATTTCCTCCTTCCGGGTTTTCAAAGCAATACCCTTTTCTTGCTTAGGCACTTGCTTGGAGGTAATCATGTCGATTTCATAGGTTTGTAAGTCACCTACAATCTCTTCTAGTTTCGTCGACTCTAACTTACCGACGGAGTTTAAAATAGTCACGTTCGCATCAAACCTACTAAGCAATGACCTAAGGATTTTCTTAATGACACGGTTGTCAGGAATTTTCTCACCTAGGTTAAACGACAAGTTGACAATATTGGACAACCTAGCATAAAACTCATCAAAACTCTCATTCTCTAACATCCTAATGGTCTCAAACTCTGTAGTAAGATATTAAAGTTTCGACGCCCTAACCGTGCTAGTGCCCTCGTGAGTGAGTGCCAAAATATCCCAAGCCTCTTTTGATGTTTCACAAGTTATAATTCTATTATATTCTTCTGGTGTGACATGTGAAGAAATAACGTGTAAACCCTTGGAATTATATTGTGAAAGTCTATGTTCAGTTTTAGTCCATGACTCGACAGGCTTTAAATTAGTGATCTCACCTAAAATAGTGACTGGGGGTCTCCAACCTTTCTCAACTGCTAGCCACACACACTCATCAATAGATTTTAATGCAATTTTCATTCCCATCTTCCAATAGGTGTAATTAGTGCCATAAAAAATAGGAGTTCGAAAAAGTTCGTTATTCCAAAATTCATCTTTGAACACACACGGGATCAAAAAATAAATAAATTATGTTTTCTAGCTCTGATACTAATTTGAAGAGTGGCCCTACACGAATGTGTTTCAAACCAAACCAATTTTCATCAAAAATTATCCAACTTTTAATTAGCACCGAACCAAGTTGTGAAAAACCAATTTTTACTTTAAACTAATTTTATTTTGATTAATCCTAAATATGCATCTAGTGATTAAAGCAAGTAAAGTAAAGTAAAGAATAATCACAACGCCGGATGTACGAGGAAAAACCGAAGACGAAAAAAAAACCTCGTATGGCCCAAGTGTAAGGACATATTTTCATAGGTCCGTTATCAATTTATTATGTCATATACCGCTAAACCGTCGAAGAGCATTCAAGAGACATCTACATCAAAGACGGATCAGAATTACTCATGTTCTTCATCATTCAAGACTCCATGAAGTTTACTTTGGTAAGGTTATGTTTAAATACTTTTACTTTTCACTTAGAGCTTTTGGGAGATTTTTTACAAAATATTTTCTAAGTGTTGGAGCGGACTTTTTTGTCAAATATTGAGAATGAGTATTTTTTCTAAGTTTTGAAGAGGACCTCGATTTTGACGCCCAGGTTGTTCGCACGAGATCATCATCTTGTTCGGACGAGATTGAAAGTCGCGCGATGTCGTTTGAACGACACGCGTACTTTGTTCAAGCGACATATGCTTCTTGTTCGAACGAGCTCGGATTTCGAGGCGGTGCATTTTTGTATAAATACTCATTAAATGGTAACGTTTTCATTAAGAAGTCACAGCGTTTTGAAAGACAGAAACCTGCGAAGGTGCATAATCCTTTTGACTTCTTCCTTTAGGGGTTTAATTCCCTTTTTGGTTTTCAATTCACAAAACTCCCATATGCTTTAGTGAATTGTTTGGTGTTTAAGAACAACTTTACTTTTGTTCAACCTCTGTGGAGAAGGGATCTCCATCTTTGATCGGTAGATATCGAGCGTAGTCATTCTACGTGTGGACGAGCCAAAGACGACGAACCGACGCCTGAAGGGTATTTTGCTGTCTCTCGTATCTTTAAAGATTTGCTAAAGGCACCGTTCATTACACACTTGTGGGCGATTACCAGGTTGTATATAAGTCAAAGGTCTGGTGAATTCTTCAAAGTGTTTATAAAAGGTTTTACCCGAAAGGGGTTTTTCCTATATCGGTCGTCTTTATTTTTCATGCATGGGTTGAATTTCTTATGATGTTTATATGCATGTGTAGGGGCTGAATTAGTTTGTTTAAAAATAGACTCTAATTAAATAAGTGTGCAAAATTAGATATTTGTGAATTTAATCAATTATCACACAGTCACATTTTCTAAAATTGGTATAAGAGCGGGTTACGCTAATTTATCGCATGATCCTGATTTTTCAAGGATTTATACTTTCTGATACAATTTGTCTACTCACGTTTTTACAAATTGGTATCAGAGCAGGTTACGCTAATTTGTCGCGTATTCCTATTTTCCGCAAAATTTTGTGATGTTGATTTTTTAAAATCAAGTTTGTGAAAACTCGCAATATTTCTCATGGAGCACTTATATAATCAGATGCCTATGTTTGATGGATCTAATTATGCCTACTGGAAAGCTCGTATGAAATTTATTTTAAAATCTATTGACGAGCGTGTTTGGTTGCTTTGTGAAAATGGATGGAACCCCCCCACGGTTACCGTTGATAATATCACCTCTTTAAAACCCGTATCAGCCTGGACTGAAGATGATTATAAAATGTCTAATTTTAATTCCCGTGGTTTGAGTGCTATTTCTGGAGACGTCACTCCCGACGAGTTCTGCCGAATTATGACGTGCACCACGTCTAAAGAGGCATGGGATGTTTTGAAACTGACACATGAGGGTACGAACGCGGTTTAAGAATATAAGTTACAAAATTTGGCCAGCCAATTTGAGACCATCACCATGTCTGAGTCTGAATGCTTTGATGATTTTTATGCACGTTTGTCGGACATTGCTAACACCAGTTTTAATTTGGGTGAGGTGATTGATAACACGCGTGTCATTAAAAAGATTTTGAGATCTCTTCCAAAACATTTTATTCCTAAAGTCACTATTTTGAACTCTTTGGGAAATTTGAAATCACTTAAGTTGGAAGAACTTGTAGGAGATCTTCAAACCTATGAGATTGACATGTTTCTCAAAACCATTAAGGCTAAGGATAATGGCGTTGCTTTAAAGACTCATTTTAAGAAAAAGAAAGAAAATTTTTATGAGTCTGATTCTGAGGAAGATTTTGATATGGCCTTGTTTACGAAATTTTTTAAAAAGTTTCTCAAAATGAATAAAGAAAATTCTTCCAACAAAAAGAGATCTTTTGAGTCAAATAAAAAGAAATTGGAGGCCAAAGATAGTGACAAGGAGGATGAGATCAGGTGCTTTGAGTGTGAGGGAAAAGGGCACATAGCTAAAGAGTGTCCTATTAGGATAAGGATAAAGGGAAAAGAGACTGCTATACCCGCCACTCTTAGTGATAGTGAGGGTGATGAGGGAGATGAGTCCGATAAAGGTTTAGGACATGGGATGATTGTCGCTTTTTCTAGTTGTGTGAGCACACCCGTTTTTTCTCATGAGAGTGCACACGAGAGCGATGATAGTGATTTGTGTACTTCGAGTGAGGAAGAAAGCGAGGAGGAGAGTGGAGATGAAAGTGAGCTCCAAAAAGCTTTTAGATATTTGTACACCCAGACCTTGAAAACAAAGAAGTATAATAGAGATTTTGGTCGTCGGGTTTTAGATTTGGAGAGAGAGAATGAGGTTTTGAGAAAGGAGAAGTGTGATTTGACCGACACGGTGTCTAGTCTGACGACACGTGTATCCCAACTCGAGAGTAATCTCGAACGTGCCAGGGAGGTCAAAGTCAATTTTGAGAACGCACCTAAGAAGGTTGAAAAGGTGGTCCTTAAGGGTAAAGGTGAGAAGTTTGAAATAAGTCATGACGGTGCTTCTACTTCCCTATTAGCACCCGAGCCGGTTCCCACTTTAGTGTTAGATTCACGTGAGACTCACCCTAACCCACCTAGGCGTCCCATTCCGATTAGGAGAGCGAGTCCTAGATTTTTTGAGAGAGGTGTTCCTAAGCCTATTTATGTTTGCTCACATTGCAAGAGGAGAGGTCACCTTAAGGAATTTTGTTTTAAGTTGGGTTATGTGTCACGCTTTGCTTCTACACGTGTTTCTGGTACACATGCACCCACACATGATACTTTACATGCTCCAGGAGACTACATGAGAGAGTTTGCACATCTAGGTGAGCAAGTTAAGTTTTTAGTCAAAACTTCACAAGAATTGATGGAAGTTTTTCATAAGTTGTCACCACCTTTGGAAAAAAAACCCGCACCTAATGATTGAGGGTTGACTGGTTTACTAGCATAGGATGTTTTTCATGATGATATTATTTGCCTATTGCTAGTATGTATCATATTTGTGTATATTTTTTTTAGGAATTTTTTTTAGAAAAATCCAAAAAGATTTTTGTATTTTGTTTGCACCGTTTATGGATGAAGACTTAGGATGACCGAGTCACAACATCATTCCATTTCACATGTGACTATTTGATAGTGTTTTGTGATAATAGGTCAATTCATCCTTGTGCTTTATAATGTTTGGAGTCATTAAGATGTAATTAAGTGTTACTTCTTACATGTTTGACTCGTGTTTCCTTTATTGCACACATGCACGGATTTGTTTGATTATTGTGCTTGTCTTATCACAAGTTGGTTGGGTGTTTTCATTTCAATCCTGTCCTTTAATCCAATCAAGCGCGATAATTTTTTTTATAAGGAAATTGTGCATATAAGAACCGTTTTGTGAGTTTGTGTGCTTTGTTTGAAAACGAGAAAGGGTTGCGAAAGGTTCATTTTGCCTTTGCTAATACTAAGCCACCGTTAAATTGGACCTAAAAATGGAGGAATTTTATTACCCGGGGTCCAAATAGGTTTAAAAGAGCCCGAAAAAATTTAAAGGCAATAAAAAAATATTCATGCCAATTATGGGCCATTTAGGTTTCTGCACCAATTCTCCAAAGTTTGAGAATTTAGATTACCTCTAAAAGGAAAAATATGAGGGTGTTTGGTTGGAGAATATAAATGGGTTTGCACATCCTTGAAAGTCTTGAAAATGCGCTAAATAGTTTTGGACGTTATTGGTGTGGAAATTATTTGACTTTGATTTGTTGATTTGCATAAGGCGATGTCATTTAAATTCAACAAATTTTTACACCTAAGGATACTTTTGATGTTCATTCGTTAGGGGTACACATATGCATCGTGCACATATGATTGATTGAGTTTATTTTCCTATCGAATGTGTTCACACCCATTCATTATGTTTCCATGACTTGGTTGTTTGAGTTTAAATCCATGGTGTGATTTTTTTTCGTATCCTATTTTTGTATGAAAAATTTGAAAAATAAAAAATAGTTTGTGAATGTTTGTGAGATACTCCTTTTCATGCGCGCAGTTTGATCCTTGTTTGCTATGCATTTTTTCGTGACACTCCATGTTTTGATTTTTTCTTCTTATCTGTCTATTTGGGGATATTATAAAAAGGGGGAGAAAGAACTATCATGTTATGGGGGAGATTTGATTATTAATTCTTTATTCTTATATCATTTCAAACTCTATGCGTCACGAAGGTATTTTGCTTTATCTCATGTGTGTAGGTACAAAATTGAAGATTGATATGTTGCACACCCTAATGAGAAAAGCTTTGAGATTTGACGAAGATGACTGAAGAACAGTTTTGAGGTCTTGCAAATTTATTCATGGGAGGGTAGATTTGTATAGGCATTTTGATTTTTGATAATTCTGATTTTTTATGTATGTACCGGCATAGACATAGGGGGAGATTTGTAAGGACATATTTTCATAGGTCCGTTATCAATTTATTATGTCATATACCACTATACCGTCGAAGAGCATTCAAGAGACATCTACATCAAAGACGGATCCGAATTACTCATGCTCTTCATCATTTAAGACTCCACGAAGTTTACTTTGTTAAGGTTATGTTTAAATACCTTTACTTTTCACTTAGAGCTTTTGGGAGATTTTTTACAAAATATTTTCTAAGTGTTGGAGAAGACTTTTTCGTCAAATATTATGAATGAGTATTTTCTAAGTTTTGAAGCGGATCTCGATTTTGATGCCCATGTCTTTCGCGCGAGATCAGCATCTCGTTAGAACAAGATTGGAAGTCGCGCGATGTCGTTTGAACGACACGCGTACTTTATTCGAGAGACATATGCTTCTCATTCGAACGAGCTCGGATTTCGAGGCGGTGCATTTTTGTATAAATACTCATTAAATGGTAACGTTTTCATTAAGAAGTCACAGCGTTTTGAAAGATAGAAACCTGTGAAAGTGCAGAATCCTTTTGACTTCTTTCTTTAGGGGTTTAATTCCCTTTTTGGTTTTAAATTCACAAAACTCCCATATGCTTTAGTGAATTGTTTGGTGTTTAAGAACAACTTGGCTTTTGTTCAACCTCTGTGGAGAAGGGATCTCCATCTTTGATCGGTGGATACCGAGCATAGTCATTCTACGTGTGGATGAGCCGAAGACGTCGAACCGACGCCTGGAGGGTATTTCGCTGTCTCTCGTATCTTTGAAGATTTGTTGAAGGCACCTTGCATTACACACTTGTGGATGATTACCAGGTTGTATGTAAGTCAAAGGTCTTGTGAACTCTTCAAAGTGTTTATAAAAGGTTTTACCCGAAAGGTTTTTTTTACCTATATCGGTCATCTTTATTTTTCATGCATGGGTTGAATTTCTTATGATGTTTAGATGCATGTGTAGGGGCTGAATTAGTTTGTTTAAAAATAGACTCTAATTAAATAAGTGTGCCAAATTAGAGATTTTTGAATTTAATCAATTATCACACAGTCACGTTTTCTGACCAAGGCAAACAATCATTATGAATATGGAATTATAATGAACAGACAAAAGTCTCACTCAATGACTCGATCTCCATAGGTCTTAACGCCCTTTTGATCTTCAACCACTCCTCTCACAGTGCCCACGCAGAAATTCCTTCTTCCACGATACCTGTCCACAACACACGCGTCCATGTATGTCTCGGTGTCCACCGAATGGCTTTGATACGTCTACGATGTCGAACAAGAAGTCCTTATCTTTTCTTCACCGCAAAACCCAGATGTTCAAGTATAGAACAAACCTTCTTAGTACAGAAAGGTCTCATAAACATATAGTAATGATAACTCGGATCTTTGCAAACTCTAAGGATGTGTTTAAGCTTTGAAACCTTAGAAAAATATGTGCAAAACTCGTACTGGATTGAAAACTATTTTCCATATTGCACCCACATTTAAATTTTGATGAATGCATGATTTAAATAGGAAAAATTAACCGCCTCAAAAAATGTGTTGCTCGAACAAGATTGACCAGTTGTTCGCGCGATATGGCTATCTCGCTCAAACGATCTGAGCTGTCGTTAGAACGACGCGCGTGTCAGTTTGACTTTTTCTTTAAAACGTTACTTCTCAAAGAGATCCAATTAAGTCAAACTCTTTTTCGAACTTATCAGAATAAAACGTAGAGTAAAACATTTAAAACATTTTAAAAATATTTTCCTTATAAAATTCATCCTTATCCTTTTATAAAAATTATTCCGAGCTCCATTAATTATACGCATTCATACCTATGTGATCTCGAAATGCAATAAACTTTAAGACGAATAAACTTGCACCAATTAAACTTTGGCATGATTAATTCTTTGAAGCTCTGCCGCAACGTCTTCAATTTCTTCAATACGTCATAGACCGAGTGGGATCGAGATAAGCTAAAATCTCCCTATGATATATTACAAACACAGTTTTGTTCATGGAACTAAGTCAAAACAGTACGGGGACTCAATGGAAAATTTATGTCCATACACCATCAGTACTCCATGCCTAAATATCTTTTGTCTTTATTATAATTTTTCTTGAGCATCCAAAGACTCAGGTTGATTGACCAAAATCTCTATTTACTTTTGAGCTAAGATATTTTTTGTATAAGTCTGCTTGGTTGGCAAACGTGGATTATGTTGCTCCTCTACATATGTGAATTCAATAATAAAGTATGTATCTGCTTGGCCTTTTCTTACAACTCTAGGCTCATAAATAATTTTATATTCTTCCAATTCCACCACCCAATACATTAACCTTCCAGAACTTTATGGTTTATGTTGCGCTTGTCGCATAGTCAAATTCATGTTGACAACATCGATATGGGTTTGAAAGTATGGCCTTATCCTCCTAGATGCTTCAATAAGATCCAAGCCTAATTTTTTCAAGCGTGGATATCTAATTTGATCTCCTCAGAATGTCGTGCTAGTATAATATACTGGCCTCTGAACTCCATTATCAAGTCAGATCAAAGATGAGCTTACAATCGACTCTGAAATAGCCAAATATAAATACAGTTTTTCTCCCATAAATGGTCGGGAAATGAGTGTGGGAGAACCCAAATACTTCTTTAGTTCTAGGAAGACCTTCTCATATTCGTCATTCAACTCAAAGGTCTTTCTAAGCACCTTGATAATGGAAGACACTTAACAGTTTCTCAGGAAACAAAGCAGTTCAATGCAGATACTCTTTCTGTCAGCTTTTTAACCTCTTTTTTTATTGGTCAAGGACTGCATTTCAAGCAAGGCTTTGATCTTGTCAGGATTTTCTTCTATCCCCTTTTATTAACAATGTACTATAGGAACATTAATTCTTATACTCTGAATATGTATTTGGTCGGGTTGAGCTTTATCTGGTGCTTTTCCAATTGATCAAAGGTTTGATCTAAGTCTGCAATGTGGTCAGCAACATGTTTTCTCTTGGTGAGCATATCATCTATATAGACCTTCATATTTTTTCTTATCTCGTCTTTAAAAACATTGTTTACTAATCTCTGATAGGTATCTCCAACATTTTTCAACCCAAAAGTCATGGCATTATATAATAAGTTCCTCGGCTCATAATGAAGGAAGTGCTTTTCTTATCTTCGGGCTTCATCTTAATCTGGTCGTAGAAAGAATAAGAATCTACAAAGTATAGGAAAATAATCAATCCTTAGAAAAATAAAAAAAATCTTTTGGACATGCTTTATTAAGATCTGTAAAATCTACACATTCTTCTTGACCATCACCACATTAGTCAACCAACTAGGGTACTTAACATCTTTAATGAACTATGCTCTCTGTTATTTCTCTACTTCCTCTTGGATTGTTGCATTCTTCTCAGGACTGGAGACCCTTCATCTTTGCTTATTCGTCTTGGAACCTGGATAAATTTTAAGCTCATGGCACATGAAGTTCGGATCAATTCCTCGCATATCTTCATGGCTCCAAGGAAAAACATTTTTCCTTTCTCTAACGAACGTGATTAACTCATGTTTTAGAGAAGGAGATAATTTAGAACCGATTTGAGTGGTTCTTTCTAGCTTCTCGTTATCCAACACAACAACTTTTGTTTCTTCCATAACCTATCCCTTTTACCAGTTGTTCTTCTTCTCAAGGATCTAGAGTATGAATGTGGAAAGTGGTGGTGTTCTTCAGTTACATCTCTTGGTGGTTGGCTGATGTATAATAATATTCTCTAGCCTCTTTCTGACTAATATTTACTCTACCGACTTCATAATTCGTTGGAAACATCATGCATTGATACACTATAGATTGCACAACCTCTAACTGCTTGATTCTAACGCTTCCCAGGATGATATTATGAGTTGATGGGACATTTTTATCTAATACCAATAAGAAAATGCTTTCTCTCCTGCTTGTCGGCCAGGTGCCGACCAAGACTTCCAGCTTGATGGTCCCTAATGGGTATAACTTCTCTCCTGCAAATTCGCTGAGAGGTATATGGTAGGGTACTAACTTACTAATCTTCAATCCTAGGCTACTGAAATAGTTGTAGAACATCACATCAGCTGAGCTTCCATTATCAACCAAGATCCTTGCAATTCTGCCATGATGAACTCTACATGTGATAACTAATTGATCATCATGAGGATATAGAACCCCACTAAGATCATTATTGGAAAACCCAATTACTAACCTATCTCTATTAACTTTCCTCGATTGATTATCACTGGATTCATCCAGATCAATTTGTCGGACAGTTGGTAGGCTTTAACTTCATTCGAATAAGCTTTGCCTTTTTTATGGAATCTCCTCCTCTAGCATCACCACCTGCAATAAAATGGCATCCAAATGATTGTAATACCCCATAATTTTAATGACTTTTAATATGAGATAAATTAAAAGTTAATGATTCAAATCAATGGGGATTAATTTGAATTAGTTATGAAAACTTATTTGGGATTAATACGGATTGAATATTACTATAGATTTAAGTAATATACATATGATTTCGAATATTACTTAGTGATATAATGTAATATGTGGATATGATGATTTTTAATATTTTCGTGAGTAAATAATGCGAAAAAATGGAAATTAAGTCCGGACTCGCATATGAGTCGTGTCAGGACTAAAAATTAAAGGAATAAAATGATATTTATTTTAAACCATTCGAATGGTCATTTCGAGTGCGCCGTTGAGTCCGAAAGGGTCGAAATAGGTAGAAAAGTCTACCCAGTGCTTTGATTTGGGTCTCGGTTCAGTTGGAAGATGAAAGACACCCAGAAGGGGAATTTTAGTCATTTTTCTTAGGAGATGAATAGTACATACGTTTTTGTCTTATTATCTAAGCATTGGGACTTATTATATGTGTGGGATGATAATGAACGTAAGTTAATTGCTTTACCAAACCAAAAATGAGGTCTTTTGAGAGAGAGTGAAAAGACTTTTGAGGAGAGGAAAGGTCTTCTTAAGAAGGGGAAGAGTTTTGGCTAGGAGAGGAAGAGACTTCTAAGGAAAACAAGGAGACACCCACCATCTTTACCACCTTGCACCACCACCGGAGAGTCACCGAAAAAAGAGGAGGGAGTCCTACACTTGTCTTCTCTCCAAAGGTTCATACCTACACCTAAGGCAAGTGTAATTATTGCTCTATTTTGGTGATTATATTGTCCATATTAGAATAGGTTTCTTATGAATTAATGGAACTTATGAATTTGGGATTAAAATGATTGATAAATCAAATTTACTTTTTAGGCAAATTCATGTCGTTGAAATATTTACATGTAGAGGCTATAAACATAATGAAAGTGGTAGGTTTTACATGTATAGGAGATATATGTTTATTGAGAAAATGAAAATAATGATAGATATTGCACGTAGATGAATACTACTTATGTTGAATAGGTAAATTTATGATTTAGATAAGAAATCATAAGTTCTAAACTCTAGGTTTATAGGAGGGTTAAAAATGGAGAAATTAGATATTGGAATTTTGATGATTAAATGGGTTTGATAATAATACTCATATGAACTTGTTGATTTGATGTTTACCTTGTGTGATAAATCACCCTTTAACATGTTAGAATGATGATTTGGATATTTGGGTTTGGTTAGAATACAATCCATATATATTTGGGTGTGAAACTAAGAAAAACGCAGAAATTTGGGGGTTGTTTTCAAGCTGCTGAAAAGTCATTTGAACAACCTGGGGAACTCGTTCGAAACGACATCGTTCGAATGAGATTAACAATGAGATTTCCAACTAGAATTCAGAAGAAATGTCATTCCAACGACATCATTCGAACGAACTCGTTCGAACGAGAATTCTGGGACTTCTAACGAGATTTCAGAATGTCCTATTTTTATCCCAAAAAGTTTGGAAATTGTAATTTGGCCCTGGTTGAGAATTAAATAATTTTAGTACATTAAAAAGGAGTGAGGGACTTGGGTTAATGTTGGAAAATTATATGGAATTGAGGAATATAATTATGTGAGAGATATCTGCATAATAATACTATGATTAAGAGATGAATAATCGTCATGGTCAAGTACGGGTTAATATTGGTGATATATATATATACGCGTACTTGGGATTATGTGAGTGATAACTACATAATAAATATATGATGATAATCATGATTAACAAGTACGGGTGGTATTCGAGAAATACGACGGGTACTTGGGGTAGGATGAAATCTTAATATGATATTAGTCTAGTGCATACTGAATTTTATATAGGTTGATGTATATACCTATTGATGGTTGATTTATGTGTATAACATACCTAGCCTACTTACTATCGCCATGAAGTTTGCGCGTAGAGGGTAGTCATAACCTGATGAGCCTTATTGGGTATTTTCAACTTGTTACCTCGGGACATATAACTTAGGGATTGAGCATCACTTTTGTGAATAAGGGTGTGACTGGTTATTTGGGTGCGTAGGTATGTGCGTAGCCCAAAGGCTTAGGACTATGTTCACCTCTAATATGTGTATTTTGATATTTATGGTTCGAGGGATACACCAAACCAGCAGTCCTTTGTACAGTGACGAGATGTACCCGGACATGATAGCAGAGTATGCATGCACCGCAACTGATTCTCAGGTTCAGTATTGTATATATATAATAGAGTGAATGTATATATATACTCGTGATCATGTTTACTGTGTGAATTAAGTAAACATGAAAGATAATGAAATTTGAAATGAGTTAAGTAAGTGAATACTTAATTATATTGAATTGAAAAAGGGCTTATCGATGTTAAGGAGAAATTGGATATATATGTATTACCTGTATTGCGAGAGAAATACGTGGGAAAGATATGGGCTATGGTTAGTTAGCACTGATATGAACTAGTTAGCGTGGGAACTGTAACTAATTTATTGTAGAGGTACGTTAGGTGTGCACTCTAGATGAGAGGTGAGAATCTTAAGAGAGAGTCCGATAATCTAACATATATATAATAATTGTTGAATATAGCATTTATAATTGCTGTTTTCTAAAATATTCTTACATCGGGCTCTGGTCTATTTTATTGCATATTCTCTTCTCTCCTGTATCTATTATATCAGGTGTCCAGTCGCAGGGACGCCAACCATAGAGGATTAATATTTTGATGAGCTATGGATGCTATGGAGTTTTGGATATTCTTTAGACGCTTTCATATTGATTGATTTATTCTTTGTAGTTGATCTTTTATTTAGGGCATGTCGCCCAAGAGGATTTAAGTATTTCCATTCTATCCTAGTCAGTTAATGTATTATGTCAGTTTTTGATACATTTGGTTTTATTGGAGTTTATTATATTGAGATATTAAACTGGAGAGTTTTATTCCAGTTGCATTTAATTCAGTTTTGATATTACTCAGATGTTATTCATTGTGTGAATGGATTGTGTTAAATGGTTTATGTTTTAAAAATGGAAATTTTAATTATATTAAAATTTGGAATAATCTTTTTAACAACTTCTTAGTTGGATATTAGGTGATTAATAATAAAAAAAAGACAAGGTTTTTCGACAGTGATGATAAGAATGAGCCAACTGTAAATTATGTTTTAATTGGGTATAGGACTGATCACCCGGTAATTAAGTAGGTGGAGTGTTACAATGATATCACGTCGACCTCAACTTCTAGTCCATGAGGCTTTTTTGGCAAGTATGGATCTTCGCCAAAATCATCACTTCTTTCTATATTGTTATAATCCCTTGCTCAGACTGTAGATTCTAACCTCTTTCGATCATTTATATTGTAATTCCGATCAACAAACTTGCTCAACTTTCCTTGCCATATAATATTTTCAATATCATTCTTTAGCGCAATGCAACTGTTGCTTTTGTGCCCATGATCCCTATAGAAATCGCAGTACTTGGACTTATCCCTCTTGTTGGGGGTGTATTTAACTTTTTAGGCCAATTAAGTTATCTATTTCGTTTGATTTCCTCCAGGATATGGTGAACACCCTTGTTGAGCAGGGTATATTCATCGTATTTCTAATCCAATCTAGCTTCTTGTCTTTCTGATCCCTTTTTAAGGAATAGGAATTATTTTTCTGACCTTCACATTTGGTCTCCGGAGCTTCCTTGACTGCCATAGCTTCTTCGACATTCATAATTTTTCCAGCTTTAACCATTAGTTTTGTTATGGTTTTGGGTGTATTTTTTGCTAAGGCATAGTAAAGATCTTTAGCAAGTAACCCACTCATAAGTGCTGTTATGGCTATTTTCTCCTCACAGTCTACCACATCTAGTTTTTCATTATTAAAACGAGTAATATATTCTCTAGTGCTTTCTCCTGGCTTTTGTCGCACGGTCAAGAGATGAGTGATACTCTTTATCGACTTATCCATAAAACAAAAGTTATCAACAAAAAACTCAGTTGACTGATGAAAACTAGATATTTTACCTCTTGGGAGATTATTATATAAAATATGAGTTGGCCCTGTGATAGAACTGGAGAAATATTTACACCTTATCTCGTCGGGCTTTAAGTAGATGTCGCTAGCAGCTTGATATTGCTCTATATACAAGGCTGGATCAATTTTCCCATCATATTTGGGAGTAACCACTGGTGGTTTGAACTTAAAAATTGTGGGGTATTCCATAATTACTTGGATGAAAGGTGATCCTCTGATGAAACTCCTTTACAATAGATTATTTATTTTCGCCTTTTTTCCTAGACGATCTTCCAACCATTGCATGGATCCCTTCCATGAATGCTCCTCTGGTTTAGACTTGGCCGAGGTAGATTTAACGGCCTTGATGTGCCTATGTGCTGAACTTTCCTCCTGAGAGATCAGCTCGGCACGCACAGAGCCCCTCATACCGAACCTTCTTAATATTCACGACATTGATCTTTCTCGCTATGATGTCCTTTGGTTACTCGAGGAGTAACTCTAATTTATAATTATAGATAAAAATATAAGAAATAACTCAAACTACACACACAAGAGACATGGATTTTAAAGTGGTTAAGTTATAAAATATCCTACGTCCAATGTTGTTATTATTCAGTAGGGTTTACAATAGCTCACTATGGTGTACATATGAGTGATTCGAGTTGTCCCATGATCTAAGGGAGTAGTTCATATTTATAAGGGTGCAAAAATCCTAAAGATGGAGCGCCTTTATATTGCCAAGCATTACATATGTTTACAATAATTAAAACTCTTAGAATTCAGTGCTAGTTTGTATCCCATCCGAATAACTATTGATATTCCTATTGGTTGGACTTCTAGAGCTGATAAGCATTTCAGCTGACTAAGAGTATATGAAACCGATCAGGTAGGCTGGTCAGCCATATTAGATAACAGGTGTGCATTTATCATTGGTCCACGTGGGAGTGTAACTTTTACATACAATAGTATGCTCACTCGTTATCCTCTGCACTGGAGGCCAAGGAAAATTCCTATGACAAAGGATAGGATGAACCCTTTGGTCTTACTAAGAAAATGTAGACTACATCCGTATGTCTTTCTTTAAGAAAGGTTGGGATAAAGTTTTGGCTAAGGATGTGATAAAGTGTTGGCTAAGGCTGGGGTTCCTCCCGAGTCCTCGATTTTTAGTGATTATAATATTGGTTTATCCCCCAACCTTGAGGATGAAGGTGAGGTGGATGACGCCGAGCAGGATTAAAAGGGTTCTAAGCACTCTACACCATAATGACCATTTTACAACTAATGTAATATTTAATTAGTAAGTGTTTATAACACTTATAAAATTAACAACGATTTTTTACGCTTACAAAATTTGTAAGTGTTCAAAACCATTGCTATATTTGTGGTTTTATTATTACCCCAACTTACAAGCGTAATATAGTCTTTAAATAGTTTAAACAAAATTGACATTGTATAACATTCACAAAAATCGACTATTCCCAAAATTAGCTCTCTAACCTAATTTTCCATTCCTCGTCTTCTAGAAGGGTTTCGTCTCGTTTCTTTCGCCCTCGACTATTCACAAAATCAAAACCTAAGGTTTGTCTTCTTTTCCTCACCTATCTCCTTTTTGTAATCTCTATTTATAACTTATTGGATCTATACTAGTTTATTTTATATATCTTTTTATTTTGTTTGGATGATATACGAATCATGATGCATTTGCAATTTCAATGTTAGTGGATCAACTCTAGTTTCAAGTACTGAGTGAATAAAAAAGGTTTCCTTTTTAAGGGTTGTTCCATGCAAAACTTAATAAGTCTCATATAATCATCTAGAAATAATCATATAAAAGGAACATTAGTGTTGGGTAATGATATGTACATGGTGCTTCGGGATTTTTATGTATTTAACATACTTTTAGGTTCAGTCTTCTCGCTTGATCGTGTTTTCAATAATGGTTTAATTATTGTTGTCGACCATTGTATTTACTAATTCCCTTGTGCAAATGAGGCAATACTCATTTGAAATTCAATCTTCACTATTAATTTTTTGTTAATTAAATGACTGGTATTTTTGCAAGTTAGTGCCTTTATTAATATAAAATTTGGGCTTCTTCTACTACTTGAGAAAGCGTGTAGATTGCAAAGTTGTGAGTATGGTTGAGACATATGATTATGTTAAAAGTATTGAGTATCTAGTAATAGAATTGGTCCATCGAATTTTGGGACTCTTCTCTATTCTAGGATTTAGTATAGGGCCTTTTTATAATTGACATGTGATTTAACTGTTTGTTTCGTTCGATGCTTTGGCTCCCATAGTTGATACTCTAAAGTAAGACGTTAAATGGTGAAAAAATAGATGTAATGGTGGGGGGAAATATAGATACTCATGATGTATCACATTGACACAACATTTTATCTCTTTTCGTACCTAATCGGTTTCATAGACTCTTAGAATTGGTAGGCCATGTGAAAGCTTTTAGCCATCATGCATATGGCCATGACATGACTACACTTTAAATCTCCTAAAAGGTTTTGTGTTGTTAGTTTGATCCCACATTTCTTTATTGTGCCCAAGATATCACATTGACACTACACCAAAAACAGGAATCTGGCACGGTTTAAAACTGTGCCAGATCAAATCTGGCACGACTTTGAACTGTGCAAGAATCAGGTGTTCCAAAATGACCATTTTTTTCTGGCACGGTTTAAAAGTGTACTAGATTTGACCAAACAGAAACACTTCTGGCACACTTTTAAACCGTGCCAGAATTTGATATTTTTGGCACACTTTTGACACAGTTTTTAGCTGTGCCAGATTGAGCACATTTTGATAAACTTTTGGCACATTTCAAATCCGTGCCAAAATTTGATACACTTTTGGCACGGTTTTGAACTGTGCCAAATTTTTGGATAAAAGAAAAAAAATTATTTAAAAATAAGAAAATTCACAAATTGCAAATCTTGCACGCTGTTGATAAATTAATGTATATACAAACTTTAAAATATTACAAGTCTTTAGTAGTTCACAGACCAAAAAAAATTGGGCAGAGTTTCCTCTATTTTTTGGACATTCTAAAACCTGCTAATATAAAACTTGCGTAACATAAAGCCCACACGGCCACAAAATATAATAATAAACTTACAAAAGCCCGTACGACCATAAAAGTGAACAATAAAATTACAAAAGTCCGCACGGCCATAACACAAAAAAATAGAATCATGAATAAACTCCTTGTTGTAAACCATTGAGTTCTCCGTGTGTTCCACGTGAATAAATGCTAACGATAAAATGTTATCCTGCAAAAAAAAAATAAGATACAAAAAAGATACGATATTAGTAACCAAGTAATTTATAAAAAAAAAAGCCTACTCAAGGTAAAAAATTACATATAGGAGTTGCAATTATTATTATATTCTACAATTGAAAATCTTACACAAGTAATGACTACCTGATCCGTTCCTACGAGTTACAGTAGTCTCGTGTGAGGTGTTAGTGCTTCTTACGGGATCATTTGGGGGCTGGTTTGGGTTTTCACCCTTCAACGGATTGTTTCTAAGCCTAATCCATATATTATACAATTATCGTCATATTCTCAAACCGATAAGCCCGTGACTATGTTATCATTTCATAAAGTTACATTGGTCCCGTGCGAGGTGTTCGTGCCTCTTACGGAGTCGTTTGGAGGCTGGTTTGGGTTTTCACCCTCAAAGGGCTTGTCTTTAAGCGTAATCTACATATTTTGAAATTATCATCATATTCTCAAATCGGGAGACCCGCGACTACGTGGGCAGTTCGTACAAGTTACATTGGTCCCATGCGAGGTGTTCGTGCCTCTTACGGGGCATTTGGGTTTTCACCCTCAAACGGCTTATTTCAAGCCTAATCTACATATTTTGAAATTACCATCATATTCTCAAACCAAGAGACCCATGACTACGCGGTCAGTTCGTATAAGTTAAATTGGTCCCGTGTGAGGTGTTTGTGCCTCTTATGGGGCCGTTTGTGGGTTGGTTTGGGTTTTCACCCTCAAACGACTTGTTTTTAAGCTTAATCGATGTATTTTGAAATTATCATCATATTCTCAAATAGGGAGGCCCGTGACCACGCTGTCAGTTCCTACAAGTTACATTGGTCCTGTGCGATGTGTTCGTGCCTCTTACGGGACTAGTTTGGGTTTTCACCCTCAAACGGCTTATTTTCAAGCTTAATCTAATTATTTTGAAATTATCGTCATATTCTCAAACCAGGAGACCCGTGACTACGCGATCAGTTCGTACAAGTTACATTGGTCCCGTACGAGGTATTTGTGTCTCTTACGGGGCCGTTTGGGGGCTGGTTTGGGTTTTCACCCTTTAAGGGCTTGTTTTTAAGCTTAATTAATATATTTTCAAATTATCATCATATTCTCAAACTGAGAGGCCCGTGACTATGCTGTCAGTTCGTACAAGTTTCATTGGTCCCGTGAGAGGTGTTCGTGCCTCTTACGGGGCCGTTTGGGGGTTAGTTTGGATTTTCACCCTCAAACATCTTGTTATCAAGCCTAATCAACATATTTTGAAATTATCGTCATATTCTCAAATCGGGAGACCCACGACTACGCGGTCAGTTCCTACGAGTTACATTGGTCCTGTGCGAGGTGTTCGTGACTCTTACAAGGCCGTTTGGGGGTTGGTTTGGGTTTGCACCCTCAAACTGCTTATTTTTAAGCCTAATTTAGATATTTTCAAATTAACGTCATATAATGGGCATTCAAATTGTAAAACATGATGAGCCTACAAATCAAGTGGAGAAAATGGCTAGCACTTCATTGACAAAAATATAGTACCTAGCAATAGCAGAGAGTTATCTTTGATCTTCTTTCACATTCATCAGCTTTGCGAGAGAATAAACTGCAAATAAAAACATATTAGTCAATTATTTGTTCATTATTTGTCCAATATGTTCCAACATGTTCATAAAGCTATCCTTATGTCCATTATTTGTCCATTTTAATGTTCACTCTCCTTATGTCCTACCATTATTAGTCAATTACTCTATAGAAAGTAAACTATAAAGGTGTCGGGCAGTGGAAGCGTGGGGTTGTTGTATGCATATATGCACATCATCATATATGCACCATATATGCAGATAGCTACTGTGCACATATGCATACTGCTGTTGCATATGTGCATACAGTTGCTGCGCACATATGCATACAACTGTTGCATATATGTTATTGTATGCATATATGCATACAACGTTTCACCATCTACATGCTAACATTTCACCATCTACATGCTGAAATATTATATGTTATGTATCTCTAAGTATAGCAATGACTATTACAAGATTATCAAACCATTATTTGATAAAATTGAAATCTTTGGCACCCAAAATTTTTTAAATCACTCATTATTTCGAATCAACTTATGATATGAAATAGTATAGAAACAAGTCTTCACATATAATAACTAATTATAGGCAAATGACTTCTTAAGATTAAAAGATAAACCATAGGACAGTTCTAACTATAGGCCTAGAAGAGCTGTAGATTAGTTTTTAGGGATATAAACATTTTTATAATATGCCAACAATTCATAGAGCTCTCATCACTAAGGAATACACTTTCCAACAATTCATAGAGCTCACATTCACCAATCTTATAAGATCGAATAACAAGCAAACAATATTAATAGATACTCAATATAGATAAAAGCGTAAGGTTATAAATAAAAAAAGAATCTCTAAAACTGAAAAGAATACCAACCAGCGTGATCTGCCCCGTATCAGAAGAACTCATTGTATTGTCATCAACTATCATCATAATATTGGTTTATATAATTATATAACATGTGTGTTTAACTCAAATATACACATTATAGCCTCAAATGTATATAGTGAAAGTGTAGTAGTGGACATAGAGGCTCAGGCATTATTCCTCGAGGCGCTATAACCTTAAAGGTTTGAGGCGTGGGTACAGTGTCACTATAGCCTCAAAGGTTTGATGATTTGAATCTTGTTCTCCCTCTGAATTATAATGTTATTGCCATGCCATCGCTCATATTTCCAGTGATTGAGTTTGAGAATGTAATGAAATGGTTTTGTTATACATCTGATTTTATGGTTTGGCCTATATATATATATATATGTGTGTGTGTGTGTGTGTGTGTGTGTGTGGTGTAATGAGTTAGGTTTGGAAAATATGTATTCATTCTTATGTATATTACACTTATAAAAAGTTACGTTCAAGTGTATATTACAGTGTAGTTCCAAATCTCAAGTCAATGTTAAAGAGCAACTTATTTGTGGAAAATGAAATTACCTTTATGGAATATAAGCGTGGAAGCCTAAAATCCAAAACTTCTATGATGTATCCTCTAAAGCCTGTCACATTTAAAAAGGAAAAGTACTCAGTGAACCTTAACCGATTATTTGATTTTCCAATTAACTTTGAGGATATTAATAATTCTTCTAAGATTGAAAATTGCAATTTAATATCTCCAGTGGCAAAGGGCATTTCTGAAGATGAGGAGAGTAGAACACTAAGGAATGTAATGATTTTAATCCTCACTTAATTCCCATTAACCTTAAAGACCTCATATTTAAAGCTCAATTATATAAGAACCGCAATCTTATCTCCCTCAACTTAAGTAGGTCACAGAAAAGAGCCATCAATTTTGAAGCCAAAGAAGACATTGCCTTACATGATGGGACCAAACTGAAAGCTGAATTAGCTCAAGAAGCCATAGAGAAAATCACTAAGTGCTATGACAACCTTTTCTCAAAGAGTCTGTAAGGAAATTAAATCTTCATCCTTGGACCCTAAAAAAGCGGAGGAGGAGATGATTAAACTAAATCAATAAAAAATATAGAGGTGCACAAATTAGAACACCTTGTATAGTCAGACAACATTATCTCATTTTTTCTTCTAAACTACAAAAGAAGTTAAAGTGAGATTAAAGTTATCCATTTTCAATAGAGTTAAGTTGATACATTCTACTATGCCTTTACAACAAAAATAAGAATAAATAGAACCTTAACCAAAATTTAGATGGTCAAAACATTTGCCGATGTTGAACACTTCATGGGCTACACGTTCATCTTATCTAAAATATAAACATATATACAAAATAAAAGTAGATGAGATGACATATCGTATCAATACCATATGAAATACATTAGGGTATGCTCAATATTGAGATTCGAATCTCAACATACTATGAACTATCGAATCTTAAATAGAAACTTAAGAAGCAGAACTATTGAATCTCAAGCAACATACAATGTATTACCTGTGTATTATTTTTCAGGAAACATCATCCATTGGTTTTATTATGGTGCGTTGGATCTTATACTTGCCTTATTCTTCGTAGGTGACTCCTCCATGTTCTGAGACTTTTCGCATTGCATAGGAGACAAATACCTCAATACACGGGCCTACCTATATCAGCATGTCGTAATGTCACTGGCCAGTTCACAATTCATCTTTTGGCCATGCATGGCCAACTAGACCCCTGAGGATTATCGTATAATTTTTTAAGGTGTTGTGTTGGACAAATATGGTGATATTTTATCCATCCTATCATACCTTATAGCATACATAATCATATATACATGCCCATGCGTATTCTCGGACGATATTGTTGGGGGATATAAAGAAAAAATAAACTAACATCCAATGAAAGTCGATCATTTACTAATAACATTTATACTATAAGAGAAGTAAAGAATGCTCACAAAATTTACCTAATAAAATTTATCACCTAGCCAAATATTTTCTATTCCAACAGTAATAAAAGAAACACTCTCTTTGACTTTTCCCCAATATAATTGCATCATTAGACTTGTCGCCATAGAAATTCATAAATTAGAGTTATCGTCTGCATGTGCATCAATCCACTTGTACCTTTTGCATTGAGTAATTTTAAGACAACTCTTACTTATGAGTTGTGACTCAATTTTAAATGACGATCCATGGATATCATATGCCAACCAATACATTTGTAGCAAGTCAGTGAATCACAAAAAGTAAGTCACAATCAAGAATTAGTCTAGAATTACAGCTTATGCATTATCTGTTGCATTGGGATAAGTCTAATTTTTTAACTTATAGGGAGTAATTTAATTATGCAATAATCTCAGGGGGTAAAGTTAAAATAAAAAGAAAAAGAAAAACATGGAAACCTAAAACTTATCTCCGAATCCATACATCGTCAAAGACTGTAATTAAAATCAGATTGTACTCATCCAAAAAAGTGTTTGTCTGGTAAATTCATCCATTCTGAAAGGTCAGGTAATCTCACCTGCACCACAAAGTCTGGACTTTGATTGTAAAATTTCTTGTCCATAAATTGAAGAAGGATCTGCAGGCAAAGATTTTTGAGCTGCACCCAAACTAACCTCCCCTTTTATGTCCTACAAATTCCATAAAATTATAAACCCAAGCATGGAACCAAAGATAATGAATCGAATAAATAAATTCATATAAATAATCTATAGTTCAAGTACATACAGTGGTCGGTTGAGACCGCCCCTGAATTTGCTGCGAAGCCGCAGACATGCTCCCAGAATTGCCTTGTATCAACTCACTGAATCAACAATAAAAGTAAGAGAAACTGATGAGCAAATTAACTAGCGGAGTAAAAGTGACAAATATCAAGTAGACATACATGGCCCTACCGATTTTACCCTTGATGATTTGTTGCTGATTTGAGAAGAGCCATCATATTGGCATCAATAAAAGATAGTGTTGGAATACACTGGCGGATGGCTTCCCCATCATTCCTTCCGAGTTCATAGAATTTATGGGACCTCCAAGGGGAGGATGATTAGGATCCCTTCGTTTCAACTAAGCATTCAGCTACTGCATGAGTTGGAATTGTTGTATTTGCATCAATTACTAACCGTTGCGACATCAATTATTAACCCCATAGATGATCCAAGGCACCATAAGCCTCCAAAGTGATCAAAATGACCAAAGTGACGAACGAAATACCTGAGACTCCAAAGTGACAGCAAGCGTGAAGAACTCCAAAGTGATGGCACACATGAGACTCTAAAGTGATGACAGTCATGGGACTCCAAAGTGACTAAGACGTGGGACTCCAAAGTGACTAAAACGTGAGAGATAAAAGAGCCGAGTGGGAGACTCCAAAATGAGAGTGATGCAACTTGTTACAACTCCAACAATTACTGATTGTATAAGACGGGAAGATTACCGTAAAGCGTAATTGATCTGTCGAAAGATTTTAGATCTAGATTCTTTGATTTTTATCCTAATTTTAAATTTGACCATTGACGAGGCAGTTGTTCTACTATAATATGTGACGATTTCTGGTGTTTTCGTAGTATTTTGATGTATTCTTACTTTTTAATATAATTATTAATATGTGTCGATGCCTTACTAGTCAACAAAGTGTCAACCACTATTTTTACTTTTAGAACTGATTTGAATTTTAGAACTAGAACGATCTATATTTATTTGTATAATCACATATGTTTGTATGTTAATAATCCTTGAATAGTTAGATGAATCTGTAAGTTATGTATATTCCTGGCATTTATTTGTTGTTTGGTACGAAGATATTGAAACTTGAATGCCCAATCCTTTAGGTCGTATTCATCATAACTGAACAAGGATTTTCATTTTCACACTAGGGTTGAGGATTCACTTTGACACTAGTTTTCAATCCTTCATAACTATGATTCAGTAGCTCATATTGAAGTCCAAAAGGTAACCCACCATATATTTATAATATCCATCAATCTTATCGGATAAATAAGGTAACACGCCATTGATATTCAATAGTTTAGGAATATTTATAAGTAGATTTTCAATATTGTGGGTATATAGATATTAAATAGTATATATTAATTTTCTACAAATGCAGCTCAATATACAGAATGTCATCAGAATTTAGCAAATAGTGAATGAAGGAACATGAAAGAGGTAGTGAAAAATATACTAATGGGGATGCTACATTCATTAACTTTGTGAAGAGTAACGGTAGCAGCCAAACCAAATTTTCATGCCCATGCATTAAATGTGAAAATGGAAAATTTATAGAGCTTGAAAACATCTATTTTCATTTTCTTCATTATGGTATATCTAAGTCTTACACATTTTGGCATTTTCACGGGGAAAACGAACTCGTTAAAAGAAAATAAACATGTCCCTGATGATCCTAGGATGGAAAAACTTATACACTACGCATTCGAAATGTTCAATCATGAAGTTGATCATTTATCAAGTGAAATTTTTAGAAAAGGGGACAATAACAATTGTAGTAATGAGGAGTTAAAATACAAAAAGTTACGTTGCAAGACAAGTGAACCGTTGAACCCATCAACTTTTGAGAAACATAAAATGATATGTCAAGTTGAAAAATTATAAAGATAAGATATGGTTTATCAGATAATAGTGTTTTAGAATTTTCGTAGGTGTTTAAAGAGTTTTTGTCGAAAGTAAATAAATTACCATCCAAGAATCCATCCATAACAAAACATAACTAAAGAAGTTAGTCTGGATTATAATATAATTCATGCATGCAAAAATTATTGTATATTATATAGAAAAGAACATGAAATGAAGGAAAAATGCCCAGTATGCAACCTATTTAGGTATAAGTTGGGAATAAATGGGGAGGATAAAGTATCTCTTAAGAAAGTTAGACATTTTCTCCCGATTACAAGGTTCAAGAGATTATTCACCATACCATCTATTGAAAATGAGATGACTTGGCATATTAGAGCGCAATGTAGCAAAAATGGTGTGCATCATCTTATTGATTCGTTTATTTGGAAATTAGTTTATTGATGTGGCCAGACTTTGCGGCTGAAAAATGTAATGTCCATTTTAGTATCCCCACTAATGGTTTTAATCCGTACGGGGATCTCAACTCCAATTCCAGTTATTTTCCTATCAATGTTTATCTTCTTTTTAATACGGGGTCATCTTTGTTCATGAAAATGAAGTTTTCAATGATGTCAAATCTTTGATATCCAGGTCGAAGGAATTGAGCAAAGACATTGGCATTTTCCTGGAACCTCTTCTAGACGAGTTAAAGGAATTATAGCTTCATGGTGTCATAGCGTATGACTCTTATACAAAAATCAATTTTACTTTGAGAGTGATGTTGTTGTGGTCATTCCATGATTTTCTTGCATATGGAACTTTATTGGGCTGCATAGTCCAAGGTTATAAGGCATGGCCAGTTTACGGAGAAGAGTATACTCTAAATGACTTAAGAGTAATAGGAAAATATATTATTGTGGTCATAGAATATTCCTTCCTCGCGATCACAAGTCATAGAGGATAAATGTAATTTCAACAATAAGGTTGAACATCGTAAATCTCCACGGAGGTTATCTAGTTCGGCGATTGAGAAAAAGATGGAATCCATCAAATTGGTAAACAAATTTTAGGAATAAAAAGAAAACTTAAAGGGGTAAGGATATGATTGGAGATTTTACCACTCCATGGTATCAAAGGTCTATTTTATTTGATTTTCCCATTATAAAGAGCATAATGTTTTCCATAATCTAAATGCTATGCGCATTGAGAAAAACATCATCGATCATCTTTTGTTAACCACTATAGACGAAAAAGATAGAAAAAAAGAATGTAAAGATATGGAGACCATTGGGTTAAAACGAATGTGTATGGCAGCAGATGAAAGTTTAGAAAAACTATGCAACCAAAGGATGCATTCGCAGTAAATAAAAAAATGGTTCTTTCATACTTTAAAGGAGCTAAATCTTGAAAGAGGTTTTCTTTCTAACTTGATTATTGTGTGAGTTTACAACCGCTTGGATTGAACAAACTCAAGTAACATGACTATCATGTAATTATGAAGTATTTTTTATCGTTGCTGCTTAAAAATGCTTATCTAAAACACAAGGACTTGTTAATAGCCATTCAACAGCTAAACTTATTTTTCAATATATTATGTTCCAAAGTGATTAAGAGGGGTGTTTTAGAGTCAACGAGGAAAGCATTATTTGAGGCTATGTGTGTTTTGCAGAAATATTTTCCACTGGATATTTTGTTATTACCATCCACCTCATTATACACTTAGCGGTGGACATCTTAATTTGTCGTCCGGGAAGATATACGTGGATGTATCCTTATAGAGGTGATTAAATAATAAATAATTTCGTAAGCTTTTTTATTTTCGCAAAATTTTTGATTTTTTATAATCAATATATTTTTATATGTAAGTTGATGAAATATTACAAGAAGTATGCTAATAGTAGGAGGTATGATGAAGGGAGCATTACAAAGAAATATATCGTGGGAGAATCGACTCTTTATTACATGGAGTAAAAGCAAAGACCTAGTGAAGGAAATCAGAAATATACTCATAAAGATTTTCTCGATGAAGATGATGATGAATATGTGGGCGAGGATAATTTATTACAAGGTAAGAATATCAAGTTAAACCATTACAATTTCCACTAGCACATAAGTGGGTGCTACAAAAACCAAATGGAGTGCATGAATGGTAAAAGTGTATCAATACGATTTGATATTTTTTTTATTGAAAAATACCCCATGTGTAGGTTGTTGTAGGAAGTAGGATGACTAAGTGTGTGTATTTGAATTAGTGTAGGAAATAGGATCTTTATTGGGAATCTACATTTGGTCGTAACCAAAAAACGACTATAGTAAAGAAAAAAATGAGATTTTTTTCCCATAGTTGATTAAGACGGTTCGCTCTTAATTCGACTATATAATAAAGTGTAAGTTTATTCGTGTGTGTGTGTGTGTGGGTGTGTGTATAATCATCTTTTATAACCTTTTGTGGTCATTAAAAGAGGTATTGGCCGATACCACACTTTGCCATCTAGCAAATGGGCCATTATATAATTTACAATCATATAAGAGGTATTATGTGAATGGGTTTGAATTTTTCACACATGAGTTTGATGAGTTGCGGGTAACCCAAAATAGAGGCATGTAAAAGAGGGCCATTACAAAGTTCAAGTCAAGTGAAAATAATATAAAATTACCAGGAAGAAAAGACAACATACCTTGGGATTGTTCTTAGAATATTTGAGCTGGATTATACTTATTTAAAAAGAATTGTCTTTTACTGTGACTTTATGAGAGTTGAGGATAATATAAATGGTTTCAAAGTTGATCACGACTCAAAATTAATTATGGTAAACTTAAGTAAGATAAATAGTAAGGATATAACAGACGATGATCCATTCATTCTTGCATCTGAAGCATATTAAGTGTTCTACTTAGTGGATTTTGAAGACGAAGGTTGGTCTATCATTTTCCATGTGCCGCAGAGATTAACAAGTGTTGACAAACTTGAGGTTCTTATAATGTAGCAGTATATTCATGGGGAAAATCCCAATTTGAAGAATCTTCTTTAGGACTTCTAGTATAAGTTAAAGCTGACTTTTATGGCTTCTTAATATTTACTGCTTCAACTCTTCACCTATTATATATAAGGATTTTAGACATCTCTTCAAGTTTTTTTTCTTATAATATATCTTGTTTGCATCTAAGGTTTAACGTGAGTTTGTTTCATTTGTAAATTGATTTTAGTCCTGAATGTGGTCGTGTATTATTTGTAAAATAATATTGTACATATATTCTAAATACATTGATATTTTATTTGTTCACGTAAGTTGACAACCTAAGTTTATTAGCATGCATCCTATATTTTACATGAGTTAAGTTTCATTATAACATCAAATGAAGTTGATATATCCAACCCATATGATGGTCTAAACGGATCATCTCCAAACTCAATAATTATGGTTTAAATCAATCAATATAATCAAGTAGCAGGTCATGAGAAAAGCCGATTCATGGCTCAACTTGGTAAAAATGGTCTAGGCTTAGCTCCCAATATTATAAACTAATTGGCTCAAAGTTCTGGAAACGTACAAAGAGGGTGTTCGAAAAAAAAGCATGTAAGACTTCTTACATATAATTCATTTGTTCATTATCTTTGCTTTTTTTTATCATTACACATTTCTTATAATTTTTAAATATCAATTTTCCTATTATAGAAAATATAGCCTCCCGAAAAGTTACAAGATCATTTGCTACAAAAGTAAGGGCAATCAATCTAAGGCATATCTATTTTATATATGTAAAATGGAAGCCTATAGTTATTACTCCTCCATGTGTAAGGCGTCCACGTAGGACTGATATATTCAATTCATTTCTTCTCTTTATCTCCTCCAAATTGTTTCTCTGTTATTTCTTCCATGAGTTGGAAATAAACTGTCACGCCAAAACCAATTTCACATCATCAAATCCACTCCCTTTCTTGCTCCAAAAGCCTTGAAAACAAACCGTCACAGTCCATGATCACACACATCCCCCTACCCACCTCCCCCTCACTGTCACACACCCAAAGACCTATAAACTTCTACCCCTCTTCTATCATATTCATACACCTCTCTTTATTTTTCTCTCAAATGTTACAAATGGATCAAAGATGGGAATCCAACATTAGTGTGGCCGCTAGTTGTCCTAGGTGTGCTTCTACAAACATAAAGTTTGTTATTAAAACTATAGTTTATCTCAACCTATGTACTTTTGCAAAGGTTGTAGAAGATATTGGACCAAAGGTGGATCACTTAGAAAAATACCCGTTGGAGCAGGTAGAAGAACCCAAAGATAAAAATCAACTAGACCCATTTTACAGACCAACCGAGTTTGCCCAAGTACAGGAAGGTCCAGTATTAACCCCAAAAAATGATGGATCATCGAATATTGATATGGCTGTTGTTTTTGCTAACTTCTTGAACCAAAGTTCAAATTCGGAAAATAAGGGTAATCATGTGATCTAATCATTGAAACTGAGATATCTTAGGTCGAGGAAGGTTTTTCGGGTCATGATCTGAATGTGTTTGAGCTAGGGACTTTATTATCTGATGAGTTATGAAACTTTGGTTGGCACCCAATGGTGTATTTGATTTTGAAGGTTTATGTTTTGGCCTTATTTTATTCTCTTCAGAGATAAGTAAAAGGTTTTAATTTCTAAATCATGTGCGCCTGCTGAATATTTGTCTTTTATGAAATTGATTTTTTTTAATTCTTTAAAACAATACAATGTAATAATATATCCCAAATTTGGAAAATAAAAATATTACTTGTTCGAGGAAATTGTTAATACATTTTTTACTCGATATCAATATCATTTTTGGTTCGATCGAGACGAATAGCATATTATTTAAAATATTAAAAATTGAAAACATTAGTAGGACTCAATGAATTGGCTCTGCAAATCGACGATATAAAGCTACGTTAGATAATAATTTCAGATATTAGTAATTTCAAATATAATCAACTGTTTTTTTCCAATTACTCTATCTCATTATATTGAAAAACTATAAATTTTTACTCCTTTTTTACTTTAGGATGATGATATGTTTTTTTTATTAATATATCTCCACACACTTTTCCAATTACACCAAGAAGATTCAAAATTGCCATGTGTGGAAGATAATGAATGGATTCAAAATTGTCATGTGTGGAAGAAAATGAAAGGATGCCAGTAGAAGTTAATTATTTGTGTAAGACACAGCCATTATTATGACTATTGTTATTTTTATTACTATAGAAACGGTTGTGTTATAAATTATTGTTTAGAATAAAATAATTATTTACATTTCCAAAGTTTTAAAAATTATTTGAAAAGTATATTAAATAATTTGTTATAGATTACATATTGGTAGAAATCTACGTAAGCTCATTATTTAAGCGTTGTCAAAGGTGCAATATTATTATTCTCAACTTTATATCAATGATTGAATTCATCTATTGATTCAAGTTTTCATTTTAACTCAGAAATATGTGGTATCTTAAATAATAATCAATTTTTAAGTCAATCGTTAAAGGATTAGCTCATGAAAAAAGATTTCCACATTTATGCATTAAAATACGATAAAAATATTATATGCACCTGCGCATCGCGCGGATTGCATGCTAGTAAATCCACATTACGGAAGAACTATTTTGATAAGTATCCAATAAATGCCAAAGGGTTGGCCAATGTACCCTCAAGTGTTAAGTCGGAATAGTGCAAAGAGTTTCTGGAGCATGAGAGTACGAAAGAAGTTATATGAAAAAGAAAATCAGGAAAAAATAATAGGGAAAAGATTAGGGCCACTCACATAAGTGAGCGCGATGGGAATGCCCAAGTCGAGTAAAATATGTTATGTATTACTATTATGTTTTACTTCTTTATTTGATTACTCTTATCTTAAAAATAATATATGTTATGTTTTTTTTGTAAACCAAGAAAGTACATACAAACCCAATTTGTGTTGATGTATGGATAGCTAGCCACACATGAAAAGGTGGGTCAATAATATAGAGCATTCCTCTAACCATGGTATTTTTTATAAATATTGAATGATGATCATTACATGGAAATGTTATACATTTAAATGATTAATCATGAGACTCCTATATATTTAACATGTCACATGATAAGGTGTTGGAGAAGAAAAATAGTTAAAAGAAAGTATTAGTGAGAACACCAACCATTCACAATCATTTAGAAACAATGATGTATCCCAAGTCTTTGGTGTTAACAAGCGAGGGCACACTCGTGGTGTCGGTTCCACGATTTCGCTATCATCTATCAAGGCTTTGACTCTAGCTTTATCTTTATTTGCAGTTGAAAAGGTCGATGGGCAGTAAATGAAAAGTTAGTTTCATACATTAGAATTCAAGATGAAAGGCATGAATGATATATTAAGCAATACAGAGACAGTGATTGGTGTAAGGACATTTTTGTCCATTATCAATTTGTATGTCGTACGCCGTTACACCGTTGAAGAAACTCAAGATTGCATCTACGTCAACGGATCTGAATATCAAAGCGTCTTCAACATCATAACCTCTGCGAGAATGAACTTGAACACAAGCTTTGCTACTGTTCAACCTTTGTAGGGAGATCTTTGCAATCGAGGGCTGCGTGTTATTGCTGAGGGAGTCTCTACAAAGTGTTATGGTTGCGTGTCATTGAGGAGAGTTGCGGTTCTTCCTTTGTTGTTTGGGCTGCGAGTCCTTGGAGGGTGTTGCGTGTATTCTCTTGCTGAGTTCAAGACTGCGTGTTTTTGTGGGTTGGCTGCACGTTGATCCATTGGAGATTTCTCTATGTAATTGTAAGCTGTGATTTATATATTCATAGTGAAATAAAGGTTTTACCCGAAAGGGTTTTTTCCCTGAAATCTGTGTCTCAGAATATTTTTGTGTCAAATGCTTTCTTTATTTATGGGTTGACACACGCACCTTAGATGCATGTTTAGGGGCTATATTTATTTGATTTAAAAGTAGACTCTAATTAAATAAGGGTTCTTGGAAACTTGTGAATTTAATCAATTATCACACAGTCGCACTTTTCAAATTGGTATCAGAGCGGGTTACGCTAATTTATCGTGTATTCATATTTTCCACAAAATCGTGTGATATTGATTTTTTTTTAAAAATTAGTTTTGTGAAAATTCGCATTTTTTCCTATGGAGCAATTATATAATCAGATGCCTATGTTTGACGGGTCTAATTATGCCTAATGAAAAGCTCGTATGAAATCGATTTTAAAATCTATTGACGAGCGTGTTTGGTTGCTTTGCAAAAATGGTTGGACTCCTCCCATGGTCACTGTTAATAACATCACCACTTTAAAACCCGTGTCAGCCTGGACTGAAGATGATTATAAATTGTCCAATTTTAATTCCCGTGGTCTGAGTGCTATTTCTGGAGCTATCTCTCCAGATGAGTTTCTCCGAATTATGACGTGTACCACGTCTAAAGAGGCTTGGGATGTTTTGAAATTGACACATGAGGGTATGAACGCGGTTAAAGAATCAAAATTACAAAATTTGGCCACCCAATTTGAAACTATCACCATGTCTGAGTCTAAATGCTTTGATGATTTTTATGCTCGCTTGTCAGACATTGTTAACACATGTTTTAATTTGGGTGAGGTGATTGATAACATGCGTGTCGTTAAAAAGATTTTGAGATATCTCCCAAAGCGCTTTATTCCTAAAGTCACTGTTTTGAACTCTTTGGAAAATTTGAAATCCCTTAAGTTGGAAGAACTTGTAGGAGATCTTCAAACCTATGAGATTGACATGTTTCCCAAAACCATTAAGGCTAAGGATAATGGCATTGCCTTAAAGACTCATTGTAAGAAAAAGAATGAAAAGTTTATGAGTCCGATTATGAGGGAGACTTTGATTTTAATGATATGGCCTTGTTTGCAAAGAATTTTAAAAAGTTTCTCAACATGAAGAAAAATAATTTTTCCAACAAAAATAGATTTTTTGAGAAAAATAAAAAGAAAGGAAAGGCCAAAGAAAGCGATGAGAGGGAAAAAGTGAATGACTCTGATGATGAGTGTGAGGTAGATTTTGAGAATGTGACTTGTTTTGAATGTGAGGGTAAGGGTCATAAGTCATTTGAGTGTCCTACGTGGCTTAGAAAGAAAGGAAAGAAAGTAGCCATGCCCGCCACACTTAGTGATAGTAGTGAAGATGAGGGTAATGAGACTGGTGGTGAGAAGTTTGTATCTTTTTCGAGTCGTGTGAGCAAACCCACTTTGTCTCATATTGATAATGGTCATGAGAGCACCAGTGATGACTCAAGTGTTTCTAGTGGCGATGAGAGCGAGTTTGAGAGTGGAGATGAAAGTGATCTCCAAAAATCTTTTAGAGATTTGTACACCGAGACCTTGAAAATAAAGAAGTATAATCGAGATTTAGGTCGTCGGGTTTTAGATTTGGAGAAAGAGAAGGAGGTTTTGAGAAAGGAGAAGTGTGATTTTATCGAAACATTGTCTAGTCTGACGACACGTGTATCCCAACTCGAGAGTGATCTCGAACGTGCCAGGGAGGTCAAAGTCAATTTTGTGAACGCACCTAAGAAGGTTAAAAAGGTGGTTCATAAGGATAAAGGTGAGAAGTTAGGAATAAGTCATGACGGTGCTTCTACTTCCCAATTAGCACCCGAGTCGGTTCCCACTTTCGTGTTTGATTCACGTGAGTCTCAACCTAACCCACCTAGGCGTCCCATTCCTATTAGGAAAGTGCGTCCTAGAGTTTTTGAGAGAGGTGTTCCTAGGCCTATTTATGTTTGCTCACATTTCAAGAGGAGAGGACACCTTAGGGAATTTTGCTTTAAGTTGGGGTATGTGTCACGTTTTGCTTCTACACGTGTTTCTGGCACACATGCTCCCACACATGATACTTTACATGCTCCCAGAGACTACATGAGAGAGTTTGCACATTTAGGTGAGCAAGTTAAGTTTTTGGTCAAAACTTCACAAGAATTGATGGAGGTTTTTCATAAGTTATCACCACCTTTGGAAAACCCCTCCGCACCTAATGATTGAGGTTTGACTTCTTTAATAGCATAGGGTGATTTTCATGATGACATTGTTTGCCTATTGCTAGTGTGTATCATTTTTGTATGTTTTATTTTTTTTTTAAATTTGAAAAATACAAAAAGATTTTATTTTGATAAAATTTTGAGAAAATCCAAAAAGATTTTTGTATTTTGTTAGCACCGTTTATGGATGGACACTTAGGATGACCGAGTCACAACATCATTCCATTATTTTCATGTGACTATTTGATAGTGTTTTGAGATAATAGGTCAATTCATCCATGTGCTTTATAATGTTTGGAGGAATTAAGATGTAATTAAGTGTTACTTCCTACATGTTTGGCTCATATTTCCTTTATTGCACACATGCACGGATTTGTTTGGTTATTTTGGTTGGGTGTTTTCACTTCAATCCTGTCCTTAAAACGAACCGAGCGCGATAAATTTTTATAAGGAAATTGTGCATATAAAAACTGTTTTATGAGTTTGTGTGTTTTATTTGAAAACGGGGAAGGGTTGCGAAAGGTTCATTTTTCCTTTGCGAATACTAAGCCACCGTTAAATTGGACCTAAAAATGGAGGAATTTATTATCCGGGGTCCAAAGAGGTTAAAAGAGCCCGAAAAATTGAAAGGCAATAAAAAGATATTCATGCCAAAAAGGGGCCATTTAGGTTTTCGTACCAATTCTCCAAAGTTTGAGAATTTAGTTTATACACCTCTAAAAGAAAATATGCATTAGGGAGTTTGGTTGGAGAATTTAAAATGGGTTTGCACATCCTTGAAATGCTTGCATATGCGCTACATAGTTTTGGACGTTATTGGGGTGGAAATCATTTTGACTTTGATTGATTGATTTGCATAAGACAATGTCATTTAAATTCAATAAATTTTTTACACCTAAGGATACTTTTTATGCTCATTCGTTAGGGGTACACATATGCATCCTGCACATATGATTGATTGAGTTGATTTACCTATCGAATGTGTTCACACCCATTCATTCCATTTCCATGACTTGGTTGTTTGAGTCTAAATCCGTGGTGTGATTTTTGTAGCATATTTTTTTCAAATGTATCTTATTTTTGTATAAAAAAATGAAAAATCAAAAATAGTTTGTGCATTTGTTTTTGAGCATCTCCTTGCAAGAGCACATTTACCATATTGTTTGATGCCCTGTTTTGTGTACCATGACACCAAGATTTTTCTTATTTGATTCATTCTTCTCATTTGTCTATTTGGGGACATCATAAAAAGGGGGAGAAAGAATTATTATATATTATGGGGGAGTTTGAATTTTTGTGGAGTTTTTGAGATTTAGCATATGTTTATCATAAATTGGTATATATGTTTAGCTCATTTCAAACTCGATATGTCACGTGGTATTTGCTTTGTCTCATATGTGTAGGTACGAAGATTGAAGATCAATATGTTGCACACCCTGATGTAAAAAGCTTTGAGCTTTGATGAGTGTTGAAGATTGAAGAACAAACGATGAAGATTTAAACATTTGTATCTTTTCATCTTTAGGGTTCATGGGAGGGTAGATTTGTACAGGTCATTAGTTGATAATTCGGATATTTTTTATGTATGTACCGGCATAGACATAGGGGGAGATTTGTAAGGACATTTTTTGTCCATTATCAATTTGTATGTCGTACGCCATTACACCATTGAAAAAACTCAAGATCGCATCTATGTCAACGGATCCGAATATCAAAGCATCTTCAACATCATAACCTCTGCAAGAATGAACTTGAACACAAGCTTTGTTACTATTCAACCTTTGTGTGGAGATCTTTGCAACCGAGGGATGTGTGTTATTGCTGAGGGAGTCTCTACAAAGTGTTATGGCTGCGTGTCATTGAGGAGAGCTGCGGGTCTTCCTTTGTTGTTTGGGCTGCGAGTCCTTGGAGGGTGCTGCGTGTATTCTCTTGTTGAGTTCAAGACTGTGTGTCTTTATGGGTTGGCCGCGCGTTGATCCATTGTAGATTTCTCTATGTAATTGTAAGTTGCGATTTATATATTCATAGTGAAATAAAGGTTTTACCCGAAAGGGTTTTTTTCCTGAAATCTATGTCTCATAATATTTTTGTGTCAAATGCTTTCTTTATTTATGGGTTGACACATTCACCTTAGATGCATGTTTAGGGGATATATTTATTTGATTTAAAAGTAGACTCTAATTAAATAAGGGTTCTTGAAAACTTGTGAATTTAATCAATTATCACACAGTCGCACTTTTCAATTGGTATGGAGATGAGGAAGTCCCAATCCACCTAACTGATTGAGTAAATGGAACATTTACATCACTTAATGTAGAAAAGTTCTCACTTGAAGATGGTGTCTTATGTGATGTCCAAGGGTTTAATGGTAAGGTTATCGATAAGGGATGGATAGACATTACCCCTCGAGACATAGTCCACAATCACATAGTTGGTTATGATAAAGAGGTGGAATTGTTATTGGACAAAGTTCTCAACAAAAATTCTTCTTTTTACTTGGGAACATACGGTAGTGTTAAGATTCTCGGAGAAGTTGGTAGTGGAAGTTGGGTCTTGTGGCTAAAGGTTTTCATCCAGCATAGTGTGGGACCCTAATGACTTATTACTTTTAATTTTTTTTACTCACTTGTTGCGGTCATGTTTGTGTTGATTATGCTTTGGACTTCATCATGCTATGGACTTTATTATGCTAGTATTTCCCATGTACTTTATTATTCTCGTTATGTCTTTCATTTTTGAATTACTTGAGTTTCTTGTTTCTATATGGTATAATATTTTTTAACTCTGCCAATGCAAATATTTACTTTGCATTGCCTATCCCCAAGACCGAATAAAGGAGGAGGGGAAGAGGTTTTTATGCTTTCTATTGGAAGTTAAGGTACATTGATTTGATTTATGTAATAAAGCATATCCTTTCATGTCTTTTGAAAGTTATTTTTAACTTAATAAAAATGGGTTGGTTTGCAATCATGTTCCAACTATGTAATCAAAAGAACCCCTAGATTTGATGCACTTAAGTTTGATATTAATTTTCTCCCATTCTGATCCACTTGTCTTGTATGGGTTTATGTTGACCGTGTACAATCAGATCTTGAGGAACTATTGAGGGCCTTAATAGAATGTTGTAAGAAATACGGGTTAAAATATAAGCCAAATGCACTAATTGAGATCCCGTTTAGTACCTTCATCAAGTCAAATGGTTATACATTAAGTTAAGTGCACTAAGTTAAGTCTCTCTCCGATTTTCCATAGACTGGACTTCACCTCACCATTGGTATGCCCTCCCACCCTCTATTTTCTCACTTTGGAAAGATCATTATAATCGCACAAAAACATCACTATCCACGGACTCGGATATATATTTGTTTAAACAAAAGGGGTTGTGGTTACCTTAATGTAAAATAAATGATGTTTCTAAATCACATGTGCTTGTTTGACTTTGAATATACAAAAAATTACATTTGACTCAATTATTTTACATTTTATCATTACATTATCCTTTAGCATAATTCATTTTATTTTCTTTCAAAAGTGAGTGAATATGAAATTTGCATTGCATATTGGGGATTTTATGAAAATCTTTGTCTTTACTGTTCTCCACTTATGTTATTAATTCTGGATTTAGAGGTCACTTCTCTAGTTTATTTTATGTCTATATTTTCTACACATTTTCATCATTTTAACTATGTTTTGTATAAAAATAACATAGTTGGTGTACAACAAATTTATAGGGCTAGAAAATGAATTGTGTACAAGCATATCAATTTCAAAATTTTCTCAACTTATATTGTCTATTTATAGTAGTGTGTACTTAGTTTCGTTTCTCGTAAGATTCACTCATTCATTACGTACAGTAGTGTAAGGAAAAATTTCCAATCGAGTCAATTTGTAGTATTGACTTAATTCCGGACAAAACGATTTGAGTTATAGGATAAAGTGTCAAGTGTATCCATTCAAGCCTATGACGCTTTTGTTGAAGATGTAGCAGACAATTTTTTGAAAGCTTCATCATTTCCGAGTTTAGTGCCATGTTTCTACGTCAACAACATTTTGATTCCAATGTCTCCAAAAGGTATGGATTCACTTTTATATATGTAGGAGACTTAAAATATTTTTATGGGTGTAATTTTTGTTTGAAATGAATTTTTATGTTAAGAACATATTTTAGAACTTTTTATTAAAGTTTTGGGGCTTAAAAACAAAAAATGACATTTTTCAAAATTTCGTTCGAAGTGTCGTTCGAACGAGTTTTGCCAACGAGGTTGCGAATTAATCCCTGTTATATCGTTCGAAGTTTCATTCCAACGAACTCGTTTGAACGAGTTTTTCCAATGATATTTTGGCCTGTTTTTTCTTTGTAATCTCGTTCGAGCAATGTCGTTCGAACGACCTGGCAAAGTCATTCAAACGACCAGGCATGGGAAACTTAAATTTTTTTGGCAATTTTTGGAAATCACCCACTAACTCAGTTTTTGTACCTGCTTTTAACCATTTCGTGGGACCATTTTTTAAAGAGAACTTTGGAGTGTTTCTATAGCTTAAGAGAGAACATTCTTCCATACCAAAAGTTCTTTGGTGTGTTTTGATGTCTAAATGATTTGGTTTCAGAAAAGAACATACACCCAATATTTTAGTTTCTCTTCCAAGCTCCCCTATATATATTTGTTGCTTGGAGAGTTTATTTGGCACCTGGTTTTCTCTACTCCATCAAAGAAGAGAGTTTGGGTTCTTCTCCACCCCTAAAGAAGTTCAGTTTGCATGTTGCGGTGTTCCCACTTGAAGAAAGGCTTCGCGTAAGGGTGACGTTGAGCAAAAGCCTCATTGGTGGATTCCAAGATTCCGGTGGAGTCCGGGGTTGTCGACAAGGCGAAGGTATTTACAAGAAGAAGCACCAAGTCTTGGACGGAGTCAAGTCGAGGAAGTAAGTCATTTGTCTTGTAATTATAAAACCATACTTAGTGGACTTTAGGCAAGGTTCGTTCGAGGTTTTTCCCATTTGGGTTTTCCTCGTACGTCATTGTGTAGTGGTTGTGATTTATTTTTTATCTTGCAAAAATCACTTAGAATGCATGTTTAGGTTAAGTAAGATAAAATTGGGTTTAATCACACTTTAGTTTAATTTGGTGTTAAATTAGTTTGGGTGAATTTTAAATTAATTTAATACAAGTCAAGATAATTTTATTTGAAAATTTTGGTTTGGCCTAAATAAAAAATGTATTAATCATTGTTAGGCAAATTTTAGGTCTTAGATTGAATTAATTTTGTTTCAGTGAAAATTTATGTTAAAGTAATTTTATTTCACTTTAGTTTAGTCTAATTTTAATTTGAAAGAAATTAAAATTTGTTTGTTGAGTTGTTTAGAATTCTAACCATCATATTTCGCATTTAAGGAAATTAATATTTTAGAAGAAATTTAATTATTTGGGATTTTCAGATTGGTATCAGAGCTAGAGCGCTAATTTATTGCGTTAAGATCCTTTTTAGAATTTTTTTGGGGTTAAAATGGAATATTTCCCATTTTCAAAGCGTATGAAATTGGCACTTAAGTCCATAGACGAGATAATTTGGCAGTCAGTCGTTACCTGGTGGTCCCCACCCATATGTTTGGTAGAAAACAAGTGTGTCCCAAAACCCGTTGAGCGTTGGAATCATAACGAACTAAAATTAGTTAACTTTAATTCCCAAGGATTGAAATCCTTGTTTAGTGCAGTTACACCGGGTGAATTCCTTCGTATCATGACTTGTGAAACCGCTAAGGAAGGTTAGGATATATTACAACTCACTCACGAGGGAACTAGTGCCGTAAAGGCTTCGAAACTCCAAAACCTCACCACTCAATTTGAAACCATCAAAATGCCAGAAAATGAAACCTTTGATGAATTTTATGCTAGACTTTCCGATATAGTTAATTCAACATTTAATTTGGGAGAGAAAATACCCGACGACCGTGTAGTTAAGAAAATTTTAAGGTCCCTACCCGATAGATTTATCCCTAAAGTGACCATTATTAATTATATACCCACCTTCCACCCTACCAAACTTGAGGAGTTAGTAGATTATTTGAAAACCAATGAACTTGATATGTTTCCCTTTAAAAATGAAAAGAAAATAGATGAGGGCATCGCTTTGAAAGCCCGAACGGAGGAAAAACAAGTTGTGGATGATGAGAGCGATAGTGACTCGGAGGATATGGCTATGTTTGCTAGGAAGTTTTAAAATTTCTTAAATTTAACAAAGATAATCTTAAAAATTATTATACGAAATTTGAAACATCTGAGCATGACAAGGCCGAAAAGATTCCTAAAACTTATAATGAAAATCTAAATAGGGATGAGTCAAATAGGTGCTATTGTTGTGAGGGTTATGGCCATAGGGCGGGAGAGTGCCCCACTAAACTACGGAGGGAAGGCAAACAACCAATTTCATACAATGCCACCCTTAGTGATGATAGTGATAATAAAGAGGGACTCGAATCCCCCATTGAGCACAACTTTACTGCGTTCATGGCAAGTTATGTGAGCACAGATAATGAATCTTCTCATGAAGATATAAATTTACATGACTCTTCCGAGGCCTTTGTTTGTGAATCCCAAAAAATGATGGTTGTGATAATGGAGGAGAGAAAGAGAGTGAAAGTGATGAAGAGGCTGATGAGAGTGAACTTCGAATTGCATTTAGATAATTATATGAAGAATCTATTAAATTAAAAAGGGCTAATTTGAAGTTAGAATCTAGTTTAAGGGAGCGTGCCGAGGTCATTGATGAGAGTGCTTTAGTGGAAGACCTTAGGAAACAAGAGAGAACTCTTCGAGAGAAGCTTGAATATGTATAAGGCGAGAGAGGTAGCCTTAGAGGTTTGATGGAGTCAATGAAAAAGAAGCTTCTTGTGTTTGAAGAGAGGAAGGTTTTGTTAGAGTCTAAAATTTTAGAATTAGAAGTAAAATTAAGAGACTCTAGTGAGGTCAAATTCGATTTGGAATGTAGGTCCGCTAAATTAGACAAAATATTAGGAACCGTCCAAGTGAAAAATGACACTTGTGGTCCAGGCTTCGATTCTTGTAACAATTACTCTAATAAAGCCAAAATCAATGTTTTCAGAGAATCCCCTAGGAAATCTTCTAAATGTCATTCCTTAGGTACTACTTTTCGACGTGTTTTTACTTGCTCACATTGTGGTCGAAAAGGTCATCTTAGAAAATTTTGTTTTGATCTTAAAAAATTTCTAGGAAATCCAAGAGTAAAGTAACCGAGGTAGCCAAGATCACAAAATCCCGAGATGGTCACTCTTCACCTATATGGGTTAGGAGATCCGACTTGGTAGCTTTACAAAATAAGGTTTATGATTCTCATTTGCTTGCACGTGAAACCTCCCATGCTAAACTAAAAGGCTGAATGTGTTAGGTTATTTTTGCATACTCTAGCTTTTGTTCTTCATGCTATATATTCATGCTAGTTGTATGCTTATTTGTCATTTTCTAGTCCATTCGTCATCATATATGCTTTGTTAGAATTATGACTTGTTTATCTTTTGTATTTGTCTTTTTCTTTTTGTTTGGTATTAATGAAAAATACAAAAAGATTTTGTTTATCATTTGTATTTTCTTTGTATAAGTTATTTGGGCTTAATGAAAAATAAAATGATTTTTGTTTGTCTTTTGACTTAATTTTTTTATGTTTGGTAAAAATTTGAAAAACTCAAAAAGATTTTTTTTGTTTGTGTATTTTGGTTTGACACACCTTTTATGGCATATGTTTGTGTTGAATCCTATCATGTTGCTTCCATGTGGCTAGGGCTTTTGGTTAAAATTTTCAACACTTAAAGTATTCTTTGTGATGGTTACATGGAGTAGTTTAAGTTTGACTTGCTTAATAAATTCATGTTTTTATATTCCTTCTCACACATGCACGAGATTTTTTGAAATTTTAACTTCACATGTATATTTGAGCATTATGAGGTGTTCTCCTACCAATCTACTCATCTACATATCTTGTGACCTAGGAGGATTTTTGCATGATAAATTCGTCGCACGTAAATTTGTGTGATATAAAATTATGATATATGAATGTGCATGGTGAAGGGTCCGAAAGGAAACATTATCCTTTGTGAGTAAGTCACCGTTCGCAATGGACCTAAAATAAATATGTGGTCCAAAGGCCTAATATAATATGGCATTAAAACGAAAAATATTTATCCAATGCCTAGTTTGTTTAGATTGATATATTCATTCAAAAGAAAAGAATAACACGAATATTTTGAGGGAGTTTGGATGGTATATCAACGATTTTTCACAATGTCTTTGTATCCTAGTTGCGCTTTCTTGTCACGACTCTATTGGTTTGTAGAATCATCAATATGCTAGGTTTGTATGAATTGTGCTTGTTTGTTCATATAGTTCACTTTATCTTGTCACTTAAGGCTAAATCTAAGTTGATAAAGTTTTACAATCAAATGAGAATTTCGTGAACATGTTTAAGTGGTTGGGTCTTAATTCATTGGTTTCTAGTTCACGCCTCTTCACTTCCGTTTCCATATGACACATTTTTGCCATAAGAGTGTGGAAAACTTATGCTATTTTGAGTTGTGTCACTTGTGTGTTTATATCTATATATTTGTGCTTGTGCATATTTTGTATCTTATGTGCATACATATATATGATATTTTGTTTTTTTGAGTCTTTGCCATGCTAGCTAGTCCATTTATACTTTTAATTCATAATTGGTATTTTTATTATTGCGAACTTTTTGGTTTGATATCCCATGCTTTACACATTATATTTTATGTGGTATCTTTTTTTTATCGCATCATAGTTGATATAGATTAATATTTGTATGGATTAGTTACTTTTTATTGTTATACATATGCTTTAATGTTCTTATCACTTTGTGCACCATCATGTTTTACTTATTTCCCCATATTTCATATCCCTTCTGTAGTTTTAAGGGGGAGAAATGGTATTTTCTTTATTTGGGGGAGAAATAAGTAATTTTTTTAATTCTTTAACCTTTGTCTATTCCTGAATAAAAAGGGGGAGAAATGGTATCTAAACCTTTAGTTTAGGAGATCTAACTTAGGGGGAGACTTCACTTTTTAAGTAGGCTAATGTTAGGGGGAGTATTTATTTGAATTGCATTTAATATTTTGAAATTTCCTATGTGTTTAATGGTTTGCTTAAGCGTGCGGGATTTATTATTTTAGCGGAATTTATTTAAAGCGACAAAGAATCCTTGGGTCATGTTAATAGCGTCTGTATTTTTTATTTTTTGGGTGGGATGTGTGTTTGGACGAGCTTGACGTCCTTTAGGATTTTTGGTTTCGTTTTGTCCCAGAATGGCCAAAGGGGGAGATTTGTAAGGACAAATTTCCAATCGAGTCAATTTGTAGTATTGGCTTAATTCCGGACAAAATGATTTGAGTCATAGGATAGAGTATCAAGTGTATCCATCCAAGCCTATGACGTGTTTGTTGAATATGTAGCGGCCAGTTTTTTGAAAGCTTCATCATTTCCGAGTTTAGTGCCATCTTTCTACGTCAACAACATTTTGATTCCAATGTCTCTAAAAGGTTTGAATGCACTTTTATATATATGTTAAAGACTTGGAATATTTTTATGGGTGTAATTTTGTTTAAAATGACTCTTTATATTCATAAAATATTTTAGAACTTTGTATCAAAGTTTTTGGGCTTAAAAATGAAAAATGACATTTTCAAAAATTTAATTCGAAGTGTCATTTGAATGAGAATGTTGTTCGAACGATAGTTCTAATGAGTTTTGCCAACGAGGTTGCCAATTCATCCATATTTTATCGTTCGAAGTTTCGTTCTAACAAACTAGTTCGAACGAGTTTTTCCAACGAGATTTTGGCCTATTTTTCATTTGTAATCCCATTCGAACAATTTCGTTCAAACGACCAGGCGTGAGAAACTTAAATTTTTTGGCAGTTTTTGGAAATCACCTACTAACCCAGTTTTTGTACCTGCTTTTAACCATTTCATGGGACCATTTTTTAAAGAGAACTTTGGAGTGTTTCTAAGAGCTTAAGAGAGCACATTCTTCCATACCAAAAGTTCCTTGGTGTGTTTTGATGTGTAAATGATTTGATTTCATAAAACACACACACCCATATGTTTTAATTTCTCTTCCAAGTTCCCATATATATATTTGTTGATTGGAGCGTTTATTGGGCACTTGGTTTTCTCTACTCCATCAAAGAAGAGAGTTTGGGTTCTTCTCCACCTCTAAAGGAGTTTGGTTTGCGTGCTGCAGTGTTCCCACTCGAAGAAAGGCTTTGTGTGAGGGTGACGTTGACCAAAGGCCTCATTGGTGGATTCCAAGATTTCGGTGGAGTTTGGGATTATCGACTAGGCGGAGGTATTTACAAGAAGATGCGTCAAGGCTTGGACGGAGTCAAGTCGAGGAAGTAAGTCATCTGTCTTGTAATTATAAAACCATACTTAGTGGACTTTAGGCAAGGTCCGTCCGAGGTTTTTCCCATTTGAATTTTCCTCATACATCGTCGTGTAGTGGTTGTGATTTATTTTTTATCTTGCAGAAATCACTTAGAATGCATGCTTAAGTTAAGTAAGATAAAATTGGGTTTAATCACACTTTAGTTTAATTTGGTGCTAAATTAGTTTGGGTGAATTTTAGATTAATTTAATTCAAGTCAAGATAATTTTATTTGAAAATTTTGGTTTCGCCTAAATAAAAAATGAAATAATCATTGTTAGGCAAATTTTAGGTCTTGGATTGAATTAATTTTGTTTAGGTGAAAATTTATGTTGGAGTAATTTTATTTAACTTTTAGTTTAGTCTAATTTTAATTTGAAAGAAATTAAAAAAAATTGTTGTGTTGTTTAGAATTCGAACCATTCTATTCCGCATTTAAGGAAATTAATATTTTAGAAGAAATTTAATTATTTGGGATTTTTAGATTGGTATCAGAGCTAGAGCACTAATTTATTGCGTTGAGATCCTTTTTAGATTATTTTTTTCGTTAAAATGGAATTTTTCCCATTTTCAAAATTTCTTATTTTCGATGGTTCCAATTACGCATATTGGAAAGCGCATATGAAATCGGCACTTTAGTCCATAGACGATAGGGTTTGGTAGTCATCCATTACAGGGTGATCCCCACCCACATGTTTGGTAGAAAATGAGCGTGTCCCAAATCCCGTTGAGCTTTGGAGTGAGAACGAACTAAAATTAGCTAACTTTAATTCCAGAGGATTGAATGCCTTGTTTAGTGCAGCTACACCGGATGAATTTCGTCGTATCATGACTTGTGAAACCGCTAAGGAAGCTTGGGATATATTACAACTCACTCACGAGAAAACTAGTGTTGTTAAGGTTTCGAAACTCCAAAACCACACCACTCAATTTGAAACCATCAAAATGCTGAAAATGAAACCTTTGATGAATTTTATGCTAGACGTTTCGATATAGTAAATTTAACATTTGATTTAAGAGAGAAAATACCCGACGACCGTACAGTTAAGAAAATTTTAAGGTCCCGACCCGATAGATTTCTCCCTAAAGTGACCGTTTTAAATTCCTTACCCACCTTGTACTCTACCAAACTTGAGGAGTTAGTAGGTGATTTGCAAACCTATGAACTTGATATGTTTCCCTCCAAAAATGATGAAAAATCTAAAGGTGGGTTGTGACACCCACGTCAATTTAATATAGGGTGATCAGTCCTCTACCAATTTAAAACAGGATATTCAGTTGGTTCATTCTCAGCATCACTGTCGAAAAAAAATTTAACATATTAATCACCTAATATAAAATTAAGCTAGGTGTCAAAACATTTCCAATTTTAATAAAACCAAGTAAATCCATTTCATTCCATCTTAAAATATAAACCATTCACCACACATAGGAATGTAATAAATACTGAACATGAATTAAGTACTGAAATAAATAAGACTGGATAAGACCTCCCAGTTCAAAACTCCAAACCATACAATAAACTGAATATAAAAATCCGATGAAAGAACTAGAAGTGGGCGACATATGCCCTAAACAAGAAGTTTAGATGAAGCTGAATGGAAAGGATAGATGCGTCTACTGCGAGGACCTACAGCTTCCACAGAAGCTGCAGCACGTCAAGCAATCCAAATCTCTAAATTTGATACTCCTGTGGCTGAGCACCTAATATAATACATATATATAGCAAAAGAGAGAAGAGATAGAAGAAACAGGTCAGAGCTCGATGTGTAAAAATGATTTAGCAAGTATTTAAAATTGGTTCTTAAAACAAGTCTTATACGCATGTTAGTTATCGAACTCTCACATGACCTCTCGTCTACTGTGCACGCCTAACGTACATCTAATCTTCCCCTAGTTATACCTCCAAATCTAACTAGTCAGAAACCATACTAATACTAACTATGCTCACAAGTAGTATTCCCGTATCGCCCATACAATAGGGTATTCAGATAGTTTATCTCATATACTAAATTTCAATATTCATCGTTTGAATGGTTAATCTTTTATTCACTAAGATTATCTTACTTTTCATTTTCATTTTATCTACTAGTCTCACAAAGTAGAAAGTTACCCAAGTACACTCATACATATATATAGTCTCATCATCCCTATATATATACACTAATCCTGCACTCTTAGGTTAAGACCACTTAGTGCAACGTAATGATTATTATTATTACCAAGTCTACTAATTTTACACAGTAGCAATATTCACAAGTTCACACACACACACATATATATATATATATATATATATATATATATATATATATATATATATATATATATATATATATATATATATATATATATATATATATAGTCACAGCATCCCTATATATATATATATACTAATCCTGCACCCCCGGCTAAGACCCATTAGTGCACATATTCTGGAAATCATGCATCCCCGGGCTAACACCCACTAATGCGCCTATCAATAATAATTCAGCATCCCCGAGTTATCACCCATTAGTGCGCCTAACAATAGAATCTTGCATCCCCGGGTTAGCACCCATTAATGCACCTATCAATAGAGTTTCTGCACCCCTGAATTATCACTTATTAGTGCTCTTAACTATAAGGTTCTTGCACCCCCGGGTTATCACCCATTAGTGCTCTTACAATAATATCACATAATAGGCATACACACATCCTATTATAAATTATAGGTATTTCTCCAACCTACATATATACTCTTCATACGTATTTTAATCTCATCTCTACGTATAGTATAAATATTTATATTACTATCTCTCTCGTAATCTCCAAGGTATACTCTCTCTCTATACCGAAATAATTAAAGTATTTATTCTCACATACTTTCCCGAAATTCCATCTTATTTAAATTTACTATTTGGCAGTTTCTCTCACTCCAATAACCCGACAAACTCAAAACTAGACTTTGAGGAAAAATCCCCAAAATTCCCCATGTCGCTCGAATCAGAAGGGTTGTCGTTTGAACGACTTCCACGTGTCGTTCGAGCGGCTTCATGCGAGATTCCATCTTGCTCGAATGACTTCACGCGAGATCTCTATCTCATTTGAACCACTTCGCGCGAGATTGTACTGTTTGTCTTCTTCACCAAACTTTTGCGTTTTTCACCATTTTTGAACCTAAAAAACTCTAAGATTCGATTCCCAACAACTCATCATCAACACCCAACAGGTTATAAATCATTCCTAACCTCCTAGGATCATTAATTCGTCATAAATCATCATAAATATATAAAATCCCCAAATCAATTCATATGAACCCTAGTTTCTAAATTTTCAATTTCAGAACCTAATCAACCCAGATTCGTTCATAAATATATAATCAAATGATGTGATTAATCCTCTACATACATGAAGGAATTCATGCCACTAATTAAACCAATCCTTAATCATAATTTAAATCTCCAATTTTCACCCAATTAACATATAAATCATGATTAATTCCACCTATACTAACATGAGCATGATTATTGCTAAAAGAAAGTAAGTAATAAACACTTGCCTCGAATATGACGGTCTGATCCATTGGTGATGTTGTTACATACGCGTTTCTCTCTTTTCGATCTACGCGTTGGTGGTCATGGTTATGCAAGGTGATGCCAAATGAGTCTTCTCTCTTGGAAATTGGTTCTCCCTCACACCCTCCATGGTCGTTCTTGATTTGTGTAACCTGTTAACCCTAATGGACTTTCTTGGCTGATATAATAAATCCCAAATTTTCTTCCATTAATTAAACCCAAAAATACAATTTACTATAATGCCCTCTCGGGGTGCCGATTAGGCCTAAAATCTCCCCGGGAACCAAACTAAACACCCGGGTACACTATTTTGACTATCTCGACCCTCCCGAACTCAACGGAGCTCTCGAAATGACCATACGAGTTACCACAAATGAATTCTCTTTTTATCTCAATCAATTAGTCCCGACACGACTCACACACGCGTCAGACTTAAATTACCAAACTGTCGTATTTCTCACTTCCGACAATTTATAAAATATCATAATTCCATATTACATATCACACGGTAATATTTACTAGTTCACAACAATAAGTATTAACCCTTGGCACGCTAGTTAATAATTATTTTAATCCGGATTAATAACAAATTAATTTCTCACATATTAATTTAATTAATCCAACAACAATAATTAATCGCATACTTATTCTCATAATAATAATTAATCACATAAAATCACATAATTATTTAAATCGTCAAAAAAATACGGGGTGTTACATGCTTCCCTCCTTACAACGGAATTTCGTCCCGAAATTCGGAAAAAGTATACTAGGTACAGACAACGCTGTAAAAACATTGTGCATCGCATCTCGGCGCTCACAAATAAGCTACTCCGTACCACCCATATAGTATTCTATCGAATACCCTTAATAATGAACACTACACATGTGTTTTCTTTAAGCTCTAGGTTACCCTGTTATATAGGCTCTTGCCCAAGCCTTTCTGCTTAAGTTTCACTACTTCAACTTTATTTTAGATATTCACTATCTAGTTTTCTACTATTTGCACCTTAGTAGATTTATCCTCTTTTTATATACATACGACTTCGTCTCGTGTCGTTCATACAAGTAAATTTGGTTGTGCAATATATATTTTACACACAATATATACGATAATATCAATTCTTCTCCGACATTTGTAATCATAACTGGTCTCCCACCTTTAACTATCAAGTAGGATAACAACAAAGTTTATCGTGCCATACTTCTACTGGCACTCTTCCCGAATGTGAATTTATAAGAGTTATTTAGACACAACTCCACTAGTGTAAGGTATTGCTCCCGTCCTCCTCTAAGATCTCAGGGTCCACATAAAATTTCCTCTCCCGCATCTGATTAGGCCGCTTGTCCTGCCCATCCCTCTGTGGGTATTAGGTTGTACCCAATCGCATCTTAGTACCTAGAATCTCACCATCTCAGTTACATGAGAAGATCCTTGGGGATACTCTTACATTCTCTAGTGGAAGGATCCCCTACTGGTTTTCGAATTATCCACCATTTTTTAATCCGTCAGGTGACCCACTGCAAGACTATCCTTACAATATTAACCTACTTCGTAACCCATCACCACTGTTGTTTGTATTCTGATACATTTCATCTTTCTTGAATAATTTTCAATTTATCTTGCAACGTAAGTATCTGACAAAACTTTATGAATAAGCTTCGGCTTACCCGACTACATGTTATCGAATTCACATGCTAATCATAATCCACTACCTGATTCAATCACCCAGGATACCCATACACCCTATGCCTCGCGCATCATTATATAAAGACATTAAAATTTTCTTACCTTAATTCTTGCACACTCGGTATGCTGATGTGGTAGGGGTACACTCAACCACCCCACTAGTCAAAACTTAATCAATCCTTCAATGGCATCATTCATCTATTCCAAAAAATACTAAGGCCAGGCTACCCTATTGGCCTTAAGTTATAAAAGAATTATCAACTCTCAAATATATTCTCCTACAGGTACAATAACCAACATGCAAACTAACGTACTATCGGCCAAACTTCTCTCCAACTCCCGACGTTTGCTAGTTTCATGCCTGGGATATCTCGCAAAGCGAAATCCAAATAAGGAACCCCCCGATACACTATTATCTAACCTAGATGGTTGTCGAGGTCCGTAAGGCCTTCAATACATAATATGTACTTTCCCACAATCTACGTATTGTGACATAAAAGTTTACTCGTCCAATCTCATGTCCCTAAAAATGTAACATGAAGCATGGCGCCCTCACTATCCCAAGTACTTGGAGCTATAAATATATAACGAGCTATATTTCGCCGCTCGATAAGAACACAATGTATTCTAAGTCTTAACATACAAATAAATTTCTATGCTCAGAAATCACATATAATTAGACTCTATACTCGCTAGGGTCTATAATACCATGAAATTTTCATATATATACTCATATCTGGTCCCAACCCTATTTCAGGTGGCGCCGCACAAAACTAAGATCACTCCTTCCAGAGTATCAAGTACGACAGTCAAATCACTACATATTTACTATCGTTTAACCATACGATAATTAATCACTACACATTTCCATAATAAACTCTACTAAAGCTGACTCACTGCAGTAATAAATTATAATAACAAAATACATTCTTAGGGCCCGCCCGGTTCACTCACGAGCAATCATCAAAATACCCTACTAACAACGAGAAATACGTTTGTAACAAGACTGTTAAAACTAACGTTCCCACTAAACTCGACCCGCACGCGAAGTTTAGGGTTTCCAATTTTCATAAAAATTATGGCACACACATGTCACTAGAATCTATCCTTTACTCACAAGGAAGAAGCAAAACCTTACCATTCTCGCCAAATCACAGGGTCTCAGCACGTGGCTTCCATCACGACCCATGAACATCTGCCATTGTCATACATCCTAGGACTTCATCCTATGGTTATCCTTTCTCATCACGGACAATTTATTCCATTATGTGAGTTTCACGCCCATTATTGAGACGTTGGCCCGAACTCTCCAGGCCTCAATTATAGCTTTATTGAACTCCTGTTTACATCCCGGGTCCCGTAGACCCTGACATACTATATGATACTATTAACGAGGACTCTAATGGTCTAGCCTAAACCCATCACTCTCGGGTTATAAATTTCCTGGGCCTAATTCTCTTGACCCCAAATTCTTTTGTTGGAAGTTTCGCTCCTCCAGTTATGCCCAACTGGCATGGTTTACCATTTCTAATCTCTTCGGTCTCACTTCTCAATTTTGGACACCTTCAATACTTGTAGTTCTATTTCCTTTACATAAGGAAAACTTCATGAACTATTTCTCATCACTGGTTCCACTGACTATTTTGGAAATGTCCTTCTCTCGGACCGACAGTCTCAACTCATAATTATTCTTCCACTGTCCCTTTGGCTACGCTAGCTATCCGGAACTAAGGATGGCCTCTACGGCCTGATTGACTTCATCGTACTCTTGAAGTTATTCACTTAAAATCATCTAACCGAGTTCCCTATTGGGTATACTCTCATGTGGGGTTTCTCTAACACCGTTAAATTTAGTTTCTGCTCTTCAGTAGGTTCGTTAACCCTATTTACTTCCTTTTTCTTGGAAGGACTGCAATCACTAGCAACCGTATAACTTTGATGACATCAACATTAGTCTATGACACCCCGCCTAATTAAATACCGGGCGATCACTCCTTTATTAAATTAAATCAAGGTAAACAGTTGGTTCATTCTCAGCATCACTGTCGATAAAAATAATTTTCCAATTTAACACCCTAAATAATTAAGCTAAGTGTCAAAACATTTTCATACATAACTTTCCAAATTTTATTTAAAGAAAAAGATTTATTTATTTTATTAACAACATTCCAACAATTAAGAATCACATCACAATAACCTGGAACACAAAATCCAATGAATATAATACATTCGTCAAACGAATGTCCACATACGAAAACTAAAGTCACGAATCCAAACTGAATAAAACCCATAGTAACAATACTGGAAATAACTGAAATACAAATATCCCAACAATAATGAAATAATGGAAAGGGCGACACATGCCCAATAAGTGAGAATGCTAGAAGTGGGGTCAATAAAGGAAGCCGTCTACGCAAGTGACCTGCAACTCCCACCTAAGCTGCAGCACGTTCCTCTCAAGGGATCCTAAGCAAGACGCCCCTGTGGCTGGGCACCTGAAATATATACAAATATATATAAGAGAGGGAGAAGAAGAAACGGGTCAGATCCAGAAAGTGTGTTTGATTTTAAAATACGTTTAGCAAGTATTTAAATTGATACAGGCCAATGCAACAACATATTAGAGCGTCACTCTCTTGAGAAATACTCACCTCTCTTCTAATGTGCACACCTATAGCACTAACCTTCCCAAGGGTTTATCTTATCATTTTATCATACTAACCTTCCCAATAATTTAGCGTATCTTAACTTACTCATAAGATTTCAAAACCGAACAATATTATTATTTAGAAAGAATACTTCCAATTAGCAGCACAACTCTCGTTTTAACTTTTATTAATTTATAAAGTTTTCCAGTGACATTTTATACTTTCACAAAATAAGTATTTACTATATGAGTCATCAACCATGTCCTACTTATCAAATCACAGTAGGCAGTTTCAAATTTCCAAATCTTATATATATATTAACTACTCGCATAATATATATAAAATAACAGCACCCCACATAAAACTATGGTGCGTGCATACTTCTACTATCCAAACCCCATACCACTCATATCAAGGGGAATACAAGTTCGAAATCACTCTCGAACTATATTAACACATACACAAACAATATCAAGGCGAAGCATAGATTCCAAGTCTCGAAGAGGATGGCACATACTCGCGTCTCTTAGGACCGTATGAACTGTCAATTCGATAGCCTGTACCAAGGATATCTATCTTCTAGGGTACAAGTCAATATCCCCCATAAAGGTCCCATCGAGATAAGACTGTCCCAGCGCGGTAACCTCAAGGATAGCAAGTAGCGCGGTATGTTTTTCACATGTATATAATATATGTACACACAATCATATAAATATACCACTTTTATCATATTAATATAGGTTCCTCTCGTTACCCATAATTACAACATTTATCCTTAATTTCAAATTATTAGTATTACGTATAAGGTTTCATCTCTAACCTTAACTCGAAGGGTTTTCTCACTTATTTCGTGACACTCGTGGACTCTATTCTTCCAAGTAGAAAATTCAATAAGTATACCTCTATTTACTATCATAGCTATTCGCCGTAATCTTTCACTTGAAATACGTAGCTTCATCGTTCATTATACAATTACCCCAAAAGTAAACTTCTCGTCTTATAATAAAGTCCCCAACACTTATTCATAGGTCCTACTGGTCTTTCCTATCTCCCAAAACATTTTATTAAGAATACCCAAGAATTATTTCACGATAAATTTAATTTAACTAATTAAACAAGGGAAATAGGAGTCTGCCAGGAGGGGTCGATTGATCGAGGTTTGGGGTTCGATCGATCGAACCTTAGATCGATCGAAGCTCTATGCTCGATCGATCGATCAAGAAAGTCTGCAAAAACTTCTGCAGAAATGCAGTTACGGGTTCTACCAAATTTCTTCATCCAAAACCATGTTTTTCCATTCTAAACGTCCCAAAAATCCTACTACTATCATTATAACAATATACCAGATGTTTTCAACGTAAAGCATGTGTATATATAACATTCAACATGGATAATTAACCCAAAATCCCATCTAATCATCAAGAACCCTAGAGTTTTTCCTAATCAAGGTTCTAATCTGTTTTTACCAGAAATTCCTTCTCATATATCATCAAAATTTCATGGGTTATATTCCTCTACATGGCAAGGGTTCCAGAATTTCCATATAATCAATACTACATGCATTTTCCTAACACAAATTGGGTTTTCTTCCATAGTTTTCATCTCTAATCAATCCTAAATTAATATGAGATTGCACTAATGAAAATATGCAAGTTAAATACTTGCCTGGGATTTTTAGAAGTCTAGTTTGCAGATGAATCCGGGTACACTTTTCTGACTATCTCGACCCTTCCGGATGCGTTGGCACACTCAAAACGACCATACGAACAACTTATAAAATATTCACTTTTTATTTAACAAAATTAGTCCCGACGTGACACGGGCACGTCCCGACTTAAATTTCCGAAATTGTCATTTAATTCACTCGTGACATTCAATATAATCAATATCATATATTACTTTGCTCATTAGTAATATTCAACAAATTTCCCATAATTACTAACTGTCGTCACGTTAATAATTATAACATAATTAATTTACAGATTTTTATTAAATAAATCATTCAAGCTAAATTTTATAAATCCCCAAATTAATATAGCATAAAAATACGGGGTATTACATACTTCCCCCCTAATAATGGAATTTCGTCCTGAAATTCGGAAAATAAGGCATACCTGGTAAGATCAACTCTGGATATCTCTCGCGCATATCTGCCTCACGCTCCCAAGTGGATTCCTCCACATTATGATGCTCCCACTGGACTCGCACAAGTGGAACTATCTTCGACCTCAATCTCCTCTCACTATAGTCTAGAATAGCCACTGGTCTCTCCTCGTAAGAGCTATCAGGCTGTAAGTCGATCTCATCTATCACAATGTGAGTATGGTCCATATCATCCCGAAGATATCGTCTCAACGACGCGATGTGGAACACATCGTGGATGCGATGTAAATGTTCTGGCAGTCCCAACCTGTATGCAATCGGCCCAATCCTCTCGATGATGGGAAATGGTCCCACGTACCTCGGAGCCAACTTCCCCTTCTTCCCGAACCTCATCACTCCCTTCATAGGGGATACGCGCAATAACACTTGGTCCCCCACACTAAACTCCCGGAAAAACCGTTTCGCATTGGCGTAGCTCTTCTACCTGTCCTGGGCTACCCGAATACGACTCCTGATCATCTCAATCCTCGCGGAGGTCTCCTGAATCACCTATGTTCCTAGAAACTTGTTATCCCCCACTTTGAACCAACAAGCTGGGGAACGACAAGGCCTGCCATCCAAAGCCTCAAATGGAGCCATGCCAATCGTGAACTGATTAGAGTTATTATAGGCAAACTCTACCAGTGGAAGATGTGGTTTCCAACCTCCTCCAAAATCGAGAACACAAATGCGTAGCATATCCTCTAACATCTGATTAGTACGCTCTGTTTGTCCATCTGTCTGTGGGTGGTAAGCTAAACTCAACCTCAACTCAGTACCCATAGCCTCCTGAAAGCTTTCCCAAAAACGTGACACGAAAATCTTGTCCCTATCTGACACAATATTCAGGGGCACCCCGTGTAGTCTGACAATCTCAGCGATGAACAACTGAGCATACTGACCCGTGGTGTAATCTGTCCGCACCGGCAGAAAATGAGCCACCTTGGTCAAATGGTCTACAATCACCCAGATAGAATCGTGGCCCCGCTGTGATGTAGGCAACCTTGTAATAAAATCCATGCAAATACTCTCCCACTTCCACGCGGGTACTTCCAATGGCTGAAGCAATCCTGACGGTTTCTGATGGTCCACCTTCACCAGCTGGCAGGTAGAACAGTTGGACACGAACTCAGCAATGTCCTTCTGTAATACCCCGTACTTTTGGCTATATTTATTTTTGGGATTAATTAATTAAATGCGTATTAATTAGAAATTAATCCGGGTTATAAATACTAACGAGATGCGAGTTGATATTTGATTATGTGCATACATGTTCTTATATATGAATTTGGAATTATGAAAGTTGTCGTGAAATTTATATACGGCATTTTAGAAATTTTGTTGAGACGCGTGGGACCGCCGCGTCACGGTGTAATATTTTGATTATAAAAAGTGAATTTAAAATCTATAAATCGTATCGTCATTTTGAGTGCACCAACGCGTCCGGAAGGGTCGAGATAGTCAGAAAACACTAGCCGGGGGTATAGTTTGGGTCCCGGGGTATTTTTAGGCCGTACCGGCAATATAAAGGGTATTTTGGTAATTTCGTATTTTTAGGAATTAAAAATGACGAAAATTAGAGATGTAAATCTGATGTGGATTAAACCCACTAAACCCACTAACCTACCCATATTAACCTAGAAGGCTACGTAGGTTATTAGAAGAGTTTTCTAAGTTCCCCAAATCAAACCCTAGCCACCATTGGAGAAGAAGCTTGGAGAGAAGAAATTCTGCAGAAAAGCTCTATCAAACCATCATCCAAACTCAGAGACAACCAAGGCAAGTGACTTTATTCCATTTAATTTCAGAGAATGTCCATTCCATGTTAGAAATTGAAGAATTTTAATTGTTCTTGAAAGTTGAATGAAAACCCATGTTAATTGGATTTAGAACTTGAATATTGAGGACAAATAGCATGTAGAATTACATAGAGATGATTATTCTGGTATTAATGTATGTTGGTTGTAAAAAAAACGGATTTAATTCGGGGATTTGATGATGATAAAGATCTAGGGTTCATGTTCTTATAAAAATTGGGGAAAAATATAGAATCTTGTGATTTAATGATGTATAGGGTGCAATAAAGCCTTAAAAGATGTTAGTTTATGACCTTAGCATGTTTTAGGATGATTAGAGAACTTAAAACATTGTTGGGACGAACTTTGGAGAAGATTTGAGGAGTAGAAAGGGATGAAAAACGTAACTAAGAAAATCTGGGATGAAACTGGCAGGTCGTTAGAAGCCCCTACCCAGGTCGTTCGAACGAACTCGTTCGAACGAGCTTCTAACGAGTTGACCAGTCGCTACTAACGAGAAGGGATTTCGTTCGATATCTCGTTCGAACGAGATATCGTTAGAAGGTACAGTTCGTTCGAGCGAACTGGAATCTCGTTCGAACAGCCTCGTTCGAACGAGACTTCTAACGAGTTGACAGTGGAATCTCATTCGAACAGCCTCGTTCGAACGAGACTTCTAACGAGTTGATAGTTTGGTCCTTTTTGGAGTGTTTTGATTTTTGGAGTCCCGTAAACTTGTTCGAGGGTAGAGTCAACATTCCTTGATGATGTATTGATGGATTTGGGACTTTTGGGTTATTATGAGGAGTAAATTATATACGAGAGTTATATTAAATGGACGGTTTGGGTTGAGACGTGAGTGTCTACTACGACATGAGTAAATTATGGCGCGTAGGATTATTAACCGGAATAGTATAAATTGTGATAATTATAAGTTAGTACGAGAATGCGATATGTACTACGATTAAACTACGGAATTACTAAGATGTGTGTTTACTTAGTATGGGTATATGAATTGTGTGTACGACATACCTACCATACTTGCTATCACGGGAGGTTTGCGTTCGCTTAGGGCCCTCTAATCCTTGTGTTTCCCGGATTTAGACTGGTTACCTTGATGAACATAGGTCATAGAAAGACTTATTGGGATATTAATAAGTCCGCTGATCGTGGGAGCGTAGGTATGTGCGTGACCCGTGTGATGTGACTGTGTTCGCCTCCATTATTTATGATGTTGTTATCTGTGAACTATTCCTGAGAGATTCGGAATATGTAATCCTTATGTACGTGATGTACCGGGATGGATAGCAGAGTATGTGTGCACCGCAGCTTAGTTCTCGGGGTGCTTATATTGTATATTTATGATGTAAATAATATACACTTAATTAATGGGAACCTTCACATTATTGTTGTGAATATAATTACGATATTATTTCGAGAAACATAACGAGTTAGCTGATAGTGATATATATATTGCATATTAAGCATCTGAGTTTGCATTAAAACCCTACTTAATTACGAGCGTTATTATGTTAATAGAACCGGGTAATAAGGGTAGGACCTATGATAGTCTAGCTAGATATGTTGTCACGTAGCTAGTAGTCTGTATCACTCTAGATGGGTACTTACGTTAGGAGTGCACAGTTAGACGAGAGGTGAGAATATCATGTGAGTGCACGTCCTAACATGTACTTTGCATTTAATGTTTTAAATGTTTTTAAAGCACTTGCAGGTTTTTTTAAAATATAACTCCACATTCGGGCTCTGACCCGTTTGCTTTTCAAATCTATTTTCTTGTAAAACCATTTTAGGTGCCCAGCCACAAGGACACCATGCATAGGATACTCATTCAGGTGACGAGTTGTAGCTGTTTGTGGAAGCCACAGGGATTTGCTTGTAGACGCTTCTATCACTTGGATTCCAGAGTCTTATTCTATCAGTTGTAGGGCATGTTGCCCATTTCTATTAGAGTTACATTTCCATTTCAGTTTCAGACTTTGGCATGTACTGTTTTAGTTTTCGGTTTACTTATTTCAGTTATGGGATTGTAGTGAGGAGTTTTTCCTCCAGACTTTATTTACGTTATGTGATGTTCATTCTATTTACTTCATTATGGTGAATGGTGTTATTTTCTTTATTACACTTGTTGCATGTTAATCAGACTTTAATTAAAATTTGGCACTTACTTTTTAAATACTAGGTGGTTAGTAATCATTAAAATGTTTTCGACAGTGATGCTATTAACTGGACCAACTTGGCATTTTGAATTAATCTAATAAAGGAGTAGCTACCCGGTATTTAATTAGTCGGGGTGTCACACCTTCTTCATTCCACTTCACCAGTATTGTCGCCTCATATCCTGGTACATCTTATCTCCTCCAGGATGTACTGCAAATCGGGACCCGTGAGAATGAGTCATCACTGCATGACGTAATTCTGCTCCTTTTGGAACCACCAATCTCCCATTAAACCTCAAACCCCCATCAGAACTAACAGAATAAGACTCATCACCCTCGGCTAAAAGTCGTACAATCTGCTCCTGGAAAAACGGGTCTGTGGTATATGCCTGTATCACCCTCGTAACAATCTCGGGTGTGACTGACATCACGGATATGAAAGAACGTGCTACTGCGTCCTAGTGACCCAACTCCTTCCACTTTGCTTTCCAGACATCCGCTACCTCGTCTACCAGTCTACGACTCAACGCATCAGCAACTACGTTGGCCTTTCCCGGATGATACTGTATATCGAACTGGTAGTCCTTCACAAACTCTAGCCATCTGCGCTGACGCATATTCAGCTCTCGCTGAGTGAACAGGTACTGCAATGACTTGTGGTCTGTGAACAAACGGAATTTATCACCCAATAAGTAGTGCCTCCATATCCTTAATGCAAAGACGACCGCTGCTAATTCCAGGTCGTGGGTGGGGTAATTCTTCTCATGCGGCTTAAGCTTGCGGGAGGCAAAAGCTATAGCCTTCTCTTATTGCTGAAGTACTCCCCCAAGTCCCCGTAAGGACACATCGGTGTAAACCAGGTACTCCATACCCGGCTTCGGTAACGCAAGGACTGGCGCTGAAGTAAGCTTGTCTTTCAGCTCGTCGAAAGCCAACTGACAAGCATCATCCCAAACATATGGTACCCCCTTGCGAGTCAGATTGGTCAATGGACCCGCTATTTTGGAGAATCCCCGAATGAATCTCCTGTAGTAACCAGCTAACCCCAAGAAACTACGTACTTCCGTCGGTGTCGTGGGTTGTACCCACTTCCTCACCGCCGATACTTTACTCGGGTCAACTGCTATCCCCTACTCAGAAACAACGTGGCCCAAGAACTGTACTTCTCGCAACCAGAGTCCACACTTCTCGTACTTAGCATACAACTGATGCTCACGTAGAGTCTGAAGAACCTACCTCAAGTGCTCGGCATGCTCCTCCTCGGAGTGTGAATATATCAAGATGTCATCTATGAAGACGATGACAAACTGATCCAAGAACTCTCTGAATACTCGGTTCATCAAGTCCATGAAAACGGTTGGAGCATTTGTGAGTCCGAACGGCATCACCCTGAACTCATAGGACCCATATCTCGACAAGAAGGCAGTCTTTGAAACATCCTGCTCTCTAATACGTAACTGATGGTACCCCGACCTCAGATCTATCTTCGAAAATAAAGTTGCTCCCCTCAACTGGTCGAACAGATCATCGATTCGAGGCAACGGGTACTTATTTCGTATCGTGACCTTGTTCAACTCCTGGTAGTCCACACACAATCTTAGCGAACCATCTCTCTTCTTCACAAACAAGACTGGAGTGCCCTAAGGTGAGGTACTCCTACGAATGAAACCCTGACCTATCAGTTGTTCTATCTGATCTCGTAGCTCTCGCATCTCTGTCGGAGCCATACGGTATGGTGCGCGTGCTATAGGTCTCGTATCTGGCAATAAATCTATAACAAAGTCTATCTCTTGACTGGGGGGTAGGCCTGGTATCTCCTGAAACACATCGGAACACTCCCTGACAACTGGAATCGAATCTAAGGGAATCACAACCTCCTTAGAGGTATCCTCCTCTATGTAATACAAATGAGCGGTCGAACCTCCCTCTGGGCGAGGCATCGCCACTACAAACATCTCTTGCCCCGGAATGGCAAAAACAATGCTCCCACCGAAGCAATCAATCATGGCTCTATAAGCTACGAGCCAATCAATACCAATAATCACATCATGCTCGTGCATATCTAAGACTAACATGTCTGCAGGTAACACCAAGCTATCAATCTCTACCCCCACTCCTCGGCATATAAAGAAAATAAGTGACCCACTCCCCAGTGGTGAGTCCACACACGTCACTGTGTTCTCTGCTGTGGCTAACAACCCTAAGGCCCTCGCAAAATGTGTAGCTATAAAACAATGTGTTGCCCCCGTATCAAACAAAACCCGACCCATAGTACCATGGATAGGAAACATACCCTCAATCGCGGGTGGTGCCTGTGGAGCTGCTGCCTGGTGGACGTTATAGACACGTCCATACTGTAATTGCCCCTGCTGCACTGGAGCTGCTGGAATGGATGGTAGGGCTGGCACCTGGGCTGGAGCTGGGAGGGCAGGTGGAAAAAGTGGTCTCTGCGGCTCATTACGGGCTCCCTGCTGCTGTGGGGCCCTATCGCCCTCTGGGCAATCCTGGCGCCTATGGCCATGTTTACCGCACCCAAAGCATTGTTCTTTGAAGTTACCTCCCCTCTGACCCTCCTGTCCACGGCCCTGTTGGCCGTTACCTCCACGCCACTGGCCCTGTTGGCCCTGGTGTGCACGTTGTTGGCCCTGCTGTCCCTGCGGTCGGTGTTGGCCCTGCTGATTAGGCTGGCCCTGATGGCCCTACCTGAAACCCCCGAATCCCTGCCTAGAATCACCTGAATGGAATCGCTTAGCAGGGTCCCCCTGATGGGAACTCTGCTCGTGCTGACAAGTCTGTCCTTGAGATGGTGCCCCACCGGCACTATTACCCCCGGTCCTGCCCTGCTGGCTGGACTCTCCTGCTCTCTTGCTTCCCTGAAGATGGAAGCGGTGATCCTAGCAATGTAACAATGCGGCATTGAGTACATCAGTGAACGTACTCAGGGATAGATTCCCAATAAGGTGTTGACGGATCCTCCAAGCTAACCCGTCGACAAACAGCATAATCTTCTTGCTCTCAGTAGGTGCCTCATCTGGCACAATGGTGAGAAGTCTCATGAATTCCTCCTCATACTCAGCTACAGTAAGGTTCTCCTGCTTCAGATTTAGTAATCTCCGCCTCATCTCAGTCTGCACTGCGGGTGGAAAATATTTGCGGTCAAACCGCTCCCAGAACAACTGAATAGGGATCGTGTCCCTCTCCTCTAAAGTAGTAGTGGACTCCCACCACTGTAAGGCGGATCCCACCAGCTTAAAGGAAGCCAATAACTGCTTTTGCACATCAGTGCACTCATACATACGGAGATGCCGCTGGATGTCCTTCTTCCATTGGCTAACTGTAACAATATCGGAGCTACCAGAAAACTCAGGGGGATGCGCTTTCTGAAAAGCATCCCGAACCCTCTCCCATGCAGATGGAAGTTGTGCTGGTACTGGCGCTACTGCTTGAACCTGGGGTGGAGCCTTCTGAATTACTGTTATCGCGGCATTCACCGCCTGAGCAACAATAACGGCTACTACATTTGCATTCATTGTGCCTGGTGCCGGAGCTGCTGACTGCTCGGCTTGGGCACGCTTATCTTTCGGAGCACGTCTCGGAGGCATCTGAAACGTGAACAAGTTTATTAGTCTACAGTTATTAACAAATCTCAAATAGTTGAAGACTTAAACGTAAAAGCAAGAATACAACAATCCTAAAAATAGGGCTCTATAGCAATAACGTTAAGCTGAAAGCGAAATAAGCCGTACAGATCCTATGGACACTAGAATCTGATGCTCTGATACCACCTGTGACACCCCACCTAATTAAATACCGGGCGATCACTCCTTTATTAAATTAAATCAAGGTAAACAGTTGGTTCATTCTCAGCATCACTGTCGATAAAAATAATTTTCCAATTTAACACCCTAAATAATTAAGCTAAGTGTCAAAACATTTTCATACATAACTTTCCAAATTTTATTTATAGAAAAAGATTTATTTATTCTATTAACAACATTCCAACAATTAAGAATCACATCACAATAACCTGGAACACAAAATCCAATGAATATAATACATTCGTCAAACGAATGTCCACATACGAAAACTAAAGTCACGAATCCAAACTGAATAAAACCCATAGTAACAATACTGGAAATAACTGAAATACAAATATCCCAACAATAATGAAATAATGGAAAGGGCGACACATGCCCAATAAGTGAGAATGCTAGAAGTGCGGTCAATAAAGGAAGCCGTCTACGCAAGTGACCTGCAACTCCCACCTAAGCTGCAGCACGTTCCTCTCAAGGGATCCTAAGCAAGACGCCCCTGTGGCTGGGCACCTGAAATATATACATATATATACAAGAGAGGGAGAAGAAGAAACGGGTCAGAGCCCGAAAGTGTGTTTGATTTTAAAATACGTTTAGCAAGTATTTAAATTGATACAGGCCAATGCAACAACATATTAGAGCGTCACTCTCTTGATAAATACTCACCTCTCTTCTAATGTGACCACCTATCGCACTAACCTTCCCAAGGGTTTATCTTATCATTTTATCATACTAACCTTCCCAATAATTTAGCGTATCTTAACTTACTCATAAGATTTCAAAACCGAACAATATTATTGTTTAGAAAGAATACTTCCAATTAGCAGCACAACTCTCGTTCTAACTTTTATTAATTTATAAAGTTTTCCAGTGACATTTTATACTTTCACAAAACAAGTATTTACTATATGAGTCATCAACCATGTCCTACTTATCAAATCACAGTAGGCAGTTTCAAATTTCCAAATCTTATATATATATTAACTACTCGCATAATATATATAAAATAACAGCACCCCACATAAAACTATGGTGTGTGCATACTTCTACTATCCAAACCCCATACCACTCATATCAAGGGGAATACAAGTTTGGAATCACTCTCGAACTGTATTAACACATACACAAACAATATCGAGGCGAAGCATAGATTCCAAGTCTCGAAGAGGATGGCACATACTCGCGTCTCTTAGGACCGTCTAAACTATCAATTCGATAGCCTGTACCAAGGATATCTATCTTCTAGGGTACAAGTCAATATCCCCCATAAAGGTCCCATCGAGATAAGACTGTCCCAGCGCGGTAACCTCAAGGATAGCAAGTAGCGCGGTATGTTTTTCACATGTATATAATATATGTACACCCAATCATATAAATATACCACTTTTATCATATTAATATAGGTTCCTCTCGTTACCCATAATTACAACATTTATCCTTAATTTCACATTATTAGTATTACGTATAAGGTTTCATCTCTAACCTTAACTCGAAGGGTTTTCTCACTTATTTCGTGACACTCGTGGACTCTATTCTTCCAAGTAGAAAATTCAGTTAGTATACCTCTATTTACTATCATAGCTATTCGCCGTAATCTTTCACTTGAAATACGTAGCTTCATCGTTCATTATACAATTACCCCAAAAGTAAACTTCTCGTCTTATAATAAAGACCCCGATACTTATTTATAGGTCCTACTGGTCTTTCCTATCTCCCAAAACATTTTATTAAGAATACCCAAGAATTATTTCACGATAAATTTAATTTAACTAATTAAACAAGGGAAATAGGAGTCTGCCAGGAGGGGTCGATCGATCGAGGTTTGGGGCTCGATCGATCGAACCTTCGATCGATCGAAGCTCTATGCTCGATCGATTGATTAAGCAGGTCTGCGAAAAATTCTGCAGAAATGCAGTTACGGGTTCTACCAAATTTCTTCATCCAAAACCATGTTTTTCCATTCTAAATGTCCCAAAAATCCTACTACTATCATTATAACAATATACCAGATGTTTTCAACGTAAAGCATGTGTATATATAACATTCAACATGAATAATTAACCCAAAATCCCATCTAATCATCAAGAACCCTAGAGTTTTTCCTAATCAAGGTTCTAATCTGTTTTTACCAGAAATTCCTTCTCATATATCATCAAAATTTCGTGGGTTATATTCCTCTACATGGCAAGGGTTCCAGAATTTCCATATAATCAATACTACATCCATTTTCCTAACACAAATTGGGTTTTCTTCCATAGTTTTCATCTCTAATCAATCCTAAATTAATATGAGATTGCACTAATGAAAATATGCAAGTTAAATACTTGCCTGGGATTTTCAGAAGTCTGGTTTGCAGATGAATTCGGTGTGGTTGCGTTCCCCTTCTCGCGATCTACGCGTTGGTGGTGGCGGCGGTGCAAACCGGTGACTTTTTTGCCTTGGATTTTCCTTGGAGCTCTCTCCTCTCTTCTCCAATGGCCGTCACTTGTGTTCTGAATATTCTAACCCTAAAAACTAACCTAAATGGCTGATATAGGTTGCTGAATTTCGTGGGTTTAATTACCCAAAAAAGTGAAATGACTAAATTGCCCTCCCGGGGTACCAATTAGGCCTAAAACCGCCTCGAGACCCAAACTAAACCCCCGGGTACACTTTTCTGACTATCTCGACCCTTCCGGACGCGTTGGCGCACTCAAAACGACCATACGAACAACTTATAAAATATTCACTTTTTATTTAACAAAATTAGTCCCGACGTGACACGGGCACGTCCCGACTTAAATTTCCAAAATTGTCATTTAATTCACTCGTGACATTCAATATAATCAATATCATATATTACTTTGCTCATTAGTATAATTCAACAAATTTCCCATAATTACTAACTCTCATCACGTTAATAATTATAACATAATTAATTTCCGTATTTTTATTAAATAAATCATTCACGTTAAATTTTATAAATCCCCAAATTAATATAGCATAAAAATACGGGGTATTACATAGTCATCCTAGATGGATTTCTCATCCATACTAGTATTCTACTCACGGGTCCTTTATCAACTATAAACCCTTTGGATAATTTATACCCCTCTGCCAGGTATGAAGTTCATTATGCAATTCAATTGTTCTCTCACGATCGGTTTCTACCTTACCCATTATGCTAAACATCAAAATTTCACTCACATTTTGTTAATACATTGAATGGAAGACCTCATGGTCAACTCATACCCAGATTTCTTTCTAAATTTCAAACACACTTCTTCAATTATGGTGATCGCCTTTAATCACTACATAATGCTCCTAAGAGCTATAGCTTTTAACTCCAAATTTAATTATGAGTGTCGTCACACCCCACTCTACACAATTGCCTTCAAATTTTCTACCTCCGCTGGTCTGTAACGCTTTCTCATTTTCTTTTTCGCATCTTCACCGATGGGTTTTCAAAGGATTCCCTTTGATTTCCCCTTTATCGACTATGCTAGGTGGCCTGAAATTCACTCCACCGTTATCTATGACTGTGTCCTGGAACCCACAGTTCCCGAGTGACGATTTTACTATCTCCTACTTAAGCAATTTTCGTGGTGATTTTTGTCCCGATCAATCTTCCCCGATTACTCTTTGTCTTATGTTGAGTCTCTTCTCCCGCAGTTTTTCTTCAGCCCTCACTGGTCATGCTAAAATATTCGGTGTTCGAAGCACACCGAATTTCATATAATGAGTCACATCCATTATAATTCGCAGCAGGAGAACGTAAGTCACATACGTAAGGGAACACAACAATCCTATCATAAGGCTCTACATCAAAGAACGATACGTTGAAACGTAATAAGCCGCACAGATCCTAAGGATACTAGAACCTGATGCTCTGATACCACCAGTGGCACCCATGTCAATTTAATATAGGGTGAGCAGTCCTCTACCAATTTAAAATAGGATATTCAGTTGGTTCATTCTCAGCATCACTGTCGAAAAACTTTTTATCATATTAATCACCTAATATAAAATTAAGCTAGGTGTCAAAACATTTCCAATTTTAATAAAACCAAGTAAATCCATTTCTTTCCATCTTAAAATATAAACCATTCACCACACATAGGAATGTAATAAATACTGAACATGAATCAAGTACTGAAATAAATAAGACTGGATAAAACCTCCCAGTTCAAAACTCCAAACCATACAATAAGCTGAATACAATAACTCCGATGAAAGATCTAGAAGTGGGCGACATATGCCCTAAACAAGAAGTCTAGATGAAGCTGAATGGAAAGTATAGATGCGTCTACTACGAGGACCTACAGCTTCCACAGCAGCTGCAGCACGTTAAGCAATCCAAATCTCTAAATTTGATACTCATGTTACTGAGCACCTAATATAATACATATATATAGCAAAAGAGATAAGAGATAGAAGAAATGGGTCAGAGCTCGATGTGTAAAAATGATTTAGCAAGAATTTAAAACTGGTTCTTAAACAAGTCTTATACGCATGTTAGTTATCGAACTCTCACATTAGTTTCTCACCTCTCGTCTACTGTGCACGCCTAATGTACATCTAATCTCCCCCTAATTATACCTCCAAGTCTAACTAGTTAGAAACCATACAAATACTAACTATGCTCACAAGTAGTATTCCCGTATCGCCCATACAATACGCTATTCAGATAGTTTATCTCACATATTAAATTTCATTATCCATCGTTTGAATGGTTAATCTTTTATTCACTAAGATTATCTTACTTTTCATTTTCATTTTATCTACTAGTCTCACAAAGTAAAAAGTTACCCAAGTACACTCATACATATATATAGTCTCATCATCCCTATATATACACATTAATCCTGCACTCTTAGGTTAAGACCACTTAGTGCAACGTAATGATTATTATTATTACCATGTCTACTAATTTTACACAGTAGCAATATTCATAAGTCCATATATATATATATAGTCACATCATACCTATACATATATATATATATATATATATATACTAATCATGCACCCCCGACTAAGACCCATTAGTGCACATATTCTGGAAATCATGCATCCCTGGGTTAACACCCATTAATGCATCTATCAATAATAATTCAGCACCCCCGAGTTATCACCCATTAGTGCGCCTAACAATAGAATCTTGCATCCCCGGGTTAGCACCCATTAATGCACCTATCAATAGAGTTTCTGCACCCCCGAGTTATCACTCATTAGTGCTCTTAACTATAAGGTTCTTGCACCCCCGGGTTATCACCCATTAGTGCTCTTACAATAATATCACATAATAGGCATACACACATCCTATTATAAATTATAGGTATTTCTCCAACCTACATATACACTCTTCATACGTATTTTAATCTCATCTCTACGTATAGTATAAATATTTAGATTACTATCTCTCTCGTAATCTCCAAGGTATACTTCTCACATACTTTCCTAAAATTCCATCTTATCTAAATTTACTATTTGGAAGTTTCTCTCACTCCAATAACCCGACAAACTCAAAACTAGACTTTGAGAAAAATCTCCAAAATTCCCTATGTCGCTCGAACCAGAAGGGTTGTCGTTTGAATGACTTCCAGTGTCGTTCGAGCGGCTTCGCGCGAGATGCCATATTACTCGAACGACTTCGCGCGAGATCGTGCGAGATTGTACTGCTCGTCTTCTTCACCAAACTTCAACGTTTTTCACCATTTTTGAACCTAAAAATATCTAAGATTCAATTCCCAACAACTCATCATCAATACCCATCAACACCTAACAGGTTATAAATCATTCCTAACCTCCTAGGATCATTAATTCGTCATAAATCATCATAAATATATAAAATCCCCAAATCAATTCATATAAACCCTAGTTTCCAAATTTTCAATTTCAGAACCTAATCAACCCAGATTCGTTCATCAATATATAATCAAATTCTGTGATTAATCCTCTACATACATGAAGGAATTCATGCCACTAATTAAACCAATCCTTAATCATAATTTAAATCTCCAATTTTCACCCAATTAACATATAAATCATGATTAATTCCACCTATACTAACATGAGCATGATTATTGCTAAAATAAAGCAAGTAATAAACACTTTCCTCGAATATAACGGTCTAATCCGTTGTGATGTGGGTACATACGCGTTCCTCTCTTTTCGATCTACGCGTTGGTGATCACGGTTATGCAAGGTGATGCTAAATGAGTCTTCTCTCTTGGAAATTGGTTCTCCCTCACACCTTCCATGGCCGTTCTTGATTTGTGTAACCTGTTAACCCTAATGGACTTTCTTGGCTTATACAATAAATCCCAAATTTTCGTCCATTAATTAAACCCAAAAATACAATTTACCATAATGCCCTCTCGAGCCAGTTAGGCGTAAAATCGTCTCGGGACCCAAACTAAACACCCGGGTACACGGTTTTGACTATCTCGACCCTCCCGGACTCAACGGCGCTCTCAAAATGACCATACGAGTTACCAAAAATGAATTCTCTTTTTATCTCAATCAATTAGTCCCGACACGACTCACACGCGCGTCAGACTTAAATTACCAAACTGCCGTATTTCTCACTTCCGACAATTTATAAAATATCATAATTCCATATTACATATCACACATTAATATTTACTAGTTCACAACAATAAGTATTAACCCTTGGCACGCTTGTTAATAATTATTTTAATCTGGATTAATAACAAATTAATTTCTCACATATTAATTTAATTAATCCAACAACAATAATTAATCGCATACTTATTCTCATAATAGTAATTAATCATATAAAATCACATAATTATTTAAATCGTCAAAAAATACGGGGTGTTACATGGTTGTCTAATGGGTTTTGAACCCATGACCCTCCATATGTTGGGACCTTTCATTTAGATTGTCAATCACTAAGTTGACCAACCACTTTGATTATGTTTCTGTTATACATTAATATGTAGTGTTTACACATTATTACTTTCCAGCTTGATTGTATATAATACAAATTTAAATTCAAATATTGGTGTGTGTGTGTGTGTGTGTGTGTGTGTGTGTGTGTGTGTGTGTGTGTGTGTGTGTGTGTGTGTATTTCGAGATAAATTAATTTAAACAATATGTCACCAAAGTGATCTCTTTTGTTAAAAAAAAATTAACTTTATTTCGAAATATAAAAGGATTATGTGCATATAATTTATGTGAATATTAATCGGCCCAAAGGAAGATTAATTTTTAACAAAATTGCATGTGCCACTTTAATAATAAGCGCATTATAATTATTTAGTTTTACATATGAATAATAAATCGGCTGAAAGGAAGAAATATTATTTGAAATGTTCTTATTATCAGTGTTTGATTATTACAGCAAGATATCACTTAAAAGTTAATATTATTTCCAAAGATAAAATATTAATAGAGTGTCTGATATCTTAAAAATGGGGTTTGCCCTTTATTTGAATTTATTTTTTTATTTAAGACTTATATGAGCTACTTTTATTTGTTTGTTGCTCTCTGGATTCAGCTATCAGTTTTGCTTTTAACATTACTGCTAGTATTAATGCTTAATGGCACAAAATTTAAGTCATGGCAATAGAACCTTCATATAGTTCTCAATGTCATGGATCAGGACCTTGCATAAAGGGTTCCCTCTCCTACACCTCTTACGGATAAAAGTTCCTCTGATGATAAAAAAAAGGACTTTGAAATGTGGGAGAAGTCAAATCCCATGTGTTTGATGATCATAAAGAAAACCATTCCAGAAGCATTCAGGGACACAATATCGAAAATAATAAAGACAGCCAAAGAGTTCCTAGAAGAAATTAAGAACGAATTTGATAAGAATGAAAAGGCAGATGATAAGCACCCAAAAGTGTATATTTTATACCCCGGATAGACGCATTTTAGTTGCTAATTCTCGACAATTTGGGTCTTATGTTTATAATTATTTACTGTGCAGGCTTGAATGCAGTTGCGATGTCAAAATCTATATTTCGAGGCAATTTGCAGTTCAAATGGAGCTAAATACCTTGTTTCGTAACCCTAACCTAGCCCAATCCTTCACTCGTACCCTATGTGTGTCTAGTTTGTGTTTTTTTTAGATTTTTATTTTGTGTCATTTTATTTTTAGAATTTATTTAGAATTTTTAGAATTTGTTCTTATATTTAATTAGTGTAATTTTATTTTGATTTTTATTAGTTTTTTTATTTTTTATTTTATTTTGTTTTTATTAGGACTAGTTTTTAGGAGTTTATTTTTAGTTTATTAGATTTTATATTTTTTAGGACTTTTGTTTTCATTTCTATTAGATTTTTAGTTTTTATTTCTTTTGTTTTATTATTTTAGTTTGTCAGTTTTATTTTGAGTTAGTTAGTTAGTTTTATTTTATTTTTTAGGTGTCCAAATTAAACACACACACCATCACCCAAATCAACTCCCCTACACACTAATACACCTAAATTATTCACTCACCCTCACCTAATTTCTTACACCCTCACCACACACAATAACCCCATCCATCATCTTCAACCTCAACAACCCATATTCTCTCTCTCCAAACTCCATAACAAACTACCTCCCTGATCACTCCAACAATACCCATGTCCTTTCAACCCAATACCCAACCTGCTACCCCTACCTCTAAAACCCGACCTACTCGAACCCTTACTCAACCCATCACTAACCCGATCGCTACCGACCCCATTACCCACCTAACTCCGGCCACCAGTAGCACCTACCTTACCCCTGTCGCGACCCCCGTCGAACCCGAAACCTAAACCACTGTTGATCGACCTTAAATACCCATACCTGAAACTCTCTCTAACCCAGATACCCACTTTACTACCAACCGGAACCCATCTCCCATTACCCGGATCTAGAACCCGTCGGCGACCTCAACCCGAGCCACTTGACTGCCCCGACGCGAGCCAAACCTAACCCGCAAACTCTCAACCTTCATACTCGGATGTTAACCCATGTTCATCCTTATCCCCAACCAATTCCTTGAAACCCATTTGCCATATTCACCCAAATCAATTTTGTCACCTGTATAAGCCAAACAAACCAAAGAATACCCCACATGTTTTAAACCCATGTCTTTTAAAACCACTTAACCCTCTTTTCCAAAAATAACCACTTCCCACATGCACCTTCTTTTATCCCAAAATTTCCCTCACCCAAATCAGATTTTTGTGACCTCACATCTCTAAAACCTCATGTGCACACACTCCATGATCACCCACATTTTATTCTTACCCAATTTACCCTTAGCTCCATGCCTACTATTTAAAGAAGATGAAGACCATTAAAGAAGGAGGATTGTAAGTTTAGATAGAGAATTCTAGAGAGATAGGTTAGATTAGAAAATAAATTAGGAAAATATTTTGTAAATAGTTTATTTTTATTTTTTAGATATTTGTGAGAATAAATTGTGAGTAATTCAATTGAGTATTATATTGAATTGATTATTGTTATTGTTGGATGCTCATATTCGATGGAGGGTGCTTGATTTCAAAGAAATTAGAGTTCAATTTCACCTCAAGAGATTGGGTTTGATTGTTCTCTTCTCTTCTACTTTATTTTATTAGGCTTTGATTAATTGCTCATCATGTTTAATATCATGTTAGGCTAAATTCCCCTTCAAGGGGATGGGTGAACCCTTATTTGATGTTATTTTGATTTAATTAGTTTGATTAATAAAAAAATCCCTTTAAATGTTAATTTTGATCCCTCACCCTTAAATTTACGCCTCGAGAGAGGGTAAATGATTTTCGAGAGAAAATCGAAATTCTAGTTATAATACCCATTTTAGATTTGAACTAGAGATAGGGGTTTCTTAAGTGTGGTATTATTCCTTAAATTTTAACCCCATTTTCATTTTCTAAGATTTACATAAATTTTGATGAATCGATCATAGCGGGTGATTAATTAAAAGCAGTGTAGATCTATTTCCTAGAGTTGGGGGGGCGGGGGGGATATACTTAATTTTCTAAAAGATTACTATTAAAATTACACTTGCAACGAGAGTTGATTTGTAATTTTGATATTAATTTGGGAGAATTCAAATAATTAAATAAATTAATTAGAATAGCTAAAATTTGTGGTGTAGTCCCACTCCTTGATTGATCTCACATTTATTTACCTCACTTTGACTCTTATTTTAATGTTAGACTTTTTTCATATTTTTAGTCACTTTTTAGTTTGTTCTTTATATCTTTGAATTAGTTAGTGTTATTTCACATCGTCACCCAAATTATTTTAATATTGAAAAAGGCTAAATAAAATAGAAAAACTAAAAATCCCGAAAATAAAATAAAAGTGAATTACAATTCTTTTCCCCTCGCTTTACCCCCTTGATGAGGATTTATACCCTTACTTACCTCTACACTTTAGTTTGTTATATTTTGTAGGTATTTGAGGATTTTGATTAACTTGGCTTCAAACAACGACTACACACAAAAAGCAAGTTATCAAATGGCGTCGTTGCCATTCTTTGGAGCCTGAAGCACTTGAGAGGATCCATTTTTGATTCATTTGTATTTCGTTTATTTTTACTTTTTCATACCATTTTTCATTTTTTTAGAAGGCTTGTATTTAGGATTTCTATTTTTGGCCTCTATTACGGTGCATAAAGACACCATTTATTTTTCATTTAAATTTGTAGTATTTAATTGCGAAGAAAAGCGTGATAGGGAAACCGGACAAGGTAGAGAGAGGGCGTCCAAAGACGAGGAAAAGAATCCTCTTTATGTTGGGTCGGTAGGACTCCCGGGGCTGACTGAGATAGGCGTAATCTCCCCCCGGTCGACTCAAATTTTTTAGCACCCCACGGCGTAAAAACCGTGGGAGGTACATTTTTAAAAAACCTCATGCCTCTCCTGTTAGCGAGTCAATTTTTGTGTGTGATTAACTACTCTTATGTGATTTTATTCTCGCACTTATTTTCGAATGGTGCGATGCATTAAATTACTAAGACCTACACCCGGTCATTCACGAGAAGGGATTTCATCATCCGACTCATTCGCTTACCATATATGTGCTACCCTAACTATCATTAAATTTAAAATCAATCAACTAGGTAGCCCAATAGGAGAACATTTTTTGAAAAGGTGATCACTACGATAAATTCCGTGATTTTTTATCGCCCGCGGACTTAATTAAAATTTGACTACGCTTTCACTAATTTTGATGATAAAAATTAGCTATGTGCTAGTTAGGATTTATCCTTAACGTGTGTGTGTATCCAATTCAATTTTTTTGGTAGTCGATTTTAGTGAGTTCGTTCCAAATTGAAGAGTCCATTTTCCCCATCTTTTCTTCCAAAAAAACATAAAAATATTTTCTTCCATTTTTATAAAAAAAATCCAAAAAAATCTTTTCTTCTCTTCATTTTTAGAAAAATCCAAAAATATTTTCTTTCTTTCATTTTAGAAAAATCCAAAAATATTTTCTTTCCTTCTAAAAAAATTTAAAAATCATAAAAATATATTTTTCGTCATGGCCGAAGAACATCCTTTACAGGACTACTTTAGTCATTTTCCATTGACACGCGACACGTGTGAGAGTGATCCCGAGCCGTCTCTTTATGATATTCTTAGTGGTTTCACCTCTCTCACGAGTAACGTTGACACTCTTGACCCATCTATGCACGCACCTTTTATTCCATCACCCTCGGTGTCAAGTGTCGACATGTCGCAAATATTATCGTGCACCCATTGTTCCTATGCTGATCACTTGTCCCATGAGTGCCCATACTTTTCATATCCATCCGAACCCATTATCATGATGAACCCAATCCCGAGTGGTGTGAGTACCCCAGTTATTTGTGGAGGCCTGATCACCCTTTCACGCAATACGAATCCCAACCCGATGTTGTGGATCCTCACACGTTCCAACAGTCGTCATGGCAAACTAATGCATATTATACCGATCAGTTCCCTCACTATGCACCCACTGAATATCAATCATTTGTCCATCACGAAGGCGATCCTTTCGTATATGATGAACTTGGACCCACTCCACACACTTCACTTGAGTATTCTCCATATATTCATGATAGTAGCGAGTTGTGTCCAACTCAACCACCGCCGCCACCCGCCATCACTTCATCACTATCATCCACCTTCGCTCTCGAGCCACTCTTGTAACAATTTATCATCGAGCAAGGGCAAGCCACTCAAATTCAAAATCAAACTCTCCAACGGCTTGAATAACTCTTTAATGAATTTGAGTGTGCGATAGAGTCCGATTTCACCCCGAGCCAACCCATTATTGACCCCATATGGAGAGATGATGCGTTGACTTATGACACCGATTTTGAGTGTGACCAACCCTTCCACCCCGAGAATCTCGAAGTTGAGACCATTACATGGTCCGGGTCCTAAGTCGACAATTGTGTCGATTTATCCGAAGATAGTGAGCCTGATCAAATTCCATCATGTCCACAAGAACCCTTATTTGAGGTTCACCTTTCCTCTCCTGTCGAATCCAAAATAATGCCCGAGCTTTTACCTTATGCCCCATTTGCATATGTCTCTGACATTCCCATATCTTTCATGTTAGCTCCGGCTACGAGTGCTCACTATTTTCCTGAGACAGAATCCGAGATAGTTCCTACCTATTCGGATATGGATGATATCCCACCATGCATGGCTCCCTTTGAGCCCGATATTTCTAGTGATTCCTCTATCTCTGATCTTGGTGCCTCGTATTACCCACCCACCACATTCACCGATGCTACTCTTATGGAGAAGTTGACCATTCCATCTTTAGAAACCACACTCCCTTGTGAGTATTCCTTTACTCCTCCCAATGAGTGTATGTCTCCCAGACTTGAGTTATATCATCTTCCTCAACCGTTTATCCCACCCAACCCACCCATTGTCCTTTCCATCCCACCACCTGGTTTGGATCTTAATTTTACACCTTTCATATTTACATATACATTTTTAGATCCTAACCTAAAACCACCCTCCATCATCCATGAAAGTATTTACGGTGCTACTCTCCATTTCTGTGACATCGAGCTTGTTACCCCATGCACACCACTCTCTTTTAGTGTTGATTTTTCTTCCCGTCATCTCCCTGGTGTGTCACGGCGCGACCATTATCATCGTTCATTTATAGAACGGTCATGTGATTTCTATGAGCCCCACCGCATTACAATTTCCAAACCATCTTGCCTCCCCATACAACGAGAGAACCATGCTTATAGGTCCCTATTTTCCCTCACCTTCTCGCTCAATAAGTCCCGAGACCGATACCTATTCATCTTCACCCTTACCCTCATTCCCACCCGCCCATGGTTCACCGATCCTTTTCATCGTGTGATGCACTTTTCCATACAAGTGCATTAACACTTTTAATTTGTATCCAACAAGACTGACGCTTCAGTCTTATTTGGGGGTGATTCTCATCACCCATTTTTCTGCTACCCCGCGCTTTCGTAGATCTTATCTTTAAGGTGAGACTGGATTTTTCTGGCTGAAGATATTAAACTTAGCGCTATCGAGAGGCAGCCTGCGTTTCTTGTATGAGTCACATCCTATTTGGGAGTGCTGCTCCACATCACCCAATGTTATACCATGCTTTGTAGACTTGTACACATTTTTTTTCTTATCACTCATTTTGGTTACTTGTTGGAGACATATGTCCATTCCATTAGCGATTGATTCTAGTAATATCTTTCCTCCCTTCTACTCTTAATTTAAAAATCATTTTACTTAACATCGAGGACGATGTTCCTTTTTGTTTGGGAGTGGGGAATTTTATCAAAATCGTGCCTCTTTTGAAAATTTTTGATTTTTAAACCTGATTTTTAAATTTTCGTGCAGTTTCTTTCATCTCACTTATTGATGTGAATTTTCTATTATCCATCCTTTAAGTCTAGGAATCAAGTTAGAGGATTTAGTTTTTCTAAATAACTTGTGCAATACGTAACAAAGCATTTTGCACTATGAATTTCTAGACTCAACAAAAATTTGCGCACTTATCACGTCACTGCGGTTTAGAGTTGAAGAGTGCTACAATTCTCAAGAAAACCTTAAGGTTCACTAGTAGAGACTTTAGCTTGGGAGATTTGTGCCTTCCACCCTTTGAGAGTGTTTTCCGCAATCTTCGAGTCACAAGTTGATTCAACTTTCTTTGGGTCCGCACTTAAATCGTTGTATGATCTCATTATTTTTCAAAAAAATTTGGCATGATCATTGAGAACGACATCACTTTCGTGTTGTAAGAAGCATGTGTCTTGAAGTTTGTCCCGAATACTAGATTTTCATCCATACTCCTAACATTGACCATATTCTTCCTTATTCCCAAATATTCCCCACACCATCCATTTATCACTCCATTTATATATCATCTTTCATTTTTGATAAAAAGAGTGTTCTTCAAATGTAAAATGTCTTTAGTATTGAGAGTATAAAGAAAAAAAGAAAAGAAAAAGATAAAAACAAACAAAAAAATTGGTAAAAAAAAAAAGCGAAAGCGAAAAGAGAGAAAAGAAAAAAAAGAGTAGTAGTTAGTAGTTAGTTTTTATGTAATAAAAACATTTGTTCTTCAAGTATAGAACACTCTTATCGTATCCATCATCCATCAAACATCCATCATACCTACCTCATATCATATCCTTCTCATTTCATTTCCCCCTCACCCATAATCATCCAAATTTCCCTAGGTGTTCGGGCAAATGAGAGTCAACGTGGTGAATAACTTGACGTTCTCACTATAGTGATTAGCATTCTTTCATGAGATCACTTTTCTTTCAAAATGTTCGTTCTTACTTATATGTGTGTGAGACATTTGAACTTGCTTACATTTACTCACCTCCTCACACACAAGAGCGATGCACTTACCCTAAATCTTGAGAGTTCTTTGAGAAATATATATCCGTGAGATTTTGAAGTTGAAGCGTTGATTCCGAAAAGGCAATATAGGAATTACTCTGATGATGCTGACCCATTTTGACTGATTCACACTACACACGTTGAGTTCTAGGAAGGATGTGCCCTTATTATTTACTTAGCTAAACTTTTTATACGTTTAAGCTTGTATTTCTGAAATTATTTCTCTCATGATGGATTGTGCAATTATTCTACGTATAATAGGAGATCGACCGCATTTGCAAATAAAGCTATATTTTGAGGTAATCTGCAGTTCGAATGGAGTTAAATGCCTTGTCCCGTAGCCCAGACCTAGCCCAAACCTTCACCCGTACCCTGTGTGTGTGTAGTTTGTGTTTTTTTTAGATTTTTGTAGATTTTTATTTTGTGTCATTTTATTTTTAGGCTTTATTTTTAGAATTTATTTTTATATTTAATTAGTGTAATTTTATTTTGAATTTTATTAGTTTTTAGCTTTTATTTTATTTTATTTTAATTAGGATTAGTTTTTAGGAGTTTATTTTTAGTTTATTAGATTTTATATTTTTTAGGACTTTTGTTTTCATTTCTATTAGATTTTTAGTTTTTATTTCTTTTGTTTTATTATTTTAGTTTTTTTTTAGATTAGGATTTTACTTTTAGTTAATTTTATTTTTTTTAGTCTGTTAGTTTTATTGCGAGTTAGTTAGTTAGTTTTATTTTATTTTTTAGGTGTCCAAATTAAACACACACACCCCATCACCTAAATCAATTCACTCACACACACCCTAACTTAAGATATTAAATCGTGTAATATTACTAAGACATCAAAATGATGAATAGAATCAGGTCGAGCAAATTTAAATAAATTTGCAATAATAATGGCCTTGCCATTATGATATTAGTACTTTGATCGATATTGGTCTGTCATTTGGAATAAAAGGAAAATTAATTGAATTAATTGAAACTTCAAATATCCAAAAAGTTATAATGACAAAACAATTAAAATTTGCAAAATGCTTCAAAAATAAAATTTCCTATGGTTGGCCTCATTCGAGGCCCTAGGTATCTCCCTACCCTCCATTATTTCTAGGTGGCAGCCTCCTTGGAGGTCATCCCTAGTGAATTTGAATGGTCCCTCCCAGTTGGGACTCGGTTTTCCATATAATGGCTTTCTTGCATTGTCGATGACCTTCCTTAGAACATAATCTTCGACCTAGAACTTCCTCGGATTAATGTCTTTGTTGTACGAGTTGGCCACCCATTTTTGGTATGATGCCAGTTTGATCAAGGCTTGTCACCGCCTTTCCTCGACAAGGTAAAGCTCATTTATTATGATTTCTTAATTTAAGGGTTGATCAGCCATGGTGCTCTTCATGGTTAGCAAGCCTGCTTCTAGTAGAATTATATCTTTTATTCTGTAAGTCAAGGAGAAGGACTTTTCCCTGGTTGACCTCCTGGGCGTTGTTCGATACGCTCAGAGGACATGGGGAATCTCATCCACCCAAGCACCTTTGGTTTTCTCCACTCTCTTCTGCATCCTATCTAGCATAGTTTTGTTAAAATCTTTAACTTGTCCATTTCTCTAGGGTTAAGCCACTGAGTTGTAGTAGTTATTGATGTTATGGATATTGCAGAATATTTCACTCTTGAATTTCATTCCATAATCAATGATTATCGTCCTTCGTATACCAAAATGGGTCACAATACTCCTCTAGATGAATTTAATCATATTAGTGACCTTTGTGTTCACCAGAGACTTAGCCTCTACCCATTTAATGAAGTAAATTGTCCCGACGAGGAGATACTTTTGATTTTTAGGTGTTGTAGGCAGGGAGCCCATGATTTCCAACCCCCATTATGAGAAATTCCATGAACTAATTAAGGATTTAAGGGCATTGGTTGGCTAATTAAGCATTGGCGAGAACATTTGACACTTCTTTCATTTTCTAACAAATGAAATTGTGTCCATCTTCATATAAGGCCAAAAGTACCCCTCATTTCTGGCTTTGAATTCCAAAGACTGAAAATGCAAAAATTCATTGTGCTAATGTCCTAGAGGGGGTGTGAATAGGACATACTCAAAATTCATTGCCAATTAAAAATTTGCTTGTTTTAAAACGCAAAAATAATTGATTTGCAAAATAAAATTAAAACTCACACTTCACTAAGGCAATTTATTAAAGGCTTAACCTATAAATTATTAGATTTAATTAAAGTTCAAGGAACGTGTTATGAAATCAATTAAAATCCAATTCAAAAGCCTTTGAAACTAAATCATCTGATAAATCTACACTTAGATCCAATTAGATCGAAATTCAATTTAATTATGTGAGATTTAGACAAATTAGTTCGATTCAATTGCAATTATGTGAGATCTAAACATGTAGAAACTTAAATCAATTGTAGATCTCATATTATGTGAGGTTTTGTGTTGTGAATAAGAGTAAATAAAATAATAAGCACGACACCAAGATATACGAAGAAAACCCCACCTTGGCAAAAAAATCTTGGGACACTATAACTAATCACTAGAAATATTAAGGCTTTTACAAGATATCAGTTAATTATCTATCTTGATTTAACATTTACAAACTCTTGCAATCCACCAACCCCTAAACTCCACCCGATTTAGCAGACCTCAAATAAAATCCTCCAAAGCTTGTAAAGAGAGAAGAACCCACTTTTATTAGTTTTCACACATCCAACTTTTGAGAATTCTACTCCAATATTCTAGTATATTCCTCGTGTTGACCTCTCAACTGAAGATCTTCAATGGTAATTATGAAGCAAATGTTTTCTAAGGTTGATTTGATGAATCACTCAAAAATATCACATAAATTCAATAAAAGTGTGGCAAAATAAAATCTCATCAAGGGTTTGTAGAAAGAGAAAGAGGAGATCTTAAATCTAAGAAAATGTTCTAAGGAAGTAAGGGTCGTATTTTAAAATGGAGCCAAAATGCCTTTTTAAGGTGTAAAAAATCAATTTCTCATCTATAATGAAGTTCGTGCGCACGGCCATAAAAATGACTAAGATATGACCTACTAGTCAAATCCATGTGCACCGTGATTTTTTTCCCGTGCGCACATTTTTGGGCAGAATACAAAACCATGATAGAAACACCCAACCGAAAGCACTATTTTCTCTGTTCTCAAAATATGACTTTTAAAGGATAAGAACAAGTGCGAAAAATATGTGGGCATATAAAGGGCATCCTAGTGTGTATCAAATGTCACATACCTTATCAGAAAATGTCTAAAAATCCACCAATGTCTTTGAACCAATGAAGCATAGCTAGTTCCAATAAGAATAGAGGCATGTATGGAACTCAAGCATCTAAAAACACAAAAATGCCAAGGATATGTGCCTGGACTAAATATAGAACCTTATATATGTCTAAAAAATTAAATGTGTTGACATGAAATAAGCCATAAAACACAATTATACATCTTCAAAGACTTTCCCCCAGCATCACTGATATATATCCCTTCATACAACTTATATAGGACTTAATCATTGTCGTTGTTCATTGAGTTGCAGGTAAGGCCAGATAAAATATCACCTATGTAGCTTTCCATCAGGGGATAGGTAAAATCAAGAAGTCTTAACTTTGATCTGATGAGCCTACTTCGTGTTTGCAGCAATATATCTTCTCACAGATACACCATTATCGGATACAGATAACTTGGAGCCTTTTGGGTAGTGGGGACTTTGTCAATAATCATTGGCTTCATGATACTTAGTTAGGCTACGCATTCTACCTCAATTATTATCCTGAGATCAGAGTTGATGGTTGATTATAAATTAGTTAAGGCGTCTGCATGGTTGTTATTTCCTCACGGAAATTATTAGACTTGAAGGTTCTTAAAATTAGCAACCAGGGTGACCTATAAGTATGCCGACATAAGTTCATCCATGTCGTTATAGTATCTTGATGTTTGGCTTGATACCAGACTTGAATCACATAAAACTTTAAGGTAACTTATGCTAAGAGATAGAGCCTTCTCCAATTCGACAATGAGGGCATTGTATTTGGCCTTGTTATTAGACGTTTAAAATCCAGGTATGATTCCTTGAATGAGCATAGTACAATATGGATTTACTGAGAAAATTCCCACCAAGCTCCTTTTGAGTTATAATCCTTATCAACGTAGAGTGTCCACTTTTTGAGTTGATCAAAATCCTTAATAGTCACTTGGCTGGCAAGTTCCCTTTCGTCAATCTCATGCCCTTTAGTAAACTCGTGATGAAATTTTCTAACACCTATCCTTTTATAGAAATTTTATATTGATAATGGATATCGAACCTTTCCAGTTCCACCGACCACTTGGACATCCATTTAAAGAGGTTGGCCTTTATAACGATCGCCTTAAGTGGAAAGGAGGTGATAAAAATGATAGAGTGGGCTTCAAAATAATATTTCAACTTTTATGAGGTAGTCACCATTGAGTAAATAAATTTCTCCAGGGGAAGAGAGCGTTTTTCCACATCTAGCAAATCCTTTCTAACATAATTGATAGACTAGATCGCCCAAATTTAGGTTGAGCTTATTGCATGATTGGATAACATAGGATACAGATCGATTGGATCGCTCGGATTTGGGACTATGAGCAAAGTTGATTGGATCAGGTATAATTTTATTTCTTCAAGTGACTTTGAACATTTCCCATTCTAGAGTTAACCCTTGTCCTTCTTCAAGTGCTGAAAGAATGGTTGGCACTTTTTAGAAGACTTAAAGATGAAGCACTTAAGTGATACCAATATCTCGATCATTTTATATACCTATGACTATCCTAGGTGGTTGGATGTGATTTATTTCTTCGATCTGGTCAGTGTTGGATTTGATTCCTCAATAGCTAATCAAGTAGCCCAAAAACTTCCCGGACTAGACTTTGAAATAAAACTTGGTTGCATTGAGCTTTATTCTATATTATCTGAACCCCAGATGTCTTTATCAAATCTTCCAAATGGTCGCCTTTATACTTTCTTTTCACGATTATATAATATATGTATAATTTTATGGTGTTTCGAAACTGTTTTTGAACATCTTCGTAACCAACCATTAGTAGGTCGCTCCTGCATTTTTATGTCCAAACAACATAATTGTGTAACATTATAGGTCAAGGGTAGTGATGAATGAAGTATTTTATAAGTAAAGTCTGAACCGAGGGATTCGATGATACCTTGAGTAAACATCCAAAAAACTCATCCATTTACGGTTGGTTGTGGTGTCGACCAATTGATAGATCTTTATCAAAGAAAAGTTATCTTTAGGGCAGGCTTTGTTTATATCCGTTAAGTCTATGCGGACTCTTCACCTTTAATTGCTCTTCTTGACTATGAATGGGTTTGAGAGACACTTAGGTAATTGAACTTCTTTAATGGACCTTGCCTCCAAAAGTTCCCACACCTACTCTTCTAATGCTTTCGCCTTTTCAGGAGTTTTTCGATGCACCTTTTATATCATCGATAATAATGTCGGATTCACATGAAGTCTATAACACATGACTCCAGCGTGATCCCGGTCATATCGTAAATTTACCAAGTGAATATGTCTTTATTATCCTTGAGAAGAGATATTAGTTCTTTTTTCAATATTTGGTGAGTAAGTTATCGATCAGAAATTTCTTCTCCGGGTGAGTGTCGTTAAATATAACTTCTTGCAGTAGTTCCATGACTCTATCTACGAGGGACACCCTTATTTTTTCCACCCTCGGTCTCCCACACTTTAGCTGTTATTTGGAAATTAAATCCCATTTGTGATGGCCTCTTCCACGACTACATTTTCTTTTTATTTTCTTGCTTAGGCCTGATGGCAGTAATTAAAGCATTATTGAGTAGTAGCCTGATTTCCTCGTACCTCCATTATCCCTCGATCGGTGATGCATTTGAGTTTCGGGATATAAGTGAAGGGGACATCCTTCATGGAATGAAGACATCCTCATCATAATATTGCATTATAGGGGGACTCAATATCCACCACTAGAAAAATCGACCATCTTTGATATATTTCCAGTTCTCACTGGGAGTACCACCTTCCCCTGGGGTATAGTTATCTTTCCAACGAATTCGACTAAAGGTATGGTCGTATCCTTCAGATCCTCCACTTTGAGGTTGCACTTATTGAACAGCTTGAGGTACATAAATTCTAAGGAACTCATCTGGTTAACTAGTATCTTGTTCATATCCAACATGGTAATCCAAAGAATGTTATTAAGGCATCATGATGCAAAGTTTTAACTCTAACCAGGTCTTCCTCCGTGAAGACTATATGTTTTTTATAGTCAACATAATCTAGTCATCGACATTTGTTGGCTGAGATTTTAGCATGGTCAATTTGGAAATCCTTTATGACTACATTGACTTTCTTCAACTTCAACAAAACAGCATTGCCTTGAATCTGGTTTGGATTTGAGGCTCCATGGATAACCACAAACTCATGCCCCATATCATCATTATTTAGGACATTATTTAGGATCAGGTTGCATTCCGCACGAGATTTTCCATTCTTCTTTTCCACGTAGTCGTCCAAATGACCGGCCTGGGCAAGATCCTCTATGTACCGCCCCAACCCGGATTTAAGAGTTCATAAAGGATCAACTCAATCTGGTTCGTATGTCAATTATGAAGTGCAGTGGAACAACCTAAATAATGTTTCTAATCCATTTTTATTATTTAGTGTTACTCTTATTAGCATGCGATTCCAATCTTTCATCAACTACGTGATAGGACCCAAGGGAAGTACACCCAAGGCCAAGTAAACAAAGCTGCTAAATGTAAATGCAAATAGTTACTTACCTGTATAACGCTCTCAAAGTACAAAACATCACACAACCTACCGTAATAAAAGGAGGGATGCGAGTCGAATGCTCAGTGGAAACATATATAAATGTAGTATAGAAACGAACGACAGAAAGAACACTCACACGCTGCAATCACATGCATGTGAAAAATAAGTATATATCCACATAGATACTTTTTGGAATACATGTCCCAATGTATTGAACCATTTTATTTCGAAAGCGTTATTTATTACCATTTTTCCTCCTTGTCTTTACAAAATAATCATTTCGTATATTATGCTTAGAGCTAGCATATTCTTCTTGTTACCTCACCCAGTTAAACAATTTACAATTGTTTGGAAAAACCTTTCATTCACTTTCAAAACGTTTATTACTCAATGTCCATTAACTCATACCGAGTTATTAATCATTACTTAAGACTTTCTTCAACACACGCGCATGTCATGTTAGAGAATATTCATTAACTTTGAAAGCATTATATAACACACACACTTGTGTTATTATGGGTTTACACCTCATTAGGTAGCTTAATCACCCATTAAGTCACCTTGCTTAGTCATTTCACTTTTCTTATGGACATTGATCATTATTCTCAATTTACTTATCCATATTATATTAGCCAAAACCATAAACATTTACCCAGGTTAGGTTATTTCCATCTTATAACTCATTCTTATCATGTTTCCGATTTCATCATTATCTTTGGTATTTATCTAACAACACGGACTTCGTGGCCTCTCACCACTGATCTACGCTGCCATATGCTACTGCAGTTACTTTGGGGTCTTTCACCACTAGGGATGTCATACCCTTCTTAATTATTTATCCGTCATCATCCGAATATTCCATCATCTTTGCAATGTGTTCAACATTATTCCAATGTTCACATTATTCAATATTTACAGACCGAAGCCAAAAGTCTGGACATAACTGTCCGCTTTTCCCATTATCATTTGGAAAATTACTTTTTTCTTCTTTAAATCCTTTATTCACACACACGTTGATTTTGTACCAAAAACCGTTCCTGCTTTGGGACTTAATAAATTTTCATCCACACTAGCGTAAAAATATTCATCAACATTTTTACTTCATAAAAATGTCACACTTTAAGTAAATTACCAATTTACTCTTTATTTACCAAAACTTGCAATATGGTCCTTTAACAATGTCATTTTCCAAAAGGGTAGTTTAAGTTTAGTTTCAACAATTAAACACACTTAACCATTAAAACATTTTTCCATTATCATACTTTACTCAAACCTTCCATTTCACACTCAATACACCTTTAGTATATAAACTCATACATTTTACATACTAAAACCTCATTTTTCCACATATTTGTTAAACGCACTTTAATTATGACATTTTACATTTGAACACCTACTAATACATGCATTTCATACTTAGTCTTCTTTAATTTTTCTATTTACGTGAAGACCGTAGTTTCACATGTTTACACATTAAACCCACTTTATTTCCTTATGATGAGTTCACACACTTTAAAATACTCGTTTAAAAGGAAAGCATTCCTTCACATACAAAACTCTTTATTTAATGTAGAAAAACATATATTCAAGTTACCAAATGGCATAAACATGCTCAAGACATCACTTATCATGAAAATCACATTCTTTTATTTAAAACACACTTTTAACCCATTTTATTTCATAAAATGTATAGGAAAAGTCTTCTGGAAATTCATCACCTTTACTACTAATTTAAAACAATCTTTTAAATGCCCCTTTTTACTCAAAACATTAATGATGCACTTAACGATTGTATAAACGCATTATAGTCATTTTCTTACACACTTTTATACCCAAAATGTGTAAAATAGTAATCTGAATTTTTATCTAGTTCAAAACCGACTTTAAAAGATTTCTTTGAAACCCATTTGCACATGAAATCATAGAAATCAACTAACAACCCCATGGATACAAGTTACCACACTTCCTACATATATTAAGTTTATATATAAAATTAAAGTAACGAAAATTTTACACAAATTCAAAGCTAAACCAAGGTTAAGATTCCCACTTAAATACTCCAAAAATGGTGGTGGTAATAGAGAAGATGGGTGACTCGCCAACCTTCAAAGGTGGCCTTAAAGGTGGTCACAAAATCCATCCTTCCAAGCTCCAATGAAAGCTCCAACAACACTCCAAGAAATTCTTCTTTTACCTCCAAGATAACCCCTTTCAAACCCTCATCCAATCTCTAAGAATCATATCTTCTTCAACCCAATATGTTGCCTAAGGTTTTATATGGACACCTAAGGTGTTTTGAGGCTTTATAAAGGTGGTTTTATAGTTGAAATGGTGGTGTCTGGTGGTGTTCTAGGGTGGTGGAAAGGTGTAGGACGCCCAAATGGTGGAAGAGGCCACTCCTCCACACTCTCTAACTCTTTTTCCCCTTTCTCACCACAAATGAGCCCAACTAAACCCTAAATAAACTCCTTCCAACCCCCAACCTCCGATCTTCCCATGAGCTCAAAAGATCAATAGTCCAAAACGTGCCAACTCATAGATCGAATCCAAACAAGATTTTTGGCAGGACGTCATTAGAACGACGTGAGATATCATTCGAACGACATCTCATCTCATTCAAAGTATGGGATCTTGCAACCTTTGCACGACTTGGTACTGTATTACAGTAGAACCTCATTTGAAGCTCGTCTGAACAGTGCTTCTCATGACTCTTCAATAGCGTTCTAACAACATTCATATATTGTTCGAATGACCCTATTTTTTACTTTTTCTTTTACTCTATTATTTTCCATAATTCTCATTAGTATTTATCGCATTACAATTTATACAACTAATTGGACCCAACCGTGTTCATATGTTTATCAGCCGTTTGTTTCTCCGATTGTATTCCTCGATAAAATACTAAATTTATCATTCGTCATCTATTTTCTAGGGCGGGGTATTACACTCTAGCTGTGACTTTAGTTCATTATAGTTTTCTATCATGTGCCCGTGTTCTTTATCACAGGAAAATCTGAAAGAAGTACTCCCTTTTGATGGGTCCCTTATTATCTTCTTCAACCACTTAAAGTATTTTTAATCCTTAATCTAATTTAAGATTTTGTAGACTGTCTCTTTAAACAGTGTATTGATGGCTCGGTGTGCTTAAGTATGATCCACCACATATTCTCTCTTAGATCCTCCATTATGCGTCTTTAACCTTTCCTTGAGGGATTTGAGAAAGCAGCAGGAACTACCTTACACCAAAACTGGCCACTTGTCACAGTCAAAGACCTTGACAACAGCTCTGTGGTTTTTTGTCAAGGTTTTTTACCGTGACAACCCTTTTTGGTGTAGTGTTATATAAATTTACTTGTATCTTAAGCCAAGCATATAAATTCACTTTTTACCAAATTTGAGAAAGCGTGGTCATATGGATAGTCTGCATATTAGACTATGCACACACAAAATCTAATTTTTAATCCAAATCTTATCTTAATAAATAATTAGGTGTGCATGCAAACTAATGTCCAAATTAAATAGCCAAATCACATAATCAAACCAAGCACAGAAGAAGTAAGGAAAAATCCCTTTCACGCAAAACCTATATTTTAGTATTGTAGAGAGTTTAACAGACTTCACGACTTACAGACTACTTAGAGCTCCACTAAGTATAATACATGGGTCTTTAATTTTCCAACTTATACGGCACAGTCCAGCACCGTCTACTGGAAGCAGCCCTTCCCTCGATATCCACCAATCGGCCTCAGCATTTAAGATACTTTCTTCTCCAGCAATAGAGCCTCGGCTCAAAAAATCAACAGTAGAGTAAAACTCCAAAAGGGTTTGATGTAACGTATGAAAACTTAGGTTTGAAAAACCTCAACAAAGCATACTGGGGGTTTTTGATTTGGAAAATAAAATTGTTTTTATCGACATAGAGATAAAAAAACTTTTGGTGCAAAGTTAGCAAATGATTTTTGCCAAAAGAGTAGTCTAAAACTTACCAAAAGAATCCATTTATAAGAAAACAAATTTTTTGAGGTGACGAAGTCGTTCAAATGAAAATAAACTCTCATTCGAACAAAAATAGGGTTTCGTTCAAATGAGGTGAAGTCTCGTTCGAATGAGATGCCTATTTCATTAGATCGATGTTCTAACGAGCTTCCAATAAGAGTTACTCTACCAAATAGATACCATCTCGTTAGATGTTAGTTAGAAGAGGGTTTGAATGAATTAAGCATTTTTTCCAACAAGATTTGTTCTCGTTCTGAAATCTCTTTCCAACGAACAAAAAGAATAAAATTTTCTTTTCAAAAATTGTTTTAAAAAAATTCCTCGATTAAAAAAATAAACATTCCAAAATATATTTGACGAGTACATTCAAAACCACGAGTTTGTATACCTCCATAAAATATCCATGGCCACTTCAATGGCTTGAGTCACGGATATGTATCTCGGTCACTAACAAGTCTTCAAAGATCGTGGAGGAAAATACAGATGTAATCATCGATTTATAGTAACAGTTTATAATGGGATACGCCCTAATTCCTAAGCTACGATCAATTATAAAATCCATGCTTACAAATATCCCCTTTTGGCTATTTGGGTACAAAACAAAAACCAAAATCCAAATTACAATAAAACCCTTAAGACAATGTTCTAATGCCCTTTCAAATCCAAAAATGGAATGACATTGGAGACTTTGTCTTCGAATGAAATTCTTAATCTTATGTAGTCCATGAAATCATCATCAAATAAGAAGAGACTTACACATATGAAACAAAAGAATACCGTGATGCATCTGAGTTTTAAAAAAATAAATAAACTCCCCCACAATTTGTTTTTCCCCATTTTTCGAAATAAACAAAGGGAAAGAAACTAAGCATGAATGATAAGCATCACCCGAATTTATATGAAATAACGTCAAACAGATAATCAATTAAGAATATGTGATGAGATTTCAAAGAAGAATACTAACTGTTTTTGAAAATTTTCAACTTTTCAGGTATATAAAAATACACACACACACACACACACACACACACACATATATATATATATATATACACACACATACACACACACACACACACACACATATATATATATATATATATATATATAAGCACAAAACACATAACACCATGTAATAGCATGAAAAATGAACACGAAATGTAATTGTGTGAACACTTCCCATGGATAAATCAACATAGGCGCACGAAGTAATGAGATATTTTTAAAGAAAGAACTCAATTTCAACCTTAGGTGTGAAAAAGCTGAACTTAAATGAAATTGACTCGATTTATACCATATTTCATGAATTTAAATGATTCTCAAATCAAAAATGCCAAAGTATTTAATGCTTTTTAAGAGAGTCTATTGTGAAAATCCATTGATCTTCTACTTTATAGCACCCTCAAAATCTCTCATATATATGATTTCACTCTCAAACATTCTTGAAGATATCATAATTCTCATATGTAGCGAAGCATCAAAGAATATAAAATAAATGGCCTTGGAACTTCTGTTTTTGTGTGTCGTGAATCTTTCAAGCTCTTTTTGCAATGGTGGCGCAAAGAGAATTATGCTCTTTCGTAGCCCCTTTTCCATTGCTTAATATATAACAATCTTTTTTGAGAAACGAAATCCTGGTAATGGTTCTTACAAGAATAACTTATCTATATTTATATTTGGTCAATTATTAAGCACAATTAAGATGAGAACACTGTATTTGACATATGACAAATAAGCACAATGTTCAAAAATTCCGTGCACATGTGAAATAAAGGTGATAAAGAGTCTAACATGAGGAAAGTAACCACGAATAAATAACAAAATATTATCCACGCATTATTAATCATACTAAATAAACGAAGCCATGTCTCAAAACACCTTGAAAAAGTCACATGAATGAATGGAATATAAGGTTGATCAGAATATCTTAAATGCACATCCATATGTGGTGAATAATGAAAATACAAAAATATTTTGTCTTTTTCAGAAAAAAAATTATCAAAAATAAAATCTTCGTACAATTTTTCAAGATTTTTCATAAAAATCAAAAAATCTTTTCAATGTATATCAAAAAGAAAAAGAGTGTATAAACATAAGAATGCATTAGAAATATAATCCAGAAATAAGGATACATGATTTGAACATGATAATCACCCTACACTAGATAAAGTATCTGAACTCAATCAATGGAGCAAATACCTAAAGACTTCCAAATATTCTCGATTCTAAGTGCATCTGAAGGTTTCATAAAATATCAGCTAATTGATATTCGGACCTTATAAAGCTCAAGGACATGATCTTTTCCTCTACGAGATCATGAATAAAATGCTTGCGTATCATAATGTGCATTGTACAAGAATGTTGGACCGCCTTACGTAATATATGAATTATACTTATATAATAACATGAAATGTTCATTGTAACTTGGGAAATCCCATAATCTTCCAACATTTTCTTCATCCATAAGAGTTGCGTGCAATAACTCCCTATGGCTATATACTTGGCCTCCATCGTGGACAAAGATATGGAGTTTTACTTCTTGCTCAACCAAGAGACAAGATCACTCCCAAAGTAAAAATAACCACCCAAGGTACTCCTATAACCATCAGTATCCCGGCCCAATCGGTATCCGAATAGGCGGATAAACGATTATCAGTATCAAAGGAATAACAAATATTGTAATAAAGAGTTGCACTCACGTGTTTGATGATATGTTTAAGTGTGACAAGTGAAATTATTTGGGGGACACTTCGTATCACTCACAAACTCTAATGTTGAAGGCAATATCGGGACGACTAGCATTCAAGTAAAGAAGAATACCTATCATGATCTTTTATAATGGGTTTATCTACGTCCCTGCCTAAAGCATCTTTGTTGAGCTTAGTCGATGTACTCATAGGGGTCCATGAATGCTTAGCAGAGTCTAAACCAAACTTCTTCATTAGGTTCCTCGCATATTTGGATTGAGATAAGAATATTACATCCTCTAATTAATGAACTTGGAAACCTAAGAAGAACATAAGATCACCAACCATGCTCATCTCAAACTCATTCTTTGTCTTTTTCTCAAAAGTGTGAGAATGTTGGGAGCACGTGGATCTAAATACTATGTTGTCTACATAGACTTGGGCAACTAATATAGCACCACTTTTTGTCCTAAAAAATAACGTCTTATCCACCACCCCCTCTCTTGAAGCCATGAGCTAAGAGATAATAAGTGAGCCTCCCGTACCAAGCACGAGGTGCTTGCTTCAAATCATATAGGGCATTCTTAAGATAAAAGTCTTGTCTCGGGTGCTTTGGGTCTTCGAACTCCTTTCGTTGTTCCATGTATACTTCCTTGTATATAATGTGATTCAAAAGGGAACTCTTGACATCCATTTGATAACTTGAAGCATAAATGACATGCTATGGCGAGAAGTAAGCAGACGGACTCAGGCTTAGCAACAGAAGATAATGTCTCATCAAGGTCTATGTCCTCAATTTGTGTGTATCCTTGAGAGACCAACCTAGCCTTATTGCGTACTATGGTACCATTCTCATCCATCTTGTTCTTATAAATCTACTTGATACCAATCACATTTGTCTCACTAGGTCAGTTGTTCTTGCATAGCGGATATCTAATGTGTAATACCCCGTATTTTTGTGATATTTATTTATGGGATTAATTGCATAAAATGGGTATTAATTGAGAATTAATCCGGATAAAATACTAACGAGATGTGAGTTGGTATTTGATTATAATGGGTATTATTTGATTATAATGAATATTGAATATATTGAAATTATCGCGAGACTGAAATACGGTAATTTGGAAATTTAGTTGGGACGCACGTGTCACTCGCGTCGGGAAAGTAATTATGTGAATTAAAAAGTAAATTTTAGTTTTATCAACCGTATGGTTATTTTGAGTGCGCCAATGTGTCCGGAAGGGTCGAAATAGTTAGAAAACACTAGCCGGGGGTTTAGTTTGGATCCCGGGGCATTTTTAGGCCATACCGGCAACGTAAAAGGGTATTTTGGTAATTTTAGAATTTGAGGATTTATGACTAACGAATTTTGGGAATTAAATATTAGGATATTAATGACCCACTAAGCCATTACCAGCAATTAACTGATGAGAGGGCAACGGGAGTTAGAGGAGGAAGTTAGAAAAGTTCCCAAAGAGAAAACCTTAACCTCCATCTTCAACCTTCAACCTTGGGAGAGAAAGAGAGAGAAACCTTCATTAATTCAACAACAAATTCAGAGAATAATCTGAGGCAAGTGGTTTAATTACGTTAATTTCAAGCGAATGTTTCTTCCATGATTAGAAAATTATATAATCGCATTGTATTGGAAGATTTATAAAAACCCATGAAATTTGAGTTATAAATTCAGATTTGGATATAGGTTTTCATGTAGAATTGTTATTGGGTGATTAGACTAAAAGAATTACTATTTTTAAGTTACAAAAATGGATTTATTTATGGAAATTGTTGACTTTAAATTTCTAGGGTTCATGTTCATAAGGTTTGGGAAAAATTGGGGAGTTATGATAATTACATGATGAGTAGGAAGATTTGTCCTTATATAAATGTTGTGTTATGACCTATGGATGTTTAGTGATGATTAGAAACCTTAAAATACTGTTGGGGCGACTTTTAGATGAGATTAGAGGTGAAGAAAATTGAGAAAAACGAGATAGGAAAATTCTGGGCTAGAAACTGTCACCTCGTTAGAAGACCTACCCAGGTCGTTCGAACGAGCTCGTTCGAACGAGCTTCTAACGAGTTGACAGTTTGACTTATAATGAGTTGGATGTTCGTTCGATGCCTTTCGTTCGAACGAGATCTTCTTTAGATGCCCACTTCGTTCGAACGAACTCTCGTTCGAACGACCTCGTTCGAACGACCTCGTTCGAACGAGACTTCTAACGAGTTGACAGATTGGCCTTTTTGGCCCGATTTGATTTCTAATGTCCCGTAACCTAGTTTAATTGTAGAGATAACATTCCCTTGATGACTAATTGATATAGTTGGGATATTTGGGATATATTGAGGAGTAAAACATAGAAGTGTGATTTATGAAAATTATGGATTAGGACGTGAGTGACTAATTACGATGTGAGAGTAATTGACGATTTAAATGTTAATATTAACCGGGGATATATGAATTGCGTAACATTATAAGTTGGTATAAGAATGAGAAGTATACCACTAATAAATTGTAGTAATTACTAAGGTGTGTGCATGCTTAGTATATGTATATGATTTTATGTGTATGACATACCTACCATACTTGCTATCACGGGAGGTTTACGTTCTCTTAGGGCCATCTAATCTTTGTGTGCCCGGATTTTGATTGGTACCTCTAGGACATAGTTCAAGAGAACGACTTATTTGTGAGTTAATAAGTCAGCTGACTATGGAGCGTAGGTATGTACGTGACCCATGGATATGTTGAATTATGTTCGCCTCCATTTTTGTGTGTTGTGCTTATTCAAAAAAATTCCTGAGAGATTCGGAATTTGTAGTCCTTATGTACGTGATGTACCGGGATGGATAGCAGAGTATGTGTGCACCACCGCTTAGCCTCGGGGTGCTTATATTGTATACTTATGATGTGAATAATATACGGTTAAATGAAAAGGAATTGTTATGTTTAATTGCGAGTATGATTGTAGTAACGTCTTGATAAAGATAAAAAGGGATAACCTGCTGTGAAATGGTAACGCTGATAATTGAGAATCCGAGTTTAAGTAAAGCTATATATTTAAGTGATAACATTGGGAATTGAGTAGGAAGGTTAGAACTTATGTCGGTTTAGTTAGATATGAGAATCACTTGAATGGGTACAGTACGTTAGGAGTGCACAATTAGTCGAGAGGTGATTAGTTCATGTGAGAGCATGTCCTAACATGTATTTTGCATTCATTGTTTTAATGTTATTAAAGCACTTGCTGTTTTTAAAATACTCTCCACTTTCGGGCTCTGACACGTTTGCTTTCAAATCTACTTTTTGTAAAAACCTTTTTAGGTGCCCAGCCACAAGGACACTATGCATAGGAATTCTATTCAGGTGACGAGCTGTAGCTGTTGTGGAAGTTACAGGGCCTTGATATTAGACGCCTAATTTTCTAGTCTTGACTCCATATTCAGTTCCATCATTTGTAGGGCATGTCGCCCATTTCTATTAGAGATATTTTATATTTCAGCTATTCAGATTGTGGATTGTAATTAATTCAGGATTTAGACTTGTTTTATTATTTCAGTTGTGGGATTGTTGTGAGGAGTATTTCCTCCAGACTTATTATTATTTGTTGGTGATTCTATTTCTTCTTTATAGTGAATGGTTACGTTACTCTTTCATAATTCTTTTATTGCATGTGAATCAGATTTAATTTAAAATTTGACAACTTACTTTTTAAATACTAGGTGGTTAGTAATTATTAAATGTTTTCGACAGTGATGCTATTAACTGAACCAACTTGGAATTTTGAATTAATTTAATAAAGGAGTAGCTACCCGGTATTTAATTAGTCAGGGTGTCACAGGTGGTATCAGAGCATCAGGTTCTAGTGTCCTTTAGGATCTGTACGGCTTATTATGTTTCCGCTGAGCTTTCTTTGATGTAGAGCCCTATATTTTAGGACTGTTGTATTCTTTTATGTATGCTTCGCTCTTCAGCTATTTTGGGTTTATAACTGCAAACTTATAGACGTTACTCTTATTTCAGATGCCTCCACGACGTGCGCAGCGAGTTCCTAGGGATGCACAGCCCGAGCCACAGCCAGCACCAGTACAGGGCACCATGAATGCCGCTGAGGTTGCAACCATTGTAGCCCAAGAGGTAAACGCCGCTCTTGCCATTGTACAGCAGGCACCACCTCAGGCGTCAGTAGCCGCTCCAGTTCAGGCACATGCATTCCCGTCTGCTTGGGAACGCGTTCGTGATGCTTTTCGGAAATCACACCCACCGGAGTTCGCAGGTAGCTCCGATGTTGTGGTATCTAGTCAGTGGAGGAAGGATATTCAGAGGCACCTGAGGATGTATGAGTGCACCGATGTTCAGAAGCAGATACTAGCTACTTTCAAGCTAGTAGGTTCTGCATTGCAGTGGTGGGAGTCTATTACCACCGCAGGGGAGAGAGATACTCTCACGATACATAAGTTTTGGGTGCGGTTTGACCGCAAGTATTTTCCATCAGCCGTTCACACAGAAATGAGGAGGAAGTTAATGAATCTTAGGCAGGAGGGTAAGACTGTGGCCGAGTATGAGGCCGAATTCACAAATTTGCTGAATATTGTCCCGGATGAGATACCGACAGAAGAGAAGAAGATTCAGAAGTTTATCGATGGATTGACATGGAGGATCCGTCAGCATTTGTTGGGGAACCTCTCGTTGGCCACTTATTCTGACGTGGTTAACGCTGCACTGTTACACTGCCAGGATCACCGCTTTCACATGGCTGAGAGCAAGAGATCAGGAGAGTCCAGCCATCAGGGCAGGACTGGAGGAAATGGTGCCAGTGGGGCACAATCTGCTGAGGGGCAGAGGCAGGGTGACCAGGGTTCCCAGCAGGGGGATCATAAGAGGTTCAGATCGGGAAATTTCAGACACGGACAGGGAGGTTTCAGGCAGGGCCATCAGGGTCCGAATGGCCATCAGGGTCAGCAGGGGCAGAATGGTCAACAGCAGATTCAGCAGGGCCAGGGGTGGAATGGTAACGGCCACCAGGGCCGAGGGCAGCAGGGACAGCGAGGGGGAAACTTCCAGGGGAAGTGTTTCATTTGTGGTAAGACTGTCCACAAATGCCAGGATTGTCCTGATAGGGGCAGGGCCCCACAGTAGCAGCAGCAGGGTGCTCGACATGAGCCACAGAGGCCTATGTTTCCCGCCGCCCTCCCAGCACCACCACAAATGGTAGCATTACCACCCATTCCAGCGATCCCAGTTCAGCAGGGGCAGCTCCAGTATGGGAGAGTATATCATCTTTAACAGGCCTCAGACCCACAGGATCCACCAGCCATTGAGGGTATGTTCTCTATTCAGGGAACTATGGGGCGTATTTTATTTTACACGGGGGTTACACACTGTTTTATTACTATGATATTTGCACGGACCATTGGGTTGTTAGACACCGCCGAGAGTACGATTACTTGTGTAGATTCACCGTTGAGTAGGGGTTCCGTGATTTCCCTTATTTGTAGAGGTGTGGGTATAGAGATCGGAAGGTTTACTTTACCCGCTGACATGTTAGTATTAGAGATAACCGAGTAGGATGCCATTATTGGTATAGATTGGCTAGTTGCATACCAAGCCATGATTGACTGTTTTAGTAGGAGTATTATCTTTGTCATTCCCGGGCAGGAGATGTTTTTGGTGGCGATGCCTCGTCCTGAGGGAGGATCGTCCACTCATTTGTACTATATAGAGGAGGAGACCTCTAAGGAAGTGGTGATGCCACTTGATTCGATTCCGGTTGTTCGAGAGTTTGTCGATGTATTTCAGGATATACCTGGATTACCTCCGAGTAGAGAGATAGATTTTGTGATCGACTTGACGCCGGGCACTAGTCCTATTGCCCGCGCACCTTACCATATGGCTCTAGCTGAGATGAGAGAGTTACAGGATCAGATTGAGCAGTTGTTGGGTCAGGGGTTTATACGGAGGAGTACTTCGCCGTGGGGTGCCCCTGTGTTGTTCGTTAAGAAGAGGGATGGATCGTTGAGGTTGTGTGTAGATTACCGGGAGTTGAATAAGGTCACGATACGGAATAAGTATCCGTTGCCCCGAATCGATGACTTATTCGACCAGCTGAGGGGAGCTTCTTTCTTCTCAAAGATTGATTTGCGATCGGGATACCATCAGTTGCGTATCAGGGAGGAGGACATCTCGAAGACTGCTTTCTTAACGAGATATGGTTCCTATGAGTTTCGGTTCATACCTTTTGGTTTGACCAATGCTCCAGCCGTGTTTATGGACTTGATCAATAGGGTGTTCAGAGAGTTCCTAGATCAGTTTGTCATTGTCTTCATTAATGATATTCTGGTTTACTCCCAGACAGAGGAGGAGCACGCCGAGCATGTGAGGCAGGTTTTGCAGACGCTATGCCAGAACGAGCTGTTTGCAAAGTATGAGAAGTGCGGGTTTTGGCTGAAGGAGGTTCAGTTTTTGGGGCATATTATTTCCGACCGGGGGATATCTGTTGATCCGGGAAAGGTATCCCCGGTGAGGGAGTGGGGACAGCCCACGACACCGACTGAGATCCGTAGTTTCTTGGGTCTAGCAGGATACTACAGGAGGTTTATTCGGGGTTTCTCCAAGATAGCGGGTCCGTTGACATATCTGACTCGAAAAGGTGTGCCATTCATTTGGAGTGACGCCTGTCAGTTGGCATTCGATGAGTTGAAGGACAAGTTGACCTCAGCACCTGTGTTAGCATTGCCGAGACCGGGATTTGAGTATCTAGTTTACACCGACGCGTCCTTACAAGGACTTGGAGGTGTATTGCAGCAGGAGAGTCATGCCATAGCTTATGCTTCCCGTAAGCTTAAGCCTCACGAGAAGAATTACCCCACCCATGACTTGGAGTTAGCGGCAGTGGTATTTGCCCTTCGGATTTGGAGACATTACCTTTTGGGGGAGAAGTTTCGATTGTTCACAGACCACAAGTCCCTACAGTACCTATTCACGCAGAAGGAGTTGAATATGCGGCAGTGAAGGTGGCTTGAGTTTGTGAAGGATTATCAGTTTGATATCTAATATCACCCGGGGAAGGCAAACGTGGTAGCAGACGCGTTGAGCCGTAGGCCAGTAAATGAGGTGGCAGGGGTGTGGAAGGCAAAGTGGAAAGAATTGGGATACCAGGATGCAGTGGCCCGATTGTTCATGTCTGTGATGACTGTTACACCACAGATTATCACGAAGGTGATAAAGGCACAGGCAAATGACTCGTTCTGTCAGGAGCAGATAGTTCGATTACTAGCAGAGGGAGCCGATTCCTATACCGTTAGTTCAGACGGGGGATTACGCTTCAATTGGAGACTGGTAGTTCCGGAAGGGGAGGAATTACGACACGAGGTGATGGCAGAGTCGCACGGCTCACGGTTCATGGTACATCCCGGTGGGGACAAAATGTACCAAGACATGAGACGACAGTATTGGTGGAGCGGGATGAAGAAGGATATTGCTGTGTTTATTTCTAAATGCTCCACTTGTCAGCTGGTAAAAGTGGATCATCAGAGACCGGCAGGACTTCTACAGCCATTAGAGGTCCCGATGTGGATGTGGGAGAGCATATCCATGGACTTTATCACGGGGTTGCCTACGTCACAGAGAGGTCACGACTCCATTTGGGTAATTATGGACAGGTTGACCAAAGTCGCTCATTTTCTACCCGTAAGAACAGACTACACTACGGGACAGTATGCCCAGCTCTTTATGGCAGAAATAGTGAGACTTCACGGTGTGCCCCTAAATATAGTGTCTGATAGAGACAAGATATTCGTTTCACGGTTTTAGGAGAGTTTTCAGGAGGCCATGGGCACGGAATTGCGGTTGAGTACGTCTTATCATCCGCAGACCGATGGGCAAACCGAGCATACAAATCAGATGTTGGAGGACATGTTGCGTATGTGCATTATTGATTTTGGGGGTGGATGGGAGCAGTATCTTCCACTAGTAGAGTTTGCTTACAACATCTCCTACCAGTTCACCATTGGCATGGCTCCATTTGAGGCGTTGTACGGTAGACCTTGTCGTTCCCCGGCATGTTGGTTGGAGGTGGGGGACAACAAACTACTTGGGCCGGAAGTGATTCAGGATACTTCGGCGAGGATAAAATTGATACGGAATCGCATTCGGGTAGCTCAGGATCGGCAGAAGAGCTACGCTGATGCGAAGAGATTCTTCAGGGAGTTACAAGTGTGGGACCAAGTTTTACTCAGAGTATCTCCTATAAAGGGGATTATGCGATTTGGGAAGAAGGGGAAGTTGGCATCGAGATACGTGGGACCATTTCCTATCATCGAACGGATTGGGTCTGTTGCGTATAGACTTGGGTTACCGGAGAATTTACACAGGATTCATGATGTGTTTCATATTTCCTCGTTAAGGAAATATCTTAGAGATGATTTAGCTCATTCTCACATTGCTTTGGAGGACATCAATCTCCAGCCCGATAACTCCTACGAGGAGGGGCCGATTGCTATTTTGGACCGAAGTGAGCGAAAACTGCGGTCAAAGATAGTTCCGTTAGTACGTGTTCAGTGGCGGCATCATAATGCCGAGGAGTCCACATGGGAGCGCGAGGATGAGATGCGCGAACGTTATCCAGAGTTATTTTTACCAGGTACATTCTAGTTCCGAATTTCGGGACGAAATTCTGTTATTAGGGGGGAAGTATGTAATACCCCGTATTTTTGTGATATTTATTTATGGGATTAATTGAATTAAATGGGTATTAATTGAGAATTAATCCGGATAAAATACTAACGAGATGTGAGTTGGTATTTGATTATAATGGGTATTATTTGATTATAATAAATATTGAATATATTGAAATTATCGCGAGACTGAAATATGGCAATTTGGAAATTTAGTTGGGACGCACGTGTCACTCGCGTCGGAAAAGTAATTATGTGAATTAAAAAGTAAATTTTAGATTTATCAATCGTATGGTTATTTTGAGTGCGCCAACGTGTCTGGAAGGGTCGAAATAGTCAGAAAACACTAGCCGGGGGTTTAGTTTGGGTCCCGGGGCATTTTTAGGCCATACCGGCAACGTAAAAGGGTATTTTGGTAATTTTAGAATTTGAGGATTTATGACTAACGAATTTTGGGAATTAAATATTAGGATATTAATGACCCACTAAGCCATTACCAGCAATTAACTGATGAGAGGGCAACGGGAGTTAGAGGAGGAAGTTAGAAAAGTTCCCAAAGAGAAAACCTTAACCTCCATCTTCAACCTTCAACCTTGGGAGAGAAAGAGAGAGAGCAACCTTCATCAATTCAACAACAAATTCAGAGAATAATTCGAGGCAAGTGGATTAATTACGTTAATTTCAAGCGAATATTTCTTCCATGATTAGAAAATTATATAATTGCATTGTATTGGAAGATTTATAAAAACCCATGAAATTTGAGTTATAAATTCATATTTGGATATAGGTTTTCATGTAGAATTGTTATTGGGTGATTAGACTAAAAGAATTACTATTTTTAAGTTACAAAAATGGATTTATTTATGGAAATTGTTGACTTTAAATTTCTAGGGTTCATGTTCATAAGGTTTAGGAAAAATTGGGGAGTTATGATAATTACATGATGTGTAGGAAGATTTGTCCTTATATAAATGTTGTGTTATGACCTATCGATGTTTAGTGATGATTAGAAACCTTAAAATACTGTTGGGGTGACTTTTAGATGAGATTAGAGGTGAAGAAAATTGAGAAAAACGAGATAGGAAAATTCTGGGCTCGAAACTGTCACCTCGTTAGAAGACCTGCCCAGGTCATTCGAACGAGCTTCTAACGAGTTGACAGTTTGAATTCTAACGAGTTGGATGTTCATTCGATGCCTTTCATTCGAACGAGATCTCTTTAGATGCCCACTTCGTTCGAACGAACTCTCGTTCGAACGACCTCGTTCGAACGAGACTTCTAACGAGTTGACAGATTGGCCTTTTTGGCCCGATTTGATTTCTAATGTCCCGTAACCTGGTTTAATTGTAGAGATAACATTCCCTTGATGACTAATTGATATAGTTGGGATATTTGGGATATATTGAGGAGTAAAACATAGAAGTGTGATTTATGAAAATTGTGGATTAGGACGTGAGTGACTAATTATGATGTGAGAGTAATTGACGATTTAAATGTTAATATTAACCGGGGATATGTGAATTGCGTAACATTATAAGTTGGTATAAGAATGAGAAGTATACCACTAATAAATTGTAGTAATTACTAAGGTGTGTTCATGCTTAGTATATGTATATGATTTTATGTGTATGACATACCTACCATACTTGCTATCACGAGAGGTTTACGTTCGCTTAGGGCCATCTAATCTTTGTGTGCCCGGATTTAGATTGGTACCTCTAGGACATAGTTCAAGAGAACGACTTATTTGTGAGTTAATAAGTCAGCTGACTATGGAGCGTAGGTATGTACGTGACCCATGGATATGTTGAATTATGTTCGCCTCCATTTTTGTGTGTTGTGCTTATTCAAAAAAATTCCTGAGAGATTCGGAATTTGTAGTCCTTATGTACGTGATGTACCGGGATGGATAGCAGAGTATGTGTGCACCACAGCTTAGCCTCGGGGTGCTTATATTGAATACTTATGATGTGAATAATCTACGGTTAAATGAAAAGGAATTGTTATGTTTAATTGTGAGTATGATTGTAGTAACGTCTTGATAAAGATAAAAAGGGATAACCTGTTGTGAAATGGTAACGCTGATAATTGAGAATCCGAGTTTAAGTAAAGCTATATATTTAAGTGATAACATTGGGAATTTATATTGGGAATTGAGTAGGAAGGTTAGAACTTATGTCGGTTTAGTTAGATATGAAAATCACTTGAATGGGTACGGTACGTTAGGAGTGCACAATTAGTCGAGAGGTGAGTAGTTCATGTGAGAGCACGTCCTAACATGTATTTTGCATTCATTATTTTAATGTTATTAAAGCACTTGCTGTTTTTAAAATACTCTCCACTTTCGAGCTCTGACACGTTTGCTTTCAAATCTACTTTTTGTAAAAACCTTTTTAGGTGCCCAACCACAAGGACACCATGCATAGGAATTCTATTCAGGTGACGAGCTGTAGATATTGTGGAAGTTATAGGGCCTTGATATTAGACGCCTCATTTTCTAGTCTTGACTCCATATTCAGTTCCATCATTTGTAGGGCATGTCGCCCATTTATATTAGAGATATTTTATATTTCAGTTATTCAGATTGTGGATTGTAATTAATTTAGGATTTAGACTTGTTTTATTATTTCAATTGTGGGATTGTTGTGAGGAGTATTTCCTCGAGACTTATTATTATTTGTTGGTGAATCTATTTCTTCTTTATGGTGAATGGTTACGTTACTCTTTCATAATTCTTTTATTGCATGTTAATCAAATTTAATTTAAAATTTGACAACTTACTTTTTAAATACTAGGTGGTTAGTAATTATTAAATGTTTTCGACAGTGATGCTATTAACTGAACCAACTTGGAATTTTGAATTAATTTAATAAAGGAGTAGCTACCCGGTATTTAATTAGTCGGGGTGTCACATAATGCTCATCCTTGAGTGCTTATTTCATATTCTTGGGATCAACTAAAGTGGTGTAGCAAAAGTAGTTAACCACATTCTCAATTTGAGATCAAGTCTTGACACCTAGTGTGGGATCACCAAGTATATCAGATGGATCATTACTCTTTAGAATCTAAAGGGGTGGATCCTTTAAATCAAGAGTGGGGTCCACTGAGGTAGTATGCAGAATGATAGGATCGTCACTAGGGGTGCATCATCCTCACACTCGGGACTAGGGTCAACAGATACTGGTGGCTCATTGTCTCTAATCGTGATGTTTATTAAGAGCTTGCAATGTTGAACACCTTATAAGCCCTACTCGATAATGAATAACCTAAAAATATCCCCTTGTTGCTTCGTGAGTCAAACTTTCCTAACTTCTCTCTATCTCTCAAAATGTAGCAAGTGCTCCAAAAGACACGAAAATACGATAGGTTTGGTTTCTTCCCTGTCCACAACTCATATGGCTTGTATATCGTGTGTGGATAAAAAATACCCTATTCACCGTATGGCATGCGGTACTCACCACCTCTGCCTAAAAACACCTAGGCACGTTTATCTAGTCATCACTTGTATCGTCCGGTTCTTCCTCTTAATTATCCTATTTTGTTAAGGAGTATGAATGGACGAAAACTCGAGTTTAATGCCCACTCCATCACAATAGCTATCCAATTTGGCTTCTTTAAATTAATAGCATTGTCACTACACATCCGAATAATAGTAATATCGTATTGATTTTGTAGGACTTGACACTTGATTGTTAGGAACTCAACCACATCAGACTTTTCTCTAATAAACCCATGATAGAGTATCTCAAAAAATCATCGACCATCAAGGGAATATATCTCTTACCACTTAAGCTCTCAGCACGGGTAGTACCCATAAGATCCATATGTATCAACTCCAACACATGAGATGTGGTGATGGTATTCAACTTTCGATAGGGACTTCGAATTTTTTTTCCTTGTGGGCAAGGACCATAAACTAAGAAAATTGATTTCCCAAACAATGGTAAGCTATGAACTAGGTCCTTCTTTACTAATCCCTAAATATCTTGAAAGTTTATATGATCCAGTCATTAATGCCAAAGGTTTATAGAGGAGACCGTGGCATTATTGCACATAAATAAGGATTTGGGAATGACCCATAATAATTATCGTCGATCCTCATTCCTTGAAGTAATAGTTCACTAGATTGATTATATATGTTACACTCTAACCGATCAAACTTTATGATAAAGTTTATATTGTAAAGTTATCTTATGATAATCAAGTTCGCTTTCAAACCTTAGACATACAAAACATTATCTAGTTTAGTAAATCTGGGTATTTCAATGCAACCACATCCTAAAATACTAGACCTACTCCTATCTCCAAAGGTGACTTTGCTTTCCTTGTGATCCATAAGGTTGATAAAATATGACTTGTCACTAATCATGTTCCTAAAGCATCCACTATTAAAATACCATTGAGAAGTATTTTGAACATTAAGAGCAATATGAAGAACAAGATATTTGTCGTCTTACTTAGGTACCCAAGTGGAGGTAACTTTTTGTTTGCCCTTATCATTTTTGGCTCTAGTCGTAGAAGAGTTCTCAAAAGGCATAGACATCCTTTAAAATTCTTACATTAAGCTTTGAGAAGTTGAGACTAGGAATTTAACTTGCTCTCTAAGACTAGAAAAGTCGATATAGTGGTGCACAGGAGTATGTGTACATTTAGTTCTCCCTAACTTGTAGAAAACTTTCCTAAGGTGACCTCTTCTTTTGCAATAAGTTCAAACATAAACTTGTTTGGGTCTATCTAGATTTGCTCGTTTAGGTTAAACTTTCTTTTGTGGCATAAGTCGAGGCCAATAAGTATCTACCACATATTTTTAAACCAGTTTCGGTGAAACATGGAAAGTGGATGCACTATTGTAACCTATTCCTTGACTCTCCCTAAAGCCTAAAGAGGGATCGAGTAACATTGTTCCAACCTTCTTCAATATATCCTCTATAGTGACCTTGACTTCCTGAGAACTTTCGAGATCTTTCTCGAGTTGGGATATAAGGCTTTCAAGTTTCTCATGAGTCTTTATTGAAGCTTGAAGATCTATTATAAGACTAGCCACTTTGTTGGTCAAGTCACCAAATTCCCTATCCAATAAAACTACTCTCTTTATCTCTCAAAGACATTATCAACTAGGACTCGCTCTCTCAAATCCTTCGATAAGGATAATACCCTAAGCTCCAAACTTTTATTTACCTTTTTTATTTTAATAGACTCGACGTAAAGCATGGAATAAGCACGTTGTCGGTCACTCTCTCCCTCACTCAAAGCTTCATCTCCATCGCTCTCTATGGAATGAATAGATTCACTATCGAGGTCATCGTGTTTGGAACCTACCTCATCTTCATGAAAGGTAATCAAAGTATCAATATGACTAGCCATGAATTGGGTAAAGTTATGTCTAAGCAGTGATTCATTCCTGGAGTTCATCAAGTCGAAATTGTTGTCACTAAGTGTAGCATTGAAGGTAGTTTTGTCGTTGCCTTATCTCTTTAACCTTGTAGCACACTCATGAGATATGTTACCCTTACCATCACACTCATAACATATCTTCTCATCTTTCTTAGGGTACTATCCTCTTATTTTTTTCAAATAGTTTCTTACCCTACTTAAATTTTTTATCTTTCTCAAAACTTTTTTTTTTCTTTGGAAGTATTTTCTTTTCTTAGCTGGAGAATTTTTTTGATTTTTTTGCCAAAAGATCAAGATCATCGATATCAAAATCATACTTGGAGTTAGAATAGACATCCTTTTTCCTTTTAGATTGAACTTGTAAAGCAATTCTCTTTTCCTTTGGTTTAATAGTTTTGGCAAACATATCGATCTCATAAGTTTAAAGGTCTCCTACGAGTAATTCTAACATAAGCGTATCTAAAATTCCCAACGAGTTAAGAACAATGACCTTAGAAAAATAAATTGGGATGGAAGGGATCTCAAAATCTTGTTCACAATGCACCTTTCAGAAATTTTCTCACCCAAATTAAAACTATAGTTAACGATATTATATAATCGTGCATAAAATTCATCAAATGACTCTCACTCTATCATAGAAGGGTCTCAAATTGTGTGGTGAGATTTTTTATCTTAGAAGATTTCACAGCATTAGTACTCTCATGAGTGAGGTGGAGGGTATCCCATGCTTCCTTAGATGAGGTGCAGGTCATGATACGGCAAAACTCGTCATATGTGATGGCTCCAGAAGTGGCATTTAAGCCACGAGAGTTAAAATTACTCCATTTTAGTCCACCCTCCATCCAGGATGTAACAAATTTAGGACCTATGACATCGTCATTGGTCAAACTGGGTGGTGTCCACCCTCTTTCACTAACAAGCCAGACACGCTCGTCAGCCACTCTCAAATATGACCTCATTCGAGCTTTCTAATGAGCATAATTAGATTCATGAAAAAAGGTATCCTATTATACAAATTGTTCATAAAGACCCATATTTTAAAAGATCACACAAAAACTTAATGTTACCGACTCTAATACCAATTTGAGAACGAATGATCATATGGATACTCCGTAAAATCGGTTATAAACACATAATATCCAATTTTTAATCCAAATTTAACTTAATTAATAATTAGTTGTTTTTGAAAATTTAGATCCAAATTAAATAGCCAAATCACACAATCTAACCAAGCATTCAGAACTTTAGAGAGTTTGACAGTCTTAACGACTTATAAACTAATTAGAGCTCCACTAAGTATAATTCGGGCATCTTCAAGTCTCCAACAGATACTTTATAGTCCAGTACTATCCATAGGAAGTAGTTTTTCCCTTGGCATCCACCGATCAGCCTCAGTATACAAGATCCTTTCTTCTTCAGTAGTAGAGCCTCGGCTCCATAAATTAATATTAGAGTAAAACTCTACAAGGGATTGATGTATCGTATGGAAACTTGGGTTTAACAAAACTCAAAAATCATATAATGGATATATGATTTAGAAAAAGTAAAGTGTTTTTATGAAACACAAAGATAAAAACTTTTTGTGCAAAAACAGCAAATGATTTTTGCAAAAAGAGTTGTGTAAAATAGACCAAAATAATCCTTTTTATACGAAACTACTTTTTAAGGCGGAGAAGTATGAATGAAAATAGGGTTTAGTTCTAACAAGGTGAAGTCTCGTTCGAACGAGATACCTATTTCATTTAATCGACCTTTCAACAAGCTTCCAACGAGAGTTGTTTTGCCAAATAGAGACCGACCTGTTAGATGTTTGTTAGAAGAGTGATCGAACGAATTAAGCATTTTGTTCCAACGAGATTTGATCTTATTCTAATGAGATTTAAATCTCATTCCAACTAGCAAAAAAAATAAAATTTCTTTTCAAAAATCATTTTAAAAATATGCCTCTATTAGAAAAACAAAGATCCCAGAATATATTTGACTAGTAAAATTAAAATCACAAGTTTGTATACCTCCATATAATGTTCGTGATGACTTCAATAGCTTGAATCTCGAATACGTAGCTCGGTCACTAACAAGTCTTCAAGATCATAGAGGCAAATGCGGATGTAGTCTTTGATTTATAGTAATGGTTTGTAACGGGATACGCCAAAATTTCTAAGTTGTGAGAAATTATAAAATCTTTCTCTTACAAAATTTATCTTAATCAAATTTAAAGTGAACACGCAAGATAAAATGGGAAGCCAAATTTCAAACCAAACAAAATGAAGAAGAAATAGAGGAAAAATCCCTTTCGGGTTAAACTTTTAATTAAACACTGTTAAAGAGTTTGGCAGACAAGTAATGATTGGCAAACTACTTAAATATCCACAAAATATGATGAATGAGCATCTTTAATTCTTCAAAAAAAAATAATGCAGTTCAGTACCGCCCACAACAAGCAGATCTTGCCTCGGTATCCACCAATCAGCCTCAGGAATCCCAATTCCTTTCTTCTTTAGCCATAAAGCCTCAACTCCATAAATCGGCAATAGAGAATTTCACTACAAGGGTTTAGAACTTTTGAATGTGCTCTTCTTGGTTTGGAAAAATGATCCTTAAGGATCCAAGGGATTTGGATGAAAAGATTATAGAATTGAATCACAAAAAGAACACTAAAAGGGCTTCTGGAAAAGTCTAATCCCACATGTCTATTTATATGAAAAAAAAAATCAAAGAGATAAGGATTAAAGATTTGGAAAAAAATATTGTTTAAAAAATAAAAACACGCATACTCATTTGAACAAACTCCCACCTCATTCGAACGATGTACCTTATCTCATTGGAATGGTTTCCAATAAAACTTTGAATGACATTCCAAAGCTAACTAAAAAGGCTACGTTCCATATCTCGTTCGAACATGGAAACCTTATTCTAAAGACCTACTGAATCTTATTCGATCGACATGTCAGTTCGCTCTAACGAGCCAAGGAGTCTTTTAAAAAATCTTTAAAAAATATTTTGTGAGACAAACTCTGTTTAAAAATGACCCTTGAACATTGTAAGCTTTACCAATCCACCTCATAACTCTTTCGAATGATATTGTGACGAAAGATCTTCAATCTTCCAAATGTCATCAATTTCTTCTCTTCGAAGACTTGAGAACGGAAAGTAAGGTGCAGTGGGGTGTAATTGAATAAGCTAAATAAAAATAAAATGAGCAATTGTAAATTTTGATTTTACAAATCTCTTCCTTTGTTATTCCGGTACAAAACACAAACTAAAGCCAAATTATCCCCTAAGATTAATATAATTAACTCCCTCCCAAACTAAGAAGCACAAACGCATAAAATGTATAAGTCCTCAACCGAAAGTATTCATCTTATGTGGTCCATAAAATCATCATCAGGGAAAAATGACCTACACACATGAGACAAAAGAAATTCCAAGATGCGTACGGGTTTAAAAAAAAATAAACTCCCCCTCAATTTGTTCTCCCCCTTTCTTGTCCATAATAGACAAAGGGTAAGAAACTGAGCATGAAAGATTTAGCATCACCCGAATAACATCACAAATGATGATGCTAAAAATAGCACCACCAGTCAAGTTGTTTGTAAGCTCAAACTAGTGGTAATAATGGCAGCACAAGAGTATACCAATTATAAGAGATTGAGGTGAGGAGAAGAGGATGAACACTTGAATGTAAGTGGTTCAGCCAATTTGGCCTACGTCCATTGTGAGTGTGTGTGAGTAATATCACTGAATGAAGGCACTGATGGCCATGGATACAATCTCTTAAGCTTTCTCTCTCTACTGTGTAAAATGACATAGTTTCAGCTAGGGTTGTAATTTTATATCCTTTTACCAGGTAGAGGATGACCTCTATATATAGGGCTTGGTGGGTGTAATGTGCCCCTTAAGCATACAATGAGCATGTGCACGAGCATCGAACCAGTATGAGAGTGACACCTAGCTGATCTCAACTAAGTAATGATGACCTCAATATTCCCTCATGTGAGAGGCAATAATTCGGTTATAACAGATTTGTCCACGTGTTCTAAGTTATACACGAACGTGTAAAAGCTCGGCTGTCCTCGGGTGATACCAACCTCGGCCTGGAAGAGTACGAGGTTGGAGAAGTCTGGCAACTGCCCAATCAGAGGTTATCCACAATGATCTCGACTTAGTAGGAGAGCCGAGGTAAGGCAGGTGGAGTTGTAATGTCGGCCTGGGTTGAGGTAATGGTGGAGTAGTAGGAACGTTGGTTGATTCCCAGCCGAGGCTGATTACGATGATTATGTAGTCTCTACTTCCTCGGCTTACACCCAACCGAGGTTGATGTATGATATAAACGTGATGTCGGCCTTGGGCGCCCTGATGAATAACTACCTCCATGGGTCATGGAGACCTTAGCTGTTGCCTGACTGTGAGGCAACTAGTAACGTCGTCCATGACCGACCTTGTAAAGGACGAGATCGTTGGTTGCCAATCTGGGGCCCTTCTAACCTCGATCGTCTCCCTGGTCGAGGTTGGTGTCTCTGAGTTGTGGGGTACATATTGGGTATATCAATCACCCCTAGCCCTCAGTTACCTATATGAATAGGTGACTAATGGGTATGTATGTCCTAGGTTGGATTTCTTTAAGTGCCAAGACTTTCTTGACAAGTGTCAACTACTGAAGTGGATAGCGTGCCTGACAAGTGTGATGACGTTGATTATCTTTTAGGCTCCCAATGTAATGATGGGCCTTGGGACGCATGCGCTCACATTTAAGGGTTTAAACCCCATTTCTTTCTTTTTCTTCTTCGTTCATTTCTTTCTCCCGCCTTGGTTATCTCTGCAACTCTCTCTCTCTACAAGAGCTTGGCTGCTGCATTTCAGAGGTTTCCTTGCTTCCATTCCTCTTCTCCTTCATTTTGTACTTCAACAGGTATTGTCTTCACTCTACTTTGCCATTTTCAGCCTTTAATTCTTGTTTTTTCATTTTCCGGTGAGTTTTTTAGGTTTTTCGGCAACTGTATTGAATTTTTCGATGGCCCTTGTTCTTGACTGTTCTTGATTATTCTTGTTTAAAATCCCAGCTTGATCCTTAGTTAGGTTGAGTCAAGTTGTTTGTTTTTAACTTGAGTCCATAAGTGTAGGGTCGTCCCCATATGCTTAACCCCCTTTATTAACTCTTAGAGGAATTCCCCTCTCTTAGGGAGAAAACATTAGATAAAATTAGGCAAATAGAACGAGCCCAAGAGGAAGCTCGTAGGGCAGAGGCATTCCCTCTCAAGACCCCCTATGAAAGTGATATTCCTTGAGCCATCTGCGTCTGCAGAGGTCCCAGTAGAACCTGTTCCGATCTCTGAGTCTGAGTCGTCAACCTCAGACCCTATGCCTATGGATTCTTTCCAAGATGCCATGGACTATTCCGTCCAGATGGACCAAGCCGAGGTTTCTATCCGTGCCTCGTCTCACAAGAGTTCTAGCACCTCGCATTCTTCATCCGATGTCAAAATTATAGGACCCAGTGTGGTTGTTCCCCCAAACCTTGACGCTATTCCCCTGTCAGCCGCCACAGGAGCTGAGTTTGCTCAGAGGTTCCCTAGTGGTGCTCCCTCGTCTGCTCAAGCCGACGTTGACCCAGATGAGGATAACGGTAGCGAAAGCGATGTTGACACCTCGGAGGCGGACGAGATAGATAGCACTATCAGCGAGATCGACCTTCTAGCCTTCGGACATCTGTATTATATAATTCCATCCATAAAACTTAGGAGACCTCTGAGGGACAAGAGGGCCTTTGGTGGCCGAGTTGATGAGATCTGCTTATATGAGCAGATGTTCAAGTTAGGATTTCGTCTTCCCATTCATCCAATAATCAGGGCTATATTTTCCTACATTAACTTGGTTCCTTCCCAGTTATCACCCAATGCTTGGAGGGTGATAATTGGAGTTATAGTCCTATGGAGGGCAGTCCATCATTCAGACCTTCCCTTCCAAGTCTTCACAGGGTGCTACGTCCCCTCCTCTACCAGGAATCATCTGAGTTACTACCACTTTTTAGCTCAAAAGTCCAATAAGAAGATGTTGTTGGTTACCCAAACTTTGAACCACAATTAGAAACCACGCTACTTCTTCGCGTCAGGGCCATGGGAGTTTGGTCCCTGTGCCCCTCTTCAACCTTAGAGCCGAGAATACCCCTGAGATGGGGAAAGGTGATAATGGCTGCTAAGGTCGACCCTGGGCTGAGCCAAAATAACCTTCAGAAGGTCAAAGACCTTCAGGATCAGGGGGAGTATGGTCTGCAAGTCAAGTACGAGCATTTGATGACCCCCTACTATCTCTTTGAAACTGGCCTTTGGGGGAGTCCTCTGATCGAGCTCCGTAAGTTACTTTATTATTTCAATAAGTTATACCTCTGAATTTGTTGTCTCTGATCTTTTAACTAAGGTCTTTCTGTTTGCAGAACATCCCAAAAGAATCTATGACGACCTCTGGGAGATGGAAGCCCCTAGTCTTTCCAAACTTGTGAAGAAAGGAGGTCTAAATGTGCCTCCTCCTCCTACAACTTCAAGGGCTAAGGCCTCCAAGAAGAGGAGATCTGCTAACCCTTCCCCTGAGGACCAGAGGCAGAAGAAGAAAACTCAAAAGGGGGATCGTGCCATCCCCATCTCCTCTGAGGACGTGTTAATTGCTCGTCTGGAGAAACTGAAGATTGGCTACAGTCTTATCGGCCAAAGTCTGAAGGCCTTGGACGCTATCAGATCAATCATGACCGACTCTGACAAACGCTTCTATCGCTCTCTGGACACCCTTTTGCTGGCCGAGTTTGCCCTCCATCGCTCTATCCATGTAAGACCTTAGACTTTTGCTTTTGCTGCTGATTTATATCCAAGTGTGACATCGGCTTTGAATTATACTATATCTTAAACCAACATCTCTACACATGTTCTACAGGGTCTCCTCACCATGCACCATTTTGTTGACTGGACTCTGAGGAAACTTCATCTAATTAAAAAGGGCAAAGAGGCCCAAAAGACCGAGGTCGCTCTGAATGCTGAAGTGGAGCGTCTGAAAGCATCCTTGGAGAAGTCTGAGGCCAATGTCAAGCAGTTGGAGAAAGACATAGGCAAGCTTAAAAAAGATCATATCTTTTCTCTGAAGACTCAGGCCGACTCTCTCCAACAAAAGGTTAACGTTGCTGTGAAGGCTGCTCTGGAGGATGCCTCAAAGAAGATCTTGGAGGACTACAAGGTCTCTGATGAATTTGTCAGCTTCGGCTTTGAGTACCTTGAAAGGGGTGTTAAGGCCACTGGAAAATGGGCTACAATGAAGGAGAAAGAATCAAGGAGCCTGGCAGCCTCTGACTTCATTGGTCTGGGATACGTCGATCCTCAGTTTGTCCAGGCCTTACAATAAGTCGAGGAGGAAGGAGGTGCCGCACCTATCGAGACTACTGGTCAAGAAGATACCAGGACCGAAGACGTTTCTCCACATGATGATGGGGTGGAGATGACTAACCTCGGCCAGGGAGATGGGGGCATGGTTGTTAACCCTGAGACTGCAGACACTTAACTCCATTTGTGAAGCTCTTATAATTTATTATTTCTGACTCAGTCTGTAACTTCTTATGACAATTTTTGTTACCTTTTGGCTTGTAATTCTTAACCTCATGCGATATCAACCTCTGAAGAGGGCTTTATTTATGTAGTTGCTGAATGTTCTTTGAATTGTTTTCTATGCCATGCGTTGTGTTTGTGTTAAGGCCTGAAGCCGCAATATAATGTTATCTTCATAAGCCCTATAAATAATTTTTCACCAAATTAATGATGTTTAAGATCTGAGGTCATCCAAGTACGATGTCTCACCTCAGACCTTGTCACCAAATCATGATGTTATAAGGTCCGAGGTCATCGACTAAGATGTTATCCTCATAAACAGTTCTTTCACCAAATTAATGATGTCTAAGGTCTGAGGTCATCCAAGTACGATGTCTCACCTCAAACCTTATCACCAAATCATGATGTTATAAGTTCTGAGGTCATCGACTAAGATGTTATCCTCATAAACAATTTTTTCACCAAATTAATGATGTCTTAGGTCTGAGGTCATCCAAGTACGATGTCTCACCTCAGACCTTGTCACCAAATCATGATGCTATAAGGTATGAGGTCATCGACTAAAATGTTGAGGTCATCCAGGTAAAATGTCTTACCTCAGACCTTGTCACCAAATCATGATGTTATAAGGTCTGAGGTTATCGACTAAGATGTTATCCTCATAAACATTTTTTTCACCAAATTAATGATGTCTAAGGTCTGAGGTCATCCAAGTACGATGTCACACCTCAGACCTTGTCATCAAATCATGATGTTATAAGGTCTCAGGTCATTGACTAATATGTTATCCTCATAAATAATTTTTTTACCAAATTAATGATGTCTAAGGTCTGAGGTCATCCAAGTACGATGTCTCACCTCAGACCTTGTCACCAAATCATGATGTTATAAGGTCTGAGTTCATCCAATTACGATATCTCACCTCAGACCTTGTCACCAAATCATGATGTTATAAGGTTTGAGGTCATCGACTAAGATGTTATCCTCATAAATTCTACCATTAGAGTGTAATAAACCAAGAATTGACACGAAAACTGATCTTCTCATTAATAATATCTTCATAAGATGATACATTTACATAGAAACTCTTGCAACATCATATATAATACTTTTTTAAATAATCAGCATTCCAAGGATTGGAGAAAGGTTCCCCTTCAAGATTCTCTAGCATGTAGGTCCCCGGTACAACCTCCTCAATCACTTTGTAAGGACCATGCCAGTTTGGATGAAGCTTGTTTGCCTTCTACAATGTCTTCTTCAACACCAGGTCTCCCGCGGCTATGGGACTTGACTTCACCCTTTGATTGTAGAACTTTGTTGTTCTATGTTGGTAGGTTGCCTGTCTTATCTCTGCGTCTTCCCTTTTTTCTTCAATCAGATCTAAGTCAAGTCTTCTCTCCTCCCCATTATTCTCAGGGTCATAGGACTGAACCCTGTGAGTGGGGATCCCTATCTTGGTAGGTATGACAGCTTCTGAACCATGCGCTAACATAAATGGGGTTTCCCCTGTTGGTGTCCTAGTCGTTGTTCTATAGGCCCATAACATAATATAAACATCTTCAGTCCATCTTCCCTTAGCTTCTGCTAACCTCTTCTTGATCCCGTCGAGGATTGTTCTGTTTGTGACTTCGGTCTGACCGTTTTCCTGAGGTCGGCAAGGAGAAAAGAAAAATTGCTTTATCCTAAATCTTTCACAATATTTTTTCTAAGGAAGAATTCTTGAACTGGGTGCCATTGTCAGAGATGAGGGTGTTTGGGAGACCATGTCTGCATATGATGTTCTTCCAGATAAATTGAAAGGTCTTCTGCTCTGTAATTGTGATCATCAGCTCGGCCTCTACCCATTTGGAGAAGTAGTCAATGGCAACTATCAAGAACCTGTAGTTATTTGCGGCTCTGGGTAAGGGGCCCACCAAGTCGATTCCCCATACTCTGAATGGCCAGGGAGAACTTATTGACATCATAGGCTGATGAGGTTGATGGGGGATGGGGGAAAATCTTTGGCATTTGTCATATCTCTTCACATAATTTGCATCATCCTTAGCCAAGGTTGGCCACCAATATCCTTGCGTAATAATCCTCTTGGCTAAAGATCTTCCTCCTATGTGACTGGAGCAAGAACCCTCGTGTACCTCCTGTAGGATGCGGGGAACTTCTGTGGGATGGACACATCTGAGGAGAGGTAACAAAAATCCTTTCTTATATAGGACGTCTCCTATTATTGAGAACTTTACAGCTCTGTACCTTAGATTCCTCCTCTCTAGCTTTGATTCCGGCAGTTCTCCCTCTCTAATATATCTGATAAGGGGGTCCATCCATGAGTCCCCTAGGTTCAAATTGAGGCAAGGGTTACTAACCTCTTCTTCTTCAATGGTCGGCTTGAGCAAGATCTCGACTGGAACTGTCCTTCTGATGTCTATCCTGGTTGTCGAAGCCAATCTTGCTAGTGCATCTGTGTGGCTGTTATTTTATTGAGGTATTCTCTTCATCTTTACCTCTTCAAAACCTTTTAATATCACTCTTACCCTTTTTAGGTATTTATCCATCCTTTCATCCTTGGCCTCATAAACCCCTAATACTTGGTTAATAACCAACCTTGAGACATTGTGAAGCAGAAGTCGTCTTACCCTAAGGCTCTTTGCCAAGGAGAGGCCTGCTATCATGGCCTCATATTCTAACTCGTTGTTTGATGCCTTGAAGTTAAAACTTAAGGCATATTCAACTTTGGTACCATCTGGGGCTGAGAGTATCAGCCCTGCCCCGCTTCCACTTTTGCAAGAAGACCCATCAACAAAGAGGTTTCGGATGACTTTATCTGATGAGAAGCCCCCTTATAACATGATTCCTTTCTTGAAGAGGTATCGATCTTCCATATTCTTGGTTATTTCATTTATGGTTATGTTCGATACAACCTCTTCTGGGTCTCGAAAGACGTTATTAGTTGATCCTTCTGCAGTCTCTTGGTTATTCTCAACCTCGGCCTCTTCCCATGTGAACTCAGCAACAAAATTTGTAAGTTTCTACCCTTTAATGGCTACCCTGGGTTGGTAAATAAGGTCATACTCACCCAACTCAATGGCCCAGGTCATCAACCTTCTGTACTTCTCAGGCTTGTGGAGGACTTGACTTAATGGGGAGTCAGTGAGGATGACCATAGTGTGGGCTTAGAAATAGGGCTTCATTTTTCTAGAACCATGTATCAAAGCGTAGGCCAATTTCTCCATCCGAGGGTAGTTCTGTTCAGACCCTTGAAGGGCCTTACTGTTGAAGTATACAGGTCTTTGGACCCCAACGTCTTCGCGTACTATGGCTGCACTTATAGCTGACTCAGAGACTGCTAGATAAACATACAACATTTCTCCTACTATGGGATGAGATAAAAGTAAGGGAGATCCGAGATAGGACTTGAGTTGATTAAAAGCCTCATCACACTCTTTGTCCCACTCGAAGGCCTTTTAAAGCACCTTAAAGAACGGAAGACACTTGTCTGTCGCTCTGGAAATAAATCTGTTGAGTGCAGCTACTCTTCCAGTGAGACTATAAACATCCTTGATACTTCTTGGTGTCTTCATGTCGAGTAAAGCTTTAAACTTCTCAGGGTTCACCTCTATTCACTCTGATTGACAATGAATCCAAGAAATTTCCCAGCTCCTACCCTGAAGACACATTTCGCGGGATTGAGTTTTATTCTGTACAAGTCCATGGTATCGAAGGTCTTTTCTAGGTCTTCTACGTGAGTACAGACCTTTAAGCTCTTCCTCATCATATCATCTACATACACCTCCATAGTCTTGCCTATTTGATTTTCAAACATCTTATTCACAAGACGTTGATACATCGCCCCCGTATTTTTCAATTCGAAGGGCATAACCTTATAGCAATATGTCCCCTTGTCAGTGATGAAGGTCGTCTTTTCTGAGTCTTCAGCATCCATAAAGATCTGATTGTAGCCTGAATACGCGTCCATGAAGCTCATGAGCTCATGCCTTGTAGTGGCATCTACCATTTGATCGATCCGAGGCAAGGGATAGTTATCTTTTGGGCAAGACTTATTCAGGTCGGTGAAGTCTACGCACATCCTCCATTTCCCATTGGCTTTGGACACTATGACTGCGTTTGATAATAACTCCGGATATATGACTTCCCTTATAAACTCGGCCTCTTCCAACTTTCTTACCTCTTCCCGGATAACGTCGTACTTCTCCCTAGAGTAAACTCTTTATCTCTGTTTGATTGACTTAGAATCCTTAGTCACGTTAAGTTTATGGCACATAACCTCAGGGTCGATGCCAGGCATGTCCGCATGGCTCCAAGCGAAGACACTCTGCCTCTTCTTCAATAAACTTATCATCTCTTCCTTGATCTCCATTTTTAAGGCTTTGCCGACCTGGATAAATTTTTTCAGTTTGTCCTCATTGAGGACGATGGATTCAACCTCTTCCGCGGCCTCTCCTTTCTTCAACTTGGTTTCTTCTCTAGGGTCAAGTGTATCAATGTTATATGTGGTAGTTGCTCTCTTATGGGCCTCTCTCTCTTCGGCTGAGTTGAAGTAGCATTCTCGTGCTATGGTCTGGTCACCCTGCACTTCCCCTACCCCATAGGGGGTCAGGAATTTTAGCATTTGGTGGACCGTCGACGGCACAGCCTCAAACTCCTTAAGGGCCACTCTTCCTATGATGAGGTTGTAGGCCGAGAAGACATTTTCGTCCATAATAAAAAAAAATGATCTTTCGGGTCAACCTCTTAGGCCACTCATCACCCATTCGCACGTATATCTCATACATGCCCAATGGATGCACCTTTTCACCGCTGAAGCCCATTAACGGATGATGATAGGGTACCAGCCTACCTCTGCTAAGGCCAAGGCTTTTGAAGCAGGGCCAGAACATCACATCCGCTGAACTTCCTCCATCTACGAGGATTCTCTATACCTCGCATCCATGCACCCTTGTTGTGATTACTAAAGGGTCATCATGTGGAGCTAGGATGCCTTTGAAGTCGAGTCGGGAGAACTCGACTATAAGATTGTCCATATCCACCTTCTTTCTCTTCTGCTTGGTTTCGGAAGATGTCAGATTTACAAATTCTAGCTTGGCCACTGACTTGGCCTTTGCCACATGAGCTTTTCGGTCAGCCACTTCAGAACCACCCCCTACGAGTCCTCCGCATATGGTGTTAACACCAAATTAGATCATACTGACCCTCTTCACCAGGGCGTTATCATCTTTTGGTGGGAGGTCTGGATCGTCCTCATCATCACCCTACGAGTCATCGTCTCTTTTTACTGGAGTATCGTCACGACATCTATAGTTTCTCTTCTTTTTAGGGTCATCTCTTCCCCCTTTAGGAGCCTTGCCATCAACATACTTCCTCAACTTTCTTGATTTCAACATCTTCTCGATCTTATCTTTCAAGGCGAAGCACTTGTCTGTAACATGGCCATGGTTTTGGTGGAACTCGCACCACAAGTTCTTATTCCTCTTATGTGGAGGAGCCTTCAGCTTCTCTGGCCATCTCAGCGACCGTTCATTCTTGATCTCATTGAGGATGTGTTCGCAGCTCACAGTTATAGGGGTATAGTATGCAAACTTATCATTAACTGACCTTTTCTTTCCGTCCTTCTTTCTTTGTAACTTCCCGCTGCTACCGTCAGTCTCATCCTCGTATTTTGTAACCATGGCCTCTTCAGCATTCATGACCGTGCCCGCAGTTGCCAATAGTTTTGCCGTGGACTTGGGAGGGTCTTTCGCAAGTTTCCACAATAACTTCCCTTTCTGTATACCCCTTATAAGGGTGGTCATGGCTATATTCTCTTTGTAGTCTTCAACCTCGAGTTCTTCATTGTTGAATCTAGCAATGTAGTCCCTTAGGTTCTCGTTCTTGCCTTGATTGACATACAACATATAGGTAGTCTTCTTTTGAGGTCTTACCCCAAAACAAAAGTTGTGAATGAACCGTTCAGCCAAACCCTTAAAGTTCTCTATTGAGTTCTTCGAAAGAGAGGTAAAACAGATCTGTGCAGGCCCCGTCAAAGTCCCGGAGAAGGCTCGACATTTAATCTCATCTGGTATTGAGTAAATGTCCACCGCAGACTGGTACATCTCAATATGATGTACAGGGTTAGAGCTACCGTCATACTTAGGAGACATCATAGGTGGCTTGAACTTGGCAGGGGTAGGGAAGCTCACTATCTTAGCCACGAACGGAGAGCCTTCTGAGAAACCTCTTTGCAGTGGGTCCTGACTTTTGATGAGGTCTCCTATCTTGTCCTCAATACGTTGGATGGAGTCATTCCATGGTCTTGCAACGTCGGCCTGGCCGAGGTTTTCCCCAGCCACCTCCAAGGCGTGGACTGAGGGTTCCCCAGCATCAGTACAACGTTGAATGTTGACCTCTTCCTGGTCCCTATCTCGTCCTGTGTTAGGTCAGCCTTGATGAGGCCGACGTTGCCCCTCTTCCCTTTGTGAGATGGCTACGCTTCTCGACCTGGATAACCTTTGTGCGAGTCATTTACTAGGCCGAGCCTTTCAAAGGTCGACCCTCTGCTTAATCGATCAAATGCTTACCCTCTTTATTGGGCTTCTTCACCTCTTATGCCTCCACAACCTCGGCTCTACTGGATAGGACGTACTGTGTTATTTGAAACCTCGTACGACTCCTAATAATCTTCTGGAGCATCTTCTCCCTCCAAATCATCATACATATCCTCAGGGCAAGGGTGTCCTTACCTCCCAAAATGCAAATGTCTAGGGTCAGCAACATCCCTCCGCCGCTGAGGAGTAGGTTGGTCTTTTCGCGGTGCCTGGAGTGGTCCTCTAGCATTAGGATGAGGCTGGACAGCCGTCGGAGTAATCATCTCCGGTGAGACCCCAGTTGGTCTCATCATATTTTGGCTGAGTTGTGCAAATTTCTCCTTCATTGCTTGTTGCATTGCAGCCAAAGACCTCAAGGATGCTGCCACTTCCGCCATTTCGGACTGAGGCAGTGCCTGGCTGGAAATAGGCCCTCCAGCACCAGTTGGTGGAAGAGGTGGTGGTAATTCCAATGTCATGTGTTAACACTAAAGAGCTGGTAGAGTAAATAAGCTTTGTACCATAATGGACCTCTTTCAATGGTGAATTATCTCCACACAAGGGATGAGGCCTAGTTTACCACCAGAGTCTCCGGTGAGGTTATGCAAAAAAAATAGGAAGAGATAGCTTCTAGTTCCCACAAACGGCACCAAAATGATGATGCTGGAAATAGCATCACCAGTCAAGGTGTTTGTAAGCTCAAACTAGTGGTAACAATGGCAGCACAAGAGTATACCAATTATAAGAGATTGAGGTGAAGAGAAGAGGATGAACACTTGAATGTAAGTGGTTCAGCCAATTTGGCCTACGTCCACTGTGAGTGTGTGTGAGTAATATCACTAAATGAAGGCACTAATGGCCATGGATACAATCTCTTAAGCTTTCTCTCTCTACTGTGTAAAATGACATAGTTTCAGCTAGGGTTGTAATTTTATATCCTTTTACCAGGTAGAGGATGACCTTTATATATAGGGCTTGGTGGGTGTAATGTGCCCCTTAAGCATACAATGAGCATGTGCACGAGCATCGAGCCAGTATGAGAGTGACACCTGGCTGATCTCAACTAAGTAATGATGACCTCAATATTCCCTCACGTGAGAGGCAATAATTCGGCTATAACAGATTTGTCCACGTATTCTAAGTTATACACGAACGTGTAAAAGCTCGGCTGTCCTCGGGTGATACCAACCTCGGCCTGGAAGAGTACGAGGTTGGTGAAGTCTGGAAATTGCCCAATCAGAGGTTATCCACAATGATCTCGACTTAGTAGGAGAGCCGAGGTAAGGCAGGTGGAGTTGTAATGTCGGCCTGGGCTGAGGTAATGGTGGAGTAGTAGGAACGTTGGTTGATTCCCAACCGAGGCTGATTACGATGATTATGTAGTCTCTACTTCCTCGGCTTACACCCATCCGAGGTTGATGTATGATATAAACGTGATGTCGTCCTTGAGAGCCCTGATGAATAACTGCCTCCATGGATCATGGAGACCTTAGTTGTTGTCTGACTGTGAGGCAACTAGTAACGTCGTCCATGGCCGAACTTGTAAAGGACGAGACCGCTGGTTGCCAATCTTGGGCCCTTCTAACCTCGGCCGTCATCTTGGTCGAGGTTGGTGTCTCTGAGTTGTGGGGTACATATAGGGCATATCAACAAAGATAATCAATAAAGATCATGCGATGAATTTTTGAAGAAACGTATTAACTATTTTTGAAACTTTTGAGTTTTCTCAATTATAAAAACAAGTATATGTATAAAAAGTTCATATAGGTACAATGACATCACACTATAGAATAAAACTAAAATATCTTAATCATGGAAATGGAATGTAATTGTGTGAACATTTTCTACAGGAAAATCAACATAGGCATTTATAGCATAGGCGTAGGAAGTCAATGGGATACTTCTAAAGAAAGAACTTAATTTCAACCTTAGGTGTAAGAATGTTGAACAATGTGAAATTGACTCGAGTTATGCATCATGCCATGAATTTAAATGCTTCTCAAATCAATAACACCAAACTATTTAATGATTTTCAAGAGAGTTAGTTATGAAAATCCATTGATCTTCTACTATATAACATCCTCAAAATCTTACATATGTAATAATTCACTCTCACATTTTCGAAGATTTCATAATGCTCATGTGTGTCGAAGAATCAGTGAAAAAAAGGGCTTGGCACTTCTATTTTGTGTGTCGTTAATCTTTTATGCTCTTTTTACAAATGGTGACTTTTATCCAAAAAGAATTTTCTCGTTCGTAGACCATTTTCATTGTTTAATATAAAATAAAATTTTCGAGAAACAAAATTTGAGCCATGATTCTTACAAGCCCAACTTATCTCTCGTACCTTTGGTTCATTATTAAACATTATTAAGATGCGAACACCTTATTCAAAACATGATAATCAAGTACAATACTCCAAAACTCCATGCAAGTGTGCAATATAAATGAGAAAAAGTTTAACATGAAGAAAGTAATCATCAATGAACAATAAAATTCTAGCCACACATTATAAATCACACTAAAGAAATGAAGCCATGTACGAAAACTCCATGAAAAAGTCACATGAATGGATAGAATGTGGTGGTGATTTGAACATTTGAATGCACATGCATATATAGTGAAAAACGAAATACAAAAATTATTTTTTGTCATTTTTTAAAAATTTTATAAAAAAATAAAATCTTTTTGCATTTTTTTCACACTTTTTCTTAAAACGGAGATATTTTGGGGGGTTTCATGATTTTTCAAATAAAACATAAAAGTACATATAAATACAATCTACTAATAGGGACTAAAGATAGCAACATGATAATCATCCTATACTAGATACTCAATTATTAGTTTGAGAGGAGTTCTCAAAAGGAGTAAACATTCTTTGAAATTCATCAATCAAACTTTGAGAAGTTTTGACTAAAAATTCCACTTGCTTTCAAAAACTCTCAAATTATCAATGGTGATGTGCAGGAGCATGTGTGGAATCATGTGTAGGAGTGCGTGCAGGAACACATGTGTGAACTCGTGTGGGAACACATGTGTGAGATATTTTTCCTAGTTTTAAACAAAACTCCCTAAGGTGGCCTAGTTATTTTCAATGGGAATAAACATAAAGAGGCTTGGGTCTACCTTGGTCTAAATGTCTTGGACACGCTCTCTTTTGTGGTTTAAGTGATGTAAGGATCCATTATAAATTCGGAAACTAGTTCGCGTACAGCATTAGAACTAGATGCAACATCGTAAACTATTATTTGCCTCTCATTGAGACCTAAAGTGGGACCGTGGAACATCTTCCCAATGTTCTTTGATGTGTCCTCTAAAGTGAACTTGACCTCCCAGTTTTGATATCTTTCTCGAGTAAGGATACTCCAGCTTCAATTTTTTCATGAGTCTCCAATGAAGCTTGAAGATCTCTTATAAGACTAGCCACAATGTTGGTCAAATCGATCTTTTTTCTCCCAACCACAATTAATTGCTCACTCATGGAAACTTTCAACTTCTCGAGTTGACTCACTGATGCTTCACACTCTCTTAAACTTTCACTTTCTTCTCCCAATTAAACACCCTAGTCAAACTTCTATTTTTCTTTTTGGTTCTCAAAGATTCTTTATAATTCCACCTTCTCCCTCACTAAAAATGTCATCATCACTCTCACTCTCTCCATAATGGTTCGATAAAATGTCGAGGCTATCATTTTTAGACATGTCCCCACCAGCATGGGACGAACTCGAAAAACAAATATGACTGGCCATGAACGCAAGACAAGGTTCATGTGGTGATTCATCCACGAAATCCATCGACTCAGCGTCACTATCACTAAGAGTGGTTTTCCAAGTAGATTTTCCTTTGCCCTGTCTCTTAGCCTAGTGGGACACTCATGGGATTTGTATCTTTTCCCCTCGCACTCATAACACCTCACTTGATCATTCTCAAAAACGTTCTTGCCCTCATCGACCGTTTTATTTTCCTCAAAACTCTTATTTTCTTTGGAAGATTTTTTTTTTGTTAATTTTGGGAAAAAAATTCTAGATAGGGTGAAATCATCAAGCCCAAAATCAAACTCAAACTCAGAATCACAAATCTTTTCCTTTTTCTTTTTAGACTGTGCTTTCAACGAAATCCCTATTTCCTTTTTCTTATGAGTTTTGGGGAACATATCAATTTCATATCCTACGAGTTCTTTGAACCTAAGCGCATCTAAAATTCCTAAAGAATTAAGGAACGTAACTTTAGGAATAAAATAAGACGCCGGGGATCTCAAAATCTATTTCACAACTCTCATCTTAAGAATTCTTTCACCCAAATTAAAACTAGAATTTACTAAATCAAATTATCTAGCAAAAAATTTATCAAAAGTCCCAGATTCTAGCATAGTGATGTTTCAAATTGTGTGATGAGATCTTGTAGATTAAGAACTTTCACAACGTTGTTACCCTCGTGAGTTAGTTGGAGAGTATCCCGAACTTCCTTAGACGTGGTACACATCATAATCTGATAAAACTCATCGGGAGTGACTGCACCTGATATTGAGCTCAAGCCACAAGATTTAAAATTTCTCCATTTAAAATCATCCTCTATCCAATCAGTGATAGGTTTAAGACTTTTGACATTGTCGTCGGTCACAATGGGCAGTGTCCACCCTCTTTCATAGATAAGTCAGACTCTCTTCTCAGTCGACTTCAGTGCTAACCTCATTTGATTTTTCTAATAAGCATAATTTGACCCATCAAAAACTGGCAGCCTATTATACAAATTATCCATAAAGTCCCAAAATTAAAGATAATACAATAAATTAGTGTAACCTGCTCTGAGACCAATTTAAAATTTTGGTATCCAAAAAAATCTTTTTACTTCAAATAAGGATCACACAATAATTTAGTGTAACATGCCCTGATACTAATTTGAGAAAGCAGCAAGGCTATACCGATTAACTTGTATCATGGGCCAAATACACAAATTCACTTTGTACCAAATTTTATCTTGATTTAATTTAAAATGAACATGCAAGATAAATTGGGATGAAAAATTCCAAACCAAACAAAATGACGAAGAAATAGAGATAAAATACCTTTCGGGTAAAACCTTTAATTCAGCATTATTAAAGAGTTTGACAAACACAAAATGACTTACAAAATACTTAGAGATCCACTACGTGTGATGCACAAGGGCTGCCATCTTGTTTGGACGATCTACCCTATCTCATTCGAACTTTGAATGAAATTTCAGAGATGACCAAAAAGGTGACGTTTCAGATCTTGTTCTAATGTGGGAACCTCATTCTAATGACCTACTGAATTCATTCGAAGGACATGTCAATTCGTTCTAACGATCCAGCGAGTTTTTAAAAAATCTTTAAAAAAATTGTAAAACAAACTCTCTCTAATAATGACCCCAGAACATTTTAAGATTTACCATCCACCTCATAACACTTCTGAATGATGTTGTGATGAACGATCTTCAATCTTCCGAATGTGACCAACTTCTTCTCTTCAAAGACTTGAGAACGGTAATGAAGGTGCAGTGGAGTGTAACGGAATAATCCAAATAAAAATAAAATGAACAACTATAATTTTTCATCTTACAGAATTCTCTTTCTCCCTATTTTTTGTCTCCTTTAATCATCCATTATCCTATTGTGATCTAGCCACAACATCTTCCAGTTTAGCATATGTTTATATCCTTGACATGAGGGTTTTTTCCAGATAGCACATGATTATTGTGTGAATAAAACATAGTTGCTTAGTGTCTTTTCATGGCAGAGAAAAGGAAGTCATTTCCCACAGATAGAACCAGTTGTAGGTGGTAAAATCTAGCTGATGTAAAGTCAACACAATTAGCTGATCAAGGTAAATAATCACAATCAAACAAGAACATAGTATATACTCGATTTGACAATGTGTGTACATCCACAGGGTGCTTCTCTCTCTTTATTAATCAATTTTTTATAACAAATATTACATGCCCATTTTTTAATGGACATGGGTTACATTTGTAGAGAAAAGAAAGAGGTTGAGTCATGTGGGATGCCATGACCTTAAGTAGCTATCATGACTTGATCGGTTGAATCTAATTTCAATATTTTCATTGATCAACTTTAATGCATCCTTATCTTTTTGATTTGTGATCGTTGTCAAGTTTCTATTACATGCGTCTCTTCCTTAGATCTAGTTAGATAATTCCCCCACAAGCACGACTCTACCTAGCAAACAAAATTAAAACCTAAAAGATTTTGTAGGTTATTTCATAAAATCTCAAAACAATTATTTTCTTTTGATTAGGCACCCAAAAGGAGGAGTTGACAATAATGGAGCATTGTACTATTTAATTGTATATGAATCATGAATAAGGTGCATGCTTATTTGCTTAATCTTGTTATTAAAATTATCTATTGTTTTGATTGGCTATGATATTTATTAATTAATAATATATTTAAAGTTCAGATATATGGAGCAAAACAATTCATGTTATCAATCATTATTTTATATGTGATAATGATTTTTTGTAGATCTTTTATTCATTCACATCTTTTTGCAAACTTTTATGATTTTTCTTAGAATCAAATCTGATAAATCGCACTGGCATGGATAAAATATCATAGTATTTATAAATTACATATTTATAGATTGACGTTATACTTTGGGGTGCTTCTAGTTCATCGTCCAAAGTTTTGATTATTTTTATATAGACCCCATTTTTTTTTACTCCTAAAACTTTACATATTTATAGTTCGACTCACAAATTTTTAGACATACTATTTGACCTATTATGTTTATGTATAATTTATGAAAACTTAAAGATTGGAACTCAATGTTCCCAAAATATAATTGGAACTCAATGTTTCCAAATTAGTAATTAATAAATTAGGAATCCAAAGTTCCCTATTGGTTATTAGGACTTGAAGTTCCTAACTATCATCCAATGTTAGGATGCGAAGTTCGCCAATCAATCAAAATTGGAATTTTTAGTTCTTCATTACTATTTTAAATTTTGTAATATGAAGTTTCCATATAGATATTTTTATTTCGGGCCTGAATTTTTTAGATAATTATTTTTATTTGGGGCCCGAACTTCCCAAATCATAAAATATTGAGACCTAAAACTATTTAAATATTTTAAATTGGGACTTGAAGTTCCTCTTATTACTTACAATTAGAACTTGAAGTTTCTTAATTCTTATTCAAATTTGGAACTGAAATTCATAAATTATTGGACCTAAAGTCTCAAAGAAACTTTATCATAATCAAACTTTTTTTTTAAGAAGAGGGACAGTACCCACACAAATATTGTTTAATTAAATGGAGAAAAAGCCTCCCCAGAGGCAATACAAGCTCAATACTAACTCAATGTCATTCAATAGTTAAGCCCAATAAATGAAATGAAGAAAGCAATAAATATGGATTTTTATAACGAAGCCTGTTACAAAAAACAAATGGAATTAAGGATTTTATAAATAAATTGTTTTTACAATAAAAGAACTATTTGCTAATCCTAATCTGAGGAAAACCCCGTCTATTTAGGTTCAAGTACCCTCTGATGATGTCAGGAATCTTATGAAAAGAATAAAAAATTTCCATCTCCTCCAAATGAATTCCATAATTACCTAAGCCATCTGCCACAAAATTAGCTTCTTTATAACAATGAGAAATAGAGAAGTCCACTAATTTGAGTAAATCTTCAATTTCTACCATAATACCAAGAAGTTGTTAAGGAGACTTTTAATTGAGTTTAATTAAATTAACAAGTGTTTGGGAATCTGATTTAATATCAATAAATAACATATTGATTTGAATAGCAATACTCAGACCTTGCTTAATAGCCTCTACCTCAGCTTGGATATTAGAACCAAAACTATTGTGATTAGCAAATCCCAGTTTAAAATAACATCTTTGATATCTAAACAGAGCACCACAAGCACTAATGTCTGGATTAGCTTTACAATTTAAACCCCATATTTTGGAGAAGATGTAAATTTATAAAATTGGTTATTTTGGAATTTATTTAATTGGGAAAAAATTATTTAATTTGCTGATTTAGATTTAATTAATGTAGTTTAAGCTTAATCTCACGTGTGTCGTGTTTTAAGGTGGAAATAATATGATTTTATAAAGTGACTCGGATGGTAATTTTGAGGTCACGGATGGTTCTGAAAGGGTCGAAATAGTCGCAAAAGTGTATTCGGGTGTATAGTTTGGGTCCCGGGGTATTTTGGACCAACCCGGCACCGTTTAAGGGCATTTTGATCATTCGGGAGTTTGAGGTATAGAGAACTCCGAAAATATTCAGTTTATATGAAAGGTAATTAGGTTTAACACAAATCTAAAGGAAGAGAGGAAGAGGAGGGTAGAACCAAGCTTCCTACACCGATTTTCGCCCCGAACGCGATGAAATTACGATCGGAGTGAGGGGAGAACCATCACACCATCATCCCAATGAATTTCAGACCTTCTATTGAGAGGCAAGTATTTAAATGGCAATTTATTTTAAGCATGTTATAATACCCATGTAGAATAGGGTTTGATTTCAAGTTTTTGGAAGAATTAATATGGTTTTGGGTGCGTTTAATTCATGAACTTAGATAAGAATGAATGTAGAGATATTCCTTTATGTTTATGACACGAAATCGTAGGATTTGGGGTGATTAGAACAAATTAAATTTGGGTTCATGATGAACAAACTTGAAGAACACATAAACTAGGGATTTTATGGGGGTTTTAAAGATAATCTGATCTTGAATTAAATTCGTTCTGAATTGATGATAATTTTACATTGGAAATCATCCTAATGCATGTAGAAATGGTTAGGAATAATTGGTTTCAAATTTAGTGCACAAATATGTAAGTTATGTGGGTGTTAAAGGTTAAAAATGCACTTGCATATTGGATAAGACGAATAGAAGATAGGCGAACCGGTCTGGTGTAGGGGCGAACCGGTCCAGTGCCCAAAAAAATATAAAATTCCCTTTTTATCCTAGAACTCCTAAATTTTTATCGAAAAAATTTTTAGCACATTGTTAGAAGGTAATGAGGGATTCGTATTATTACAGTATGCCTTGATAGGGTTATGGGATTAAGTCTTATCGAGAGAATTAAGACGATGATTAAATGGGATTAATGATACTGTAATCAATTCGAGAGAATGAGAATGTAATTACAAAAAAGCGTGAGTGAGATTATTGTATAGACCAGCAGGGTAAGAAAGGCTTAGCTACTGAAATAAACCAAGGGGTAACTAGGTCCCTTAGAGTAGAGAATAATACTCCATTAAATATGATAGGGAGGATAATCGTAAATTGAAAGTACGGTGAGTATTCGAGTAATAAATACTACATACAGATTTATGTTTATAGGTTCAGTGTATATCTATACGGATTCGTTATTATAGGTCATGTGCATGCCTATATTGAATATACATATGGGTAGGTTGTGTGTATTCCTAGAATATGCTTTTGTTCATGTGAACATACCTATGTACTTGTTATCACGGAGATCCCGCGTAGTGGGCGATCCCACCTTGACGATTCCAGTGAGGTATGAATTTGTACCCTAGATAATAGTGATTTAGTGGATAGCTATGTAAGATGAATAGTGAAGCCTACAGGTCATTTGGGTACGTTAGGTATGTGCACAGCCCCAAAGACTTAGCACTATATTCGCCTCCAATATGTGTTGTTTTCATTAATGGTTCGAGGAGATATTACCGAACTGACAGTCCTTGATTTAGTATGAGAGGTACTTGGACTGATAGAAGAGTACGTGAATATGCATCACGGTTATTAGTCCGATGGATGATATATATATATATATTTGAATGTTTTGTACTACTCATGTGTGATAGTAGTGAGACGAGATAGTATGTATATAAAGAAAGATTAATCTACTAAAGAGTAAATAGTAGGGAGATTAGATAGTGTACATCTAAATAATGATGAATCTACTAATGTGTGAATAGTAGGAAGATAGATAGTGAATATCTAAAATAAGTTTAAGTAGAGAAACTTAAATGGTAAGGATTGAACAATAACATGCGTGATATGGTAACTTGGGTTTAATAATAACATAAGAGAGATGTTAATTATTAAAGGTATTCGTTAGCGTACTGCATGGGCGGTATGGGTAAGTTAAGGAGAATCTTAACTAAGGATTTAAAGGTAATTAAGGGTATTTGGTAGCATACAGTATGGGCAGTACGAGTGAGCTAGACTAATTTGAGGTTTATTAGATACTGGTAACCTAGTTATATTGGGTAGAATGACTAGGTGGGTTTGAGTAGGAAACGTTAGGTGCGCACTATAGATGAGAGGTGAGGAACTCAAGGGATTGTTCGCAACCTAACATGTGTGTCTAATAACTATTCATTTAAATCAAAATTTAAATGCTTACTAAATATTTTCAAATGATTTTTACTTGGGCTTTGACCCGTACTTGCAAAACGTTTTCCAAAACCTTTTAGGTGCCCAGCCACGGGGACATCAAGTAGGATGATTTATTTCGGAATGCGTAGCTGCTGCACTTGTGGATTCTTGCAGGATATGTACTTAGTCGCTTTAGCTACTTCATTCCTGGCGTAGGGTGCAATTCATTATTTCTTATGGGCATGTTGCCCTCAGCTATTTCATTTATATCAGTCAGACTTTGTACTCATAGATTTTTATTAATGTTGGACTTTATACTAGATTTTGGAATCGATGGTTTATTCATTATTATTTTATCTCGGTCATTTATATTGTGAACGGATTTACATTAATATTCCATGGGATGGTAATTATGGTAATAATGTTCCATTGTTATTGTTGTTTAAATAAAAAGATAAAATTTGGCACTGACTTTTTTAATAATAGGTGGTTAGTAAAAAGTTTAAATTGTTTTCGACAGTGATGCTAAGAATGAACTAAATGGAAATATTGTTTTAATTTAATAAAGGACCGATCACACGGTATTTAATTGGGCGGGGTGTCACACAATCCCCATCCTAAGATCCTCAAATGGAATTGCATCTTAAGGTTTTATGAATATGTCTGCTAACTGACGATCGGTGCTCACAAAGCTCAAGAACACGGCCTTCTTCTCAATTAGAACACATATAAAATTCTCGCGTTTACTAATGTGCTTCGTGCACAAATATTGAAAAACATTATGGGCAATATGGATTTCATTCATATTATCGCGAGAAATAGTCATCATTCCTTGTGAAATGCCATAATCCTCCAACATTTACTTCATCCATAAGAGTTGAGTGCAACAACTCCAGACAGCAATAAAATCAACCTCAGTCGTGGACAAAGATATGGAGTTTTCCTTCTTGTTCAACCAAGAGACAAGAGCACTCCAAAAATATAAACACCCACCTGAAGTGATCCTATAACCACCAACATCCCCAGCCCAATTGGCATCCAAATAGGCGGATATATGGTCATCGATATCAAAGGAATACTAAATACCATATGAAAGAGTTTCACTCACATATTTAACGATATCGTGCACAGACTCCAACACTAAAGGCAATATCGAGACGACAACCAGTCAAGTAGAGGAGACTACCTATCATACAATGATAAAGGGTTTGTTCTACGTTTTTGCTTAAAGCATATTCGCTAAGCTTTATCGAGGAACTCATAGGGGTGCGTGAATGCTTAGCTGAGTCTAGACAAAACTTCTTGTAAGGACATATTTTATAAGTCCGTTATCAATTTAGTATATCATATACCGCTACACCGTCGAAGAGCATTCAAGAGCAATCTACATCAAAGACGGATCCGAATTAATCAAGTTATTCGTCATTTAAGTCTCCGCAAAGTTTACTTTGGTAAGGTTTTGTTTTAAATACCTTAACTTTCCACTTAGAGCTTTTGGGATATTTTTACAAAATATTTTCTAAGTGTTGGAGCGGACTTTTTCGTTAAAATTTGAGAATGAGTATTTGTTCTAAGTGTTGGAGCGGAGATTAAAATAATATTTTTTGACAACTACGTCGTTCAAGCGAGATCAGCATCTCGTTTGAGCGAGATTGGTATGTCGTTTGAACGACACGCGTCCTTCGTTTGAGCGACACCTGTTTCTCGTTCAAATGAGCTCTGATACCGAGGCGGCGTGTTTTTGTATAAATACTTATTAAATGGTTTCGTTTTCATTAAGAAGTTTCGGCGTTTTACAAAATAGAAAAACTGTGATTTGTAGAATCCTTTTTGACTTCTTCTTTTAGGACTTAATCCCTTTTTGTTTTCAATTCAAAAAACTCTCATATGCTTTAGTGAATTATTTTAGTGTTCGAGAACAATACTTGGCTTTTGTTCAACCTCTGTGGAGAAGGCATCTCCATATTTGATTGGTTGATACCGAGCGTAGTCATTATGTGTGTGGACGAGCCAAAGACGACGAACCAACACCTGGAGGGTATTTCACTGTCTCTCGTATCTTTGAAGGTTTGCTGAAGGCACCATGCATTACACACTTGTGGGCAATTATCAGGTTGTATGTAAGTCAAAGGTCTTGTGAATTCTTCAAAGTGTTTATAAAAGGTTTTACCCGAAAGGGGTTTTTTCCTGAATCGGTTGTCTTTATTTTTTCATGCATGGGTTGAATGATTTATAGATGCATGTTTAGGGGTTGAATTATTTTGTTTAAAAATAGACTCTAATTAAATAAGGTTTACTTGGAAACTTACGAAATAATTTAAATCGATATCACACACCGTGTTTATTTTGGTTTTACAAATTGGTATCAGAGCGGGTTACTCTAATTTATCACGTGATCCTGATATTTCAAGGATTATTTTCTTTGACACAATTTAACTTCTCATGTCGTCAAATTGGTATCAGAGCGGGTTGCGCTAATTTATGGCGTATTCCTAGTTTTCGCAAAATTTGTGTGATATTGATTTTTTTTAAATCAATTTTGTGAAAAATCAGAAGTTTTCAATGGAGCACTTATGAAATCGGATGCCCCCCTTTGATGACATGAATCATAGTTTTGATGATATAAATCGTTTGAATTTGAAGTTTGCTAAAAGAATTGAAGTTTTGGAAAAAAGAAAATTCTCGTTTTACATTCGCGATGGATCTTTTGCAAACGGTTCAAAATCAAAGAGATTTTTATCGTGAGAAACGTTTTTCCTTGGACCATGACTTTGTTGATTTAAAATTGCCCAAGAAGGAAAGTGATGATAGGGTCCTATTTTTAGAAGAATAATTAGAGGATCTTAAAAACTCGATGGTTTGTGTTTGTGCCAAAGATGACAAAATATTTTAATCAATAAGTTTATGGCACGTGAAGAGACTCTTAGGGAAAAGTTTGCTTTAATTGAGGGAGAGAGAGATACGCTTTTTGGAATTATTGAAAATTTGAAAAATACATCCCTTAAATTGGAAGAGTCTAATTCTTTGCTTGATTAAAAAAATTTGAAGTTAAAAAATGATATGACAGACTCGAGTAGGTTTGATAGTGATGGTAATGGCTCATCTTGTTCTCATGCTTCTAGTTCCAAAGCCAAAACCATTATTTGTTTTAGAGGGTCAACCAATTTCAAGGGTATTAGAAAAGGTCAACCCATGTGTCGTTCCACCCATTTACACATGATCATATTGTGGTAGGAAAGGTCACCTTAGGCGATTTTGTTTTGATCTTGGAAAATGTCCTAGGAAGTTTATGTCTAGTGTTCCCTTGGTTCCTAAATCCCCCACACGACGTTTCACATCTATTTGGGTTAGGAAATCACTTTTAGAGGCACTAGATTTTAGACAAGTTGATTCCCATTTGCTTGTACATGATTCTTCACTTGCCATATCATATAGATGATTGTGTTTGCATGTTTGTCATACACTAGTTGTGGTTTCATGATATATATTTGCTAGTGTGATGATATGTACTTTTTGTATAAATTTTTTCTTTTGAAAAATGATGAAAAAAAATACAAAAAGATTTTATTTTGACAAAATTTTGAGAAAATCCAAAAAGAATTTTGTATTTTGTTTACACCGTTTATGGATGAACACTTAGGATGACCGAGTCACAACATCATTCCATTTTTTCATGTGACTATTCGATAGTGTTTTAGGAGAATAGGTCAATTCATCCATGTGCTTTATAATGTTTGGAATCATTAAGATGTAATTAAGTGTTACTTCCTACATGTTTAACTCATGATTTCCTTTATTGCACACATGCACAGATTTGTTTGATTATTGTGCTTGTCTTATCACATGTTGGTTGGGTGTTTTCACTTCAATTCTGTCCTTAAAACGAATCAAGCACGATAAAACTTGATAAGAAAGTTGTGTATGTAAGAGCCGTTTGTGAGTTTGTGTGCTTTGTTTAAAAACGGTGAAGGGCTACGAAAGATTATCATTTATCCTTTGAGCTTAAGCCTCTGTTTAATTGGACCTAAAAAATTGAGGAATTTTATTATCCGGGGTCCAAAGAGGTTTAAAAGAGCCTGAAAAAATTTAAAGGCAATAAAAATAAATTCATGCCAATTATGAGCCAATTAGGTTTTTGCACCAATTCTCCAAAGTTTGAGAATTTAGTTTAACACATCAAAAAGAAAATATATATGAGGGAGTTTGGTTGGAGATTTTATAACGGGTTTGCACGTCCTTGAAAATCATGAAAATAGCTAAATAGTTTTGGACGTTATTGGTGTGGAAATCACTTTGACTTTGATTTGTTGATTTGCATAAGACGATGTCATCTAAATTCAAAAACTTTTACACCTAAGGATACTTTTGATGCTCATTCGTTAGGAGTACACGTATGCATCATGCACATATGATTGATTGAGTTTATTTTCCTATCGAATGTGTTCACACCCATACATTCCATTTCCATGACTTGGTTGTTTTAGTTTAAATCCATGGTGTGATTTTTAGTATCTTATTTTTGTATGAAAAAATTAAAAAAAAATCAAAAATAGTTTGTGGATGTTTTTGAGACATACATTTGCATGCGCGTAGTTTGATCCTTGTTTGCTATGCATTTTATCGTGATACTCCATGTTTTGATTTTTTCTTCTTATCTGTCTATTTGGGGACATCATAAAAAGGGGGAGAAAGAATTATCATGTTATGGGGGAGTTTTTGCATTAAGGAGGAGATTTGATTTATAAGTGCTTTATTCTTATATCATTTCAAACTCAATGCATCACGAAGGTATTTTGATTTATCTCATATGTGTAGGTACAAAGATTGATGATTATTATGTTGCACACCCTGATGAGAAAAGATTTGAGATTTGACAAAGATGTTTGAAGAACATCTTGAGACCTTACAAATTTATTCAATGGGAGGGTATATTTGTACAGGCATTTTGGTTTTTGATAATTCGGAATTTTTATGTATGTACCGGCATAGACATAGGGGGAGATTTGTAAGGACATATTTTTATAAGTCCGTTATCAATTTATTTTGTCATATACCGCTAAACCGTCGAAGAGCATTCAAGAGAAATCGACATCAAAGACGGATCCGAATTAATCAAGTTCTTTATCATTCAAGACTCCGCAAAGTTTACTTTGGTAAGGTTTTGTTTTAAATATCTTAACTTTCCACTTAGAGCTTTTAGGATATTTTTACAAAATATTTTCTAAGTGTTGGAGCGGACTTTTTCGTTAAAATTTAAGAATGAGTATTTTTTCTAAGTGTTGAAGTGGAGATTAAAATAATATTTTTTGACGACCAGGTCGTTCAAGCGAGACAGCATCTCGTTCGAGCGAGATTGGTATGTCATTTGAACGACACACGTCCTTCGTCCGAGCGACACCTGTTTCTCATTCGAACGAGATCTAATACCGAAGTGGTGCGTTTTTGTATAAATACTCATTAAATGGTTTCATTTTCATAAAGAAGTCCCAGCATTTTACATAACAGAAAAATTATGATTTGCATAATCCTTTTTTACTTCTTCTTTTAGGGTTTAATACCTTTTTATTTTCAATTCACAAAACTCTCATATGCTTTAGTGAATTATTTTGGTGTTCAAGAACAATAATTTTCTTTTGTTCAACCTCTGTGGAGAAGGAATCTCCATATTTGATCGATGGATACCGAGCGTAGTCATTCTATGTGTGGACGAGCCGAAGACGACGAACCGACACCTGGAGGGTATTTTACTGTCTCTCGTATCTTTGAAGGTTTGCTGAAGGCACCGCGTATCACACACTTATGGGGGATTATCAGGTTGTATGTAAGTCAAAGGACTTGTGAATTCTTCAAAGTGTTTATAAAAGGTTTTACCCGAAAGGGGTTTTTTCCTGATTCGGTCGTCTTTATTTTTTCATGCATGGGTTGAATGATTTATAGATGCATGTTTAGGGGATGAATTATTTTGTTTAAAAATAGACTCTAATTAAATAAGGTTTACTTTGAAACTTGCGAATTAATTTAAATCGATATCACACATCGCGTTTATTTTGGTTTTTCACTTCTTCACAAGGTATCTTGTATATTTAGATCGAGATAAAAATATCCCATCCTCAAGATGATGAACCTAGAGACCTAGGAAGAACGTAAGATCACCTACCATACTCATCTCAAACTCACTCTTCATATCCTACTCAAAGGTGTGAGCATATTGGGAGCATGTGGATCCAAAGACTATGTCCTCCATATAGACTTGGGCAGCCAAAATAGCACCACTCTCTCTTCTCACAAAGAACGTCTTATCCACTCCCCTTCTCTTGAAGCCATGAAATAAAATATAGGAAGTGATCCTCTCGTACCAAGCACGGGGTGCTTGGTTCAAATAATACAAGGCCTTCTTAATATAGTAGATATGTCCCGAGTGCTTAGGGTCTTCAAATCCTTTTCATTGTTCCACGTAAAGCTCCTCCAGTAGAATTTCATTTAGAAAGGCATTCTTAACATCCAACTGATATAACTTGAAGCGCATATGATATGTTATGGTGAGTAGTAAGCAGACAGACTCAAGTTTAGCAACAAGAGAGAATGTCTCGTCAAAGTCTATATCCTCAATCCATGCACAGCCTTGAGCCACCATCCTATCCTTATTAAAAACTATGGTACCATTCTCATCCATCTTATTCTTGTAAACCCATATGGTACCTATCACATTAGACTTTCTAGTTCGTGGGACTATCTCCCAAACATCGTTCTTACGAAACTGAAGCAACTCATCTTGTATGGAAAATATCCAATGCTCGTCCTTGAGTGCTCACATTCTTGGGCTTGACTAAAGATGTGTCGCACAGATAGCTAACCACATGTTTTAGTTAAGCATAAGTCTTGACAACTGGTGTAGGATCACCAAGTATAGGGGAAGGGTCATGACTCATTCGAACCCAAGCGATGTCTCCCCTAACTCAGGAATGGGGTCTACCGTGGTAGCATGAGGAAGGATGGGATCGTCATCAAGGACTGCATCATCCTCACACTAGGGGCTGGGAGAAACAAATGTCGGTGGCTCATCATCTGAAGTTTATTGACTCCACAACCTTAAAGATAGCAAGTTTTAAAACCCTATAAGCCCTACTCGTCAATGAATATCATAAAAATATCCCCTCATCACTCCGAGACTTAAACTTTCCTAAGTGTTCTCTATCTCGCAAGATGTAGCAGATACTCTTAAATAAATAGGTTGGGGTTCTTCCCTGTCAACAACTCATAAGGCGTATAAAGTGTGTGCAGATGAAGATACACCCTATTCACCATATGGCATGCGGTGCTCATCGCCTCTGCCCAAAAATGTTTAGACACATTTCTCCCAAAAAGCATGGATCTAGACATTTCTTGTATCGTTCGGTTCTTCCTCTCAACCGTCCCATTTTTCTAAGGAGTAAGAATGCCCAAAAACTCATGTTTGATGCACACTCCATCACAATAGCTATCCATTTTACATTCTTTAAATTCAGTGCCATTAATAGTGACTCTTTGTTGGTTTTGTAGGATACGAAACTTAGTTATAAGGAATTAAACTACATTGGACTTTTCTTTTAGGAATCCTATGATAGAATATCTATTAAACTCATCAACCATCACGAGAATATATCTCTTACCACCTAAGCTCTTTGAGCAACTAGAACCCATAAGATCCATGTGAATAAACTCCAAAACATGGGAGCTGGTAATGGTATTCAACTTCTGATGGGGACTTCAAATTTATTTTCCTTGATGGAAAGGTCCACAAATCGAGCAAGTTGGTTTCCCGAGCGATGGTAAGACACGAACTAGGTCTTTTTTCACTAATCTCTTAAGATCTCTAAAGTCACTGTTCTAAAAAATCCACCTATGCTTGAGGCTTGGGAGAAACGCCCCGCCTTAAGGTTTTTACACCTTATTCTTAAGGCACACTTTTTTCTAAAAACAACAATGCCTTAGTGAAACGATATCGCCTTTTAAAGAATTTTTTTACAAACCGGACCATTATCTCTTCCAAAATAATCAAATAGTATTTTAATTTGGAAATATTCAGACATATTTTATGATATGTACAATTTTATTATTTTAATAACCTTGTTATGGTTAAATATATTAAGAAGGCATAAATGCCTTTTCACGCCTTTTTACGCCCAAGGCCCACCTAGGCTTCTAAGGCTTAAAACTTGGCCTCCATGCCTCAATCACGCCCCGCATTTTTTAGAACCTTGTCTAAAGTTTACATGACATAGTCGTGGATGCCAAAGGTCCATAGTGAATATCGTAGAACTGTTGCAAACAAAGGAGGACTTGGGCACAATCCTATAACAACTATCTTTGGTCCTCACACCTCGTTGTAAAACTTCATCGGATTGGTTATAAACATTTAATTTGAATCGATCAAACTTTATCGCAAAGTTTGCATCGCACAGTTGGATTATGTTAATTAAGTTCTCTTTCAACCCTTTCATGTACAACACATTGTCTAGTTTAGGGAATTTGGGTATCTCAACAGATCCACACCCTAAAATACTAGACCTACTCCCATATCCAATAGTGACTTTACCTTCCTTGAAATCCTCAAGGTGGGTAAAAAAATAAAATATCACTAGTCATGTTCCTAGAGCAACCACTATCAAAATACCATTGGAAAGTATTTTGAACCTTGAGAGAAACATGCACAACAAGGTCTTTGACGTCTTGCTTAGGTACCCAAGTGGAGGTAACTATTTTTTGCCCCTGTCATTGTTGGATCTAGTCGGAGCATTGGAAGCGTTCTCAAATGAGAAATACATCCGTTGAAATTCTTCCATCAAGCTATGCGAAGTCACGATTAGGAACTTAATTTTCTCTCTAAGAATAGCAAAGTCTCTAGAGCGGCGCGTAGGAGTATGTGTACGCCTAGTTCTACCTAATTTATAGAAAAACTCTCTAAGGTGACCTCTCCTTTTTCAAAAAGTGTAAACATAGAAAAATTTGGGTCTACCTTGGTTCACTTTTTTAGGTGGAACTCTCTTTTGTGGTTTAGGTTGAGGACCATAAGGATTAACCACAAATTTAGGAACCGATTCTGGTACAGTATGGGGAGTGGATGCACTGTCATAACCTATTATATGCCTCTCACCAAAATGTAAAGTGGGGTCGAGGAGCATATTTCCTACCTTCTTTAATGCTCTCTGTCAATTCTTTCTCTAGTACTAAAACTCTCATAGCTGACCCTTTGTTTTGAAGGACTCAGCATAAAGATTGGCATAGGCACGTTGTAGGTCACTCTCACTTTCACTTAAAACATTTTCCCCTTTACTCTCATCGAAATGACTAGACTCACTATCAAGGTGTCCATGTTTAGTAGATTCCTCATCGGCGTGAGGTGCACTCGGTGTACTAGTATGATTAGCTATGAATGCGATGATGTTACATCCATGTGATGATTCATCCCACGAACTCATCGACTCAATCTCACTATCGCTAAGCATGATGTTTAGGGCAGCTTTGTCTTTCCCTTGTCACTTTAACCTAATTAAAAATGCATGAGCTTTGTAGCCCTTTCCCTCACACTCATAACATCTCTCCTCATCTTTTTTGGGGGAAATCTTTCTTTTCTTTTCAAAATTTTTCTTACCCGATTTACATTTTTTATCTTTCTCAAAACTTTTCTTTTTGCAAGTATTTTGCATTTTAAGTTTGAGAAAACATGCTAAATCGTCCAAATAAAAATCGTACTTAGAATCTGACGACACTTCTTATTTCTTTTTAGATTGGGCTTTTAATGCAATTCCCTTTTCCTTAGGCTCAATGGTTTTAGGAAACATATCTATCTCATATGTTTGAAGATATCCTACAAGTTCTTCCAACCTAAAAGTATCTAAGACTCCTAACGAATATAGCACGGCAGCCTTAAGAATAAAACAAGTCGGGTTATATCTCAAGATTTTCTTAACTACTCGCGTCTCAAGTATTTTCTCACCAAAATTAAAACCAGAATTGACTATGTCCGGTAGGCGTGCATAAAACTCATTAAAGGACTCGAACTCTAATATGGTAATAATTTCAAACCGTGTAGTGAGATTTTGCAACTTAAAAGCTTTAACATCATTGGTTCCCTCATGAGTGAGCTGGAGGGTATCCTAAGCTTCTTTAGATGTGGTGTACGTCATAATGCAGCGAACTCGTTAGGGGTGACGACTACCTAGATGGTACTCAAACCCCGCGAGTTAAAACTGTTCAATTTAAAGTCTTCCTCTGTCCATTGAGAGATAGATTTAGGGCAAATAACATTATCAACAGTTATAATGGGTGGTGTCCTCCCTCTTTCACAAAGCAACCGGGCACGTTCATCAATTAAATTTAATGTAGACCTCGTCCTAGCTTTCCAATAAGCATAATTGGAACCATATAAAATGGGCATTCGGTTATATAAATTATACATTAAATTTCAGCTTTTAAAGACCAACATTTTTTTTTAAATTGATATCAAAAAAATTATGAAATAAAGGATCACACGATATTTTGGTGTAATCGGCTATGATACCAATTTGAGAGTGCGCATGAACTAATGGATCAATTTATTTAATTAAATGCCCCACACATAAATTCAAATTTTAATCTGGTGTGCATGTGAATAGTGTTCAAATATATATTTGTAATTTTCAAACCAAACATGCAAAAACACAATTAAGATGAGGAAAAATCCCTTTGCATGGCAAAACCTTTTATTCAAAACTATTGACAGTTTTGAATACAATCGACTTACAAAATACTTGAGTTAGAATCGCAGAGTCTTCAAAATGCCAACAGATATGACCCAGCTCTAGAGCCGTCCACAGGTAACTATATACCCTCGATATCCACCGATTAAGACTTCTTCCTTCTTCAGCAGTGGAACCTCGCCCCACAACATCAGTCATAGAGAAAAGTCTCTATAAAGTGTGTATCACAAGAAACGTTCTTGATGTTGGTAAAAGTGATCTTGATTAATTCCCGGGGTGAGAAATATGATATGAGGTGTTTGATCACAAAAAGAGAAATCAAAAGATGTTTTTCTTTATGAAAAGGTGCTCTTGGAATATCTTATCTCGTTTAGCCTTTTTATAAGAAGAAAAGATAAAAAGGATAAACATAAAGGATAATGGGAAGATATTATTTAAAAAAAAAAAAAAAACTTCGGTCGTTCGAACTAAGTGACAGGTCGTTCGAACGACTGCCTTATTTAGTTCGAATGACTTCGAACAAAAACTTCTAACGAGATTACAGTGAAAACAAAAGAGGATATCGTTTGAAATAATGTTAAACTCGTTCGAACATGGACTTCAAATGAGATGTCAGTAAAACTAAAAGAAAATGTTGTTCAAATGAGGAAGGGCTTTGTTCAAACGAAGCAGAGAATTTTCGAAAAAAAAATATTACAAAAATTTTGAGTTCCTTTAAGAAAAATATTGCCTCATAAAATATAAATGAACAAACCCCAGAACTTTTTACCAATCAAAACGCATACTTCTTCCAAGTTGTTTGGATGACCAAATCTTTAAATCTTTAACGGTCTTCAACGTAGTCTTCAAGTACCGAAAAGTAGAGACGTAAATGTGTTTAGGTGTCTTGCTTGTGTAACGGCATACACCAAACCAAAATAAATAAAAATGTGAGCAATTATAAATTTTGTTTTTGCAGAAAGGTCATAAATATACATGGGATTAGTACCCCGAATAAGAAAGTGAACGATGATTTTGAGCACGACGCTCATTAATATAAAGGTAAGTTTATGAAATAACTTGGAAAAATGTAAAATTGCATTAATAGTTAAATTAATGGGATATGGGTAGTATTAAAAGGAAGATTAAATGTCAGTGGATTAAATACCCGGGTTCCATGGTCATAGTGCACATTTCATGGTTACAATACATCTTGCATAAAAACACTTAATCAAATGAAGGATGATTTCATAATTTCTAAAATACATGTCATATGTATAAATATTACTTGTACAATATATACACAACTAATATTTTCCTACTGGGTGTACTCTCATACCCTGTCATTTGCCACCCCCTCCCAGGTACTTCAACTAAAGGAAATGGCAATAATAACGAGAAAGGGAAAGAGAGTTGTCTATATAATTAGAGATTTGCGAGTATTCATTTTAATTATGTAGTTTAATTTTGAACCACGATTTGTCATTTGACTTGACTCAAGTACTTTAAATTTAGAAGTTTAATAATTCAAGACTGTATGAATTCCACTTTAGATATTTTTTATTCTATTGAAACTCCAAAACTCTTTTATTTCAAGTGTTCTTATAAATTTGATAAGATTAACATCATTTCATTAATTAAATTAAATTAGTTTTATGACACAAATGAATAAAACAAATGTTGATTTCAAAAGAGGATTTTCTTAAAAGAAATTAAAGTATAAAAAGATTTTTCGCATTGACACCTAGAATTGGGACATCACACTCCTCCCATCAAAGGTAGTGCTCTAAAAGAATATAACTCTTGGACAAAGGCTAAAAAGAACTCATCAACATTCAATTCCGTTATCGCCTAAGAGTTTACACGAATTATGACTTGTGAGAGCACGAATGATGCTTGGGATATTTTATGATCCACACAAATATTGTTAAGGTTTTTTGAGTTACAAAACCTGACGACTAAGTTTATGACGATTAAGATATTAGATAATGAGTCTTTTGATGAGTAATATGCTAAGTTATCGGATATTGTCAAATACTCATTTAACTTAGGTGAGCCTATCCCCGAGCCAAGAGCGGTGCATAAAATTTTATGGTCGTTACCTAAAATACATAATGCCAAAGTCATGGTCCTAGATTCCCTAGGTGGTTTCGATACTATGAGAGTCTAAGAACTTGTAGGTGACCTTCAAGTCTTAAAGATGAACATATGTCCTTCAAAGAAAAAAGATGAAAAGAAAGAAAAAGGGTGTTGCTTTGTAAGCGTAAAAAAATGATATGTCTGATTCCAATAGTGAGGGTGAGCTAAAACCTTAAGGGATAGCTAAATTTGCTAGGAAGTTCAAGAAGTTTATTAAGATTAGAGAAGCTAAGAGTTTTGAGAAAAAGCCTAAGAACTTTAAGGACCGTGATAGGAAAAAAAGGGATGGTCCTAAGAAGGTGGATAACCAAGACAAGTGATTTGAATGCCAAGAGTTTAGGCATTATTCTTATGAGTGTCCCACTAAGTTAAGTAAGGAATACAAGAAACCAAAGGTGTACAATGTCACCCTTGGTTATAGTGAGTCGAAAGAAGAACATTATTCCCCCATTGAGCGTAACTACATCGTATTCATAGATAATCATGTGGGCCTATATGAAAACTCTTTCGATGTTAAAGATGATCATTACATGATGGTTCTAAGGTCCGATCTTGTGAATCCTAAGTGAGTTGTGAAGAGAAGAATAATAATAAGAATTTATTATTTTTGAACAGTGAGCAAAATTAAATACATATTGTAATGCCTCTCAAATTGTAAAACAAGACACTAACAAACTTGAAATTGGAGAGAGGGGGAGAAAATAACAATGCTCAAATGCACTAATAATCCAATACCACGATCAATTTTTTTATGATAGAAATAAATTATTAAAAAAAATAACAACATAAATAATAAATGATTATATCATACATGATAAGCCTAAATGGAACCCAAATTATAAACTAATTAAAATATTTAAATCGATTAAAGAAAATTGATGAATATTGAATCGTTGAAACCCCGAATCAATTAAACCAACAACTAAATCAATTACATGTAGCGCCCGCACACGAGAGAGAGAGAGAGAGAGAGAGAGACTAGTATCATAAGGAGGTCAGAAGGGAATGCCGAAATGGATTGAGAGGAAACATGATAGCTGCGAGCGTGAGAGTTAAAACCTTGAAATGAAATTGTAAGCAATTAAACCCTGAATTTATCAATATATGTAGGGGTATTTTTTATAATATCATGCTTAATTGGGTCAGGGTTGGATTTTTCTTAAATTAAACTCCACCCGCCTCAAAACTGATGGGGTTTTTTAATTCTAAAACCCAACCCCAAATTTTCCCCATTTATAAACTCCTAAATCCACCCTATTACGGTCGGAGCGAGTACCCATGAAAACCCTCCTCGTTGCCATCCTAATGTGCCCCCGTCTCATTTGGTTTTGGGGATTCCATTTTACAAAACACACATTGAGTCTAGTCTAAAAGGTATCTATAAAGTTTTATTGAACTCTTATTAGATCATTCATGTCGTTATCCCGAGTTAATATCTTATGATAAAGATATATTTACTAGAGGACTTAGATTCAACCCCATGGTTAAAAAATTTCATAATTGGAAAATTGTTTCATTTAACTTTGAGGTTTTTGAAATTGTCATTCTTCCTATATAAAACTAATGTTCAAAATGCATATTTTGTATTTAAAATGTACTTCGTCGTATGTTGGATTAGAAAATTATTTTGTGAAAATTCGACAAAATAGGGAATTTCATTTCTATCCTCGACCTTATTCGTTGGTCCGTCATTGCACCGAAATAAGACTTTGTGTTGCGTCTATTTTGTTGGTCATAATCATGAAACTTATGAATTTAAATTCCATAGTGCCTCATGTGACCTTGGTCGTTGTGTTCTCACATTAGTGAACATGTCCCCGCATCAGCGAATGCCTCGCAATCGTGGTGCATTTAAAAACATAAGCTTGTGCCAATACACAATCTTGGTTAAGTAACCAAAATAATTGTGCACTACTCGATTAAGGTGAGAAGAGAGTTTTTAAGTTAAGAGAGAAAATATTTCAACTTTCAAGAGCAAAATAATTTTCTCTATCATTGTGTTGTTTATGTTTTTTTATTCAATCTTGAGTAAAAGAAAGTTAGACTTTCATATTCAAGCTTGTCTTGACAAATTATTTTCCAAAATGTTTTCTTATTGAATATGGTCTACTTTCCAAAACTTAAAAAACATTTTGTGAGTTTTTCTAGAGAAACCAAACCTTTCTCTACATATTTCCAACCATAGAATATCCGACACATCTTAGTTGCAGTTGATGGTTACACGGCGGTTCCATTTCCTGATAACAAAGTGTTCTTCCCCTTCAAAGAATATTCTGAAGACATTGGTGGAGGCCGAAATCGGTCCAAGTATAGCATGCACTAGTTGTCAACGCACTCCCTGAAGGATATGGTGAGAAAGTGTGGATAGTTAGTGCATTGTGTGATTATAACTCGTTATTTTCTATTAATAAATCACTACCATATTACAATTTTCGTTTATTTTGGCCCAAAGTTTTTTCTCCTTAATGAGTTTTTCCTCGTTCATCTGGTATCATGTGAATTATTTTTATATTTCTGCAATATTAGAATCATATATCTTAACTTCAAGATAAAGTTTTATTAGATTCTAATCTTGATAAAATATCATGTCACACGTACAACTAGGATGCTTTATACCTTTCGTTGATCTTAAAAGGAAATTATATTTTATATTGGTAATTAATTTTTAATCAGGTAGACACCATTGAGAGCCTTCACTATCATAATAGAACTCCCTAAGGATATATACATATATATATTGCCTTATCAATGACCTTTCGTTATGAGAATGACGATCCTCTACAATGCACATGTATCACAGAAATAAATAAGACATTTAAAGTTAGTTGGGCAATTAGTAAACATTAGGAAGAGATAATTGATGGTAAAAGATAGAACCAATACCAACTGAGGACATAGAAGATCCATTAATTGCAAGAACAGTAATAGTGTGTGGTTGAGATATCAAATAAAGAAAGAATAATCTATCATGGCTGATATAGTGTGTATCACCAAAATAAAAAAATATATATTTTATCGACTGCCTTAAGATAAATTTGATGAAGTGATATATGAAATAACATTAGTGCTACAATGTCATAGAAGGAATTTGTACTAAAGGACGGATCAAAATTCTAGAGTAGGATATGACTGAAGAGTAGTAGGGGTCAAAGATCACTCTGAATATGTCACACGAGATCCCCACCGTTGGGATCGTGGGTATTTTACTAGGACAGAGGGTGAGGTCCCCAATGTTTATGTGAGGGTCATCCACTAGAAGAACGTTAATGAGTTGAAGGACTTTTTTTCTATTTTAGCATATAATGAGGAGTTCGGATCAGTTTGTGTGCATCTTAACTAATTTTCATTCGCGGTTTGTGACTTCTGTTGGTCAAGTATTATTTTGACAATGTCGAGGATCGAACTTCAATCCACACCTAAGACTGTCCCAGTAACAACCTTATACCACTACGCCAATATCTCGAATGCTGAGATTTTTTAGGACACTAGCTTTTCCAATAACCCTTTTGATGACAATAAGTGCACTCATCGTTAGTATGCTAGTTCTGTACAATATTTTGGTAAGGAGGTGACTGCTAAACAGCTAAAACCGACTAGGAGGTTAAATTTAAGTTTTCAGACGATCTTCTACTGTAAGAATATCACTAACCACGTCATTGACGGTGGGAAGAGGAGTGAGGTGAAGAATAGAACCAAGAAGAGTATTAAAATAACTATGTAGAACCATCTAAAGTTGGATTGGGCATTATTGTTCTCCATAGGAAATTCATTCAGCACAAAAAGTGAGATAAAATTCTTGGATATTACGATCACCTTTGAGTTAGTATACAATTTCTTTAAGTGATCAAATTATTAACAGAATTACCGATCCAAGTAATGATCTTGGAGTTGTGCATTTGCCACCTACTAAGACCCGTCTAATCTAATATTCTGTTTTAGTGGTGTCAGTGGTCTTCTGAATGGACCCATCAGGATAATGCGCAAGTCATTTTCATGTGACAGAGTGTGTCGAAGCGTCAGCTCAATACCTATAATTGGAACCTTTCAGTTGAACACGATAGATTGAAGATGATTAGAATTAGTTTCACCCAAAGTGAAATAGACATGGTGTGATATCCAATTAAGGCAACGTTTGGTGAAATAAGGAATAAAATATGATAAAAACAAGATGAATTGATATCACAAGTATAGGTGAACTAAGAGCATCCGTAAAGATGGATAGCGTTGAAAAGTATATATGCAAATTCAAAAATGAGTTTTACCTTTTCAAAATGGTAATATACACAAAGGCGAATTGTATCTGAGAGGCTTTAAAATTTGCTACGAACTTTAAAAGTTCGTAGAAACATAATATGTATTTGTTAAGATTTTTATTTGTTCATAAGAATTGGTACAAAAAAGTAAAGTTTGTAGAAACTTTTACTGAATTTGTATTCGTTCAGTAAATTTAGCAATTTCCTACCCTTTCTTCTACAAATTTTGCAAGGTTTCGTCCACCACTGCAAGAGATTTAGTTTGCAAGTTTACCTCTTTTCTTGTGCATTTGCTCCACCATTGTGGATACTCTAAAAACTAAACAAATAGGTAAATTAAAAGAAAAAAATAAGTGAACCATTTTGTCATATTGCAAGATTGAAATACAAACACTATTTTTGTGTGTGTATTTCTTAAAACGAGTAGTTCCGTGAATAGTGAACAATGTCATGAACATTATAGTGATTAGTATGGTGAATAGTGTCATGAACAGTGTAATGAATAGTGTAGTGAACAATACCATGGACAAATAAAATAAATCAAAATGAAAAAACATATATAATGGTGGATTGAAGACAAGAGACCCTATATGATGGTTTATAAATTTTGGGAACTCAAGGAAACTTTGTGGTAATAAAGAGAACCAATCTTGCCTCTAATACCATAAAACCTTAAATATCATACTTGTATTGTATATTACAAGAAATTTGCAAATTACACTAATTTATTACAATAATAGGAGAAAAGTATATATAGTGTATGTAACGACCCAAACTAAGAACCGTCGTGACGCGTTGTGAAAACCATGGCCAATACTACAGTGGGTGCAACCCAAATTGAAGTCTTGGTCAATAAGGGCTTGGACCCAAAGTAATAAACTAAACCTTGTTTGGCCTTGAACGGATGGGTAAGATCGCGTATAGTTACCGGGGCCACAGTTGAAACCCTTAGGTAGGCCTGTCAATGGATCAGATTTTATCCGAATCCGACCATTTAAAAGAATATGGATTATGCCTAAAATCCGATAACCCGATTATCCGATTATTAAATGGAGCGGATTTGGATTCATATACTCCGATCCGTTAATAATCCGATCCGATTAATATTTTTAATATATATATATATATATATATATATATATATATATATATATATATATATATATATATATATATATATATATATATATATAATTAATATATATTGTATTTAATAATATTTTAAATATATATTATAATAGTTATAATATTATATAAAAAAATTCCCACTCATATAAAAGGAAAAAGACACGCACACACGGCTCCTAAGAGTTAAAAATTAAAATGTTACAAATCAAGTGGTCAAAAGTATAGCATATCATTATTTATTTTTTTAATGAAAAATATTATATAAATAAAAAAAATTAATCTGTCGGATATGGATTTGGAACCCTAATAGATAATCCAATGGATAATCGGATCCGAATCCTTTTAACATAAACGGATATGAATTCGGATTTACCTCATCCGTTCCGAATCCAATCCGTTTACAGGCCTACCTGAATGTTGTTGGACAATTTATTATTTGTTAAGCAGGGTGGATAGTCTTATAAACAAAGGAGATTATGGCCAATTTTTAAAAAAATTACATTTTATTTTATTGTGGAGCAATATTTTTATCGTTTTGCAATTACATACTTGAAAATTTTCTCCGTTTCGCAATTACGTACTTTAGAAATTGTTTCCGTGCCGATTATTATCTCTTTAATTATCAACTTTCGCTCGTCGTTATAACTTTTTCATGATAAAGACAAATCAAATACTATTTTATCTTAGCTAATGGTATTGTATTCTCTTAATTGCATATTTGACGTGACAAGAAGTTATTTTTGGGATGTCATGAACTCTGGACATTTGACGTTTGTAAATGAAATCTGAGACTTCTAAGTCCTTTAACTAGTTTAAGTTATTATTTTGCACAATAACTATTTGTCGTTTGTAAGGGGATGAAATGTGGGACTTCTACGTCTCTTAATAAGTGTTTAGGCGACTTGACAGTGTATGTGTATGTGACTTAATGTTAATTTTGTTTATGATAATTTAGTTATTTTGTGCATCTTCACGAATGTGTTTTTTTAGATGGTAATTTATTTAAATTTGGTGGTATACATTACTCTATAAAATTCATTTTTAAAAATAAAAAAATATATATTGAAACACTACGTTACCGAAATAAATGTTTTCGTAGTTAAATATGCAATTGATAAATAAAAGTGCGATTTAAGATTTTATAGTTTATTATTGAAAAATTAATGATTAAAAATCATTTTTCAACAGTTAAATTTCGTACCCAATAGATCTTGAGGGAAGGTACAAATTTCGTGGTTAAAAACATCTAACCCGCTAGTTTATTGATAGAAATGGCAACGAAATGAAGACACTTAGCAATGGAATGTTGAACAAATAGCTACAAAATAAATTGTAAATTTCGTAGCTAAAAGATTCTAACACACTAGTTTATTAATAGAATTGGCAACGAAATGAAGTCATTTAGCAACGAAATGTTGAACAATTAGCTACGAAATAAATTGTAGCATAAATATGACTATTTGCCACAGAAAAAAATTCGTGGCAACTGACCTAAACAATTGGCAACGTGGTCATATACATTTAGCGACGGGCTTTTGGCCACGAACTCTCTACGAAATAATTTTTGTTGCCAAAAACTATTAGCAACAAAATATGCACTTTTGGCTACGAAAAATTTCGTAGTTAAATGTAAGAATTGTTGTAGTGGTGGGAGAGTCATCGGCCGTCAACCCGTCTTTTCCAATCTGTAGGTAAGGTTTGACATGTGTCCGGAGATTATATGAAATGGTTGTGGAAGAAGGTAGCGGATAAGATCTTGGCAGAGTAGACCGGGCAGAGATGGTTTGCCATGTTTGACACTATGGAGGGGGAATAGTGGTTTTCTCCATACTAGTCCGGGCTTACTGATGATGCTAAGATTCAGCACCGCCAGATAAATGATGATGAGCTCAAACAGTAATAACAATGGCAGCCATAGAGATGTATATGTGTGTAAGTGTATAGAGGGGGATGAGTATAAGAGGAATAAGACAATGATGTATAGTGGTTCAGCCAATTAGGCCTACATCCACTATGAGTGTGTGATCCACTAAGTATGGGCACTAATGACCTTGGATACAATGCACATAATCTCACTCTCTCTCTCTATTATGTGTACAAGCAGAGTTTTAGCTAGGGTTACAATTATCGATCCCTTTTCAGGGTTGTAGGTGACAAGTATATATAGGTCTTGGGGGAGTAGTGTACCCCCCCAAACATGCATGGTGAATGTGAGTTATGATTTAGCCAATCCCCTGCTGACACCTGGAGGTGTCACCTGTGATTAATGATGACATAATATTCCCTCACGTGAGGGGGTGATATTATTATAACTGTTTTGTTCACGTGCCATAGGAGTCCCACGCGCATTACTCCACGCGTCTCCCAAATCACGCGCTGTGATGATGTCACCCTCAACCTATGATGTAAGTTTGAGAGCAAAGTTCCTGCTGGTAGCGAGCCTGGCCTAGTTTGGGCCTCGTATTGTCGTCCCCTCATAGGGTCGTCCAAACCATGATGAACGGTCGGCCCCTTGAAGGGTCGTCTGGGCTTGATGAGGGGTCGTCCCCTTGAAGGGTCGTCTGAGCCATGATGAGGGGTCGGCCCCTTGAAGGGTCATCTGGGCCTGATGAGGGGTCGGCCCCTTGAAGGGTCGTCTGAGCCATGATGAGGGGTCGGCCCCTTGAAGGGTCGTCAGGGCCTGATTAGGGGTTGGCCCCCCGAAGGGTCGTCTGAGCCATGATGAGGAATCGGCCCCTTGAAGGGTCGTCAGGGCCTGATGAGGTGTCGGCCCCCTTAAGGGTCATCTAGGACTGATGAGGGTTCGGCCCCTTGAAGGGTCGTCTATAACATGATGAGGGGTCAGCCCCTTGAAGGGTCGTCTGATATTGGCTGAGAGATCATCTTGGCCTCGCCCGGGTGGAGGACGCCCTCGTCCTGGCCGAGGGTATATATGGGTATATCACTATCTGTTCCATGGAGCGCCTTCGATATTCCATCCAAGCAGGGGAAGTTTGTGGGCCTCAAGATGATGATGGGGTTGGATCTTCTGGTATCTATGGATAGGGTCTTTTGTGAAGCTGGTAGTATTTGTGAAGATTTTGTATGACTGGGATGTATTTGGTTATGGGGATAAATTTTGGGAGGTTATTTAGGAGTATTTTTGGTTTGATTTATCTTTAGGACAGTTTGATTGGCGGTAGTAGTTGTTTGACTCCCTACTATGATATTTCATGTAATCGTACCAAAATTTCCCAAAATAGAATAAAAAAGAATTTTAATTGTATTATTGTGATGAGTTTTACATTTGAACTATCTATACCAATCGCTAAGGTATACATAATCCTTTTGTTCATGTAAATGATAAAATGAACTGTCATTCTCGGAGGTAAGAAAAGAATTGCATTTTATGAAAAATAAGGGGGCGTGCCTATGTAAAGTGTATGAGCTGCCAACATACCTCTGAGGGTTTTGAAAAAATTTTGAGTTTCATTTTTAAAAGTAGAAGGTTTTTTTAGAGTACCAGGCCTCACGTAGTTCTGAGTATAGGGAAATGAATATTTTTTTTTAGAATAGAAGGGGGATGGGATGAGTCGTAGCGTGCCGAGATTTCGAACTAGGGGTAGAATTTATTAAGATGGTCCAGGTTGACCGGACGGGCCATATCTTCTCTATCAAGGTCAGTGAGCATAGTAGTTCCACCGGACAGGATCTTCTTTATGATTTTGGGGCCACTGCAGTTTGGATAGAATTTTCCTCTAGGGTCCCAGACGGGTTCTACGATTTTTTTAAGGGCTATATCCCCTTCTCGGACACCACGGTCCTTGACTCTCCGATTTAATTATCACATTATCCAGCGATGGTACCACTGTATATGATATAAATCCTTAATCCTCCTTTCGTTCAAGAGCGATAACTCGTCAAGTCAGCTCTGATGCCAGTCTTCTTCATTAATTTTACTTTGAATCATGACACGTAGTGAAGGTAAACGGGTAGGACTGCTTTCATGCCGTATACCAGAGAATAACGGGTAGCACCAGTAGATGCTCGAACTGAAGTACGATAGCCCTAGAGGGCGTAAGGGATCTGATCGATCCAATCTCGGTAACTCTCGATCATCTAGCTGATAATTATTTTGAGGTTCTTATTAGCAGCTTCAATTGCACAATTGGTTTGTGGTCGGTAAGGAGAAGATTTGTGTCTCTTAATCCCATATTAGTCAACCAATTTTATGACTTATTCCTCGAAATGTAACCCGTTATCGTACACTAGCTCATTCATAACCCCGTATCGGCAGATGATGTTCTTTTGGATGAACTTGGCTACCTTTTTGGAATTCAGACTTTCCCTATGATATCAATGCCCTAGGTGGAGAATGGTCAGGGAGAGGCCATGTTATAAAATTCTCTGGGGGAATGTGGTGGAGATGGGAAAACTGTTGGCATTTAAGGCATCTCTGGACATAGGTGGTCAAATCATGAACCATGGTCGTCTAATAGTAACCCTGTCGGATAATCTTCTTAGCAAGCATATGGCCATTCATGTGGGGTTCGTATTCCCCGTTGTGGATCTTCTGCATCATTTCTTCAATGTCAGTCCTTGTGATGTAGTGTAGGTAGGTTCCATCGAAGTTTCTCTTGAATAGTGCCTTATCGTAAATAATATAATGGGCCTCCAGTTTGCGAAGGGTTGCTCAATCTTTCTTATTGGAGTCTTTGAGGTATCTACCCTACTTAAAGAAGCGCCAAATGTCGTAATACCAGCACTTGTCCATATCAGGGTCCTCTTCTGTGATGAACTCGTTATGGTAGCAGTTGATAGACTTAGTTTGATTTTGGACTAGGAAAGGGGCCATCGTTATTCCCTCGGGCATGTCGATCATGTAGGCTAAGATAGCAAGGGCATCGGCCAAGCTATTCCTTGATCGAGGCAAGTAATGGAAGATGATATCTCAAAAATAGGAGGCCAGATCTTCTAGGTGGGTGTAGAAGGATAAAAGCTTTTCATCTTTGACTTTACATCTTCTAAGGACCTGGTCAATGAAGAGATCATAATACTCGTAAACATCTAGACATTGGATTCTTTTCTTGAGAGAGACTTTGAGGCCTAAGTTGCATGCCTCATATTTAGTCATATTGTTAGTGCAGGGAAAATCTAGCTTGATGGCAATAGGAGTATGAGAGTCATCAGGGCGATTAAGAGTATCCCAATGTTGTATCATTTTTTACTGGCAACGCCGTCAAAAAATATTTTCCACCGGAGGTCTTCCTGAGAGGTACAAAGGATATATTTATTCGATAATTTGGAGATCCAAATGTCAGCTTCTTCCATGGGGTATTCAGCAAGGTAATCAGAGATGGCTCTCCCTTTTATGGCTTTTTGCGTGACATATACAATATTTAACTCGGCTACTAACATTAACCATCAAGCCAATTGACAAGACAGGGAAGGTTTATCGAGCAGGTATTTGATAGGATCCATTCGAGATACAAGTCAGATGGAAAAAACGAGCATGTGGTGCCGTAATTTTTGGGTGACCCGGACAAGGACAGCACATGCTTTCTCCAAGGCAGTGTAGTTGACTTCATACTCTACCAATTTACGACTGGCATAGTAGATGACCCTCTTTTTGCGGGATTCTTCAATGTATTGGGCTAGCAGAGTCCCAGCTGCAGTATCTGTTACGGTCAAGTATAGGAGTAGGGGAGATCAGGCTGCGGTGGCATAAGTACCAGAGGTCGGGTTAGATACTGCTTTATTCGGTCAAAGGCTTACTGACTAGCTTTATTTTAGACTTTGGTTTAATCGTTTCGTAGGAGTTTGAAGATGGGTTCACAAATAGAAGTTAATTGGCTGATGAAACTGTGACAACCCGGATATAATTATGATAAATTATATTTAAATCATCCTTACCTTATGTGATATGAAGAATGTGTCATTAGTATATCTAATTTTAAGTGATTATGGTTAGTATAATCCTTCTTTCATAAATAATGAAATGTCGATCTATGTACAAACACAATATTTTGTTATTTTAGGTAGAAAGGTTCATGTTAGAGACTAGTTTTGACCCTTATAATGTAATAATTGACTCATGGTAAAAACTAGATAGTTGTATATATATGATTTAAGTTTGAAACACAACAAACGGTGTGTAACGCAGAGGTCAGAGTAAGGAGTTATACCTAATTTTTGAATAAAGGGAAAATATATCCATTCCCTTTATGTGGTAAATTTTCTTTTAGTAAACTGAATGTTTTAATTTGATTGGTTGGCATGGGAGGAAGCCTTGGAAAACTTAAAAATCTACTTCTAACCTATTTCTTCAGAAAATAAAATCCTAGGTTCAGTTTGAAGAGTATTTGGCTTGAGGAAAGAGAAAATAGAAGTTAAGTAAGAAAAGATTACAAGAAAAGCTAGGAAAATTCCAAGAAAATCCTTCAAGTGTTTCCAAGGTATAATTATGTGATTAATATTGTTTTAATCTTGTATTATACTTATTTCAAAGTATATAAATCATGAATTATTGATTAAAATTCCATCCTCATTTGTGTTAATAAGTATTTGTTCACATGTGAGATAAGTGGTGTATGTAGCCCGTATTGCTTGTTATTGAAATCCCTTGTATTCAAACTTGCATATATTTTTGTGTGCTAATTGGATTTGAGAAATTCCAATTAGATATGAAACTAGACTCATATATTCATACCATCCTAAAATTAGAATTTAACTCCTTGTGGTTGGGCCTTAGTGATGGTTACAAGTTGGTATATAGTTGTTATTTTTATATTTCATTTTGATATTCCCTGAGTTTGGTCAAGCTTTTGACATAGCAAATGAAATCAAAAAATTATGAAACTTTAATTCAGTACTATTTTATATGTGTATTAAAAATGGGTGTAAAATCATAGAAATATATTTTGGAGAAAATTTGTGAAAATTCTTGCAAGTTGAAGGAACAATAGAGGAGTTTGTGGGGCAGATTTAATAGGTTGTAAAGAAATGGTCATAACTTGCTCTAGGAAGCTTGAAAAATTACAACGTCACTTGAAATGGAAAGTATATTCAGATATGTTTTCATATTGATAAGCTTGGACACGTGTATGTGTACAATTTAGGATTATGGTATGGTTAAGTATGGAGGACAATAATTTAAGGCCATATTGGATACCCAATGAAAGATTATTTTTATCTGCTCTTTCCAAAGGGTATTTTGAGTACATATTTCATGTGTATATACATTAAGAAGTATACTTTTATGTTTACTTAATTTTAGTTATAAATTCCTTACGAGGTATTTTCTATGGTTGAATGTTCATAACCTTATCAACATATATACCATTGTTTCGTCTTTACTCATGTTTCATGGAATGTGACTTAAGTGGAATTATATTGTTGCTGCACAATCATTGAAAGTTACATAGATATATTAAGATAATACTTATGACTGAGATCCAGTACTAATTTACTTGGATTAACAGGTGTAAGTTCAAATCAACCCAGTTCAGCTCCACCCGAAGGAAACGTGAATACATAGTTGACAACCTAATGTAAGTGTACTTACTGAGTTGATTGTGGATATGATGTGTATGTATTATATGTTGAGATGATATGGCTTATTAATGTCACGAGATGTTGAGATATTACGGATTATTAAACTTCAAGAGATGTTTGTAACAACCCGTTCTTTTTGGAGACAATTAAATTCCCTAATTGAATAAATTGGCAATTTGGAGAATTTCTCGAAATAGTGATTTTTGGGATTTTCGAGGATTTAATAATTTTCGAAGGATGTTATAAATTATTTTGGGACTATATAGGTCGAAATAATTTAATTATATGTCGCCGTGGAGTATTGCGACAAAAGAGGTAAGATTTTGAGTAGAAAACCCGCATTTATTTATTTTGGGTTGGAATAGTGATTTGCGGTCAAGTACCTCGGATGGGAATTTCGACTGCGCCATAATTCTCAGAATGTCCGAGATAGTCGAAAAAGAGTGTCCGATGGACGAAAATGAGTTTTGGGTAATTTTAGAGGTAAAAGTAACTCGTAATTGGGTAAACGAGTCGTTTTTGGGTTTTAAGGGTTTAAAACCCTTTTCTCTTATATAAAGAGGGAGAGAGGGAAAGAAAAGAAGAAAGAAAGAAAGAAAAGAGAGAGAAGAGAGAGAGGAAGGAGAAAAGAGGGGAGAAATGGAGGTTCGGGCCAAACTCCGTCGGATTCGACTCGAGGTCGTCGGATTTTATCCACGAGGCAAGTGTTTACTTGCTTTATTTATCTTTTTGCATAAATATCTCATACCGTAGTTTGGTATAAACAAACCCTAATGGTTTTGGGGTGGGTTATCGTGGATAAAACGGGTTTTTGGGAGTTAAAACAATTAAACCCCAAATAATATTTCAATTTGTGGAACTTAGGTTTTAATCCAAATAAATTGGTGGTTTGTGGTTCTAGGATGTTTAGAACCCTTAATATATGTGTAGTTGTAGTTGGTTGAGGTTGTAGGACGTTGGGTGGGGCGACAAAAGCTTGGGAGAAGCTTTAATGGCGGAAATCTCCTCGGAGGTGACGATGAATAGTAACCCGTCACCTTTGGGGGCATTTTTGGCCAGGAAAAGAAATGATTTAGCTTTCGGCCAAAACACGAAAGTTGTAGATCTTTTCGATACGGTCGCGTGGGCGCCGACCGCGTATTTTTCTGAATTTTCTACGATTTGATATGATTTTTACAAGATGACAGCTCCGGGTTGAAAGTACCAACTCGGAAATCAAATCGGGAATTGGAAAAAATTATGGCTAGAATTAATGTCGTAGATGTTCGGGATAATTTTTGGGGTAGTTTAGAAACCCCGGAAATGAATTTGGATTGATTTTTGGGTATTTTGGAGTTTGAGAAATCCCCCAAACTGTGACCCTCGAACAGGCCGAATCGATTCGGGTACAGGCCGAATCGATTCGCCTAAGAGGAATTGGGTTTCTGCAATGGGCCGAATCGATTCGGGTACAGACCGAATCGATTCGCCATTTACAGACCTGTTTGCAGAATACTTTCCGAATCGATTCGGATTGGGAACCGAATCGATTCGCCCACCCGAATCGATTCGCTAAAGGGGCGAATCGATTCGCTTAGGTCAGAATTTCTAGTTTTCTCCCTTTAAGAGTATGGGGAGTTGAATTACCAATTTGGAATAGTTTGGGGGTATATATATATATAATATATACTTCACTTAGAGAAGAATAGTATCATTGGAGATATCCAATAAATCCTTAGAATAGGATCGAGGTATATAGTGATTATTAAAGTAAGAAATACTTTGGATTTAGAATCATGCAACTATCAATGCATGATTATGATTCTCGGAGGGAATCTTTGGGATTATTATCATCGTTAGATGCTATAGGCCACTAAGGCCGTTTATATATATATTCTAGGAAGAATATATAGGATATGTATATACTGTGTGTTCTAGGTATATATATGATGATGGGAATGATTTTGAAAATACATAGATGAATATTTTCAAAATGGAAAAATAAATGTTTTTCATAATTAATAAAATATGGATTACACACCTCTCTAAATCGCTATCATTTGGGAAGTTGCGTTCGTATGGTGAAGCCCCCTGGCTAATGATGCAGGGTGGATATAGTCCTATAGGCCATGTGAGCGTTTGTTGTTATATTTTCTGCGCTGGTTAGGAGATTCCGGGTGTGGTCTTGACTATCCCGCAGGCACATGGTCGCTTCCCGACGTCTTTCGATATAGGATCCCAGGTTGTCTTGGAGGCCCTGGAAGATGATAGCCATTTAGGGGCGCGCACAATGGAGAAATCCGGACGGGCGGTCTTAGAACGCGTTTATTAAAGCAGTTCATAATAATGGATTTGCTTTAATTACATTTCCTGGATATAGGAAGGGAAATGGGTTATATAAAGTGGCTTCGGTAACACTTCCCGGATGGAAGAAGGGATGTGGAAGCATATGTTATGATCAAAGCATTTTTATGATAATAAAGATGTCTTTGAATACATTTCCTGAGTATAAAAAGGGGAATGGGATATTTTGATATGGAAAAGCTTTTTATGTTAATAAAACTGGCTTTTAAAAGGTATATGATTTATTAAAGCAATTCATGATAATGAATTGGCTTTTAAATACATTTCCTGGATATGAGAAGGGAAATGGAAGTTTTTGAAATGAAAAGGATAAGTATTTATGAATACTTTATGTATCAAGTAATCCTCAGTCCGGGAGATATTTGTATTATCCGGAAGTATATTGTAGATGTATGTATATGTATAAATTGGGTGCCGAGGGTCTAATGAATCCCGACGATCGACCGTGCCGCATAGTAGTGTATCGGGGGGGTTCCTTGTTTGGATTTCGCTTTGCGAGACACCCCACGCACGAATATGGCACTGTGTTGAGACTGGGGAGAAGTTTAATCCTTAGTGCTCTTATATTATTAAATGTTACGATATATATATTATATATCTTTCTGTACTGAGGGACTGGCGGATCTCAAAGATCGACCTTGCTGCATAGTAGTGTATCGGGGGGGTTCCTTGTTTGGATTTCGCTTCGCGAGACACCCCACGCACGAACATGGCATAGCGTCGAGATTAAAGTGAAGTTTGGCCCTTAGTACATTTGTTTGACTATCTAGGTTAGATAGTGGTTGGGTGATAGACTAGTTTAGCAGGGTAGCTTGACTAGAATGTTCTAGATAGATGCGTTAGGAGTGCACTATTAGCGGAGAGGTGAGGGGTATCTCATGGGAGTGCGATACCAAACTTAAATATGAGATAAACCTTTTTCAAAATAATAAGGCATTTATTCACTTGCAAAATATTTTCAACATTCGGGGCTCTGACCCGTTTATCTACTTCTCCTTTCTTGCTATATTATATATATAGGTGTCCAGACACAGGGACGCCTGGATGACAATTCCTTCGAGTCTGTCGTCAGCTGCAGCAGCTGTGGATGCGTGCAGGTTTTTGATAGCCGCTTCCATCGTTGTACTCTAGATAGGAGGTACTGTATAAATATTCGGGCCAATGGTCCAATTGCATTTAGTTATTCTTTCAGTACAGCATTCGATATGGTTGTATATTTGGACCGAGTGTTCGGTTATTTTAGTTCCTTTCATTTTCATTTCAGTTCTTTACGCATTTAATTGTGGATGTTGTAATTTATTCGTTAAAAAGAGTAGTTAGATAAAAGTTTTTAACGGCCACCTAATAGGATATTAGTAATTAAATGGATTTTCGACAGTGATGTTAAGGATGATCCATTTGTGACTCCTGTTTTAATTTAATATTGGAGTGATCGCCCGGTATCTTATTAGGCGGGTTGTTACAATGTTGAGATGTTATGGCTTTATAAAACTCAAGATATGTTGAGTTGCTATGCAATTCAGGAGATATTGGGTTATTAAAACCTATGGATATGATTATTGCCTATGGACAGGAGATGTGGGGTTTATTAACTCCGGATATATATATGGCCTAATTTGGCACAAATATGGATATATTGATATGTTGAGATGTTAATATAGTACTTTTACTATATAGAGATGTAGTACATTCACTAAGTTTTTAAACTCGTTATTTTATATGTTTACACTTTCAGGTTTTGAAGCTGCCACTGCTAGGTCTAGGATGTTGAGTGAATAGTAATAATGACTCGTCAGTTTGTTTTATACATTGTACTAGTTGTAATTAAGTTAAATGGTATGGGAGTTTTTTTTAAATTATGTCTCCTTAAAACGATTGTATTTTTAGTATTCCACATTTTAACCTTGAAGTTGTTTTAATGTGTATTACAAAATAAATAAATAAATAAATAAATAATGTGGTTTGTGAACTATTTAGTTAATTATTCTGGGGTTAGAGAGTCTAGATGTGGCAGTGGCAGAAATAGTGTGGTGTGGGTCATTTATATGATCTTGTGAGAAATACTAAGCATTATGTTATAAATAAATGTTGTATACTTGTTTCTGTAATTGTGGTTTATGACAGATAGTAAGATATGGAAGGAGAAAATGTTCATGAGAGGGTGGAGGAGGAGTCTTCAAATACAGTGAACTAACAAAATCCAAATAATGGTGAGGGGGCACCTGAACAACTTACAGATATCCATAGAATGGCTCGTGCCATGACTATAATGGCAGAACAACAAAATATATTTATGATGCAAATAGCCGAACTACAAGCCAAGTACTTAGAGGAGAAGACTTTGGCCAGAAGAGAAAGGGAAATACAATGAGAGGAGAAGAATAATTTGTACGAGAAGTTTATCAAATTGAACCCCCCAGCGTTCTCAGGTTCTGTAGATCCTTTAGAAGTTGAGGCTTGGGTTAAAGACACATAAACTATCTTCGGGGTAATGAATGTACCTGGTGCGCTGAAGGTAATTTTGGCTACTTTCATGTTAAAGGGCGAAGCTAAATATTGGTGGGAGTCTTCCAAACATTTATTTCTTACTCCGGGGGGAGGTGAGGTAATTACTTGGGATTCCTTTATTAAAGTCTTATATAAAAAGTATTTTCCTCGTATGTGTCGGAAGCAAAAATAGAGAGAATTTTTATCATTGACCCATGGGAATATGTCGGTCAGGGAGTATGAAACTAAATTTATATCTTTGTCTCAATTTTCATTACGTTTCTTACATGATGAGGAGGACAAGTGCACCAGATTTCAGGATGGGATGAATTTGGTTATCAAGTCTAAACTCACTTCACTTGAAATGGTAGATTATACTTCTTTAGTTAACAAAGCTATGATGGTTGAAGGAGATGTTAATGATGCAATAAAGAATAGGGAACAAAGGGGAAAGAGGAGTATATTTGATCCATCTCAGCAAAAGGAAGGCAATATAGAATACTCAAAACAGGGGAGTCAAAGATTTTAGCGCGGTAGATGGACTGGAAATTATGTTCAGAATAGGACACCAAGCAGTTTTAGGGGTGAAGGATTGATGGGCCAATAGAATAGACAGCAGGAGAATGAGAATTGGGAGTCTAAGCCCATTACATGCTATTTTTGCAAAGCTGAGGGCCATATCAGTCCAAATTGTCCCAAGTTAAATGGGGTAGCGTGTTATCGTTGTCATCAAATTGGTCATACCAAAAAGAACTGTCATATGCTAATAGGAAGGACTCAATCAGCTACTGGTAGTCGAGGTTCATCACCTGGAGGCATAGGGAGAGGAGGAGGTAAAGGACAGGCTAGTGGTTCTAGGGCTACAGGAAGGATATTTGCTATGACTTTACCAGACGCTCAGGCTACTCCAGAGGTGGTGACATATACATTTTATGTCATGAATAAACATGATTATTGATCCAGCTTCTACTCATTCATTTGTAGCACTGTTATTTAGCATGCATTTGGGTAGACCATGTTCTTATCTAGATTATGGTATATATATTTCTACACCTATGGGGGGTGTGATGTTAGTGGAGCTTGTGTATAAAAAATTATGTATTGTATGTGGGGGAGAGGCAGTTGACCATTGATTTAATTCCACTAGATATTCGAGATTTTGATATAATCTTGGGCATGGACTGGTTATCTTCCTACCATGCATCGATTGACTGTTTTCGCAAGGAAGTTACATTTAATATGTCGCGGGAGGAAGAATTCAAATTTACTGGAGAAAGAAATGTGGTTCCAAATTGTCTTATTTCTGCCCTTTGGGCGAGGAAATTGTTAAATAAGAGTTGTCAAGGCTTTTTAGCGTATATTATGGATATAAACAGGGAATTACAAAAATTAGAAGATATCCCAGTAGTTAAGGATTTTACTGATGTGTTTCCAGTTGAATTACCTAGGTTTCCACCTAGCAGAGAGGTAGAGTTTACTATTGATTTAGTGCTTGGTACAGCTCGATTTTCTATTTCTCCATATAGAATGGCGCATGTGGAACTAAAGGAGCTAAAGGTTCAACTGCAAGATTTTCTAGATAGAGATTTTATTCAACCCATTATATCACCATGGGTTGCTCCGGTATTATTTGTGAAGAAGAAAGACGGCACCATGCGACTTTGCATTGATTATCGACAATTGAACAAGGTAACTATTCGAAATAAATATACATTGCCTCGTATTGATGATTTATTTGATGAATTATAGGGTGCTAAAGTGTTTTCAAAAATTAATTTGAGATCGGGTTATCATCAATCAAAAGGTGAGAAATTGTGACATTTCTAAGATAACTTTTCGTTCTCGCTATGGTCATTATGATTTTTTGGTAATGCCATTTGGGTTAACAAATGCTCATGTGGTGTTTATGGATTTAATGAATTGAGTATTCCATCCTTTCATATATTCAATGATGATTGTCTTTATCGATGATGTTTTGATATATTCACTTAGCCAAGAGGAACATAAGAAGCATTTAAGAGTTGTATTGCAAGTTTTGCGAGATAGTCAATTGTTTGCTAAGTTTAGCAAATGTGAGTTTTGGTTAAATCAGGTAGTATTTCTGGGGCATGTTGTTTCGGGAGATGGAATTTATGTTGACCCTAAGAAGGTAGAGGAAATTGTGGAATGGGAAAGACCAAGAAATATAACGGAGATAAGGAGTTTCCTAGGATTGGCAGGATATTATAGAAGATTCATAAAGGGATTTTCATCTATAGCCTTACCGTTGACTAAATTAACCCGAAAGGAAGTGAAATTTGTGTGGAGTGATGAATGTCAACACGGCTTTGAAGAGTTGAAAAATAGGTTAGTATCAGCTCCAGTTCTCATTGTTCCATCCAGCGGAGAAGGTTTTGTGATTTATACTGACGCTTCACATCAGGGTCTGGGTTGTGTTTTCATACAATAAGGAAAGGTAATTTCTTATGAATCTAGACAGTTAAAGACGCATGAACGTAATTATCCTACACACGACTTATAACTTGCGAATATTGTTTTTGCCTTAAAATTATGGAGACATCATTTATATGGAGAGACGTGAGAAATTTTCACTGACCATCAAAGTTTGAAGTATTTATTTACACAGAGAGACTTGAATTTGAGACAAAGATGTTGGATGAAATTAATTAAAGACTATGATTGTACCATTCACCGTCATCCCGGGAGGGCCAATGTTGTTGCAGATACTCTAAGTCGAAAGTTATTGGGGAGGTTATCTTATACTCAATGTGCACGGGTTGGCAATATTATGGAATTAAGACAGATGGGAGTAGAGTTGAACTTAACTATAATGGGGGTGTTGATTGCACACGTTATAGTGAGACCTTTACTGGTAGAATGCATACGAAATTCGCAAATCAGTAATCCACTCCTTGAGAATAAGAAACAGTAAATCCTGGATGGTAAAGAGAGAGACTTTGAAATTAAGAATGATAAATTATTGTGTTATAAAAATAGAACTTGTGTACCGAATGATCCATCCTTAAAAAAGTATATATTAGAAGAGGCACATAGTTCTATTTACTCAATGCATCCAAGAGGTACCAAAATGTATAGATATTTGAAAGAGTATTACTGGTGGAATAATATAAAGCGTGAGATTGCAGAATTTGTAGCTAAATGTTTAGTATGCCAGCAAGTGACGATGGAGAATCAGAAGTCGGTACAATTATTACAGTTATTACCTACTCCGGAATGGAAGTGAGAACATATAACGATGGATTTTGTTGTAGGATTATCACGATCACCAAAGGGGTATAATTCTATTTGGGTGATTGTAGACCGATTGACAAAGTCAGCTCATTTTCTTCTAGTTAAGACAACCTACACCGTTGACAAATATGCACATATGTACGTTGATGATATTATCCATTTTCATGGGGAACCAGTGTCAAAAGTATCAGATAGAGATCCAACATTCACTTCTAATTTTTGGCCTCGTTTAGAGAATGCCCTGGGCACAAGTTTGTAGTTCAGTACTACATTTCATCCACAAACCGATGGGCAATTAGAAAGAACGATTCAAATATTAGAATACATGTTATGAGCCTGTGTATTTGACTTCAAAGGTAGTTGGGATGATCATTTGCCATTGATGGAATTCGCGTATAATAATAGTTATCAGTCCACCATTGGTATGGCTCCTTATGAATCTTTATATGGGACTAGATGTAGAAAGCCATTATGTTGGGATGAAGTAGGTGAAAGGAAAATATTGGGTCCTGAATTGATAGATATGACAACCGAAAAGATTAAAATGATTCGGAAACGGATAAAAATAGCGCAATGCAGGCAGAAATTTTATGCAGATAAAGGAAGTATCCATTAGAATTTCAAAAGGGAGATTTTGTATTCCTACGTATTTCACCGTGGAAAGGCATCATGAGATTTGGAAAAAAGGGGAAACTAAGTCCAAGATACATTGGACCATATGAAGCGTTGGATAGAATTGGGACCTTGGCATATAGATTAGCATTACCTCCAGAATTGTCTCGTTTACATGATATGTTTCACGTATCGATGCTTCGTAAGTATTTGGAAGATCCATCTAATCAACTAAAAACCCAACCTATTGAACTGAAAGAAGACTTGTCATACATCGAGGAACTGGTGGAAATTCTTGATCGTAAGGAGAAAGTATTAAGGAATAAATTTATTCCCTTCGTTAAATTTTGTTGGATGAGCCATGGAATTAAAGAATCAACTTTGGAAACTAAGGATAACATGAAGAAACAGTATCCCCATTTGTTTGGTAAGTGACATTCATATTAAATTTAGGGGACGAAATTTTCTAAGAGGGGAAGTTGTGACAACCCGGATATAATTATGATAAATTATATTTAAATTATGCTTACCTTATGTGACATGAATAATGTGTTATTATTATATCAAATGTTATGTAATTATGGTTAGTATAATCCTACTTTCATAAATCATGAAATGTCGATCTATGTACAAACACAAAATTTTATTATTTTCGGTAGAAATGTTCCTGTTGGAGACTAGTTTTGACCCTTATAATGTAACAACTCACTCAAGGTAAAAACTAGATAGTTGTAGATATATGAGTTAGGTTTATGACACAACAAATGGTGTGTAAAACATAGGTCCGAGTAAGGAGTTATACCTAATTTACGAAGAAAGGGAAAATCTGTCCATTCCCTTTAAGTGTGAAGTTGTCTTTTAGTAAACCAAATGATTTAATTTGATTGGTTGGCATGGGAGGCATCCTTGGACGAATTAAAACTCTTCTTCTAACCTATTTATTCATCAAATAAAACCCTAGGTTTAGTTTGAAGAGTGGTTGGCTTGAGGAAAGATAAAGTAGAAGTTAAGGAAGAAAAGATTACAAGAAAAGCTAGGAAAATTCCAAGAAAATCCTTAAAGTGTTTCCAACGTATAATTATGTGATTAATATTGTTTTAATATTGTATTATACTTATTTCAACGTATATAAATAATGAATTATTGATTACAATTCCATCCTCCTTTGTGTTAATAAGTATTTGTTCACATATGAGATAAGTGGTGTATGTAGCCCGTATTGCTTGTTATTGAAATCCCTGGTATTCAAACTTGCATATATTTTGTGTGCTTACTGGAATTGAGAAATTCTAAGTGGATATGAAACTAGACTCATATATTCATATCAAATCCGAAAATTAGAATTTAACACCTTCTTATTGGGCCTTAGTGATGGTTGCAAGTTGGTATATAGTTGATGTTTGTATATTTCATTTCGATATGCCCTGAGTTTGGTCAAGATTTTGACATAGCAAATGAAATCAAAAAATTATGAAACTTTAATTAGGTACTATTGTATATGTTTATTGAAAATGGGTGGAAAATAATGGAAATTTATGCTCGAGAAAAATTATGAAAATTCTTGGAAGTTGAAGTTATAATAAAGGAGTTTGTGGGGCAAATTTAATAGGTTGTAAAGAAATGGTCATAACTTGCTATAGGAAGCTTGAAAAATTACGCCGTCACTTGAAATGGAAAGTAAATTCAGATACGTTTTCATATTGATAAGCTTGGACACCTTTATGTGTATAATTTAGGATTATGGGATGGTTAAGTATGGAGGACAATAATTTGAGGCCATACTGGATACCCCATGAAAGAATATTTTTATCTGCTCTTTCCAAAGGGTATTTTGAGTACATATTTCATGTGTATATACATTAAGAAGTATACTTTTATGTTTACTTGATTTTAGTTATAAATTCCTTACGAGTTATTTTCTATGGTTGAGTGTCCATAACCTTATCAAGATATATACCATTGTTTCGTCTTTACTCATGTTTCATGTAATGTGACTTAAGTGGAATTATATTGTTGTTATATAATAATTGAAAGTTACATAGATATATAAAGATAATACTTATGACTGAGATTCAATACTGATTTAGTGTGATTAACAGGTGTAAGGTCAAATCAACCCAGTTCAGCGCCATCCGAAGGAAACGTGAATATGTAAGGACACAAATTTCCAATTGAGTCCATATATAGTTTTGGCTCAATTCCGGACAAAAACATTTATTCATAGGATAGTATTTATTTGTAATATTCTCAAGCCTATGAAGTATGTATTGAAGACGTAGCGGCAAAGAATTTAAAGCTTCATCAAAATGCCGGTTTGTGTGCCTCGTTTCTACGTCATCAACTAAGGTTCCATGCTCCCAAGGTATGAATGTAATTATATTTATATAGGAGCTTGGAACAATATGTATTGGGTGTTAGGTGTAATAAAAACTGCATTTTATTTTCAGAAAGAATCAATTAGAACTTTAAAATAAGTATATAAAAAGTTTCTGGGCCAAAATCGAATTTTACAAACTTTCTGGTCGTTCGTTAGAAATTTCGTTCGAACGAGTTTTTTTGTTTGAACCAGGTTTCGTTCGAACGAGTTTTGTCGTTCGAACCAGTTTCGTTCGAACGAGTTTGCCAACGACCCTAAACTGGTCAGTCGTTCGATATGTCGTTCGAACGAGTTTTTTCGTTCTAACGAGGTATCTAACGAGATTCTAACGAGCCCAGGCTGGTCGCTCGTTAGAAGTCTCATTCGAACGAGAGTCAAGTTCGTTCGAACGAGACGCCAAGCGGGAACGGTTTTGAGCAGTTTTTTGGCAGTTTTCACCCCATTATCCCACTTGTTTCTTAACTGCTTTTTTAAGGCTTTATCAAGGACGGGAATCATTTTTCACGGAGCATCTTTTTCATACCATACAAACTCCTAGAGAGTATTTTGAGACAAAATTTGTTTAAGGAAAAAGATCATGTTTTGAGTGTTATTCTTTCAAAGAAAAATTCATGCACACTCTAGTTTACACCCAATTGTGTTTATCCAAGTTTCTATATTTATATCAATTGCTTGGAGTTTTTGGCACCGGTTTTCTCTACCGAATTCAAGAGACGCTTCGGGTTTGCTTCTACACCCCATTACAAAGAAGACTTTTGTTGAGATTCTACCCACACGGAGAAAGGCTCCATGCTTGGGTGACGGTGACCATATAAAGTCCCATCGGTGGATTCCGAGACCGCGGTGGTGTTCCGAGGTTGTCCGCTAGGAAGAGGTTTCTACGAGAAGGAGCGTCGAGGCTTGAGAGGGATCGAGTCAGTCGTTGTAAGTCTATCTGTCTTGTAATTGTAATTCTGTATCTAGTGGACTTGTGGCTAGGGCCGTCCGAGGTTGTTTCCCGTCTTGGGTTTTTCCTCGTACATCTCGGCGTAGTGTGACATTGTTTATTTTATCTTGCACAATAATTTAGAATCCATGCTTAGGATAATTTCAAGATAAAATTTGGTTTAATTATCACACTCTTTTAATTTGGGACTTAAATTAAATATTTGCTAAAATTGGTTTCGCCTAACTTTGGATAATTGTTAATTATGATTTAGGCAAATTCTAGGACTTGAATTATGTTTTAATTTGTTTTGAGAAATTAAAATTCGGCCTTGTTTATTTTGCTGAACCTTCTCAACGCTTCCGCATTTATTTAAAAGGAAATTATATTTTAATTTGAAATCATTAAAATCTGGGGTCTCTCAAAAATCATTATATTTTAATTGGAAATTATATTTTAATTTGAACCTTCTCAACGCTTCCTTGTTTATTTTGTTTATTTTAATTTTAATTTTAATTTGTATCACGTTGATATTGTCGTGAGGGTTGTGCTCTAGACAGACTCTGTCTTTAAAATTATCCCCTGTTAGAAGTGGAAGTGGTTAGACTCAAAAATCTAACGGAAGCATATCATTCGCCCCATGTTGTATCTCTAGTACTGGGTTATTGTGCCCGCATTCTCGGTATTATCATCGTCTCCCAAGATGGTAATGACATGTCCCTTGTCGAAGAATTTTAGTTTCTGATGGAAAGAGAAAGATATCCCTTTAATGTTGTGAAGCCATGGTCGACCGAGCAATAGGTTCAAACAATCCGGTACGTCGATGACCTGGAACTTAGTAATAGGATTTATAGGACCAGACCCTATTTTAAGCCTTATGGATCCCATCACATCTTGACGAGTGTTGTCATAAGAACACACGTGGCGGAAGTTAGAGCAAGGTTGCTTACTTTCAAACCTAAATAGTTGAGGGTTCTTAACGGGAAAACATTAAGTGTTGATTCGTTATCGATGAGTGAAAGTGGGACTATTTTCTCCAATACCTCAACGGAGATATTGAAAGCATAGTTATGATTAGGACCAAACTTAATAATTTCTTCCTCAGAGAAGGAGAACATTCTAGTAGAAGTTAAGTATCCGACTAGGTACACTGGTTTTTCTGGAGTGGTAGAAGGAGGGACTGTGGGCTTGATAAGAAATTTAATCAAGGCATTTTGGTGCAGTTGGGAAGACATGAAGAGTCCCCACAAAGGGATGGTAGCCAAATTTTTCTTTAACTGGTTGAGGATCTTGCTCTCCCCGATAGTCATTTTTGGCATAAGGAGTTTCTCGACAACACATTTTCCTTTATCTGTCATTACTGATTAAGGGTTTTAACTCTAGTAGTGCCTCCCATATCTTCTCATATGGTACATAGAAGAGAGGGAGAACAGAAACCTTATTTCTTCATCTATCTCAGGTTGTTCGGACACTTTTTTTATCTCTCCTAGAAAATCTTCAAATTATAGCATCCCACATACGCTGATCACTGGGCTAGCCTTTTCTTGGCTTGGATCTTAATTTGAACTATCAAATTTGTCCCCCCATACAGTGGCAATGATGTCATCCTTCCACGAGAAGTCAATGCATTCCATAACTTCCACGGCTTCTTTATATAAATCCTCCCACTCAACGGGGAGATGCAAAAGTGAAGGGACCAATTGCCCTTGCAGCTTTAAGGCATCAAATAACTCGTACATACTGTAAAGATCATTGGTCTGTTGAAATAATCCTGCTATGATCTAAACTGCATCATTTAAAACTGACTTTTTCAATGGGCACCACTCAATTATCTCACTCCCGAGACCACTTTCGGGCTTCCATGCAGAATGTGCTGAATTTTTTGCAGTCAATAGTCGTTTCTGAAGGTAATTTCAGCCCGAACTCTAGAAGTTGGTTCAGTATCGCTGGAAATTCAATATCCTTCACTTTGAACCAAATACGAACGGCAATACTTGCTCTTATAAGAAGCGATAGGGCCAGATCGGTAAAATAGGTAGGGTGTAGGAGAAAATATGGGCAGACTTTAAGGGGTTTAGGTGAATATACGGGTATTATGGATGATTTATTGGGTACAATCTGGGTAAATGGATCAAATTTCGGATCATTTTCTATGAAGATAACATTTGCATGATTTGAGATTGGATTGTGAGTGGTGTTTGGTTTAGAATTGCTTAGTGGGTCGGTAATACCCTAGTCAATCAGACCTTAGATTACATTCTAGAGATGGAAGCACTCATCAGTGGTATGGCCAGCATTTTGGTGGAAATCACAATAGGCATGGGGTTTGAAATTTTTGGGAAATGGGTTTGGTAGTGGACAAGGTTCCAATGGCTCAATAAGATTTTGGCTCAATAGGATTGGTAGACTTTGGAGAGGGGAGCATGAAGCTCGGTGTATTCTTTTCTGACTGGGATAGCACGACCTTTTAGCGCCCAAGAGGTAGCAGGCTATGAGATGTTGTCGATGGTTGAGACTATAGCAGGATTCTCATATTTTTGGGAGTAAACTGTCCAGATACCTTCTTTGGCTCAGCTTTTGTCTTGGAAATACTTTTTTAAATTGCCACTCCTGCTTCCTGAAGGGCTCGGAAATGGGGATAATACTGCCCTCCCATCGTCGCTCAGGTATGGGGTAAGAAGTTTCTCTTCACAATACTAACTTTCTCCTCTTAGGAAGGTCGGTTAGTCATGGTGCTCATTTTCTCCCTCCATCTGACTATGAAATTACTGACAGTTTCTCCGGGATTTTACTTGAGAAGTTCTAAATCACGATGTGTAACCTTCAACTCCTCATTGTACTTATACTGCGACATGAATTTATGGGCAACATCCTTATAACTGTGAATTCTAAATTCCTCGAGGGATAGGAACCAATGAAGAACGTTGTATTTTAAAGCTTGCTAAAACATCTTGGCCATTATTTCCTCGAAAGCACCTAGGAGAGTCATGGCTCGGTGATAACTTCATAGATGAACAATTAGGGGTTCGGTACTCCCGAATTTCTCAATGTTAGGCATCTTAAACTTTTTCGGTAGCCTTACTTTAGGGTAGGGAGACATATGTGTGTAATCCATATAGTTCTCAAAGATTCGAACTTGGTCAAACTTCTTAGTCGACAGCTTAAGATCCTCCTTAACCTTGTTTAACTTTTCTTCCTTCGAATCAGCAGGTACTGGCAGGTTAGCCCCTGGCTGGGCAAGATTTGGCATAGGAAGCTGAGTTGGTGGTGTCGCATTATCAGTAGGGGCATGTGGAGCGTGCTGATATTCTTCTATAACCCAAATAAGCTCAGGTGTGGGCGAACCCATAGCACAAGCGAAGAAGACCTCAGCCTCTTTAGGAACTGGTTCCACTGCATCTCATAAACCTCGATTTGAAGGTTGTCAATCTTGGCGATAAGTCGACTAGTATCGTCATCGAATTAGGTTGCACATTTAGTACTTGGTCTGCATTCTCCATGGAAAGTTGGTAAAGGTGGATTCCGAACTCGGAGGAAGTAGCTGGAGAACTGGCACAGCTTCGGGGCGATTCGACGGAAGACCGAAGCCAATAAGGAGCCAGGCTAAGGGTCGGGTATGCGATCGACCTGAGAGGGAAAAGTGATTCGAATTTATTTTTGAAAGAGAAAAGGAAAAATCTTATATTAGAAAAGAAGAAAATATTTTTGGCATTGTTTTTTTTGGGGGGAAAGGGGAGGACAAAATATTTTTGGGTATTTTGATAAAAAAGGAGGAAAAAAAGTTTTTAGTACTTTGATAAAATAGGAGAAAAATATTTTTGATAGTTAAGGAGGGAAAAATGACAAAAGCGTCTTAATATGATTATTATTATTATTATTATTATTATTATTATTATTAATAATATTATTTTTATGTTTATGTTTATCTTTAACTTGTATTAGGTTTACGTAAATGCAAAAGAAATGTCGGACGGGACCCAAGCCTAGAAAAATTGGGTTTGAAAAATATGTAAAACTTAGTTTGACTTGTTGTCAGGCTCATGAATAGGGTCCCATTTTGGAAAAAAGGATGAAATCACGTAAAAATTTAGGTGGCATGCCGACCCGGCATTTCGACAAAGTTTCGTGTAGTAACCAGAAAACTAAACATGAGTGCCCTAGATTTGATACCTATACGAGGGTATGCAGTTTTGGGGTTAATGGAAAGGTTCCCCCCTTGGCATGACTTCCACGATATACGTCTTGCCTTTGAAGGCAATCGGTACATGTGGACAAGCCATTTAATATACCTGAGTGTACATGAATTACCTCACTATATACCTCGTGGGGAGAGTACATGTGAGAGCAAATTCAATATACTTAACGTGTATAAAATAGTTTCCTGCTATATACCTCCCATCATGACTTTGGTCAAGCGGTATAATGCGTAGGGAACCGTTAGATATACATCGAATGTACTTGGACAATGAAAGGTGAGATTCATATTGCTTAGGCTAATTGCGACCTACCGGACCAACGCCCATCACAAAGTGACCCCTCAGTACGGAACAAAATTTTGGTCAATACCCATGCTCTTGGTGATATAGTGTGCAAAATGCATGATTCTTGATTAGTATATTATGGAGACAGTATTTTATTTGGCATGATGAGCACTATACTAATAAGGAATAATGTACAAGTATCATGGAAAGTAAATCTAGCATGAAGATTATACTAAGCATGGATATGTGAGAGTATGGATATATACAAGTGTGATAAGTGGAGGTGTGTGATTAGTGGCACCTAAGCATGGATATTCTAAGTGGTGTGTGAAGCATGTGGATATAAGTGAACCTATATACAAGTGTAGGTAGTGTGAGGTGTACATGGAGAGTATTTACAAGTGTGTGAAGTGAAAAGTGAGTGATAGGTGATATAAACATGAGGTAGTTTTATACAAGAAATAATAGAGGATAAAAAGGGAACATACAGGTAGGTGCATACGTACAAAAACATAAAAGGATAACATCCATGCAAATAGAGTCTAGCCCTCTTAAGTTCTTCCCCAGCGGAGTCGCCACTGTAGCCATCCTTGAGAATCTTTCCCACTTCCCCGGGGTGTTTTCGGGGGGAAAGAGGGGGAGATAAAGGTACCACTCCCCTCACTACATCGTGGGGTGCTTCGGCAATCATCGGTGTTGGGATGATGTAAAGAGATGGAGTCGCCAAACTATTTTGCACAAAATAGGCAAAAGAACATGTCGCCTCCTCGAGATAGCAGCATCAAAGACAAACTGATGCTTGCGAAACCAATAGTTCAGAGGTTCGGAGGCTAAGTTATGGAATGGAAAGGTGCTAGGAACCCATCACGCCCTTTCGATCTCTCATGGGCTTATGTTACTATTTTCCTTAATTTCTCCATGAAGTGTGAGTGTGTGTGTGTGTGTGTGTATATAAGTAGAGATCGGAATCACTCAACTCGCATCATGGAAAGGATTAATGAGGTCATCCATAGGAATGTTCTCAAAATTATAATTAGAAAATATGATGTGTGCGCATATCGAGATATCAATCGTTATTATGAAAGGATAATATTTGTTAGATAAAATGCAAATACGAATCACAATTATGATATATATATATATATATATATATATATATATATATATATAGGAAAATGATGAAAATATGAAAAAAGGAAAATAGGACTCGAATCTGGGATTTTAGCCCGAGACGCCTACGTAGCCTATAAAGGCATCAAAGTCCACGTAGTTCGCATGCGGCACAAGGGTGGGGTTTTATCCCATAAATTCAAACGGGAGTTTATTATATGTGTGTGTGTGTGTGTGTAGAAAATATATTTTTAGTTTTGAGAAAATGTGGTGAATAATCCCGTCTGAATTTATAGGTGTAACCCTCTTTTTCTTTGTTTTCGGTTTTTTATAGAACATAAATTATGTGCAATATAACTAATAAAGGATGAGGTATTGATGTGTATGATCTAGAGTAAAAGCTAAGTTAATAATTTATATGACTATTACGAAAATAAAGAAATTTAAAGAGAGAGAAGGGTGTTTGGACCTTCTTTGGAGACTTAAGGTTTGACCTTGATCCTTGATGAGCTTCCCTGCAAGTTGAGATAAATTTTGAATGAGAGGGATGGGAATGAAATGTGGAAAGGAATTTCACACAAGAAAACTTCGTTGATTGCAGTAGAATGTTGTTAAGATCACTGATATTGATGGATCTGGGGTGCCTCTCGAAGTGAGCTCATGATCTCCTTATATAGGGTAGGGGGACTGCCGATCGTCATAGTCCTTTCCCTACCTATCGGTGGGAAACCCAAGACACACTACTGATAGGTAGATAAATGGATCTACCAATTGGTAGTCTCGTTCAGACTTTTTGAAAAAATGGTCATAAAGTGCAATCTGAAAGTCCAAATCGAGAACGGGCATACCTTTAGAAAGTTAATTCAGAGATATTTAAAAAAATCATTTAGGCCGCTCCTGGGTCCGAGAGTTGACTTCTGGTCAAACAGGGGCTCGAAAGCGCCCGTCGATCCTTTGAAAGAAAAATTATCGGCCAACGATGTATCGTTCGTTCTAACTGTAAGTCCTAATCGCACACGGGGCATATTTTTGGAAAGTTTGTGCGAGTTACTTCGATGTTCTAAAGAGTTTCACTCAGTTCGGAGAGTTGACTGTCAAACAAGGCACGAAAGCGCCCGGTGACCTTATGGAGTAAAATGGATCATTCGTCTGGACTCTAAGGTTGATTTACACACGAGGTGGACCGTTGGAAAGGGTATTCATTGGCATTCTAAGATCCATTTAGTCTCATTCAAGTTGAAGAGTTGATTTTTCTTAAACGGAGCCCGGGAGTGCCCGGTTGCCTCCAAATCAGTTTTTAGGGGAGAATGGATCGTTATTCCGAACCGTTATGCCATTTTGCGCACGAGGTGGACCGTTGAAAATATTTTTTAGTTACCTTTGGGGATCCATTGAGATTTCTCTCTGACGATGAAGTTAATTGGGATTAAATCGGGGACCGAAAGCACCTGATGGCTTCCAGATTGATTTTCGATATTTAAATGAATTGTTCGTCTAAACCATTATGTCAATTTGTGCATGGGGAGAGCCATTAGAAAATGAATTCATAGCCCTTCAAAGATTCATTTTATCTTTCACTCTGATGATGATGTTGACCGGAGTCAAACGGGGCTCGAGAGCGCACGGTGGCCTCGATCGGTACTGAGAGTATGACCTAGGGTTTGTAATGAATTGGGGAGGTGCTAGGGAAATATGGAGATACTTAGGAGGTCCTAGAATGTGGTGTCTACATTAACCATTTTAGATACACCGGGTAAAATACCCAGTCTTAACCGAATTGAACATAATCGGGCACCTTGAGCTACCAATAATGAGCTTACTCAACCATGGATTTTTTTCTCCAAAGAGCACTTATTTCTATAAAAGATCTTAGTGATTTCATACTATATATATACATGTAAAATTAAACATACCTCAAATAGTGACGATTTGGCAAGAAGTTGACTAGCGTACTACTGGCACACTATTGCGCCATCTAATACAATGGCTGGTCACTCAAGATCTCACTCGGCACTTAATGCTAATGACATGTTAGGTATGGTAGTTTAATCCCTCATATAATGTGAATTATGTTCCATGCGTGTGAGTTGATCCTATAATTACCCAAACTATCCTTTGATAAACCACGATACTTTTTAGCCAAAAGACCTCTTTGAGATATTTATTACAAATTAAAGCTTTTACTCCCTTAATTAATGCACTTGTCCAGTTTTTCCCAAGAACACAAGCATTTATTTAGTTCTAAACACTATCCTTTCATACCTTAGTGTTTACATGCCTACTTGGGTGTATTTTGAGTGGTTGTTTCTCTCTCCCTCTAACTAATTTCCAACATAGGTTCATTTATCATATCAAATAAATATATTTATTAGTTCTCTTGAGATATATATTTGAGTCCATACCTTGTCATTAAGAGTACAATTACTATTATGTTATCACCAATAATATGGGTTACGCCTCAATTTATCTCTAAACATCCTAGCAAAGAGAACTACTCTCTTACATATAGATCATTTATTTATAAGAATTACAAGGATGTGAGGAACAATTTTTGAGTGCACTCGAAGTAAGAAGTAAGAACTTAATATTATAGCATTGTTAGTGTCTGTGACATGTTTTTAGCGCAAGTTATCTCCATAAACGGCTCATATTTGTCAATTTATGTCACATAATTTTTGCTATTAGTTAGGTGTAATATTTTATTACTTAATAATATATATGGTAATTTTCATTAAAATGACTACGTTCAAGCAAGCATTTTAACTTTTGTGTTATAATATTGTTAAAAGGAAATATTAATAGTTATTTTGATTTTAACTAGAGTTAAAATTTAGTGGTGTTTATGGAAATTTATCTTTCAAGGATTAATTACACCTACCCCCTCAACTTTACCCCTTTGCCACTTCACAACCAGAATTTTAATTTTTTTTACATAACCCCCTAAACTTTTAAACGACTACAAGTGACCCCCTATCATTAACACCTTTAACTTTTTGGATGGAAAGTGGGTCATGTGGTGAGAGGCACATGATATTTTTTAGGGTATTTTTGTTAAACTAAAATTAAAAGAATAAAAGGTTAAAAAACAAAACACTATATCCCCACTTTTAATCTAGTCCCACTCTCTCTTCCCTAAGCACAATGAGAGCAATCCTTTCTTCCTCAAACACCATCAAAGCAACCATGGTCAACATATATCTTCCATTTATCTCTCTCTCTCTCTCTCTCTCTCTGACCCGTCTCACTCACTCACACACTCACCCACGCGAACTCTCTCTCTCTCTCTCTCAAGCTCCATTAATGGAGGAACACGCCCACAATCATAAGCAAGCACACATATAACATGGACACACACATCACGACACCCACCCACCCACACACACACATCACGAATGCGGCTTTGTAATTTCATATCCATGTGTTGGGGTTAAAAAAATTCAGATTTGGAAGTTAGAGGTTTGAAAGGGTTGAAAATTTTCAGATTTGGGGGCTTGGGTTGCAAAATTTCATATATGATTATGGGAGGGAGATGATTATGGGATGGTTAGGGGCGATTGGGGGTGTTGATGTGCCAGTTTGGATGATTTATTTAATTATTATTCTTTTTACCCATATTTGTTCATAACTTTTTTTTCAAGTGTGTTTTTTTTCCTGAGATTTGATCACACGTGTTTATTTTTTATCCTAAATTTGTTTTCTTTTATCCTAGATTTGTCATTTTCTTGATTTTTCAATATTTTTCCTATAATTTTTTAATGTTTAAGTATTTTTTTTCAAGTATTTTAAAAAAAAAATTATCACTTCCATATTTGAAAAAGAGTTTTTTTAGTTTTCCCACATTTTTTTAATATATTTTAATGTTTTTCAATGTGTTTTTATAATTTTCACCATTTTTAACTTTTTTGCCGATTTTTAAAAATATTTATTTAGCTTTTTACATATTTTTAAAAATATTTATTTTTTATATTTTATGTATATTTGGATTTTTTTTAATAATTTCTATGAAATATTATATATATATATATATATATATATATATATATATATATATATATATATATATATATATATATATATATATATATATATATATATATATATTGTATTTTCAAGTATTTTATAATTTTTTTAGTATTTTTGCATCTTTTTAAGAAAATTTCTTTAATTTGAAAAGGTTTAAAATACATCTTTGTAATATCCAAACGTTCTATATATTTCTTGTAATTTTTGTATGTTATACAAAAATCTAGTATTTTCCTTATTTTTTAAATAGATTTTTTTTAGTATTTTCCTAATTTTAATTGGAAATCTATTTTTTTAATTGAAAATCTATTTTTTTGGTATTTGATGATGCTAAGATTTACCACCACCGGATAAGTGATTGTGAGCTCAAACAGTAGCAGCTATGGCAGCCATAGAGATGTATAAGTGTATAAGTATGTAGAAGGGGATGAGTATAAGAGGAACTAAGACAATGGTGTATAGTGGTTCAGCCAATTTGGCCTACATCCACTGTGAGTGTGTGATCCACTAAGTATGGGCACTAATGGCCTTGGATACAATGCACATAACCCTCTCTCTCTCTCTACTGTGTGTACAAGCTGAGTTTTAGCTAGGGCTACAGTTAATGGATCGATCCCCTGTAAGGTTGTAGGTGATAAGTATATATAGGTCTTGGGGGTGTAGTGTACCCCCCAAGTATGCATGGTGCATGTGAATCATGATCTAGCCAATCCCCTGTGGACACCTGTAGATGCCAAATGATGACATAATATTCCCTCACGTGAGGGTGTGATTTTGTTATAACGGTCTCCTCTGTGCCATGTGAGCCTCACGCGCACTGTTCCACACGTCCCCCAAACCACGCGCTGTGATGATGTCACCCTCGGCCTATGAGCCGAGGCCGAGGGCAAAGTTCCTTCCAGTAGTGAGTCTGGCCCCATTCTGGCCTCGTACTGTCGACCCCTCGTAGGGTCGTCTGAAGCGTGATGAAGGGTCGGCCCCTCGTAGGGTCGACTGGAGCCTGGTGCAGGGGTCGGCCCCTCATAGGGTCGACTGGAGCCTGATGAAGGGTCAGCCCCTCTGAGGGGGTCGTTTTGAGCTAGATGAAGGGTCGGCCCCTGAGGGGTCGTCCGTTTGGAGGTAATCCTCAGCCAGGCCGAGGATATAACGGGTATATCAATCACCCCCCAGCCCTTAGCCATAGGTGCTGTTGAGATGGCTGAGGGATAGTGTTGTAATTGGGATGCGTGTATGATGAGTTAGGTGAGTGACACCTGGGCAGACACTCATTGCTGTTTCAGTTTCCAAGGCATGGCGGTTGCACACTTTTCTTGGGGCTTTGTGACCTAATGATGCCTTCCTCGTGGGCTGTGTCCTGCCTTGGTCAATGGGCCCACTCATTACTAAGGTATTTAAGAGATTTTTGAACTCTCACTCTTCTTCTTCTCCTTCGCGCCCAAGCCTTCTCTCTCTAGCCTTTTACCAGTTTTCATCTCCATTTCTGCAGCCTTCAATCCTTCAAGCTTAGCGACTTGGGCAGTTCTTGCTCTCTCTTTATCAGGTAATCCTTCAGCGCTCTCTTTTTCCTTGATTTCTGTTTGCTTTTTAGGCTCGTAGGGCTGCATTTTCCTTGGGTTGTCTCATAGATTTTTCCGGTGTCTTCTCCGACAATTGTTTCTTGAATGTTCTTGAGTGTTCTCGAGTGTTCTTGAGTGAAAATCATCAATTCCCTTTTTAATTCAAAAGTCTAATTTGGTCAACTGCAAACTTGTTTGTAGTTAAGTTCCTCAAATTTCTCCAAGTGTAGGGTCTTCCCTTTTAATGCTTAGGAAGCTTTACAGTTTAGCGTTTGAATTCCCATCCTTGAGAGAAAAGCTCTTTGCAGAGATAAGACGAGTAGAGGAAGAGGAAGAGAGGAGACGGGGGGCCGACCCTAATTGGGTATGACCCATCTTTCCCATTCCTCTTGTCACCATAAAACCATTTGAACCGTCTGAGTCCTGTGGGTCGTCCCATCGTCCAGTCGAGAGTCATTCAAGTGAGATGGACGAGAGAGCGTCGTCGCCAACTGGCGCTGGACCTTCCGGTAGGAGAGAGACATCTGACCTAAGCCCAGGTCGAGAGGCCGAGGGAATGGTCCCCTCCGAGACTGTCCCTGTGACAACCCTATCTCCCCATGCCTTTCATATGGCCTTCCCCCAGGGGCCTCTGGAAGAAGATGAGGCCGAGGGAGAGAGGACTGAGGACGAGGGCGATGATACAGATGACGAGATTGATACCTCCCACGCCTCGTCCTATATCTCCTCTGTTAGGGATCGCGACCTCTTGATATGGAGGCATGCCTATGGAGTGCCCCTCAACGTAACTATGAGGGTTCCCTCTGAGTCTGAGAGGGTTTTTGATTGTGAAGAGGGAGAGGTTGTAGTCTACGAACAAATGTTCAAGGTTGGAGTCAGATTCCATCTACATCCTTCCATCGTAGATATCCTGTCTGCCCTTGGTGTTGCCCCCTCTCAACTTCCTCCCAACTCTTGGAGGACGATCCTGGGCTACATCTCCTTGTGGAAGAATCCTTTCACCGATGAGCCCTCGGCCGACCTATTCTTGGGCTGCTACAACATCACCTCCTCGTCCAAACAGCCTGGATACTATCATCTGGGGGCGAGGAGGTCTGAGAAGAAACTCCTCCACGTGGCACAAACTTCCAAACACGATTGGAAAAGGATATTCTTCTTTATCTCTGGGGAGTGGGAGTCCACCGCCGATGGTCCGAGGGTCCCTAGAAGATGGTCTAGCCCTTCCATGAAGGCCAGGTCAGACCCTGGACTTAGTCTGGAGGAGAAGGACATCGTTGACTATCTGAGAGGACGAGGGTGAACTTCCAAAATTTGAAGACCTGATGACCCCCCGGTTCCTCAAAGAAGCTGGTCTAAGGGTCGGCCCTCTGACAGAACTATGTGAGTTATACTGAACGTTCTCAATTCTTTACTTATTTTTGAAGTGTTTCCTCTTTTTCTCTGCATTTTTTTAACGTGTCGTCCTCTTATCAGGTCGCCCCGCAGGTATATCAGACCAACTTTGGGAAATGACTGCTCCGAGCCTGCTGTCTGGTCTGAGCAAGAAGAAAGGGAAGGAGCCTCAGCAGGCTCCGAGGAAGACGAGGGCCGTCGGGCCGACGGTGGTGGAGCCGACCACCGATAGCAATAAAAGAAAGGAGTCTGAGGCCCCTGTTGATCCTCGGCCTGATTCTCGGACGAGGGCCAGGGTCGAAGCCTCTGAGGGGACGACCTCTTCATCCAGCATGGGGGCCTTCTGGTCTCAAAACCTGGCACATCTGAGGTCCGAGCCCTCATCACTTATTGCAAACTTGAGGGCAGCTAAGGACTCAATGTTTTCTGCACCCTCGGCAGCTGACTATGAGTTCTTGTCCAAAATGCCTCCTGCCAAAGTGTACGACTATGGTCTGCACGCCCTTGCACAGGTATTGGTCTTGACCCACTTTTTAAATTTCATTCTTTCAATAACTGTTTCCTCGGCCTCTTGACATGTGTTTATTTTTCTATGCAGTCCGTCTGTGCCTTCACCTCGACCACAAAGTGGATGGCTGAAAATCAGACAAAGTTCCATGAGGCTGAAAGGGCCATTCAGCATGAGGCCGACCTGCAGACAGAGCTTGAGACTGCGAGGGCTGAACTCGAGAGTGCTAGGACTGAGCATGCCAGGGTCTTAGACGAACTGACGAGGCAGCACGATGCCGACCAGCAGGCCAAGGACTTGCTCATAAAGGAGAAGGATGAGGATTTACTCAACTTGGGGGTTCAGCATAAGGCCGATCTGGAAGCAGCTATCAAGAAAGCCGAGGCGGATGCTGTGGAGGCCTACAAACTCTCAGACGAGTTTCAAGGCTTCGGCCTTGAATACTTGGAGAGAGTAATTAAGACGGCCTGTCGATGGGTCGTCTTAAAGTTCGTTGATGCAGTGTCGTCTGTTCGACCTTCTCTTGAAGCAGTTCAGCTGGACGATCCCCTCATTGTTGAAGCCTTGGCTCAAGTGGAGTCTCAGCATGTCGAAGGCATGGGCACGTCTGAGGGTCAGCCTGTCATACTCCTGGAAGAGCCTCCCATTGACGTCGAGGCCTTGCCCTCTGATCTTGATCAATAGGGTGGCTGTTTATAGCCGATACCCTCTTTGTGTAATCAATATTTTTGTACTTTACTTTGCAAAACACTTGATATTTTGTATAACTGGCATTTCATTAATACCATCGTCTTCTTTATTGTCTTCCATATTTGCTTCTTGTATAGTTTACTTTGTCTTTGTTAATGCCACTAATCTCTCCCTCGTCTTTCTTGAGGGTGAACAAGGGGTGATCCCCTGCGTTGGCCCTCATTATAGCCGAGGAGTCAAATTACCAAACTGGTTTTTAATAAAATTTTCCCTCGTCTTTCTTGAGGACAGTGGTGGGGTCGTCCCCTCCACTGGCCCTCATTATAGCCGAGGGATCAGGTTACCAAATTAATGGTTTTTAACAAAGTTTTCCCTCGTCTTTCTTGAGGACAGTGGTGGGGTCGTCCCCTCCACTGATCCCCATTATAGCCGAGGGATCAACTTACCAATTTAATGGTTTTAATAAAGTCTTCCCTCGTCTTTCTTGAGGAAAGTGGTGGGGTCATCCCCTCCACTGGCCCTCATTATAGCCGAGGGATGAACTTTCCAAATTAATGGATTTAATAAGCTCTTCCCTCGTCTTTCTTGAGGACAATGGTGGGTCGTCCCCTCCACTGGTCCCCATTATAGCCGAGGGATCAACTTACCAATTTAATGGTTTTTAACAAAGTCTTCCCTCGTCTTTCTTGAGGACAGTGGTGGGGTCGTCCCCTCCACTGATCCCCATTATAGCCGAGGGATCAACTTACCAATTTAATGGTTTTTAACAAAGTCTTCCCTCGTCTTTCTTGAGGACAGTGGTGGGGTCGTCCCCTCCACTGGTCCCCATTATAGCCGAGGGATCAACTTACCAATTTAATGATTTTTAACAAAGTCTTCCCTCGTCTTTCTTGAGGACAGTGGTGGGGTCGTCCCCTCCACTGGTCCCCATTATAGCCGAGGGATCAACTTACTAATTTAATGGTTTTTAACAAAGTCTTCCCTCGTCTTTCTTGAGGACAGTGGTGGGGTCGTCCCCTCCACTGGTCCCCATTATAGCCGAGGGATCAACTTACCAATTTAATGGTTTTTGACAAAGTCTTCCCTCGTCTTTCTTGAGGACAGTGGTGGGGTCGTCCCCTCCACTGGTACCCATTATAGCCGAGGGATCAACTTACCAATTTAATGGTTTTTAACAAAGTCTTCCCTCGTCTTTCTTGAGGACAGTGGTGGGGTCGTCCTCTCCACTGGTCCCCATTATAGCCGAGGGATCAACTTACCAATTTAATGGTTTTTAACAAAGTCTTCCCTCGTCTTTTTTTAGGACAGTGGTGGGGTCGTCCCCTCCACTGGCCCTCATTATAGCCGAGGGTGGTTCTCTGTAGATGTTTCCATGCGTGCTAGAACTGATAACCACAGGATGAGGGGAAACACTGATATTTCTCATTAATTTTCAAAGTGTTATGTTGGAGCAACTCTTATTACAATTATGGTCTATCAAGACCTTACAACACTACTGATAGTATTTCTTCAAATGATCTGCATTCCAAAAAGGCTCCCTCTCTAGGTTTTCTAGTCTGTAGGTCCCAGGGACGACTTCATCGATGACCCTATATGGGCCATGCCAATTAGGATGAAGCTTGTTGGGCTTTTGCCAAGTCTTCTTGAGGACCAAGTCCCCCACTGCGATAGGCCTCTGTTTCACCCTCTAATTGTAGAACCTTGCGGTCCTCTGCTGGTAGGCGGCCTGCCTTATCTCAGCGTCCTCCCTCCTTTCCTCAATCAGGTCCAAGTCGAGTCTCCTCTCTTCCGCATTTTTCTGGGGGTCATACACCTGGACTCTATGCGTAGGAAACTCAATCTCGGTGGGGATGACGGCTTATGATCCATAAGCTAGCATGAATGGGGTCTCTCCGGTAGAGGTCCTCACTGCCGTCCTGTATGCCCATAGCACGGCATATAACTCCTCGACCCATCTTCCTTTTGCCTCCTCAAGCCTCTTCTTGATTCCATCTAGGATTGTCCAATTTGTAACTTCTGTTTGCCCATTGGCCTGAGGTCGGCCAGGGGTGGAGAAAAATTGTTTGATACTCACCCTTTCATAGTACTTCTGTAGAGAGGTATTCTTGAACTGAGTCCCGTTATCCGATATGAGGGTGTTGGAGAGACCATATATGCATATAATATTTTTCCAGATGAACTGGAAGGTCTTCTGCTCTGTGATCGTCACCATCGGCTCCGCTTCCACCCATTTTGAAAAATAGTCAATGGCTACGATGAGGAATCGATAGTTATTGATGGCCCTAGGCAAGGGTCCTACTAGGTCGATCCCCCACACTGCAAATGGCCATGGGGATGTAATGGAAGTAAGAGGCTGATGGGGCCGGTGAGGGATGGTGGCAAATCTTTGACATTTGTCGCACTTTTTTACATATGTCTTTGCGTCTTTCCCCAAGGTCGGCCACTAGTACCCCTGGGTGATCACCCTCTTCGCTAAGGATCTGCCCCCGATTTGGCTTGAGCACGATCCTTCGTGCACATCTTGCAAAATGGAAGGGACTTCTGAGGGATGCACACACCTAAGTAAGGGGAGAAAATACCCCTTTTTGTACAAGGTGTCTCCGATGACAGTGAATTTTGCAGCCCTGTGCCTCAGCTTCTTCCTTTCTTTCCTTGCTTCTGGCATGTCACCCTCTTTAATGTATCTGATCAGAGGGTCCATCCACGAAGCTTCCTGAGAAACATTTAGGCAGCCAAGTGTTCCCTCGGCGTCTTTAATAGTTGGCTGAAGTAAAATTTCTACTAGGACCATCCTCCTGATGTCTGTCCTAGTTGCCGAGGCCAACCTCACAAGGGCATCAGCACGGCCATTGTCGAGCCTTGGTATCCTCTTTAATTTCACTTCTATGAAGCCCTTCAGTAATGACCTCACCTTCTCAAGGTACCTAGCCATCCTCTCATCCTTAGCCTCGTAGGCTCCTAGTATCTGATTCACTACTAGCCTTGAATCTCTATGGACCAAAATCTGGCCGACACTAAGAGACTTGGCCAAGGAGAGGCCTGCTACTAAGGCTTCATATTCAGCCTCATTGTTGGAGGCTTTGAAGTTGAACCTCAGGGCGTACTCAATATCTGTGACGTCGGGTGTTGATACTATTAACCCAGCTCCGCTCCCGCTTTCGCAAGAGGACCCATCGACGAAAAGACTCCACACGGTGCATTCTTCTGAGAAAATTCCCTCGAAGAGGGATCCTGTCTAAAGATGTATCTTCCCTCTTCGTTTTCAGCCGCTTTCCTTCTAGCGGCACTTATCTCAGCCCTATCTGCGGGTGTGCCAGTGGGTCTGTCTTGTTGTGTATCTGTCTTCCCGAGGGTCTCACCCTCGACTTCATTATCTTCCCAAGTGAACTCAGCCACAAAGTCTGCCAATGCCTGCCCCTTAATGGCCATCCTAGGTTGATACACAATGTCAAACGCCCCCATCTCTATAGCCCAGGCCATCAACCTACCTGATTTTTTTGGCTTGTGTAGGACTTGCCTAAGAGGAGAGTCGGTGAGGATGACCATTGTATGGGACTGGAAGTACGGCTTCATCTTCCTCGAGGCATGGATCAAGGCGTAGGCCAACTTCTCCATCCTCGGGTATCTTTGCTCTGCCCCTTGGAGTGCCTTGCTGTTAAAATACACAAGCTTCTGTATCCCATCTTCGTCTCTCACAATGGCTGCACTGATGGCCGATTCTGAGACGGCGAGGTACACATAAATTCGTTCACCCTACACGGGTCGTGATAGCAGCAAGGGAGACCCTAAGTATGACTTTAGGTCCCTGAAAGCCTCATCACACTCTTCACTCTATTCAAAGGCCTTCCTAAGGATCTTGAAGAATGGCAAGCACTTGTCTGTGGCCCTAGACACGAACCTGTTCAAGGCAGCAACTCTCCCTGTGAGCCTCTGAACGTCTTTAATGGACTTGGGGGTCTTCATTTCAACAAGGGCCTTTATCTTTTCAGGATTGGCCTCAATGCCTCTTTGATTGAAAATGAACCCCAAGAACTTCCCTGCTCCGACCCCGAAGACACACTTGGCCGGATTAAGCTTCATCTTATATTTGTCCATCGTATTAAAGGTCCTCTCCAGGTCTGCCACATGATCCTCTGCCTTCAAACTCTTGGTCAGCATGTCATCTACGTAGACCTCCATAGACTTCCCAATTTGGTCTTCAAATATTTTATTTACGAGGCGCTGGTACGTTGCCCCCGTATTTTTAGGCCAAAGGGCATGACCCTGTAACAGTATGTCCCCTTGTCAGTGATGAAGGATGTCCTCTCCGAGTCTTCAGGGTTCATGAAGATCTGGTTATACCCTGAATAGGCATCCATGAAGCTCATGAGCTCATGGACTGCGGTAGCGTCTACCATTTGGTCAATGCGGGGGAGAGGGAAGTTGTCTTTGGGACAGTGCTTGTTGAGGTCTGTGAAGTCCACGCACATTCTCCACTTCCCGTTGGCCTTTGGGACAATGACTGCATTGGACAGCCATTCAGGGTAGATGACCTCTCTGATAAATTCAGCGTCTTCTAATTTTTTGACCTCGTCCCTAATGACCTCATATTTTTCTCTGGAATAAATTCTCCTCTTCTGCTTCACCGGCTTCGCTCCCTCTACCACATTGAGCTTGTGGCTCATGATTTCAGGGTCAATCCCCGGCATATCTACATGACTCCATGCGAAGACGCTTCGCCTTCTCCTCAACAGTTTAACGAGGTCTTCCTTGATATTGGGCTTCAAAGACTTGTCGACTTGGACGGTTTTTTCCGTGTCATCCTCATCGAGGATGATGGATTCTACCTCTTCCATGGCCTCTCCTTTCTTCAGCTTCGTCTCATCCCTGGGGTCTAGGGTATCAATATTGTAAGTGGTCGTAGCCCTCTTGAGTGTCTCCTTTTCTTCAGCGGAGTTGTAGTAACATTCTCGCGCTGTCGTCTGGTCTCCCTGAACTTCCCCCACCCCGTAAGGGGTAGGAAATTTGATCATCTGATGGACCGTAGACGGCACAGCTTCAAACCCCTTGAGAGCCACACGCCCCAGTATGATGTTGTAGGCCGAAAACACCTGCTCGTCCATCACAAAGAAACTGACCTTCTTGGTGAGCCATCTCGGCCACTCGTCCCCCATCCTCACATCGGCCTCATATACCCCAAGGGGATGAACCTTTTCCCCACTGAACCCAATCAGTGGATGATGGTAGGGGACGAGTCTAGCATGGCTGAGACCCAAGGCTTTGAAGCATGGCCAAAACATCACATCTGCAGAGCTACCCCCATCTACCAAGATCCTCGGCACCTCGCATTCGTGCACCCTGGTAGTGATAACGAGAGGGTCATCATGTGGGGATAAGAGGCCTTTGAAGTCCATTCTTGAAAATCCCACTATCAGTGTGTCCATATCAACCTTCTTCCTCTTTTCTGACTTGACCTCCAGGGAGGTTGCGTGTACCGTCTTCATCACTGCCTTGGCCTCAGCCACATGGGCCTTCCTGTCGGCGACCTCAGACCCTCCTCCTGCAAGACCCCCGGAGATCATTCCCACTCCGAGCGAGATCATATTAAGCCTCTTGACAGGGCCGTGGTCGTCTCTCGGCGGGAGGTCAGGGTCGTCCTCATCATCAGAAGGGTCGTCCCCTCTTTTTTGAGGACCTTCTCTGCATGCATCGCCTCGCTTCTTTCTGGGGTCGTCCCCTCGGCCCCCCTTGAAGGCACCTTTGTGGACGTACTTTCTGAGATTCCCTTCCTTCAGCATCTTCTCAATCTCATCTTTCAGAGAAAAGCATTTATCCGTTACGTGGCCGTGGTCTTGGTGAAATTCACACCACAGGTTCTTATTCCTCTTTCCGGGGGCTGCCCTCAGCTTCTCAGGCCACTTCAGGGATCGGTCACTCTTTATCTCATTGAGAATCTGTTCACAGCTGACCGTCAGAGGGGTGTACCCAGCGAACTTGTCATCCGTGGACCTCTTCTTCCCCTCTTTGTTCTTCTTAGGGTATTTACTCCCACTAGCACCTCCTCTTTCGTCTTCATATTTTACAGCCATCGCCTCTTCGGCGTTCATCACCTTTCCTGCTGTCGACAGTAGTTTAGCCATCGTCCTCGGAGGGTCTTCAGCAAGCTTCCATAACAGCTTCCACTTTTGGAGCCCTCCAATCAGGTCTGTCATAGCTATGCTCTCCTCATAGTCTTCCACCTCCAGCTTCTCCTTATTGAATCTGGCTATGTAGTCCCTCAGACTCTCACTCTTCCCCTTCTTAACATAGAGCAGGTGGGTGGTCTTCTTCTGTGGCCTCACCCCAAAGCAGAAGTTATGGATGAACAGGTCTGCCAACTGCTTGAAGTTTTCAATGGAATTTTTTGGAAGAGACGTGTACCAGACATGCGCAGCCCCTGTCAAGGTACCAGAGAAGGCACGACACCTCATCTCATCTGAGATAGAGTATATGTCTGCTACTGACTGATACATCTCCACATGGTGGACGGGGTTGGTGCTCCCGTCATACCTTGGGGTGACCACGGGTGGCTTGAATTTTGACGGCGTGGGGAAGTTGACTATCTTTGCCACAAAGGGTGAGCCTATGGTGTACCTCCTCTGAAGAGGGTCTCGGCTCTTCAGTATATCACCGATCTTATCCTCTAACCGCTGGATTGAGTCATTCCAGGGCCTCACAGGGTCGGCCTGGCCGATGTTATCCCCTGCTGCCTCTCCGAGGTGGACGAGGGGTTCTGCTGCAGCAGGCCTGTGTCGGCTGTTCACTTCCCTTTGGCCGTCATCTCGTCCTCTGGGTCGGCCATCTGCTGCCTCCCTCCTGGATCTCGCAGCACTTCTTGGCCTGTACAACTGTTCCCACAGGTCATTTACTGGGCCTAGCCTCTCAAAGGCCAACCCCCTGCTCAAGCAATCAAAAGTAGAGCCCCTCGGGCGATCATCAGGGTTTGGTCTCCCGCACTTTCCTCTACTGTTCTGGAGAGATCGTACAGTATTGTTGGAGACCTCATAGGGTTCCCAGCACTCTATAGGGACCTCCTCTCCCTCCGGATCGTCATACCTGTCCTCAGGGCAAGGGTTTCCTTGCCTCCCCAGGCTTAGACGCCGGGGGTCAGCAACATCCCTACGCCGCTGAGGGGGTGTCAGGTCTTTGCGTGGTGCCTGGGGTGGTCCCCTGGCCTCATGCTGTCCTGGAGCTGCTGCCGGAGTAATCATCTCAGGTGAAACTCCTGGTGCCCTTAGTATGTTCTGGCTTAGAGCTGTGAACTGCTCCTGCATCATCCGCTGGCTTGCTGCCAGAGACTTTAAGGTTGCCGCTACATCAGCTATCTCAGACTGAGGCGGCGGATGACTGGAACTGGGTCTTCCCCCCCATCTGGCGGGGGAAGTGGTGGTGGTGACATCTCAGGTGCCATGTGCTTGAGCTATGAGAAGTTGAACTGAAGAAAAGACTGGTGAGCTTGGGACCTTAGTGGGTCTCTTTCAATGGTGAAACACCTCCTCTCAGGGGGAGTGTTGGTTCACCACCAGAGTGCCCAGTGAGGTCAAGCTGTAAAAAGGAAGAGATGTCTTCTCGTTCCCACAGACGGCGCCAAACTGATGATGCTAAGATTTAGCACCACCGGATAAGTGATAGTGAGCTCAAACAGTAGCAGCTATGGCAGCCATGGAGATGTATAAGTGTATAAGTATGTAGAAGGGGATGAGTATAAGAGGAACTAAGACAATGATGTATAGTGGCTCAGCCAATTTGGCCTACATCCACTATGAGTGTGTGATCCACTAAGTATGGGCACTAATGGCCTTGGATACAATGCACATAACCCTCTCTCTCTCTCTACTGTGTGTACAAGCAGAGTTTTAACTAGGGCTACAGTTAATGGATCGATCCCCTGTACGGTTGTAGGTGACAAGTATATATAGGTCTTGGGGGGTGTAGTGTACCCCCCAAGTATGCATGGTGCATGTGAATCATGATCTAGCCAATCCCCTGTGGACACCTGTAAATGCCAAATGATGACATAATATTCCCTCACGTGAGGGTGTGATTTTGTTATAACCGTCTCCCCTATGCCATGTAAGCCTCACGCGCACTGTTCCACGCGTCCCCCAAACCACGCGCTGTGATGATGTCACCCTCGGCCTATGAGCCGAGGTCGAGGGCAAAGTTCCTTCCAGTAGTGAGTCTGGCCCAATTCTGGCCTCGTACTGTCGGCCCCTCGTAGGGTCGTCTGAAGCGTGATGAAGGGTCGGCCCCTCGTAGGGTCGGTTGGAGCCTGGTGGAGGGGTCGGCCCCTCATAGGACCGGCTGGAGCCTGATGAAGGGTCGGCCCCTCTGAGGGGGTCGTTTTGAGCTTGATGAAGGGTCGGCCCCTGAGGGGTCGTCCGTTTGGAGGTAATCCTCAGCCAGGCCGAGGATATAACGGGTATATCAGTATTGGAAACTTGTTTTTTTATCAATTAGAATCATGTTTTTTATTTTTTATTTTTTATTTTTTATTTTTTATTTTTTATTTTTTATTTTTTATTTTTTATTTTTTATTTTTTATTTTTTATTTTTTATTTTTTATTTTTTATTTTTTATTTTTTATTTTTTATTGAAAATATGTTTTTTAAATTCGAAATTTTTTTTTTAAGTTATCTATAATTTTCAGAGTTTTAAATGAATAATTTTATAATATTGAATTATTTAAAGTTTTATATTGGTTTGGAAAAAAATATCCTCAAAAGTGATCATGTGTCATGCTTACAGTATTAATAGTAAGGGGTTATTTCAAGTCGTTTTGAAAGTTTAGGAGGCTAAGTACATGAATTAAGAGTTCGGTGGTGAAGTGACAAGGGGGATAAAGTTCCAGGGTATGTGTAATTAACCCTTCTTTTAAGGTCAGATATTTTAATGTAAACATCCTTTAACTTGTAATGTCAACGCTCAAGTAATGTGTGTGTCTTTACATTCCAAGTGTAATTTGGATAAATTGGCTTTAATATTATTATGTGAGTTTAAATTTGGAGACTCACTTCATGGTGATCATCTCACCTGATTGATTGAAATATTAATGTTTCAATCAATCAGGTAAGAGGGTCACTATGTCCCACTTTGAAAGTGGGTCTCCAAATTTAAACTCTTATTATGTCACATTATTTAAATGCTTTAAATTTTTTTGCTTTAATTGCTTAGTGTTCGAGAAGAAACATAAATCAGTTCTATTTTAATAATTTGTTCTTTGTGGATGATAATGTTATCAGTTCCCTTTTTTCTGAAGGTGGTTTTATTCCCACCCATTTATTCTTGCTACCCATCCCAACTTTAACATTTTATGGTTTTAACTATCTTAACTCTTAAGATGGGTTGACCCCAATTTAACCACCCCAACTATTTTATATCTTGTTTATGAAACCCTTTAAGCAACTTTTGAACTATATTAGAAATCAACCAAAGTTTAAACTTTAAAATCGCAAATTCCAGGAAATTGACCATGAAGGTGTTTTAAACCACAATCGGTGTAGAGTATATTTGTAATTTGCATGATTTTAGATGGTCGATGATCATACTTTGCACTGAGATGGTAAAATATGCATCTTTATGAAATCGGATGAAACAAAATCAAAATACTAATCTTTATGAAAGCAGATTAAACAAAATCAAAACAGCTATTATTTTTTTATCTCCTTTTAACAAACATATGAATAGTAAATGAAACATCTACTCCACACGGTATGGATAACATCTATCAATGACGGTAATAATAAATTGTTACTTTGGCCTGGAGTTTGCTTGTTTTGTTTTTCTTTTAAACCACCCTCTGTGCTGAGGTGGGTAGATAATAGAACAGGCAAATGGGTGGTTGTAGTTGAATGTGGGCTGGTCAGTAATGGTTTTGGTCAGATTTGGACGATTCAAAAACAGTTTGCGGCATGTGGTGGTTTGTATTTGGGCAACTCAAAAATAAGGGTCAGTTTATGTTAACCCTTACCCTTCCTCCCATGAATTTTATGCATTTATGTGTAGGTTAATCTGTTTAGAAAGCTTAAAGATTTTAGTGGAAAGTCAAAAAATTTCGATGGCTAGTGGGGGTAGATATCTAGCCATTATCATTGCCCCCTCCTTTCTTCCTCAAATTGCTCTAGTTTGTCTCCTTTTTCAAGCCTATAAAAGGCGGTGCAGATGTATGAATGAAACACACCAAACATCAACGCATAGTTGAGTGTAGAGAGCTTATTTGGGTATACACAATTGTATAGAAAATATACGCTTTAATTTTCATTTGGAGTGTATTTATAAGAGTCCTCTTTTGTAACCCATTTGTTAATTGATCAAAGTTATTAGTGGACGTCACTAAATTGATGAACCACTTGAAAATTGTATCTTCTTGTGTGTATGTCTTTCTACTCATTATACTTTTATTATGTGCATGCCATATTATTATTTGGGATCACAGTCAATATCATTTGTTGACATGCTTTTGCATAACAAATTGGTATCAGAGTCTAGGTCCTCTGATTTAATCATTTGGATTTATTTTTTGGTGGAAAAATAACCATACGTATAATACTATTTATCTGGTATTATTCATACGGTTACTATTCACAGCTCGAAAAAAATTCTAAATCAAGAAAAAAATCATTTGTATTTTTTTATGACTGTGCTCGTTTAAAAATAAATAAAAATTGGCTACCACAAAATTTGATGTAGAAACAATCGATGGGCTAAGAAACTTCATGTGGCAATGTAAAGTTATGGATGTCTTGGTCCAACAAAAGCTAAAAATTGCTCTTGAAGACATGCCAGAAGACATGAAGAAGAGTAAATGGAACATGATCAACTACAAGGCTTGTGGTCATATTTGACTTTATCTTGGCAAGGATCAAAAATATCCTTATAAGCATGAGAGCTCGGCAAAAAAATTTGGAAACAATTGAAGGATAAGTACATGACAAAGAGCATTAAAAATCGGCTCTATTTGAAAAAGAAACTCTTTCGATTACAGTGTGCAAAAGGTATTTCTATGTCTAAGCCTTTGGACAATTTTGACAAATTATTACCGATTTGATAAATTGGATGTTGAAATTGATGATGAGAATAAAGCATTGTTAGTGCTAGATTTTCTACCTCACTCGTATGAAAATCTCATTTCCATGCCAATGTACATAAAGGAGGAAATAAATTATGTTGAGATCTCTAATACCATAATGAATAATGAGGTTCCTAATAATGATAAGAAGATTTACAAAAACAACATATGAAGCGTTGATAGCTCATGGAAAAGCAAATAATAGGAAGAATGGTAGTTATGTGGTCAAAAAATTCACCCAAAGGTAGTTGAACAACAATCATGATGAGAGTGTAAAAATAAACGAGAGAGAGACAAAGATTTAAGTGATTCGACTATTGATGCCCTATGTCCACGGGGCTTCAACAGTGTTTAATTATAAACTTGAGAGTATTTTTATATCATCTGAGCCCCCTTCATAATGAAATTTCCCAACTTTATATAGAGTTAGGGGTTACAATTGGATAAGTCCTATCCTCATAGAGTTTGAGTGACAATAAAATAGTGCTTCTCAGTGTAGCTAGTCTTCTACTTTATCAAGGACTCTGGTCGTCCTTATCTTGCTAGGTTAGGTATGGGTCTTCATCTTGACTGGTCTGCTTGACACGCGTCATGTTATTATTGGTTATGTATTTTTACCCCATAACAGTCCTGTAATTCATAGTTCAGCTAAGTCAATTCCGAGATGAGCTGGGAGTTGGTTCATAATCTCTTTAAACATGTGTAGTTATTAATGTGAACTGGACTGGAATACTTTGAATTGTCTTTCAACTTTTAAATCTTCTTTGGTTGATCAACTTTCCTTTGTAAGGTCTTGGATGAATCCTCTACTTAAGTTGAGAGATATTCAATCGATATGTTAACCAGACTTGAGTGTGTCGAGCTGTCTACGTACCCTCGTGGAATCAGGTCAATCGTAGTTCATTTTTCTGTATTATTGTATGGTCCAATTAGAGAGGATAACCATAGGACTTTGAGTAATCATGTGTTGAGGATTGCTCATACGTACACCTAGTCTAGGGGATCTCCTTGTATTAGGATTTTTCCATGGTCCAATTATAAAGGCCGAATATAGGCCATTAAGTACCCATGCGTCGAGGCTTTCTTCGGAGTGCACCTAGTCTAGGGTATCTCCCTGTATTAAGATTCTTTCATGGTCCAATTCAAGAGGACGACCACAGGCCTTGATCACTCATGCACCGAGGCTTGCTTGTGCGTGCAGTTAATCTAGGGTATCTCCCTGTATTAGGATTTTTCCATGGCCCAATTCGAGAGGCCGACCATGAGCATTTGATCACTCATTCGCTGAGGCTTTCTCAGGTGCCTGTTATTAGTTAGGACTTTTTAAACCTACTCGTCACGGGAAAACCGATCTTATGGTTTTTCAACTTGATGCCTAATTTGCTCTCTTGCTTGACTAGCACTGCGGTGAGTTTATTCACATGTCAACATTGCCATGATGCCCCCAATTGGGGCTGTAAAGAGAAGAGTGAATAATGATAACGCTCGACCATCAATCGGGACTTTGTTGTAATATAAAGATAATGTCGATCATCTGCAATAACTGAGATAAGAGGATAAATTGATAAATATACTCGACTATCCATCGGGGCTTTGTCATTTGTTGAGCTAGATATGAATAAGAATTATCTTTCTCGACCCTTCGTTGTGGCTTAATAAATGAGGTTTAATAGCCCATATATGCTCAACCATCCATCGAGATAGACTCCGAATAAGAATATTCTTACTCGACCATCCGTTGGGGTGAAAATTATAAAGCCGAATAATTTAAAATGAAGCTATATAAATATCAACACCGGAGCATCCGTCAGGACTAAAATCACATTATTGAATGACAGATAATCAACATGCTCAAGAATCCATCGGAGTGATATTAGTAAGACTGAATAATATTTATCATGTTGAATAATCCACATGCCTTAGTGTTGAATATAAAGTATGAAAAATAATAGATAAGATGTTCAACCATCCAACGAGGAAAAATTTAGAGGACCGAACATATGTTACGAATGGTCCTACATAGTCAGAGATAAATAAATGAATTTCCAGACCATCCATTAGGGATGAATCACAATAGTAAATACTACATTGACTAACAATCGACCACATCGACCATATGTCGGGACTGAATATAAATAAGAATTATTTTGACCAACCATCTGTTGGGGATAAATTGCAATTTGTATGGAAAATATTGTGTCAATCGTCCTTCAGGACAAAGCTATAAATATATGACAAAAAATATTTTGCCGACCATCCGCCAAGCTAAATATTTTATTATAATTGGCCATCTGTCGTGTTAAAAATTACAGAGTTGAAGAATTAGTATCGAAATTGAATAAATATTAATGCACCAAGCATCCGTTGGTTATATTAAATAATCTCACCTAACCATTCGTCGGGTATATAGTGCTCCAGCTAAATGATAATATTCAAATTGAAGTGGTCGAATAATATATAGCCTTGTCCAGATATTTTGTCAGGATTAAATAAAATAATACTAGTTGTGAGACTGAATTGAGATGATTAGATACAACCACGCCCGAGCATCGCAGTTACCCAAGCAAAGTTATCATAATATAATGTAGTCGAATAATAAGTCACATTTCAGTCCATCTGTCGGGGCTAAGTTGCGATCAAATTCATTAGATCAAATTAATGCGAGGTCAAAATAATATGTCCATCCTTTATAAACAAATGAAAATCATGATATAACGAACCTCATTCTATCAGAGGTAAGTGAACAATGCATAAATGTGCCAGAGCACTCGTCAGGGTTCTCGCTAGAGTTAAATGGTTTAAAATAAATGTAGCTCATTTCTTCCACATGATTGAGTAGTGGTATGTAATAAATGTTGTCTGGTATAATAATTGCTTTTGTAATCTTGTGGCCGCCTAGGTTGACTATAGCTCAACATAGCTTCCACTTTGAACAAAAAGTGATTGGAGGAGCTTTACATAGCTTCCACATTGAAAAAAAAAGTGTCTCAGTAAACACAGTTCCTTTAAAAGGGTTGTGTAAGATGTTATTTCTTTAAACCCCCTTCAGAATGATGATTATTGTACGAATCATAATGTACTAAATGAGAATTATAACATTTGTAATAAGTAGCCTTTAATGTTACAGAGCATGTATTAAATAAGTCTTTGCAACATGAATACCCTTCCAGTGTAAGAAATGAAATGAATCCCAGTAATCAACTTGATTAGAGGGAGAAAGAACAAGCAATTTGACACAATAAAGGCAAGGCAGTAAACCCCTATGCGCAATAAATGCCAATGATTGAGAATAAGAGCTAGTTAAGCTCTGGGAATGAAGAAGATAATCACTAATAATAATAAATTCACAAGAAGCTCTCATGTCTAGAGCATGGATATATGAAGTTCTTTAATAAGGGTGATAAGTGAAAGTATTTATATGAGGACAAGGTCATTTGAATGACCTTATTCGCATTATATGTTCTGACCTCATTCAGTGCTAAGAGTATTGTGCATTTATTACCAATGATAGCATATTAAATGCATGAGATATTATTTCTTGGTTGGAACACTATTTATGTTGTCAAAACATCTCTTTGCATTAGCTGAGATTGATAGGTTGGCACAAAGGTTTGTTTTGTGATGGCTGACGGGACATTCACTTAAATGGGCTAGTGGTCTAAAGAATAAAAGAGTGCCAATTTTCTCGAGTTCCTAAAGTGTCAGATATCATGACATCATAAAGATAGTGAACAGTCGTGTATGAGATATTTTGTCTTGTCAGCCAAATATGGTCTTTCGAGGGATGGTTTTTCGAACAACCTCAAGTCATGTTTGAGAGGAAAACGATATTTGACCAAACTATTTTTGGTGAGGTAACTCGAGTGAGATCTCTCAACGGAGGTGTTCCAAAATGTTATTTTGAGCCTATTGAATAAAGGTTTTTCCCAAGTGTGCCAAAGAGGTTGATATTACTTTTCCAAGGTTGCCTTGTTCTCAATCCTCTAAACTAAGTCCCTATGATATTACCCAAATGAGGTCGTTCAATAGATCATGTGAGCTCTTCCATGTCCTGCCAGACATGGTCCTTCGTAGCTACCGAACAACCTCAAGTATTTGACAATAAAATAAAGTAAATACAAATCATTGATTTTATTACAAGCGTGTTTCTAGGCCTCTTGATTAATCTTGTTTCCTATGGAAGGTCTCTCGAATAACCACGCTCTTCTTGGGGTATTTGAGTGTGTAATCTAGCTATGGAACTTCCTGCGAATGATCTTCTTCTGAACGATATTGATTCTTTCATTAATCCTCTTATTATGCAAGATTAGTCCTTCGATCAACCATGAGCTTGGACTTCCCCCAACACTCTCCCCTTTGAAGAGATATTCCTTTATTTATAAAAATATATGTACGAAATATCATCGCATTGCTTCAATGACCTATGGCCTGTAAAAAAATGTTATCTGTAAAGACAAATTTCTAATTGAGTCAATTTGTAAGTATTGGCTTAATTCTGAACAAAACTATTTGAGTCATGGGATAGAAGTTGAGTTTGTGACCGTTCAAACCTATGACCTTTTTGTTGAAGACGTAGCGACTAAGTCGAAGCAATCACATCATATGTCATGTTTCGTACCATGTGTCATCATCAAAATCCCAAGGATCTCTTCGGTATGAATTCTTATATCATGTTAAGCCTTAGAACTGTGTTAGAATTTTTGCACCAATATTTTAAAATGACTTTATATTTTTTCAAGAAATTTTTTTTATTTTTCCCATTTCGTTCAAACGACTTACCCGGGTTGTTCGGACGAGGTTTTGGTGTCGTTCGAACGAGCCTTATAATGAGATTTCTTTTGGGTTGTGCTTCAATCTTGTTTGAAATGTCGTTCGAACAATATTGGATGTCATTCGAACGACCGGAGCAGTTTTTCTTAGCAGTTTTTCTCCTAACCACCCACTACTTTTTCATTCAATTTTATAGTGAGGGAGAACAATTTTTCCAGGAGAATTTTTCAAACCTTTAGAGCAAAAATTCTCTCTAAAAAATCCATCCATGTTTAAGACTTTCCCATCTTCCTAAAGAGAGAAACATTTAAGAAAAGTCAAGAGTGACTTTGTTTACACCCAAATAATTTCATGATCCAAGCCTTTATATAATATATGTTTTGTGATCAGAGTTTTGGCACTGCGTTTGTTCCATACATTCCTGCGAATTATTTGTTTATGAAGAATTATATGTACGTTAATATACATATAGTGGACTCCATATGTTTAACGGTAGCATTGCCTCAGTGGTGGACTCCAAGACGTAGGTGGATTCCTGCATTGTCACAAGCCAGAGGTGGAAGGGACAAAGAGAATCAAGCCTTGCGATGGCGTCGAGTCATTGAGTAAGTCTTATGTCGTGTCCTTGTATTAAATCCGAACTTAGTGGACTTGTGGCCAAGCCTTTTGAGATTTTTCCCAATGTGAATTTTCCTCGAGGCGTTGTGGTTGTGTATTTTTATCTTGCAAATTCACCTAGATGCATGCTTAGGTTGAATAAGATAAAAATTGGTTAAATACAAAAATGATGTAACTGGTGCGTAATTAATTTGGGTAATTTAGTTTAATTTAATTCAAGTTGGAAATATAAATTTGGCAAATTCATGCTTAGTTTGGCTTGCATGAATTGGAACTTGAATTGAATTCTTGTTTAAGAAGAGAAAATTAATTTTGAAAGAGATATTTAAAATTCAAATTATTCGGTGAAACGTCCCTTTAGAATTTAAAATTTTGAATTTTTCGGGAATCTACGTTTTCGAGTGGTATCAAACCATATTATATAAATTCACCAGTCTCAAATTGGTATCAAATCGAGAACACTAAATTGTCATGTTAGATCGTTTTAGGTTTGAATATTAAAATTTTGTCATTTTTGAGGTTTTTTGTTTTTGATGGTTCTAACTATGCGTACTGGAAAACGCGTATGAGATCGGCACTTAAGTCGTTAAATGAGTGAGTTTAGCTATAGGTCGTTAAAGGGTGGTCCTCACCAACATGTTTAGTAGGAGATATTAGAGTTCCTAAATCCGTAGAAAGATGTAGTGAGGGTGAGCTTAAGCTAGCAAATTTGATTCTCGTGGTTTAAATGCTCTTTTTAGTGCGGTCACACCGGAGGAGTACCGTCGGATTATGACGTGTGAAACGTCTAAGGAGGCTTAGGATACACTCCAACTCATCTATGAAGGTATAAGTGTTGTTAAGGCTTCTAAACTCCAAAACATCACCACTCAATTTGCAATAATAAATGGATGGGAGTGAAAACATTTAATGAGGTCTATGCTAGATTGTTCAATATCATTAACTCGTCTTTTAACTTGAGACAAAAAAATACCCGACAAATGTGTCATAAAGAAAATTTTGAGGTCATTACCTGATAGGTTTAATCCAAAAGTGACCATTTTGAATTCTTTAGGCACTTTAAACTCTATGAAACTTGAATAGATTGTAGGTGACTTGCAAACCTATGAACTTGACATGTTTACCTCTAAAGATGTGAAGATTAAGGATAAGGGCATAGCTTTGAAAGCTCTAAAGGAGGAAACATCGATTTCGAATGATGAGTTTGACATCGACTCGGGTGATATGGCTTTGTTTTCTAAGAAGTTTAGAAAATTTATTAAGTTTAATAAAGACAAACTTAAAAATGATTATAAGAAGTTTGAGAAGTCTAAGTATAATAAAGTCGAGAAATCCCTCAAAAATCATAATGATGATCTTAAGAGGGACGAGTCGAATAGATGCTTTGGTTGTGAAGATTATAACCATAGAGAAACTGAGTGTCCCACTAAACTTAGGAAGTAGGGCAAGAAATAAATTTCATATAATGCCACCTATAGTGATAGTGAACCGGAAGAGGGACTTGATTCCCCCATTGATCGCAACTTCACCGCATTTATGGCTAGTCATGTGAGCATTGATGACGAATCTTCCCATGAAGATATTTCTTTGCATGACACTTCTGAGGCCATTGTTTATTAATACAAAGTGATTGATGGTAGAGATAGTGGAGAAGAGACTGAGAATGAAGAAAAGGAAGAGGAGGAGAGTGAATTCCACATTACCTTCTGTGAGTTGTATACGGAATATTTGAAATTAAAAAGGGAAAACTTAAAGTTGGAAACTAGGATGAAAGAACGTGTCGTAGATATTGATGAGAGTGTTTTAATTGAAAAACTTAGGGAACGTGAGAGGACTCTTCGAAAGAAGTTAGAGTATGTTGAATGTGAGAGAGGTAGTTTTTGAGGTATAATGGAGGCTATGAAGAAAGAGATTCTTGAGTTTGAAGAGACTAGGAGTTTTCTTAAGTCTATGATAGTGGAGCTTGAAGATAGATTGAGAGACTCAAGTCGAGTCAAGTTCGATTGGGAGTCTAGGTCCAAAAAAAATTATAAGATGTTAGTCACTGTCCAAATCAAAAATGAAAATTGTGGCATTGACTCCGATACTCAAAATGCTTCCGCTCATAAAGTCGAAACCATGATTTTGAGAGAATCAACTAGGAACGCTAGAAAAGGTCAACCCTTAGGTAATACTTATCACTATTCTTTCACTTCCACATATTGTGGTAGGAAGGGTCACCTTATGAGGTTTTGTTTTGATCTTAAAAACAATTCTAGTAAGTCTAAGGGTAGAGTCACCAAGGTCACCGAAACTCGAGAGCGTCACTTTACACCTATGTGGGTTAGGAGATCTAATTTGGAGGCCTTACATGATAGACTTTATGATTCTCATTTCCTTGCACCTGATACTTCCCATGCTAGATCTAAAGGTTGATTGTATTAGCTTTGTTTACATACACTAGTTGTGCTTCATGATATACTTTTGCTAGTTGTATGTTTGTTAGTCATATTCTAGTCTATGCTGTATCATATATGTTTTGCTAGAATCATGACAAGTGTATCTTTTGTATTTGTTTTCGGATTAATTGAGTCATATTGAATAATACAAAAATATTTTATTTGTCCTTTGAGATGTCTGTGTTTTAAAAAAAAATTAAATTTGTATTTTTTTGTGTATTTTAGTTTAAGCATTTTATGTGGCATATCCTTGTGTTTGAATCCTATATCTCTTTTCGCTTCCAAGTGGCTAAAACTTGTTATTATGAATTTCAATTCTTAAATTGTTTTTTATCATGCTTGCATGGAGTAGTTTGACTTTGATTTGCTCAATGGATTCGCTTTGTATATGCCTCCTCACACACATGCACGATCTCTTTTGAGCTTTAACTTCACATGTATATTTAGGCTAAGTGATATGTTCTCCCATCATTTTTGTTGTTTACATGTTTTGTGACTATGGGATATTTGTGCATGTAAGAACCGTTGCCCGTGAGATTTATTTGAATAGTATAGAAAAGAAAAGAGGGTGAATAATAAAGGGCTTGTAAGGACATAAATTTCCAATTGAGTCCCTATATTGTTTTGACTTAATTCCTTGAACAAAACTGTGTTTGTAATATGTCATAGGGAGATTTTTATTGTGTCACGATCCCACTTGGTCTATGACGTATTTAAGAAAATTGAAGACGTTTTGGCAAAGCATTAAAGAATTTATCATGCCGAAGTTTAATTGGTGCAAGTTTAATCATCTTTAAAGTTAATTGCATTCCGAGATCACTCAGGTATGAATGCGTATAATTAATGGTGCACGGAATTATTTTTATAAAAGATAAGGATGTATTTTTATAAAGAAGAATGTTTCAAAAGGTTTACACTATGTTTTATTATGATAAACACGGAATAGAGTTTGACTAATTTGGATCACTTTTAAAAGAGACGTTTTAATCAGAAAGTTAAAAAGTTAAACTTACGCGTTGTCGTTCAAATGACATAAGCTCTCGTTCAACGAGATGCTCATGTCGCGCGAAGGATGTGGCCTTGTCATTCTAACAATACGTATCTTGAGGCAGCGCTTAATTGTTATTTAAAGCGTGTTTTCATCAGATTTTCATAGGTGTGCATTCTGGAAAACAGTATTCAAACCAGAAACTTGTTTGCACATGTTTTCTAAGGTTTACAAAGCATAAACACATCCTTAGAGTTTGCAAAGATCTGAGTTATCATTCTTATATGTTTACGTGATCTTTCGGCACCAAAGAAGTTTGTTTTACACATTGAACATCAAAGGGTTTTGTGATGAAGAAAAGAGAAGGACTTTTTATTTGACATCGTAGACGAATCAAAGTCAATCGGTGGACACCGAGACATACGTAGACGCGTGTGTTGTGGACAGGTAACATAGAAGATGAAATTTCTGCATGGGCACTATTGAATAACGGTTGAAGATCAAAAGGAGCGTCAAAACTCGTGGGGATCGAGTCATTGTGTAAGGCTAATCTGTCTTCGTAAAACCATTGTTCATAGTGATTGTCTGGCTTGGGCCATCCGAGGTTGTTTTCCCGTTTTGGGTTTTTTCCTCGTACATCCGGCGTTGTGAGTATTCTTTACTTTATTTAACTTGCTTTAATCACTAGATGCATGTTTAGGATTAATCAAGATAAAATTGGTTTAAAGTAAGAATTCGGTTTTCACAACTTGGTTTGGTGCATAATTAAAAGTTGGATAATTTTCGAGAAAATTGGTTTTGTTTAAAAACACACATATTGGGAACTTTCAAATTGGTATCAGAGCTAAAAAACATGTTTTATTTATTTTGTGATACCGTGTGTTTTCAAAGATGAATTTTGGATTTAATGAACTTTCTCGAACTCCTATTTTTTATGGCACTAATTACACTTATTGAAAGATGAGAATGAGAAGTTCTTTAAAATCAATCGATGAGCGTGTGTGGCTAGCAGTTGAGAAAGGATGGACACCCCCTGTCACTATTGTAATTGAGGTCACTAGTTTAAAGCCTGTCGAGTTATGGACGAAAACTGAATATAGACTTTCACAATATAATTCTAAGGGTCTGCACGTTAGTTCTTCACATGTCACACCGAAAGAATATAATAGAATTATGACTTGTGAAACATTAAAAGAGGCTTGGGATATTTTGGCACTCACTCACAAGGGAACTAGCACGGTTAGGGCGTCAAAACTTCAAAATCTCACTACATAGTTTGAGACCATTAGGATGTTAGAGAGTGAGACTTTTGATGAGTTTTATGCTAGGTTGTCCAATATTGTCAACTCGTCATTTAACCTAGGTGAGAAAATTCCCGACAACCGTGTCATTAAGAAAATCCTTAGGTCGTTGCCTAGTAAGTTTGATGCGAAAGTGACCATTTTAAACTCCTTGGGTAGGTTAGAGTCGACGAAACTAGAAGAGATTATAGGTGACTTACAAACCTATGAAATCGACATGATTACCTCCAAGCAAGTGCCTAAGAAAGAAAAGGGTATTGCTTTGAAAACTCGGAAGGAGGAAATTAAATTTCGGATTCCGATTTCGATTCCGATTCTGATTTTGAGGATGTTGCTTAGTTGGCAAAGAAATTTTAAAAATTTATTAAGTTTCAAAAGCAATCGAAAGATGCCAAGAAATTTGAAAAATTCAAGAACAACAAAGTAGATCCCACCTCTAAGGATAAGTTTGAGAAGCCTAAGAGAGATGAGTCGGATAAGTGTTTTGGGTGTGAGGGGTACGGTCACAAAGTTAAGGACTGTCCCACTAGACTTAAGAAAGAGGGAAAGAAACCCATTGTCTATAATGCTACCTTAAGTGATAGTGATCCGAAAGAGGGAGAGAGTTCCCCCATTGATCGTAACTTTGTTGCGTTCATGGCATGTCATGTGAGCGACGACGATTCTCATGTGCATGACACTTTCGAGGAGGTTCTGAGTTGATCCCATGTTAGTGAGGGTGAAGAGAATGACGAGGAGGAGGTTGATGTGAAAGAGTTGAAAAATTCGTTTAATGAGTTGTATGCCGAAATGGTTAAGGTGAAAAAGGCTAACTCAAAATTGCAAGCTAAGTTGAATGAGCGTGACATAGAAAATAATGATAGTTTGATTGAGGATCTTAGGGCACGAGAGAAGAAGTTTAGGGAGAAACTAGAGTTTGTGGAGAAAGAGAGATATAATCTCCGTGGTTTGATGGAGTCCTTGAAAAAAGATATTTTAGCATTTGAGGAGTCTAGGCATTTGCTTGAGTCTAGGATTCATGATTTGGAGGAGAGATTGAGAGACTCGTCTAGAGTCAAGTTTGATTTGGAGGCTAGGTCGGAGAAGTTAGATAAGATCCTAGGCACCGTCCAAATTAAAAGAGATAGGGGAGGTATAGGCTTTGATGAGAGAGTTGGTCCCATTCCCCCCGCACGTGTGAGAAACACTAGAAAGGTTAGAAAAGGTCCACATATAGGTAATCATTACCACCATCATTACACTTGCACGTTTTGTGGTAGGAAAGGTCACCTTAGGCGTTATTATTACGACCTTAGACAATCTCCTACGAAGTTTTGGAATAAAGTTGCCCCGATTCCCAAAACCCCCATGAGTCGTTTTACACCTACTTGGGTTAGGAAATCGGATTTAGTGGCTTAGGAATTAAACTTCATGATTATCGTTTGGGTGCACTTGATTCTTCCCATGTTAAATCTAAAGGATGATAGTATTGCCTTGTTTGTCATATGCTAGTTTGCTTCATGATATATTCATTGCTAGTATTATGACATGTGTATCATTTTGTTTTATAGTTTTCATTTGTTTGAGTCCTATTGGAAAATACAAAAAGATTTTGCTTTTTAGAAAAAAATTTGAAAATCCAAAAAGATTTTGTTTTTTTGAGAAACTTTTTGAAAAACCAAAAAGATTTTGCCTTTATTTGAGTCAAAATATGAAAAGCCAAAAAGATTTTCGATTTTTGTTTTCGAGTTTACGTGTTTGATGTGGCATATTGGTGTGCTTGGAGCCCTCCCATCGTTTCATTATCCATGTGGCTAGGACATTTGGTCATTATTATCGATGCTTAGAATGATATTAACCATTGTTTATATGGGGTTGTTTCGAAGTTGATATGCATTTTGATTCGACTTTGTATTTATGCTAACATTGCATACATGCACGAGTTTATATGGATGTTTGACTTCTCTTGTATATTTGAATTTAGTGAGGCGTTCTTATCTCAATCTTGTCATCTATGCGTAAGTAGACTTAAGGAGAAGTGTGCATATAAGAACCGTTTACCATGAGGATTTGAATTGAAAAAATGATGAGTGATTCACAAGAAAGGGCTGGGAGAGTTCAAAATTAACTCGTCGTGAAAGCCACCGTTTAAAAGAGCCCAAAAGAAAATGCAATATGTTAAGAAAAGGGCCAAACTAGTTTAGTTCATTCCAAAAAAAAATATGATATTATTGAGGGAGTTTGGATGGATTAAAAATTTAACGGGTTTTCACAACTAATCCTAATGTTGAAACATTGCAATTTGACGCTATTGTTTGTAGAATCGTCAAAATTCTGGATTTGTGTGCATGTAGTATGTTTAGTTCATTAAGCTCACACTTTAATTTTCATATGGATATGATAAAGTTTGATGATTTATCGCTATCAATTAGAGCTTCTTGATCATTTCGATGTGTTGGAATTGTGACTCATTTGTTGTAGTTTCACGCCCATTCATTTCATATCCATATTTGAGCACATCGGTACTATGTTTGCATGTAACTCGCATTTTTAGTTTTTATGAGTTTTTGAGTTTTGTGTTAAAAGCCTAATGTTTTAACACTGTTTTGCTGCTATCAGGCCCTTCCTATAATTTTTTTGTGGAAATTTTTTCACTGGGCAATATTATATTATATTTCTGGGCAAGGTTCTAAAAAACGCGGGGCGTGATCGAGGCGTGGAGGTCAAGCCTTAAGCCTTAGAAGCCTAGGCGGGTTTAAGCGTAAAAAGGCGTTAAAAGGCATTTAGACCTTCTTAATATATTTTATTATTTTTAAACCATAACAAGGCTATTAAAATACTAAAATTGTACATATCATAAAAATATGTTTGACTATATGAAAATTAAAATACTATTTGATTATTTTGGATGAGATAATAGTCTGGTTAGTTAAAAAATTCTTTAAAAGGCGATATCGTTTCACTAAAGCATTGTTGTTTTTAGAAAAAAGTGCGCCTTAAGGTTTTTATTAAGAATAAGGCGTGAAAAACTTAAGGCGAGGCATTTCGCCCAAGCCTTAAGCCTAGGCGGGTTTTTTAGAACAGTGTCTCTGGGAATCTGGAAAATTTTGGCAGGTCACGAGAAGTCGTTCAAACAACATCTTCATGTCGCGCGAATGACAGTTGTACTTTGTTCGAGCGACATCCTCAACTCGTTTGAGCGACGTCCCTGGCTCGTTCAAACAACAGGCTGACTTCTTGCTTCTGATTGGTTTGCAGTTCACTGGTTTAAATTGGTATATTTTTTGTACTGCTGGAAGTGATTCTGGACTGACTGGTTTATATGCAGGATTTATTGGTTCTAAATTGGTTTTTTGCATATAGTCCGTTTATCACACCTGATTAGATTGCTATATTCTTTGTGTGATTCATTGGTTTACTAGCTATTGATTTGTCATTACTTGATCATAATTAGCTGGTTGTTCCATGCTTATCTAGCGATTTCACATTGATTCAAATTGGTTATATTCTCATGCTAGATATTTTGTTTGGTTTATCTTTTCACCGGATTATCTATTCGAGACAAAAAGGGGAGAGATGTATGTGATGTAGGGGGATATTTGAGCATGTTTTGATTTACATATGTTTACAAATTGGTATCTCAAATTGGTAGTAGACATTGGTATCATTTTGTTGCTCAAATTATTTAACAAATGACTTTTCAGAGTTTATCCATATTGTTTATTCATATTGGTATCTATTATCGTTTGGTATCATTTGAATATATATATTAGTTTCATTTGTTCCTCCATACTTCACTGGGTATTTGTTTGTCTGTTTCATGTGTGTAGGTATGCTTCAGCGATTCTAGATTTCAAGTCTACATCACATTCAGACAGTTCATGCTTGTCGATGCTACATATTCTACTCCGTGTTCTGTCATTTTTTATTTTGGGTTTATGGGATGGGATTTAGGCATCATGCGGCTTGACGGACCTTCTTAGGCATTTCAATGGTTTAGTTTTGTCCCGAAATAGTCAAAGGGGGAGATTTATAAGGACATAAATTTCCAATTGAGTCCCTATATTGTTTTGACTAATTCCGTAAACAAAACTGTGTTTGTATTATGTCATAGGGAGATTTTTATTGTGTCACGATCCCACTTGGTCTATGACGTATTGAAGAAAATTAAAGACGTTGCGGTAAAGATTTAAAGAATTTATCATGCCGAAGTTTAATTGGTGCAAGTTTAATCGTCTTCAAAGTTAATTACATTCTGAGATCACTCAGGTATGAATGCATATAATTAATGGTGCTCGGAATTGTTTTTATAAAAGATAAGGATGTATTTTTATAAAGAAAAATGTTTTAAAAGTGTTTTAAAAGGTTTACACTACGTTTTATTCTGATAAACACGGAATAGAGTTTGACTAATTTGGATCTCTTTTAAAAGAGACGTTCTAATCAGAAAGTTAAAAAGTCAAACTTACGCGTTGTCGTTCAAACGACATAAGCTCTCATTCGAACGATACGTATTTTGAGGTGGCGCTTAATTGTTATTTAAAGCGTGTTTTCATTAGAGTTTCATAGGTGTGCATTCTGGAAAATAGTATTCAAACCAGAAACTTATTTGCACATGTTTTCTAAAATTTATAAAGAATAAACACATCCTTAAAGTTTGCAAAGATCCGAGTTATCATTTTTATATGTTTACGTGATCTTGTGGCACCAAAGAAGTGTGTTCTACACATTGAACATCAAAGGGTTTTGCGATGAAGAAAAGAGAAGGACTTCTTGTTCGACATCGTAGACGAATCAAAGTCAATCGATGGACACCGAGACATACGTGGACGCATGTGTTGTGGACAGGTATCGTAGAAGATGGAATTTATGCGTATGTACTATTGAAGAACGGTTGAAGATCAGAAGGAGCGTCAAGACCCGTGGGGAACGAATCATTGTGTAAGGCTAATCTTTCTTTGTAAAATCATTGTTCATAGTGATTGTCTGGCTTGGGCCGTCCGAGGTTGTTTTCCCATTTTGGGTTTTTTCCTCGTACACCCGGCGTTGTGAGTATTCTTTACTTTATTTTACTTGCTTTAATCACTAGATGCATGTGTAGGATTAATCAAGATAAAATTGGTTTAAAGTAAGAATTGGGTTTTCACAACTTGGTTTGGTGCATAATTAAAAGTTGGATAATTTTCGGAGAAAAATGGTTTTTTTTAAAAACACACATATTGGGAACTTTCAAGGCTACAAAAGGAGAAAATATCCTTTGCTTGAAAGCCACAGTTAGCAAGAGCCTAATGAAAAGATCAAAATGCAATAAAAACAGAAAAATTGCCAAATGCCCAAATAGTTAGTCTGATCATTCAAAATAAATAGTTTCATAAGAATTGAGATATGAAATGAAATGAAATGAAATGAAATGAAATGAAATGAAATGAAAATATGTCATATGCTTATCTTTTGAGGGTGTTTAGTTGATGATTAACGGTTTTGCTCAATGAATCCTAGTTATGCTTATTATGTCATGGCTCTATTGATTTGTAGAATCATCAAAATTCTAGGCTTGTGTACATTGTGCTTGTTTTTTTTTTGAGTTCATGTTATCTTGTCACATGAGGCTAAATCTAAGTTGATAAAGTTTTGCAATCAACTAGAACTCCTTGAATATATTTAAGTGATTGGGTGATAACTCTTTTATTGCTAGTTCATACTCATTCATTTCGTTTACCAAATTTGGTTTAGACACATTTATGCCATATGAATGTGGAAAGCTTTTCGTGTTTAGTGTCTTGAGTGGTGTTTATACCTATATATGTGTCCTTATGCTTCATTTTTATCTTCTATCTATTCATATAAATGGCATCATTTTTTTTTACTCTTTGCTTTTTCACCTAGTCCTTGTATGCTAGCGGTTCATATAGGTATCCATCGTGGTACATTTTTTTATTAATATCTCATTCTTATCTTAGTTCATTCTAGTTGATATCATTTTTCTATCGCTTCACAGTTGGTATCTATTGTGCTTTAGGTGGATTAGTTATTTTGTGTTGCCATATTGCTTTGTTGTTCTTATATCACTATACACCATTGCATGATATAGTTGTTTTCCTTTATGCTTATCCCTTGTTTCATTTAGGGGGATAATTTGTTTACATTGGAGAGAAATTAATTATTTTATGCAAATAATATTTGTCTATTCATGAACAAAAGGGAGGAGAAATGGTATCTAACTTTTTTTATTTGGGGAGATATAACTTAAGGGGAGACGCCTTTCTTAAGTAGACATTGTTGACAAAGGGGGAGAATTTAATTACGCAATTCATAATTGTTATATTCCTAATGTGTTTGATGGTGTGTTTAAGTGTGCAGGTTTTTATTCATGCGGCAAAGTTTTTAATGCAAAGCTTCTCAGAATATTTGTTGATCAAGCATCTGTAATTTTCCTTCTGGGTTGGGATTGAGTCTTTTAGATGAGCTTGACGACCCATAGGATTTTATTTTTGGCTTTGTCCCGAAATAACCAAAAGGAGAGATTTGTAGGAAAAAATTTCAATTGAGTCGATTTGTATGTGTTGGCTTAATTCTGGACAAAACTATTTGAGTCATAGGATAGAAGTTGAGTTTGTGACCTTAGCCTATGACCTTTTTATTGAAGATGTAGCAGCCAAGTCGAAGTAATCACATATTATGTCATGTTTCGTGCCATGTTTCATCATTAACATCCCAAGTATCTCACAGGTATGATGTTTATATTATGCTGAGCCTTCTAATTTTTTTTATTGCTTATTTGAATTTTCGCTAAAATATTTTAAACTCACTTTATATTTTTTCAAGAAAAATTTTCCAATTTTTCCAGGTCGTTCGAACGAGGTTATGTTGTCGTTCAAACGAACCTTCTAACGAGGTTTCTTTTGGGTTGTGCTGCAATCTTGTCTGAAATGTCGTTCGAACGAGATTGGATGTCGTTCGAACGACCGGAGTAGTTTTTGAAAAAAAAAATAGTTTTTCTTAGCAGTTTTTCTCCTAACCTCCCACTACTTTTTCATTCACTTTTATAGTGCGGGAGAACGATTTTTTCAAGAGAAATTTTCAAACCTTTAGAGCATAAATTTTGTCTAAAAAGTTCATCATGTTTAAGACTTTTCCATCTTCCTAAATAGAGAAATATTTAAGAAAAGTCAAGAGTGTTTTTGTTTACACCCAAATAGTTTCACGATCCAAACCTCTACATAATATATGTGATATTAGAGCTTTGGCACCGTGTTTGTTCTGTACATTCCTACGGATTGTTTTTTGTGAACAATTATGTGTTCGTTGGTGTACATACGGTTGACTCCATATGTTTAACGGTATAATTGCCCCATCGGTGGACTCCGAGACGTAGGTGGACTCCTGCATTGCCACTAGGCAGAGGTGGAAGGAACGAAGAACGTCAAGGCTTGCAAGGTCATTGAATTAAATCCATACTTAGTGGACTTATGGTTGGGTCGTCTGAGGTTTTTCCCGTTGTGAATTTTCCTCGTACATCGCAGCATTGTGGTTGTGTATTTTTATCTTGTAAATTAACCTAGATGCATGCTTAGGTTTAACAAGATGAAAATTGATTTAATCAACAAAATGATGTAATTTGTGCTTAATTAATTTGAGTAATTTAATTTAATTTAATTCAAGTTGGAAATATTAATTTGGCAAATTCATGTTTAGTTTGGCTTGCATAAATTGGAACTTGAATTGAAGTCTTGTTAAAGAATAGAAAATTAATTTTGAAAGCAATGTTTAAAATTCGAAATATTCGGTGAACCACCCCTTTAGAAATAAAAATTTTGAATTTTTCGGAAACCTACGCTTTCAAGTGGTATCAAAGAGTATTATATAAATTCACCACTCTCATTTTCTTTTGTTTGAACAATTTGAAACGAGTAAGTAATTATCATTTAACACCACTTTTTATAAAGGGATATGTTTAGAATAACCACATATATATTTTTCATTCGAATGATCTTTTGCTCGAGTGACCTCATAAACTTGGTCATTAGACTATCTCAGAGATATATTTTATAAAAATGTATTTAAATTTAATTACGTTGGGGGATTATAATGGTTTTTTTAAATTCACCCCAAAATCATTGAACTCCCCCAAAGGATATGAAAAGATTGACTTAGCCTCCAAGCTAGGTCATCATTATTGAAACGTAACGTCACATTTAATGTGCCTATTTGCCTTCCCATGACGTTACAGATGGCACTTTGGGGTAATGATTACTTCATCTACACATGCGCAACCACACGCGCGTGGTGCCACTCTCACTTTCCAAGTTTGCTTTTTTCCCCTTACAAAAGGGTTTTGTCTTCCTTAACAGAAATTTTTTACCTTCAAAATTTCTACAAACGTCAACCTTTTAGAGAGAGAAATAGGTGTTACTCCTTTGTTCTTCATTGCTTGGGTGTTTGAGTTTGTTCTTCTTCCCCAACTTACATTCTTCTCATTTCCAACCTCTGAGATGGGTCCCATTATAAAGAAAACTCCCTCTTCCAGAAGTGCTTGCCCCACCACTCTTGCCCGTCAAGTCCACTAGGGCAAACACCATTGTTCCCCCTTGTTCAATGAGGCTGACAAGTTCTGGGCCATGGCTGAATCCTTACCAAATCGTTTAACAGCTAGCCTATCTCCCCATTTGCTTATGCAGGAAAGTGAAGAGGTAGAAAACTGTTGGCCCCTTTTTCTTTCGAATGTGTTTTAAAGATAACAAAATCAACTTTCTTTTTGAAAAAACCTTTTTCCAAACTGTAAAAAGAACCAAGTGTGTGAACCAATTTTAGTTAAGACCAATTTTATCTTGTTTAATCATAAACATTCATCTAGGTGATTAAAGCAAGTAAAATAAATAAGTTCGCAAAGGCGACGTCGGATGTACGAGAAAATCATTAAGGGAAAAAACCTCGGATGGCCCAAGCCAGACAATCACTATGATATGGTATTATAAAGTACAGATGATAGACTTACTCAATTACTCGATCCCCACAAGTCTTAAAGTTTCTCTGATCTTCAACCACTCCTCCACAGTGCCCACGCGAATATATTTTCGTGATACTTTTCCACAGCACACGTGTCCATGAATGCCTCGATGTCCACTAATGTAGCTTGGAAACGTCTATGGATTCCAAACACGGACTCCTTCGCTTCTTTACCGCAAAACCCAAAGATGTTCAAATTGTAGAACAACTAATGGTGCAAACAAAGATCACTTTTTCATATGTGAATGAAATCTCAAATCTTTGGAACTCTAAGGATGTTTTAGACTTTGAAAACCTTAGAAAACTTGTGCAAAAATCGTACTATATGGAAACTGATTTTTTGGTTCTATAACTTACGAAATTTTGAGAGAAATACGCCTTAAATAATAAAGTTAAGTCGGTGCATCATTCGAACGAAATGCACATGTTGCTCGAACGACATTGGCATCTCGCTTGAACGACTTTCAAAGTCGTTTGAACCTCTGAAAACAAGAGTTTGAGATTTACAAAACTCTAAACCATCTTTATCTCAAAATAAATGAAGTTTAAATCTTTAAAAACATTTTTTAATAAAAATAACATCCTAAAAATATTTTCTGAGTCCCAAAAACATTACGCATTTGTTGATGTAAAAAACTAGATTGCTCTAATTATTCAATCACAGATAAATAAATAAGACAAAGATTTTTAAAGTGGTTCGGCTAGGAATAAAGCCTACGTCCACTGTTATGTTATTGCTGAGTGTTTGCAGAATTCTTGATTACAAGTTCTCTCAAGAAATTTCGGTCCCCCTTTAAATGAGGATGATACAAGGTATTTATAGCCTTGAGGCTGTACATGAAAGGTTCGATACATTAAATGGTATACATGTGAAAGGGTAATACATTTAATGCAGCGTGCGCGTCAAGAATATAAGCATTCAATGAATATTTGAGTTGTTGATTATCTGGCAATTAATGATACGACCGAGGTGCAGCTCGGACCGCCATAATTGCTCGTTGATCTAGAGTACCTCAGAGCGCTAGAGTACCTCGGTGCGCTAGAGTTCCTCGGTGTATCCTCGTTGCTCGGAAAGAAGCAGGGTTGGTCGGGAAATGAACTTCCTCGCTGCTATCGTGCCACGTAGATTGACACGTGTCTTCGTATTACTCGTCCACATCAGCATATTAATTTTGGTATCAACAGAAGCCCCCAATGTTTCATATTTCGAACTTTGAGGAGTATGGAACATTCTTTCTCGGTATATGGCAATATTAAATGACTTTTCCTGGGTTTCAGGAACATCGTGTTCAAATTTCCTTCTCATTTCGCAGCTTCCGCCTTTTTTTTGAATTTTTTATAAGCGCTTCGATCTCCGTGCAGTTTTTGTCCTTTTAGCCGCCGGAAGTTCAGTAGTTTCTTTTTGGTAATCATTTCTTTCGCCGCTTCCCAATGCAAAGTATTTAAACTTCTTGGGTAATCATACCGTCTTCTACGTTTTCCAATTTTCTGCATTCAAGCTTTCTATTCTCTCCTTCTCTCTTGTGCGTTCAGCCTTGTTTTCGTTCGTTGTCAACATTCCTCCTTTCTTCCTGTAAGATCTTCTTCCTTTCTTCTGTATCTCTTTTATTCAATATGGTTTATATTGTAGAATCTGTTGAAAAATTTCGTTCTGATTTTTCCGTTCCTTCGTGGGTAACTCTAGAGGTTCTTTCTGAGCCTTTAGATTACTTTCGATTGGCTGAGGGACATTGGTTCCCCAGTCTTTTTGTTGCTGAATGTGGATTTTCTTTTCCACCAAACCCATTGTGTCTTGAGTTTTGTCAGTATTTCGATCTTGTCCCTGCAAAAATAGCCCCCAATTCATGGAGAATAATTAATGGGGTACACAAATTAAATCTAACTCATGGGACTCGTATTGGGATCCCTGAGATTATGTACTGCTATAAGTGGGCCACTCTAGATAATATTTATTACTTAAAAACTAGGTTTCTGAATAGGGCTCTTGTAGTTAACCTCCCTGACTCAAATAGAGATTATTTTGAACATGGGTTGGTTATAAAAAATTGGCAATATGCCCCTTTAGCTGGAAATGAAGTATACAACGGTCCCAGATGCCCCCCATATGGCAATGGGATAGGTTTATTTTTCATTTTATTTTACTTATGAAATTATGCTTTCATCATGTTTGACAAAATGTATGACTGATATCTCATTATGTATTTATTTGCAGTTGATAGCAAAAGAAGAACTCCAAAAGAATCAGAGGTTAATATCAAGCATCTGAAACTTATCTGGGGTTTGCACAAGAACATTGCAGACAAACACATCAGGTCTGCCTCATATCTGCTACAGTATAAGAGTTACACAACCTCTTATACTGCTCGTCCTGTTGAACCAGCTTCAACTCCAGAAGGTTCATCTTCAGATTCTCATCTTCCTTTAAGTCAAAGGATGGGTAAGAAAAGAGCTCCTCCTGCTCTCTTTGATGATGTTACTTCTGTTGTTGGGGCCAAGAAAAGCAAAGCTGATGTCCCAGAGGGGACTAAAAAGGTGGATGTTGGGTCTTCTAAAGCTACCGAGAAGCCCCCAATGGTTCCGAGCAAGAAAAATGCTCCTGTAGATGTAATTACAATCTCTCCGACCAAGACCTCTTTGGTTGAAGGTTCTGACCGCCCGTTGAAGAGATTGAGGAAATCATCCTTAGTTACTCCGGCTGAAACTGCCTCCTCCCTACCTGCTGGTGGTACTGATGTTCCAAACATCATTCTTCCAAGTTCTGCAATGAGCTCGGTCGTACCCGAGGTCCATGGTATTGATGAAAGAATTCCTAGGGATATGCTGACATCCTTAGCTGCTCGTCACCTTGCTTCAGTAAATTTCTCATACTTCTGGTTTTTCTTTCTTTCTCTGAAAGCTTGCATTTTGTATTGACTTTGCTATTTTTCTCATCTTTCAGTTGGTGAACTGTTTTAATAATATTGTGAAGAAGGATGAAGCTATTAAAGCTTCAAGCTCCTCGTCAGGTGTAGAGGATGCTCTGTTGGGTTTGACCCAGTCTTTAAAGGAATCTCGTCAACAGTATGTTGACGAAAAAGCTGTTTGGGAGAAGAAATTAGCTGTGGCTGAAGCTGAGAAGGTGAAAATGGCCGAAACCTCCAAGAATTTGGAGGAGAAAGTAAAAGGTTTAGAGGTTAAACATCAGGAATATGATGGACAGCTGAAAAAGGCAGAGGAAGAGTTATCTAACCTGCGAGATATCAAGGTCAAAAAAGAGGAATTAAATGTGAAGCTCTCCTCGAAGAAGTTGAGGAGAAAGGTCGCAATCAAGAAACATTTCAGTGCTGGTTGGGAGAAAGGATGGGATAAAGGGATTGCTGCAATGACATCCCAAGTCCAATATGGGAAGTTGAAATACTTCCACGATGGCTGGGTAGCTGCTCTGCAAGAGTTGAAGGTCCAAGACGATTCTGAGCTATTCCAACAACACCTCCCTGGTCCTCCTCCAGCAATTGTGGAAGAAGAAGAAGATGAGCCTGTCTCGGATGAATCTTCTATAGCTACGGGTGACCCAGTCTCTGCTTCTCAACCCTCTGTCAATGAGGACATTTCTTCCATGCCTCCTCCTGCCGAGAAGATTCCTGCTGATCAAACCGTTGTTACCACCGAGCAACCGAGCTCCTCGTCCCAGCCTCCCGAGAAAGTCTTGGGGGACAAGGAAAAGGTGTGAAGTTGTTCGGTATCATTTCTATATTTCATTACTTGTAATTGAACAATGTAACTTTTTGATGATCTAATAAAACACATCTTTGCTTCTCTTCATTGTTGATCCTATGTCTGCTTTTATTTAACTGCTGCTTTCTCTTCGTTATTAGTTTTTGGCCAGAATGGAATTGATATCTGCTCCTGATACTGAGTTGATGCGACAATGCAATGGATATTATAAAGCTGGTCATACAGACCTAAGTGTATCAGAGATTGTTGACATTCTTGGTCACGATGCCTCAGAACAAGCAGTTGAGGCTTACCGGTACCTGAAAGATTTACTTGATAGATCTGTGGCCAACAATGTGGCATACTACGAGTTGATCGAGGAACTTCATGGTTCCATAGAGGATCTCCAAGGTCAGCACAATGAATCAATGGCTTTGTTACACAAAAATTATGAAAATAGATACCAACAACTTTCTTCTGAAACAGGCCATAAGAAGATCATTGCTGGATATGATATTAGGGAAAGGACCCTAAAAGGTGAAGTTGAAGCTTGCAGGCAGATTGCCGAGATCCTGGAACAAGAAAATAATAATTTACAGAAAAAATTGGCTCAATATGAATCTGCAGCGTCATCTTCCGCTGCTCTAGTGCCCGTTACTGATGAAGGTTTCTCTTTCTTAGAGGTCGAAAATGCCAAATTAAGGCAAGAACTGGATGATTTAAGAAGATCTGTTGTTTCTGGGACTGCTCGTGGACGAGGAAGAGGTTCTCGGGGGCGAGGAAGAGCTGCTCAAAATGTTGCCAAGGAGCAAAGTTCTCCAGTCGCTTCTCGGAGCCGATCAAGAGTTCTTAGTCGCAATGTTGAAGAGGCTCGTACCCAATCTACTTTGGAAACTCAAGCATTCCAATTAAACATCAAAGATCGAGCTCTATCAGAAATGTCCAAGAAAAATCTATCCTTGGAGGATCAACTTACTGCAACGAAGTCTTCTCTACATACTAAGGATCTCTTTGCCAAAAACCTTCTCGAACAGTTGGATAGATTAACCTTTCAATTTCATAAGCAACCCAGGGAATTCTGGATGGCAGGATATAATGAAGCTCTTGTTCACTTGGATGCTCGCATTGAACATGCCAACAATGAAGGTTATAAGCAAGGGTGGTTGAACGCACTGGGCGTGTTAAAATTAGAGTGAGGGCATTTTTTATGGGATTATCATGCTCCAGGATTACTAGACTTGCCTGTGCCACCTTTCAAATTGGATATGGCTTGGATCCCAGCTCGTTCCATTCCTCGTAGCCTAATTTCAAAATACCTCGGTGATTATAGCCTTCACTCCCAAATCGAAGTATCTCGTCCAGAGCATCTAATGGATACACCTTCAATAATGAATGTCAGAATGCTGAAGGACTTGAACTTTATTAATTCTCCTCTTTGCTTGGAAGATCCTCCTGCTGGCGAAGAGCCTGTCACAAAAGCAAAGGGCAAGAAACCAATAGAATAGGAATCTTAATGTAATAGTTAGCACATACATGTAATATGTAACTTATTTTATTTTTAATGAAAGACTTCATTTTTGTTTGTAAATCTGTATTGGTATTATCTCGTGTTTATCAAACACTTTACACTTATGCATATGTATCTGTTAAAAAGATAACAATAATATTGTTCATTGGGCAACTTAATAAAAAGTTACAAGTATCAAGGTTGTCCAATCACTTAATAATACAGTAATGAGTATAAATTGTTCAAACTGTTTCCAACCAACCAAGGTGGATAAATAATGTTTGTCGGCCAACTACAGTTGATGGATTTTCATCCCTGACCAACCATACTTGTGTCCGACCAACTAAGGTCAATAATTTGTCCTCGTCGACCAACTATAGGTAGTGGGTCTTTATCCCCGACCAACTATACTTGGTGTATTTTGTTTTTCCTAACCAAAGGAGTATTTTTTGGCTCCTTAGAGCGCTTTTTGGCTCCTTAGAGCGCCTCCTAACCAAAGGAGTATTTTTGGCTCCTTAGAGCACTTTTTGGCTCCTTAGAGCGCCTCCTAACCAAAGGAGTATTTTTTGGCTCTTTAGAGCACTTTTTGGCTCCTTAGAGCACTTTTTGGCTCCTTAGAGCGCCTCCTAACCAAAGGAGTATTTTTTGTCTCCTTAGAGCACTTTTTGGCTCCTTAGAGCTTTTGGCTCCTTAGAGCGCTTTTTGTGTGCATAGTGTATTACACTAGTATTCCACGAAAAACTTTCAACCAGAAAGAAAATGGCGAAACATCCTCGCTTTATTCATAATGAAGGGAATGCTTTACATTTTACATTACTGATAATACTTGCGTAGGTGTTCAGCATTCCACGCATTCTTAAATTCTTCTCCTTCTAGAGTTGCTATTCTGTAAGTTCCTGGACGAACAACCTCTGTAACTCGGTAAGGTCCATGCCAGTTTGCTTCCAATTTATTTTGCTTCTGAATGACTTTCTTTAGCACATAATCCCCTTCTTTTAATTCACATTTCTTCACCCTTTTGTTGTAAAACAGAGTTGTACGTTGTTGGTAAGCAGCATTCCTAATGGCTGCCTCTTCTCTAACCTCCTCGAGCATATCCAAATCCAATCTTCTCATCAAATCGCTGACCGGGGAATTAAAATTCAGTACTCTATGCGTTGGGAGACCCAACTCGGCAGGTATCACAGCCTCACTTCCAAATGCTAGCATATATGGTGATTCTCCAGTTGCTACTCGGGGAGTTGTTCGGTAAGCCCATAGTACTGATTGGAGCTCATTGATCCAATTTGCTTCAGCTTCACTTAACCTCTTCTTCAAAACATTTAGTAATGTTCTGTTTGTCACCTCAGTCTGTCCATTGCTTTGGGGATGGTCTGGTGCTGAATGATACTTCAAAATGTTCGACTGATGACAATAGGCAGCAAATTCTTCATTATCGAATTGTGTTCCATGGTCTGTGATGAAAGCACGGGGGAGACCATATCGACAAATGATGTTCTTCCAAATGAACTGATATACCTTTTCATACGTCATATCAATTAGTGGTTCAGCTTCTACCCACTTAGTAAAATAATCTACTGCCACGACGAGATACTTGAACCTTCCTCGGGTCGTCGGCAGTGGTCCAACCAGATCAACCCCCCACATGGAAAATGGCCAAGGTGAAGTTATGGGTGTCAACAATGCTTGTGGAGTTCTTCGGATGGAGGAAAAATGTTGGCACTTGTCACACTTCTTAGCATAGGCTATACAATCAGCCCTCATCGTCGGCCAGTAATATCCCTGTGTCATTACCCTTTGCAAAAGTGTCCGACCTGCTACATGAGCTCCACAAGATCCTTCATGGATTTCTTCAATCAATTCTTTGACTTCTGATGGATGCACACATCTCTGTAAACCTGCCATAAATCCTCGTCTATACAAAACACCATTAATTAACACATATCGAGCAACTTTATACTTCAATTTCTTGGCAGCTAGTTTGTCCTCCGGTAATTCTCCTTCTTCAATGTATGCCCTGATAGGATCCATCCAAGATGGTCCCAAATCAAGGGTAATTATATTTACCATCAGATCTTCTTCTATACTCCGATTTTCTAATACTTCAATTGGTATCGTTCTTCGCAGCTCGGTGCGCGTAGCTGACGCTAATCGGGCCAATGCGTCTGCTCTAGCATTCTCCATCCTCGGTATTCTCACCAATTGAATAGCATCAAATTCTGCCAATAACTCCATCGCCTTTTCATGGTACTTCACCATTAATTCTCCCTTAACTGCATATACTCCCATCATTTGATTCACAATTAATTGAGAATCACTGAAAACAATTATTTGCCGTGCCTCCATAATTTTCGCCAAATGAAAACCTGCTATCATAGCCTCATACTCAGCCTCATTATTGGAGGCTTTGAATTGGAATCTCAAGGCATACTCCATGTCAATATCATCTGGGGTGTTTAAAACAATTCCTGCTCCACAACCAGCTGTGCACGATGATCCATCTACATATAATTTCCATGTAGGTACCTCGTCTTCAAATTTCTTGTCCGTCAGAGTTCCTCGGTAAAATATCTGCTGTTTTATTTCATCATCCCCGGGTATCCTTCGTTCCTCGTCTGTCAGCTGTTCGCGCCCTTTTACCAACCGTAGTTGGTCTGGGTATGATGATTTTTCTACATCCACAAGTCCTTTTACCAACCTTGGTTGGTCTGGATCTGTGTCTGTTGATCCTGTATCGTCCACAGGTAGGTCAGCAAGTACCTTTTGTTCCTCGGGGGTATCAGGGTATGTGAACTCTGCTATAAAATCTGCTACAGCTTGCCCTTTTAAGGATGATCTGGGTTCATACACAATATCATATTCACCAAGTTCTATCGCCCAATACATCAGTCTTCCTGATTTTTCCGGCTTATGGAGGGCTTGTCTTAGCGGCATGTCGGTGTACACAATGATGGTATGGGCCTGGAAATATGGCCTCATTCTTCTACTTGCTTCGATTAGTGCCAGTGCCAATTTTTCTAGCTTTGGGTACCTGATTTCGGCACCTCGGAAAGCTTTACTTGTGTAGTAGATAGGTTTCTGAACTCCATTCTCCAACCTGATCAATGCAGAGCTGACTGCATTCTCTGATACGGCCAGATACAAGTACAATCTCTCTCCGGTTATTGGCCTGGACAACAATGGTGGTGCTCCCAAATATTTCTTCAAGTCTTGAAAAGCCTTTTCACATTCGTCAGTCCACTCAAAACTTTTTCGCAGTGTTTTGAAGAATGGGAGACATTTATCAGTTGCTCGGGATACAAATCTGTTGAGCGCTGCAACTCGTCCTGTAAGACTCTATACTTCTTTCCTCGTCGTTGGGGATCGCAGCCCTAAAAGAGCTTTAATCTTTTCTGGATTTGCCTCAATACCTCGTTGATTGACGATGTATCCGAGAAACATTCCTTCTCGTACTCCAAAGGTACACTTCGTCGGGTTGAGCTTCATTTGGTATTTATCCAGTTGATCAAAGGTCTGGCCTAAGTCAACTAGATGATCAGTAGCTCTCTTGCTTTTGGTGAGCATATCGTCGATATAGACTTCCATATTGCAACTGATTTGTTCGGCAAAAACCTTGTTCATCAGCCGCTGATATGTTGCACCTGCATTTTTTAAACCAAAAGGCATAACATTATAACAATAAGTTCCCCTTGGGGTAATAAAAGAAGTACTTTCCCTGTCTTCAGGCTTCATTTTGATCTGATTGTAGCCAGAATATGCATCCATAAAGCTGAGTAGCTCATGTCCCGAGGTAGCATCCACTAGTTGATCAATTCTGGGCAATGGAAAATGATCTTTTGGGCATGCCTTGTTAAGATCAGTGAAATCAACACACATTCTCCATTTGTTGTTCTTCTTCTTTACCATCACCACATTCGCCAACCAATCTGGATATTTCACATCTTCAATGAATTGGGCTTTCTGGAGTTTCTCGACCTCCTCTTGTATGGCCTGGTTCTTCTCGGGACTAAACACTCTTCTTCTCTGCTTCACAGGCTTGATCTCCTTATTCACATTGAGCTCATGACATAAGAAGTTTGGATCTATTCCTGGCATGTCTTCATGACTCCAAGCAAAAGTATTCTTCCTGTTTCTCAAGAAAGTTATCAACTCCTGTATTATTGAAACATCCAACGACGATCCTATCTGGGTTACTCGTTCAGGATGCTCGTCGTCCAGAATAACATTTTCTGTAGATTCCACCACCTGCCCTTTTACGAGTTGAGATTCATCTCTAGGGTCAAGAGTTTCAATTTCTGTACCTTCCTCCACTTGGTAAGTAGTAGTCTTTTTCCTTGACTCTTCAAGTTCCTCTTGCTCGGCAGACGAATAATAGCATTCTCGAGCTACTTTTTGATCACCTTTCATAATTTCGACTCCAAAATTCGTTGGGAATTTCAAACACTGATGTACTGTAGATGGAACTGCCTCGAACTTCTTCAATCCAACTCTTCCCATGATGATGTTGTAGGTTGACTGCACATTCTTATCCATCACAAAGAAGCGTATTCTTTCTGTTCGACAAGTAGGCCAAGTTCCGATGAGTATATCCAACTTGATCGTCCCAAGTGGAAAAACTTTCTCGCCAGCAAAACCCAAAAGGGGTCTATGATAAGGTTCCAATTGAGATAATTTTAAATTCAAGCTATCAAAGCATGAATAGTACATGATGTCTGCCGAACTACCATTGTCTACTAACACCCTTGAAATGACCACATCCTTCATCCTCATTTTGATCACCAAAGGATCATCATGAGGGTAAAGAACACCTGCCAGGTCATTTTTTGAAAAACCAATCACTAGCTTCTCTTTGTTTACCTTCCTCGGACGATCATCCTCGGCCAGATTTATTCGTTGAATATATGAACAAGCTTGAGCCTCTCCGAGGTAAGCTTTTCTTTCTGCAGTAAGGTCTCCTCCTCCTACATCTCCTCCTGTAATAACATTACAATCAAATGACCCAAAACGAATGGAAAATACCTCTCGTTCAGGTTGCCTTGGCTTCTTGGGAAGATCAGGGTCATCATCTGGATCATCTTCATGATCCCTCTTCTTTTTCTCCTCTGCACGACGAGGAGATCTAGATCTCTCTCTAGTTCTGTCATCATTCTTCCTTTCACCTCTACGATCTACATACTTTGACAACTTTCCTCTTCGAATGAGTGTTTCAATCTCGTTCTGAAGGGCTATGCAATTTTTGGTCATATGGCCATGATCTTTGTGAAACTCGCAATATTTGGCCTTATTCCTCAGATCGGGATTTGTCTTCAGTTTCTCTGGCCACTTGATTTCCTCGCTATTCTTGATTTCTTCCAAAACATGATTAATACCCATTTTCAATGGGGTATAATTATCGTACTTCTTTAGGACTTCCAACGTTGTCCTATTATTCCTGTAATGCTTGTCACCACTATTACCTTTCTGATCTTTCTTCTTAGACTTGTCGACCTCCACTTTTACTTCTTTATCCATATTCTTCTTCGCAGCCATAGCCTCCTCGGCATTCATAATTTTGGCTGCTTTTGCCATCAACTCGGACATATTTTTAGGTGGATCTTTGGCCAAGGTGTAGTACAGCTTATTAGGCAGCAAACCACTCATCAAAGCAGTGATTGCTGTCTTTTCTTCGTAATCTACGACTTCCAACTTCTCGTTATTAAAACGAGGTATGTAGTCTCTAGTACTTTCACCTGATTTTTGTCTAGCACTTAACAAATGTGCTACTCGCTTTATCGGCTTCGCCCCAAAACAAAAATTCCCAATGAACAACTCGGCTAATTGAATAAAAGTTGAAATCTTACCCCGAGGAAGATTGTTATACCATATCTGTGCAGATCCGGTAAGAGTTCCCGAGAATGCTCTACACCTCATCTCGTCGGGGACGGCATATATGTCGGCGGCAGCTTGGTATTGTTCTATATGAAGTACAGGATCTGTCTTTCCATCATACTTGGGGGTCACCACAGGTGCTTTGAATTTCGATGGTGTAGGAAAATCCACAATGGCTTGCACAAAAGGTGTCCCTTGAACAAAAGTTCTCTGTAAGGGGTTTCTTGCCTTGGCCATTTCGCCCAGTCTATCCTCCAACCGCTGAATGGAACCTTTCCATGCTTCATTTCCTTCCTCAGGCCGCTTAGTCCGAGCAACTGATTGTTCTGACGTAGCTTCCTGAGATTTATCTCGACGAGTAGCTGGTCGTGATTGTGCTGATCCTTCTCTCAAACCTGATGGTGGCCGAAAACTTCTCGATGGATCTCTAGGTGGACTCATATTCCTCCTTGGTCCTAATCGACTGAAAGGAGATGCCCTGCTTAATCTTTCCAAAGCGCTGGTTCTCTCCGGAGAGAGAGATATAGGTTGATTTGTATCCGTAGCCCGTATCGATGAAGTTCGCCCAGGTTGATAAGAAGAATCATTAGATTCCCCATTGCCATATGACGCAGTACGTTTGGATCGTGATTGCCCACGATCACTCCGTTGTCCTGAATAGGTAGGTGCACCGCCTTGAAGAGTTTGAATGAGTTGCCTCATAGATTCTTGCATGGCGGTTTGTCCTTGAGCCAGATTTGTCATAATTCCAGCCAGATCTGGAGTTGCAGATGGATTTGGAGGATTTCCAGCATTTCCATCATTTCGATTACTGGATTCTGGATTATCTGCCATTGATAACAAATGATTTTTGGTGAAAAACGATTGCAACAGTCGTTTCCCACAGACGGCGCCAATCTGTTGATGTAAAAAACTAGATTGCTCTAATTATTCAATCACAGATAAATAAATAAGACAAAGATTTTTAAAGTGGTTCGGCTAGGAATAAAGCCTACGTCCACTGTTATGTTATTGCTGAGTGTTTGCAGAATTCTTGATTACAAGTTCTCTCAAGAAATTCCGGTCCCCCTTTGAATGAGGATGATACAAGGTATTTATAGCCTTGAGGCTGTACATGAAAGGTTCGATACATTAAATGGTATACATGTGAAAGGGTAATACATTTAATGCAGCGTGCGCATCAAGAATATAAGCATTCAATGAATATTTGAGCTGTTGATTATCTGGCAATTAATGATACGACCGAGGTGCAGCAGCTCGGACCTCCATAGTTGCTCGTTGATCTAGAGTACCTCGGTGCGCTAGAGTTCCTCGGTGCGCTAGAGTTCCTCGGTGTATCCTCGTTGCTCGGTTAGAAGCAGGGTTGGTCGGGAAATGAACTTCCTCGCTGCTATCGTGCCACGTAGATTGACACGTGTCTTCGTATTACTCGTCCACATCAGCATATTAATTTTGGTATCAACAGCATTCATACATGAGTGATATCGAAATGCAATGAAGACGTGAAACGTGCACCAAAATAATCTTGGAATAATTTATCTTTGAAGCCTGGCCGTAGTGTCTTCAATAAACTTTATGTCATAGACTGTGTGGGATCGTGACAATAAAAATATATCTATGACTCAAAAATAATATTTTGTTCCGGGAATAAGTCAAATACTACAATGGACTCAATTGGAAATTTTGTCCTTACAAAAATTGGGCATACATCCCAGGTTCTAGTGTTGTTCGTTTCAGACTTGAGCATGGGGATTTTCCTTATTCAAACATGGAATATGAGTCTACTGGAGTGGTATTTGAAGGATTGGTCTCATGAATCGATTATATTCGTGGAAAATATGCCAATCGTTTGTCCTAGGTGGGTTGTCTTGCACCATTCGGTTCAACAATCTGACATTAAGCAAGAATAACAGTGCTATGGTGCATCTCGCCTCACGTTGGAACTATAAATTCCAAACCTTCATGGAATCTTAGGGAGAGTTCACCGTAACCTTGGAGGACGTTTGTGAACTTCTAGGGTTAGATGCTACGGGTAATGAGGCCTTCTATGAAGAAGCTATTTCGAAGGAGGAGTAAGCCGCAAGAAAAAACTTGGAGTAGGTTTGCAAGAAGTGCAGCGTACACTCGAACAAGTGTACTTTCACTGAACTCATTTGTTAAATCTATTTTGTGGAGGAAAATTCCGCTACTAAAGTGAGAGGACTGGCCAAGAATAATCCCAAAGGTAAGAAAGTTGCTGACTTACCTCCTACTGGTGAAGGTTTTGTGAATAACCTTGAGTTGCCTTCTTACATTCTAGTAGTTCTTTTAAGAATTTTCTTACCTGGGAAGTCTCATGACTGCCCAAGGAGGGATTTAATCAACCTAACCATTTGGATGTCCTTAGGCATCACGATACCTTTGGCCACTATAACCCTCAGCTCTCTTTACACTTGTCTTGATTGAACATATGCAGATTCCGGCAGGTGCCTTGGGTACTTTGATGTTTCTAATTATGCCAACCATATGATCCTCACAACTTTCCTTTATGCTAGGTTTCCATCTTTCGCCCCTAATGCCTTGTTACCTGTCTCTTATCCCGTAAAGATCCCCTTATATGTGCTCTTGGAGTTGCAAATAAAGCAAGAAGCCTTTCATCACTCTAATTGACAATATCGCCATTAACCATTTTTACTCGAATAAGTTTTTCACTGAGTCTCCTTGATTGGTTGATGAGGTCGATGAGGATTCTGCTCGCAGTAGCCCTTCTACAGGTGTTCTCTTAGTTTTAACTCTCTTTTATCTTCCCTCCTTTACTGAATAAGAATCCTTTTATTCCTTTTATTCTCCACATCATGTATCCTCTCAGTTTGGCGATGACCAAGGGGTGCCCCTACTAAACCACATCTAATTGGAGAGACCCACTAACTTTTCCCTTGCTTGTGGGAATTTCTTAACAAGTGTTATGATAGAACTTTCGTGCCAATATAGGGGAAAATTAGTGATCCCCTCAAAAAAGGCTAGGGGTAATAGATCAACCATGTTTCTCACTGTATTCTGACCGACCTAACTCGCTCAGTTCTAGAAGGTCATTTTACGCCAGCCTTCTTACCTAGGTGTGGAGAGATTTCCTCCGACGAAGCTTGGGTTAAAAGGTTGTTCGATTGATTATTTGTCTCTTAACCTAAGAAGAGTTAACAGTAGCATGCCCATCGAGTTACCTCCTTTGGTGCCAGTTGAACAAGCTAATTTGAAGAAAAATAAAGGAGCCTCAAGCTCCCAACTATTTGAAGAGGCTGAGGATGCCCATATGGCCTCTCATCCTGACCTTGGTGATGAAACACCCTTAGGTCCTTCAGTTGGAGCAGCTTTGCAACCTAAATAGAAGAAGCAACAAAATAAAAAAGCCTCTACTGTTAGTCATTTAGCAGTTGTGTCTCCTAAAAAAGAGGTTGATCCTTCGATCAAGTGACACGGGTCTTTGACAACCTTATAAGTAGGTATGATCATGGTGTTATGACTGCTCGGGCATTCATTGAGGAGCAAATGTCCTCCAAAGATCTTTCTTTTAGTCCTATAGTTGGTTCAAGCATCCATAAGAGATGTAGATAGAAGGTGGAGACCTTTCGTATGACAGCAAGTGACACTGAGGAGGAGGAGGAGGAGGAGGAGGAGGAGGATGAAGTTAAGGACAGGCCCATAATGCATCAATTTTGCAGATTGTGAAAGATGTTTAGTTCGGAGAAACCTACTTCTCCTCCTCAAGATTATACCATTTTGGATGATTTTATTGATCAAAATGTACTAGTACCACTGACTTGTGTTTTTTTTCATGGTTATTCGCATTTCCTTGCCCCTCCCCCCCCCCCCCCTCTTTTATTCTCTTATGCTTTGTTTATGGTACTCAGATTAATGCTTATGTGGACACTCTTGGGATAGAACATGAGCAGCAGGTAGAGCAGACACAACAACAAACTCCCTCTCATTATCAAACCCAGCAAACCTTTCTCTCACCACATCAACATTCAAAAAAAATACCCCCATCCTTAGAACAGGTTCAACCACATCAATACCAATCCCCCGTGGGACCATCAACTGCCACGAAAGACCCAGAGGTAATGGTTTATTCCCCCTTCGGGGAAGGAGGTGGTTTTTTCTGAGTGGGTCCATAAGTAAAGGATATACTCCTGACTCTTCTTTCTTATGCGATCAGGCTACTATTGCTCGTGTTGAGCTGGAGCTAGGGGAGGATGAAGTCAAGCAGCCTCTATCGGCCGAACCAGTTACCTCTGTTAGACCTGTAACTGAGTTTGAGGTATACATAGCTTATCTTACAAAGGTTTACAATATATTTCTATTTTTATTTGACCCAGCCTTTCTCTTGATTGTAGTTTATTCCCCCTTCTGTACCTGAGGAGGCTATTTCTGGTTAAGATGTTCCTCAGCCAACTCCTCATGCAATTTCAATCAATACCTGTAGAGCTTTAATACTAGCGCTCACAATGAATGAGCAGATATTTGTGAATCTTTTGGGCCTTCTATCTTAGAGGGTGGGACTGCTGGTGGTGTTAATAACATTGAGGTTGAGGAAGGTCTTGCCACTGGACCTGCTATTGAGGAGTCAGTCCCTGCAGTTTCTCTTCAAGCAGAGGTATATCTCTTTTATTTCACCTATTTGAGTTTTTTTGTGAGAGAAAAAAGAGTTCCAAAATTTTATCCAAGTATGAATGTCCGAACAACCATTTGTGTTTACCATAGTGCACTTTGAAATTTTTCATTAATCATGACCAAGTGTACATGTTCGAGCAGCCATTTGGTGATTACCATGGTACACTTAGACGTAGCGACCATTTGGTCAAGAACTGTGTCAATTTTTCTTGTCCGAGAAACCATTGGTTCTTATCATAGTACACTGGGACTTTTGCGACCATTTGGTCAAGAACTGTGCCGAGTGTACTTGTCCAAGCAACCATTGGTGCTTATCATAGTACACTGGGACTTTTATGCCCATTTAGTCAAGAAATTTATAGAGTGTACTTGTCCGAGCAACCATTGGTGCTTATCATAGTACAGTTAGACTTTTTCGACCATTTGGTTAAGAAATTTGTCAACTTGTCTGAGCAACCATTAGTACTTATCATATTACACTCAGACTTTTGCGACCATTTGATCAAGAAATTTGTTGAGTGTTCATGTACGAGCAATCATTAGTGCTTAGCATAGTATACTGGCACTTTTGTAACTATTTGGTCAAGAAATTTGTGTAATACCCCGTATTTTTATGGCTTTTATTTATGAGATTAGTTAAATGAAATTGCTTTTAATTATGGGATTAATTAAATTAATTTGGGATAATTAATTGGAAATTAATTCAGATTTAAATAACTAGCGAGACGACAGTTAGTATTTGATTATGATGATAATGTTATATATTACTGAGTGATTATGGTAATACGTGATTATTGAATTTATTAAAATTATAGTGAGTTAAAAATACGGCAGTTTCGATAATTAAGTTGGGATGCGCGTGTCAGTCGTGTTAAAATCCAATTTAATGGATTTAAAAGTAATTCATTTCTATGTCATTTGTATGATCATTTTGAGTGCACCAACGTGTCCGGAAGGGTCGAGATAGTCAGAAAACACAACCGGGAGTTTAGTTTGGGTCCCGGGCACTTTTAGGCCTAACCGGCAACCCGGGAGGGTATTTTAGTCATTCCTATTTTTTTGGTGAATAGTGACCTACGAAATTCAGGTTTTATTTATCAGCCAACACTTGCGGTTATTAGGGACATTATTTGTTAAACACAAGAGAGAGTAACGTGAGAAGAAAGAAAGGGTTTCAGGAGAACTCCAAGGGTTTCCAAGGCAAAACAACCACCACACACCACCACCATCACTGGATTTGTGACCGGAAGGAGAGGGAGAACCAACCAATACCGTCATCAATGGATCAGAACTTCTAAACAGAGGCAAGTGATTTATCTTGCAAAGATTCAAAGCATATATTTTACATGATAGTGTAGATTTGAAGATTCATCATGAACAATGAAATAAATTATGAAATGGGAGAATTAAATAATGAATCTGAGTAGGTTTCATGTAGTTAAAACTTTTGGCCGTATATTAGATACGAAATCATGCTTCATGTATAGGGATGTACGAAATTTAATCAGGATTTATGATGTTCTTGAAGAAATTTGGAAGAACTAGGTTTAGAGGAATAATTATGACTTTTGATCCAAGAAACTGTTCATTGAGGATGATTTAATGATTCTAATAACGTTAGAAATTATGTAAAAATTTTGGTATGATGATTAGTATACTTGGTTGGGAGTTTGGTACCTTGTAATGAATAATGAGAGGTGTAAAAAGAGGAAACTCGTAACTGTTTAAGGAAATTCTAGGCAAATACCTACTTGATCGATCGATCGACTCAAGAATGTCGATCGATTGACCCCTTTTCTTCGATCGATCGACCTCTTCTGATTTTTGGTAATTGTTTTCCTTTAAGGTTTAATGAAAATCCCAAAGCCGATAATGATTCTTAGGATGATTAATATAATATTGTGGGACTTAGTTAAGGTCAATAGGGTCTTAGTTATTACCCGAAAAATGTTATAACTAATGGGATCGAGCTTTATACTTTCGAGTATTACTGAGTGAGGTACGGTTAGAAATTTCATAAAATTGGGATTTAAAGTGGAGGAGTGTTAATTTAAGGTTAGGACCAGTATAAGAGAGACTTGAAATTACTGAGATAACCTTAGAGACTAGTGGGAGATTTAATAACCTTATGAGGTAGGTTTAAGTATTAAGACTTATACGACGAGAGTTGTTGCGCTAAACATATTACGTGAAATATTCGGGATGACACTATGATACGTATGAGACTTAAGATATAGGGCTGGTGGATACCTATATTAATGTGATGATTACCTAAGTTGTGTGATTAATTAGTACTGGATTATTGTATGTAAGACATACCTACCATACTTGCTATCACGGGAGGTTAATTTTTGAAAAAGGGCCATCTTATCTTTGTGTGGCTTCAGGGGGGATTTAGATTGGTACCTTAAGGACATAGGACTGTGAATGACTTATTTGTGAGTTGATAAGTCAGCTGACCATGGGAGCATAGGTATGTGCGTGACCTATGGGTATGTGCACTATGTTCGCCTCCAATATGTGTGATTTGTATTGAGACAGTTCCTGAGTGACTCGGAACGTGTGATACTTACGTACGTGATGTACATAGATTTGATAGCAAATTATACGTGCACCCCAGCTTAGCCTAGGGGTGCCATATATGTATATATGTACTGAGAGTGATTTATATATGTACTTGTGACTGGTTCATTGTTGCTTAGTAGATGTGAATAATTAAGATATTTGAATGGGCTAAGAATGTGAGAATTTAATTAACACTTGAGATAAGTAATTTAATGACTGTGAATATGGGATATAAATATGACTTGTTTGGGTGTTACGAGTAGATACCCTATGTTAGAATGCAAAAGCATGAGTGGTACAGACTAGTTAGTTAGCGGCATGACTAGGATGGGTTAAGGGTATACGTTAGGCGTGCACATTAGTTGAGGGGTGATAAACTCATGTGAGAGTACGCAGCTAACATGTTTAATATATGTGTTGTTAAATATTGTAATTTAAACACTTGCTATATTTTTAAACTGTTTTCACCTCAGGATCTGACCCATTTGCTTTCAAATCCACTTTCCTTGTAAAACCTTTTTAGGTGCCCAGCCACAGGGACTCCAAGCATAGGAGTTCCATTACATTGATGTGCTGTAGTTGTTGTGGAAGTTACAAGATCTCGATATTAGACGCCTCCACATTCTGCATTTGATTCTATTCTGGGGCAATCATCAGTTAGGGCCTGTCACCCCTTCCTTTTGAGAGATAGCATTCTCAGACTTTCAGTTTCATTACAGTTTTGGATTTATTTATTTATTCAGACTTTGTATTGGGATTTATTCAGTATTTGGATTAACCAGGGGAGTGTTACTCTAGACTCATTTTATTTATTCCATTATTATTCTATTTTAATTGTGATGTGGATGTGGTATAGTTAGCTTATAATTTAATTGGATGCATGTTAATTTAATTTAATAAAATTTGGCAACTCACTTTTTAAATATTAGGTGGCTAGTAATTGTTTAAAAATATTTTCAACGGTGATGCTATGAACTGAACCAACTTGACATTTTGTATTAATTCGAATAAAGGAGTATCTACCCGGTATTTAATTAGTCGGGGTGTCACAATTTGGTTATCATGTTTTCTTTAAAAAACAATATTGATCTTTTAGGTTATGCCTAATCGTCTTGACCCACTAGTTGTGGAGCCTATTTTTTCTACAAGTCGGGTGGCACTTGAGGATGTTCAAAAGAAGGCAGGTGTTAGCCCTGCCATTGTTGATGCTCCTTAGAATCAGCCTGCCATTCTTATGGCTGGTAAAAATATTGAAGTCTAATCTCTCGCGGCTAATCCTCTCCAAGAAGAAGAAGATAGGGCTTCGAACATCATGTTGCCCTCAGCTAGTGGTAGTGCCTACAATATTCATCCCCCTGAGGCATCTCCAATAGACCTAGTTAGGCAAGCTATGAGAGATCTTCCCCATATCCTCTCAAATTTTCATCGAAATCTTTTAAAGAGGCTGGTTGACCTTCATCCTTCCTCTTTTGGGCCTCATTGTATTTAAGTCATTCCTGTCATGATGGCTTACAGGTTACTCAGGTTTGCCACAGTACCGAGTGAGATTTTTTATTACCATTTTGCAGTCTCTTACCTCTTCTAAGATTAAAGAGTTGTTGGGAAAGATTCATGTCTTGATGAATGATGGCTTTACCCTGACGTGGTTGATCGAGATCTTGAGGACTTTCAAGAGAGCTTACTTGCATTTTATGCGAGACTTCAAGCCAGTACGAGGAATCAAGTTGTTGTGGCTGAGGAGATGACTGGTCTTCGTTCGGAGATCATTAAAGCAGAGGAAAAATTTATAGCCATGCAAAAAGCTTTAGCCCAAGATGATACGGAGTTAGAAAAGCTTCAGTAGGACATAGAGGAGTATGAGAGAGAGATGGCTGAGCTCACGAATAAGCAGGCTGAGCTAGCCTCTGATCTCCCAGGCCCCATCACAGGCTAACTAATTATGCCAACCTATGGCTTATTGTAGATGATCCTAGCATTATTTAGGATCATTTTCCTTCTTTTTTTTTGTTTCTCCTTGTATTCTAAGGCAGTATTTCCTCTTACAACTTTGTTAATGTTTGAATAAACTATTGATTCTGACTTTTTTATTGTGCCATTTACTTATGACTATTCACAGTAAGAAAAAAAAATGCCTTTAATGGATTATCATATAACTTCATTACCTACAAACAGTACATTCATGCTTGGGTTGCGTGAGAATAGCCTCTCGACTAACCATTATAAATGTAAACTTTTCTTATCCTTATAAGCAAAAAGGAAATAAAAAACAAAACATCTAAGACATGATAAATTTTAAACCATTTGTTGTTGAGCTTGAATGTTACATCATCTTCAATTTTTGAGATCTTACAGTAACTTGATTCATGTGCCTTGCGCACTATGCAGGGGCCTTCCCAACTGGCTTCAAACTTTGGCAGTGAAAGACCATGTATGTGTCTTATGCAAGCTTTTAGTACCAAATCCCATTTTTTGAACCTTCATGGTTTCACCATTTGATCATATGACCTGGAGAGCTGCTTCCTATACACTTGGAAAAGTTTCCTCGCATTGTCCCTATGCTCATCTAGGACTTCTAGCTGCACATGCCTTCTTTGAGGGAGCATCACACTTCATAAGTTATATCGGGTAGAAGGTATTTCTAGCTCAACTGGAAGGATAGCCTCAGTGCCGAACACTAAGGAGAAAGGAGTATAACCAATAGGTTTTCTTTTAGTTGTTCTTAGACCCATAGAACTTCTGGTATCTTATCGTCCCATGTTCCAGGAGAATCCTCCAATATTTTTGTTAAAATGTTCACCAAGGTCTTATTGGTAGCTTTTGCTTGCCCATTGCACTTAGGGTAGGCCACAGTGTACTTGTGGTAGTTGATAGAGTACTTATCTATAAACAGCCTTACCTCACTATTATAAAGGGAGTTTTATTGTCAAAAAGGAAGACTTTTGGAATGCCAAATCAGCAGATAATGTAATCCTTCATGAATCGAGCTACCACACCTAATGTGTCCTTCTTGAGAGGTATTGCTTCTTCCCACTTTGTAAAGTATTCGATGGCAACCAAGATCTAAATTTTTTCCCTAGAATAAGGATTAATGGCCCCTACGAGGTCAAATTCCCAATTGTGAAAAGGGAATGGATTAAAAAGTGAGTGTAGGTCCACCGAAGAAGTGTGGATCATATTGCCATGGAGTTAGTATGCCCTGCATTTTGAACGAACACGGCGGATTTCTTTTCTATGGTTGGCCAATAATACCCTAAGGTCATTAGTTAGTCATAAAGTTTTGCTCCTTCGATGTGATCTAGCTCGTGGGCCTGCTTTAGTAACTCCTCTGCTTATTCTAACTTGATGCATCGTAGAGGTCTATTATGATAACCTCTTTAATACATTTGGTCATTCTGTGTATAGTACCTAGAGATCCTTCTTTTAAGCCTTGTAGTATCATCTTTATCTGCTGGAATCACTCCTTCTACTAGCATGTCAATATAAGGTTGTCTCTAATCAGGTGGTTGCTTAATAAAATTGCATTCAGCCGACTGGTAACACAACTAACACTTATCACAACCTCATTACAATGCCGCATCATCTTGTCTCATTGTGGTCCAAAAGCAACCTGTTATTTGGATTCTCCAATAGAAAGGGATCTCGGTGGTTTCACAATTATCTTAGTGGGATTCTTTCAATCTCTTCTCAGCTTCCTTCGGATTAACACATCTTAACAATCAACCCCCTTTGTTTTGGTAGTGTAAATTTTTCGGTCGTGGCAAAGTATTGTGCTAATTCCACCAAGCTTAAAGGCCCTTCCCCGGTATCAAGGTGCCTCATTATTTTGCCCCTTTAGTCATCGTTGTCATCGGTAAGTAGTATTTTGGTTATAGCCTAGGGAGTTATCCTCTTACCAATCTAAAGGACGTCGAATCACCTCTGATGCAATATTTTAGACAATTGTAGCGTAGATATCCTCATTCCTATTCATCGTCCTAGGTTTATCTTTTCATTATTACTTCATGGAATTGTCCGAACATCCTTTGGGTGTTCGTTCAATAAGGTGTCAGGCTCATGTGTTTGAGGTCATACTCCCCATTCACTTGTTTCACTACCAGGTTGGAGTCCACTTTGATTGTAAGCACCTCGATGCCCTTCTTAAGGCCCTAACAAACCCAGCACTAATGCCTTATACTCAGCGTCATTATTGGAGAGGCTAAAGTCTAGTTTGAAGGATAGACAGACTTCTTCCTTTCCTTTACTTGGGATAACCCATGCAAATTCTTTTCCATGGGATGATGATCCATTGAACTCCATATTCCACTCTTCTAAACTGGCTTCCAGGTAATTGGATTGAATATCGTCACCTGGAAGTTCTTAGGTGGTGGTTCGAATATTCCAGAGGGAAAAATGGCAAGTAGATCCACGTAAGGTTATATTTTGATGGCTAGAGGAACCACATGCATCTGGTTGCCCTGCCAATTAGTACAGTTTTAGCTAGCAAAAACTTGATAGGGTCATATCGTGTTATAATGTGGATCGTGAAAAATAGCATGTAGTGTCTAAGTCTTTTAGCAACGAAAACAAGGGCTAAATAATACCTCTCAATGCTAGTATATCTGGGTTCAGGCCTATGTATGATATGGTTTAAAAACTAAACAAGTTTTTCTACCCCCTCCACTTCTTGTGCTAGCATTGCGCTAATAGACCTGGATGTGGAGGTGAGATGGAGTTGCAATTGTATACCTGCTTTTATAGGAATAATGGTTTGTGGCGATGTTAGGAGCTTCTTCAACTTGTCCAAAGCCTCTTGATGTGGTTTCTCCCATGTAAACTTGGCTCCCTTTCGCAACAGCTTCATCAGCGGATGAGTGATCTCAGCAAGTCCAGGCACAAATCTTCTCAAGTAGGATACCTTCCCCAAGAAGCTTTTCAATTCTTTTGTTTTCTTTGAACATGGCATGTTGATGATGGATTTTTTCTTGTCTAGATCCATCAGCACACCTTGTTTATTCACCACAACCGTAGGAACTTCCAAGTGGTTACCCCAAATGCACACTTGAGGGGGTTCATCTTTAGTCTGTACTTCATGGACCTTATAAATACCCTTCTCAGATCTACCAAATGAGTTGTCTCCTTTTTTGAGTTTACGACCAAGTGATCCACGTAGAACTCCACAATATCATGAAAGAGATCACGGAATATAGCCATCATAGCCCCCTGATACGTGGCACCTGCATTCTTTAGTCCAAAGAAAAGGCATTATAATATACATAAAGTTAATGGAGTGCAAAAGGAAGTCTTCTCGACATCCTCTATGTCCATCTTGATTTGGTTGTAGCCATATATCCATCCATGAAGCTGTAGATCTCATGGCCCATAGTTACATCTAGCAGGTTATCTATATATGACAATGGAGATTCATCTTTTGGTCATCCTCTGTTCAAGTCCCTAAAGTCCACACAGATCCTGATTTGGTTCTTGTCCTTCTTCCCCACAGGCACAATGTTAAACAATCAACTAGGCTATTGTATGCGGACAATGAAGCCTACTGTGAGCAGCCTCTGGACCTCTTCTTTGATCTTTAAATCAAGCTTCACCTTGTATGTCTCCATGGTCTTCTTAACTGGGATATTTGATGGCATCACGTTCAGCATGTGGCAGCTCATCTCCTTGTCAATCCCAAGAATATCAGTGTATTTCCATACGAAAACATCTTTGAACTCTCGTACCAACTCAATCAATGCCCCTTTTGCTTCCCCGTCCAGGTCTTTTAAGATAAAGATGGGTCTAGGATCATCACATTTACCTGCAAGGTCTACTTGCTCTAGTTCTTGGATTTGAGGCCTTGGCCTATAGTGTATACACTCTAGCTCCTCCTCCACTTCTTTCCTAAATTCCTGGACATTGGACTTGTCAATCACAATACATTGGCCTTGGTTATCTAGCAAGAAACATTCGTAGATCGAGTCAGCCTCATCGTCTAAGCCTTCAATTACTCTTTCACGCCTTTATAATTTGTAAATCATTTTGTCGTTTGGCAGCACCACCTCCTGCACTGTCTAGAGGTCTCTTCCCTGCGTGGTCTCTCTCGGCAGTTTTTCTCCAGTTCTCTTATAGAAAACCTACTACGAACACTTTTTTTAACCTGATGCTCGATCAAATCAATCTGCGGTATCATCCTATCACACAATTGTCAAGATAGGCTGGGGGGTCTCACCCTTTCTCGATCTACCTCACGATCCTCTGGATTATCAATAGGGTTAACCCTTGTACTCACACTTTCTTTAGTACTCGACACTCTAGTGCCACCAGTGTATTTAGTGAGCACCATGGCTTCTTCAACCAACTCGGTGTAAAAGGCACTGTCCACCACATGTTCCTCCTCGCGGGCGAATGGCTTCTTAGATGCTCGAATAATCACCTTCTTGCCTTTGATATTTGCCTTAGCACATTGATGATAAGTGGAGGTCACCAACCCATGGTTGTGCAACCATACCCTTCCCACCAGTAGCTGGTATGATGGGTCTCATTCCATTATATGGAATTTGATATGGGAATTAATATTCCCCATGGTGATTCCCATGTTGACATAACCGGTGGATTTAGAGGATTGATTATCATATCCTTATATTGCCAAAGAATTCTTCACAATCTTTGTTTCAGGGATGTTGCAATCATAGAAAGACCCAATAGGCATGATATTAATGGAAGCTCGTCCATCTAATAAAACACGATCGAATTTGTACCCATTCACGCTTGTTATCACGTAGAGCGGTCTATTATGAGGGTACCTAATCTAGCAATCTGCCTCAGAGAAAGTGACCTCTGAGAGGAATCTTCTCACCAGCTTGGCCATAGGCCCTTTCCAGTTCAGGTTTGGAGCCATGTTCTTCCTTGCAATCTCCAAGATTTCTCGAGTAACCTCCAGTCTAAAATTTTTCAGTATATAGGAGGTTGCATCTGATGCTACCAGTTTATGGAATTTGCACTTGGGACATGCAAGAGAAAAGGCTTTGCAGGGATTAGTAAAGCAAATTCTATTGAAAAGTTCCAAGACCTGTAAGCTTGTCTTTTGTGAACATTGTGTTCTGGGAAAGCAAACAAGAGTCAAGTTTGGCACAGCAATACATCGTACGAAGGGGACTCTTGACTATATTCACACGAATGTTTGGGGACCTACCAAAGTCTCATCTTTGGGAGGTAATCATTATGTATGATTTCTTCAAACGAGTTTGGGTGAACACCATGAGACAAAAGGATGAAGTCCTGAAGATTTTCTTGAAGTGGAAGAAGATGATAGAGATCCAAACTGGCAAAAAAAATGAGAAGACTCGGGTCAGATAATGGTGGCGAATACAAGTCAGACCTATTCTTGCAAGTACTCTGGGATGAGGGGATCATGAGGCACTTCATAGTTATAGACACGTCGTAATTAAATGGGGTGGTCGAGCATATGAATCGCATTTTAGTGAAAAAGGTGCGATGAATGTTGTCCAGTGCTGGTTTGGGCAAGGCATTTTGGGATGAGGTTGTTACATATGCAGATCACCTCATTAATAGGTTACATGCAGCTCCAAATGAGGGTAAAATGCCCATGGAGGCATGGTTGGGAAAACTTGCTACAAATTATGATTATTTACGTATTTTTCACTCCCCTGCATATTTCCATATTAGGGAAAGCAAGTTGTATCCTAAAGCCAAGAAATCCATATTCTTTGGTTTTAGTGATGGAGTGAAGGGGTATAGGCTTTGGTGCCCCGAGATGAAAAATATCATAAATAGCAGGGACATTGCATTCCATGAGTCTTGAATGTTGAAGAGTTCTCCTATGGAGAATAAAAGCAAAGAAGTATGACAGAAGGTGGAGCTTGAGGCTCCAATTGTTCCCGCCAAACTTGTCACAAATTTAGAAACTGATGAGACAAGTATAGATAAGGTAGGGTCTCCTGCCCATGAGTCTCCTCAGCAACCAGATTTTATTGCAGTTTGTAAACCAAGTAGACAAAAAAGAAAACTTGCATGGCTTACTACTGACATGGTGGCATATACACTACCTATGGTGGAGGATACCATTCCATATACCTCTATAGAAGCCGAAAGAAGATCAAAAAGTGTAGATTGGAAGAAGGCAGTAGACGAGGAGATGCATTCTCTTCATACGAACTAGACTTGGGAATTGGTCCAACTTTCAAAAGAGAATAAAGCAATTGGATGCAAGTGAGTATACGCCAAGAAGGAAGGCTCCTCAGAGAAAGAAAATGTAAGATTCAAGGCCATGTTAGTGGTGAAAATACTATGCACAAAAGGAAGGGATCGATTGTAATGAAGTATTTTCCCCGATTATGAAGTACTCTTCCATTCGTATTTTGCTAACATTGCTTGCGCAGTTTGCTCGAGTTGTCACAACTTGACGTGAAAATTGCATTCTTACATGAAGATTTAAAGAAAATCTATATGACTCAACCACAAGGGTACAAGGTTGTTGGTAAAGAGAATTGGGCTTACAAACTGAGAAAATCGCTTTATAGGTTGAAACAAAGTTAAATGCAGTGTTACAAGCGATTTGATTTGTTTATGTTATGGCAACGGTACACAAGGAGCCACTGTGATAATTGTGTGTATTTTCGTAAACTTCGCGATGGATCACTTATTTATTTGCTCTTATATGCTGATGATATGTTGATTGCTTTTAAGAGAGAGGTGGAGATCAAAAAACTAAAAATCCAGTTAAGTCGTGAATTTGAGATGAAGGATCTAGGCTAGGCAAGGAAGATACTTGGCATGGATATTAATAGAGATCATTCCAGGAGCATCGTTTGTTTGTCACAAAAGAAATATTTGAAGAAGGTAGTCAGTGTTTTGGTATAGATTCTAAAACCAAACCTGTAAGTATTCCGTTGGCCCCACACTTCAAGCCAAGTGTTATGGAATCTTCATAGAGAAATGAGGAACGGTCACAAATGGCTTGATGTATGCAATGATGTGTACGAGGGCCAACATTTCACAAGCTATTAGTGTGGTGAGCAGGTACATGCATGATCCAGGAAAAATGCATTGGCAAGCTGTGAAATGGATCTTACAGTGCATCCATGATACCGTCGATGTTGGTTTGAAATTCGAGAAGAATTCATGTGTTAGTTGGCATGTATTTGGTTATGTGGATTCAGATTATGTCGGTGATTTGGATAAATGTCGGTCCACCATAGGTTATGCGTTTACACTTACTTGAACACCTGTATGCTGGAGGTTTACGTTAGAGTCTAAAATTTATTTGTCTACTACAGAGGCAGAGTACATGGCAGTGACGGAGGCCATTTAGCTTCATGGTTTGATTTCATACTTAGGAACTATTTAGGATCATGTGAATGTCTTTTGTGATAGTCAGAGTATTATCCAGTTAGAAAAGGATAATTTAAACAGTTAGAAAAAATAACAGCATTGTTTAAATTTCAAGCTTGAGTTCAACTAATGATCAAATAAATATCTTTGTTTAAATAATGTTGTTATTTTCTCACTAGTAATTTCTATTTTCATCATGTTTTCTATGTTATTGCAATTATGGTTGTTGTGTTGCTAAGCTAGAGAGATATTTTTATTATTTTAATTGTTGTTAAGTTTACTTGCTCCTAATGCATACATGAATAAAAGCCTGAGATATTTTACATTGGGCACTCTATTTATACATAAAGACATAAAATTTTCCATAAACACGAACAGTTGAAGAAGCAATTACCCCAATTCCATCGGCACGAGCATACGTTTTATAAATCACAGATGTAATCCATTTTTCCATCAAATGACCCTTTTTATTTTAAATAATGTTCTCTTGGATCTTAGTATGTATAGAAATAAACGCAATATACATGTGTTACGTTTATTAATCCTTCTATTATTATTATTATTATTATTATTATTATTATTATTATTATTGTTGTTGTTGTTGTTGTTGTTGTTGTTCTTGTTGTTGTTGTTGTTCTTGTTCTTGTTGTTAATGTTATATTTATTAATCCTTCTGTTATTATTATTATTACTAGCATGTAACTCACACGATGCGCGGGAGTTCGATTAAAAAATTACAAAATACGCACTCAAAGTTTTTTCTCCGTCAATGTATTGTCTTAACAACAACTAAAACATAATGCTTATTGAAATACACAAATTTGTTCAGCACTCCAAGTGTCCTTATGCTCCGTCAATTCTTGATCCCTATTCCTTTGCTCCTATAAATTTATGACATTTAAATTTAAAATATGTATTTTTTTAGAAAAAAAATGTAATATTCTAATGACCATATACGTGGGGTAACCACCAAGTCATCCATTACAATATGCGTTGTCACCCCCTTCATAAAACCACCTTCTTGGGTAGCTGCCACCTCGGCCAATACTCGAGCAACGTATGTCACCTCATTACACATAAACTTCCTACACTGTGGACAAACAACTCTAGCATCATCAACAACTTTCCGGTAATTGGTGGGACAATTTAGAAGGTGGTCTTTTTTCTGGTTGGATTGCATGCCCGAGGTGGCATCCTGAAATGAGGCCCCATAGATAAAGATATTTTTATTATAAATTCATAAATAAATCATATTTATTATTCTAAAGAAATTTTTATATTATTATTATTATTATTATTATTATTATTATTATTATTATTATTATTATTATGCTTCACCCAATTAACTTATTATGTAGCTTGTTGCTTTTTCATTCTTTTTTTGGGTCCAAGCTCTTACTTTTTCGAATGCATATTTAACAATTAAACAATAAAACCCGAGTTGATTAATTATGTATGTAAACCGATCTCCTTTTTATTATCATATATAACAAAAACACTTGTACACATTGTCCGTTTATTTATTTTATTATTATATATAACAAAAACATTTTTTTATAAACGGATATTTTTTTATTATTATATATCAAAACAGTTTTTGTTAAAAAAAATTTCTTCACAAAATCAGTTATTTTGTAACATTTAAAAAAATTATGAACATTGTCTGTTTATTTATTTTAATAAAAATGTTATAAACCTTTTTATAAAAACAGTATTTTCTAACTTTTTCACAAAACAATTTTTTGCAACAACTTTTTAAAAAATTAATAAAATACATCCATTTTTAATAAAGACAATTTTTTCTAACTTAACAATTTTTTTTTGTTTTAAAAAGCTACATCCAGCTTTTTTTTTAAATATGGAAAACCTCACAATACAGTTTTCTGTAACATTATTTTATAAATTTTATAAACAATGTTTATTTATTTTTTTAATAAAAAATTGGAGCTCCCTTTTAGTTACACCCAAAATCACAAAAAGACTTTTGATTACCCAAAACCAAAATTACGAATGACTAAAAAAAAGTCAAATATTAATTTGTATTTATACCTATAATATTATCATAATAAATATATAATTAATATATTTCACATCAATGTGATAATTCTATAAGGATGTTTTTATTTAAACCTCAGTATTTTTAATACAACCATCGTTCTTATCAACCCATATATATTGGTTAAAAATCAATTAGCATCCCAATGTCATGGTGTGTACAGAAAAAAAAAAGCAGCAATTGAATTCAAATAAACCAATTACATTATTATGCTTTCACACATCCATCCATCTCAATCTCTTCACTGTGAAGAATCCAAACCTTCCTCAACCATCTCCATCCTTGGAATTACTTCTTTTGATTAGCAATTAGAGGGGATGGAGATACATTAATAGAAACTACACAAAGAGGTTCAGTTTAGAGATATGCGATATATCAAGAGAAATATACAGATATGAAGGGGATATCATCTAAAACAAATTTACAAAAACAAAGTGTATGGAAGTGAATGTTGTCTTCATCCCCTCACAATGACAATCGTAAAACAAAATAGTACCAACAAAGAGGGTAGTGTGGATGTTGAGCCAAGAGGTGTTGAATAATAAATTATTGGTGTGACCATCAGTTGATCTGAAGTAACAGGTGGAGTGGAAGTTGGGGGAGTACCAGAGGCCCCAACGGAGGTTAGCAAGGAGTGAGATTTGGGGCATGGATCCCTCGACTTCGTGTGCAATAAGTGATTTACATCCGGCCTTAGAAACTTACTCACCCATCGATTTTCCAAACAGTCCGCACGCTGGAGTTGACTCTCAACATCGGCAATGATTTGAAATGGAGGCAAGTTTTTTTTGGTGAAATGGCGGCACAATTTCTTCACAGTAATTGCAGCAGCTTTCACAATGAGTACAAATCTTGCCCTGTGTGCTCCACATTTCCATATATAAAGAGATGAGGGAGAAGAAATGGAAGGAGAAGAACGGGTAGGGGAGAAGCAAATGGAGAAAAGTGAAGATGAAGAGATTTGTTGTGTCTTTTCACTATTAAGAGAGATGAATAGAACAACTGTTCAGAAATAATAACTAATGAGGTGAAATAAATGGAGGGTAATGAAAGAGTACACGTTTAGCGTGGAAAATGTAGATAGAGTATTAAGGCCAGAATTGATGGCAGGTATTGATTGCACATCTTCCGTTTTATAAGTATAATATAGATTATTATTATTATTATTGTTGTTGTTATTGTTATTGTTGTTGATGATTTTCCAAAAAAAAAAAGCTATACAATAGGTGGTTCAAATTTCAACAACCAACTTGCAGGACGGATCCAAGAACATCTAGGGCCGTGAGAGCATCCATAAGCCGTATCCCATGTTCTTAATTAATACAAAATGTATTTAGATACCTTTGCATAATTATGCCTAGGGGATTTAATTTTTTGGTATAGATGAAAAATAAGACTTTTGTTTATAAATTTAAATAGATATGTGAAATCAATATTTCAGAAGAAAAAAAATTAAAAACTCTAGTATAAGAAAGGGTTTTCCAAATGCCACATGTAAGTTTCCCTCTCAAGAAAGTAAGCAGACTAGCTCAAAGAAGATACCAAGTTACAATGTTACCATTTTAATACAATAGACATTTTGTTAAAGTGTTCAGAAAAATTACATAATTAATCCTAACACATTAAGCAGAATTTTTGCATTTAATGAAATATAAACATATACAAGATAGGTCTATGCCCCATCTGGCTGGATAAAAGGATTGGCAATTTCATCTGTACCATCAGTTGGTGATACAAGCATTACTGCAGTTCCCCTACAAACCTGCAGTAGAACAATTCAGTAACATGTTATTAAAAACAAACATGTTAACACTACTACAATGTCCAACTATTTATCAATTTTGAAAATATAAAGCCCCACGTCGTGAAATTAATGCCTCGCACCACCGTATATAGATCCTGAGGTCCCTCAACTTGGTCAATTGGTTTAGGATTGGATGCTCCAATATTTAATACTATATCAGAGGAAGTCGGATATGTATCGCCCAACGTCCCAATTGATCTACATCGCCCAATATAAATTTGTCCAAGGATCATGTGAAAGTCATGTCACACGTGAGGGGGTGTGATGAGAATATAAAGTCTCACGTTGGGAAATTAAGGCTTTACACGACATAAGATTCTGGGGGCCTTCGCCAATGGTTTTGGGTTGAAAGCACCAATATTTAATGATCAACATATTTTTGGAGTAAACAAGTGGTTTAAATAATTTTTAGTTCAAAACACATCCTTCTTATTAAAGTTTAAGCAGGATAAGGTGTCAACCCTACATTATGCGAAACTTTGAGAGCTAAAGTCGCAAGACTCACAATACGCATAACAAATCGGGGGTTAATGCCCAAATAACCCTAAATATAAATCATATCTGATTCAAAAAATGATATTATTTCTCACGTGAAGATGTGAATATGTTTAAAGATGCCAACTGATCTGATCATATGTGAAATCCAATCCCTTCGCTTCGCGACAAGCTTGGAAACCATAAGTCAGGCCCCTTCCCCACTCGGAAGGGGGAAAGCGAGCAACAAGTTGAAAAGCCCTTTCCACTTAATTTGAGATATCCCAAAAAGGAAAGTAGTACTCCTAATTTGGGCCAGAGGAAGTAATATTTTTCTTTTTGTTTTGGATATCTCGAGTATTCAGAGCTCTTGTAGCCAAGAGCCATGCCACATTGGACCCCCAATGAAATTTAGAAAATTATTTATTTATCCGACGAATTGTAAAATTATTTTTATATACCCCTAAAATTCATAATCTGTACAGTCAAAATAGCAAGCATTTTCTTATACACCAAAATCAAGATAGTGCTTATCCACATTTACTAATTCAGAGCTGGTAATTTTTGTTCTCAACTAATTAGGCTGACACCTCGTACGTTTGGGTCGTGTTTTGACCCAACATAACATGACATTGCATGACAAGAATCAATGTTTAAAAAGGCGAGGCGAGGCGTTTTAGTCGCGGCGAGGCGAGGCGTAAGCCTCGAGGCGTTTGAGGCGTAAGCCTCACCGAAAAGAAAAAAAAAGACCAAAATAATATTAAAAAAATACTAATAAAACCATAAAAATAAAATAACAAAGAAATATAAAATAAAACTACAAAAAAAACATCCTTGAGGACTTTCTCACATAGTTTGACATTTTTTTGTTCTCCCGAGATAACTTTTAAAAAAAAAAGTAATTTGACAAAATCAAGTTTAACATATTGGTTATTTTACAATATGAAAATAAATTAATCAATGCAAAATCATATTGGCAAAATCATTTTTTTAGCTTCATTCACATATTGGTTATTTTATAATATGACATTAATTTAATCAATGCAACTTAACAAGCAAATTCAGTGTTTAATTTATAATTCAGCAACTTGGTCGGAATAAAAAAAAAGGGGTAGAAACTTAAAATATTTAAGTTTTACAAAAGAAAAGTTAAAAAAAAAACAGAAATCTTTTTTAAAAAAAAGTCATATTGAAGTTAATATATAATATAAAACAAATTTTTAAACAAACAATGAATAAAACAAAGTTTTTACAAAAAAAAAATAAAAAAATAAAAAGGTTTCCCCCTTTTTAACCAAAAAAAACTAAGTTTTTTAATTTTGGACAAAACAAAGTTTTTACCTAGGGCCGAAACAAAAAATGTTTTTTAACCAAAAAAAAAACTTTGTTTTTTAACATTGTGAGGCCGGAACAAAAAAAAAACTAAAAAAACAAAATTTTTTAACCAAACAAAGGCTGTAGAAGTTAAAACTGTGGAAACAAAGGCCGAAGTTCTTACCTAGGGCTGGAACGAAGGGCGAACTAGGAGAAAGAGAAGAACCGAAGGCCGGAATGCAAGAACTGAAGGCCGGAATGGAGAAACGAAGGTCGGAATCCACTTTCGGAGCAAAGAAGAGATGGTATAGCTGATTTTTTACGCCAGTACAAGAGGCGTACGCCTCATAGCCTTGAGGCGCACAGCCTTGAGGCGCAACGCCTCAACCACCAAAGGCGTAAGCCTCATTTTCCACCCTTGAGGCTTAAGCCTCGAGGCTTTTTTCCCCCGCCTCGCCTCGAGGCGCGCCTCGAGGCGTACGCCTCGTTCGCCTTTTTAAACATTGACAAGAATGAACTGACACAACACGTCAGTGTTTTTTTACCTGACACAGACACGATACGATATGACTAAAATGATTTATTATTTTCACTCAATTAAACACAACATGACACAAATAAATCAACACAACACAGGTCATAATTTTGACACATTCACAACAAGACTTCATATCAAAAAGTCTTTACACGAATATAGTTCAGGCCTCGCATAAAGAACTTGGTATAATCCCCTCCACCCACACCCACTCACACACCAGTATCCATCACTGCTTCTAATACTACTTAATCCCAAAACACCACACATCCTATCGGCTGTGGTCCCCAGAGAATTTGAAAAAATAGCTCATCCGACCCTACAACTTGGCTCAGCTGACTTAATCCCGAACTCATATACGGCATACCGTTCTAAAAAACCCACCTAGGCTTAAGGCTTGGGAGAAACGCCTCGCCTTACGCTTTTCACGCCTTATTCTTGGTAAAACCCTTAAGGCGCACTTTTTTCTAAAAACAACAATGATTTAGTGAAACGATGTCGCCTTTTAAAGAATTTCTTTACAAATCGGACCATTATCTCATCCAAAATAATCAAATAATATTTTAATTTACATATATTCAGACATATTTTTATGATCTGTGCAATTTTTGTATTTTAATAGCCTTGTTATGGTTAAAAAATATTAAAATATATTAATAAGGCCTAAACGCCTTTTCACGCCTTTTTACCCCTAGGCTTCTAAGGCTTAAGGCTTGGCCTCCACGCCTCAATCACGCCCCGCGTTTTTTAGATAACAATTGGAGGCCAAATGACCCATAAAAATTTGGTCTATAATCCATCATCATATACTATTTTCGCTTTTGTGTCATACATAAAAACCATCAATATGCTCCACATTTTTATGTTTCACATTTTCCTCTTGAAGGAAATCTCATCTTCCTTTGAGTATCATTGATTAATTGTTCTTCACATCTGTGTCCATTCACTAGTAAAAATAAACAGACAAATAAGGCAAACAGTTGCGCATCTTATATTGTCATTCTAGGACTACTTGAAATAATTATGTAATTTCACAAGAAATTCAAGTACTGAACTATAACAACAAAACTGATGCATATGCTTCTCTTTCCATGTGTTGTCAGTCTTGAGTGAAAGTTGAATGCTTAGAATGCCCATTTTCTAACAAGTCGGGATGACTTCACGGTGATAAATTTTTAACAGCCATTCTTTATGATGGACAGCTTTCATAAATTTTCCAGATTAGATAATTTAATATAATATGATAAAGATGTTCTTCACAACATTTTTTTATCTTTGGGTCCAAGTCTTGATGCAAAGTTGAGCCTAAATGCATGTAGATGTGATGCATGTATAGTAAGAGAGCATACTATTAAGCCAAGCCGCCTGGTCTGATCAGTTGTCTTCAGAGGATCATCCGTATCTGCAGCACAGGGATGAGAACCTCACGTCATTGTTCATGCTTTCTAAGAAGATTATAAATTATCACAACTATAACAAGAATTCACATACCACTTCTATAAAGGCCACATTTGGTTCCCAGTAAAGTTGGGTGAACATTGATATATATATATATATTAGTAATGCTCCCGAAAGGACCTAAAATAAGGACTTGAAGTAAGGACCATGTTTTTCCATCATAAGATGAATTTTCGGATGATGAGAAGGAATGCATCTCTTAATGAAAAACATGTCCTTACTTTTGGTCCTTACACTAGCATCCCTGTATATATATATATATATATGAATAATTCTCAGCCCTCCCTCCCGCGGAGGAGAGGGGGGATTGCATAGCTGGAGGGGGTTCGTGAACTTCATATTTAAATTTTGGCACGTGAATAAGTGTTCGTCACGTGCCCAAGATTAAGATTGTCTATGAAGTGTTCATATCTGTAATTTGTTCAACATGGACATGTCTACTTCTTAGCTTCATTGGGCTAGAAGTATCATCTACATATTCTAAAAATTTTACTTTCAATTTTGGATATGTTTAGGGGATATTCAAAATTCATAGACTATTCGTGATATAATTTACGATTTGACAACTGTGCGCCCTTCAAAGCTGTTAAAAAATTCTGTGTTCGAACAATTTAACAAGATGTGGTCAACATTTTCCCGCTCCCTTATACGTAAAATGCACCAAAGTATTGATTCTCTTTTAGGCAGCCAGCCAAGCAAAAACTTGCATCTTCGATGGAACACCAGCCTTCCAAATTATTTTACAGGGTTCAAAAGTGGGGATGATGATGACTCGGCTAAGAAATCAGAGTAATATCTGCATAAAAACAGACCAGAAGAATCCCAACTCAAACTCTCCTATCCTGAGCCCTTGTAATAGATTAGACAACGTAAGATACTCTTAAATTCTCTATCATTGAGATTTCTTTACAAAAATAATCCCATATAAAATGAAGAGATGGACTTCAAGAAATATAGATGACTCAATGGAAGCATTATGGCTCATCACAATCCAAAAATATCTTGGAAAGAGTATATACAGAAGAGACTCCGCATCCCAAATGTCGCCAAACCCGAATTTCACTCCCTCCTCCCACACACACAAAAAGGCCATTATATAGAGAGGAATACAAACCTTGAGATTTGAACTTCCAAGGACAATGTTAATAAGCCCTAGAGACCGCACAAGAATCCCACCCATTGGCTTATAGATCATAGTTGTTTCAACTATAAAACCATCAGAGTAAATCTTACGTAAACCACCCATCAAAAGGCTCCTAAAAAATATCTAAACACCAACTTAGAGAGAGAAATACTCTTCTTCTATTCAAAATTCAAGTCTACCTCAAATGACGCTTACAAGTGGGTATTTAAAGGAGAGGAGTAGCTTAGGCTCCAAGCTAAGGCCTTAATTACAAAAATGTCATTATTACTCCTTACCTTTAAATAACAAAGCAAAAGAAAGAAAAATACAAATAAAAAATATAAGAAAATACAAAAGAAAAGAAAATGACTAATAAAACCCTAAAAAGACGCATTTCCATCACTCTCCCCCTCTTAAGACCAAGCTCGTCCTCGAGCGTTCAAAAAAAAAAATTGGGGACTCGTGAGTAAATTTCAAAAATAGTGCCAAGAAACTTGTGGGGGTCAAAATTAATTTATAAAACCTGAGGGGTGCCCATCCCGCAATTTTCTTTTTCTCCTCTTCGTCTCCAACCAAATCAGCCCTAGATTCCACCTCCCGGGTCAAAAACCAACGTTTTGGAGCATCTAAAAGGTGTTAGGCTTGGAGTTTTCAGCCCTGGTGGTTTCCGAGCAGGACTAGGGTAAAACCCTAGGATTTCGGGGCAGTTTTGGGGTTTATAGGGGTGGGCGAGCACCTGGGTGGGGGTGGGGTCAAAGGGGGTTTGGGTTTTGGTTTGTTTGGGTTCGGGTGGGGTTTTTTGGGGCTGGTTGACTCAGATTTGGGTCGGCAGCAGGTTGGGGTGGTTCTGGGGTCTACCCCGAGGTGGGGCTAGCTGTCGGGGGTAGGGAGGCTAGGAAATGGAGGGGTTTGGGCAGCGGGGTGGGTAGGGTAGGGGTTTGGGAGGGGGCTAGGATAGGGTTGGGGAATGGGGGTGCTAGGGTTGTGAATGGTGGTGGGAGTTTGAATCTTGGAAGAGATGAGTTGGAAGAGAAGATCCAACTTCTTGTGGAATTCGAGGGCTTATTGATCCATTTTGTGCCTCAACTCTTGAATTTCATCATGTTGCTATTTGGATTTTTGGGAGCCATTGAGAGTAGCGTACGATTTAATAATAAAAATACACCGATACACTAATACCAATGTGGATCTTCACCTGCTCTGATACCAATTTGACGTAAACCACCCGTCAAAAGGCTCCTAAAAAATATCTAAACACCAACTTAGAGAGAGAAACACTCTTCTTTTATTCAAAATTCAAGTCTACCTCAAATGAGGCTTACAAGTGGGTATTTAAAGGAGAGGAGTGGCTTAGGCTCCAAACTAAGGCCCTAATTACAAAAACGTCATTATTACTCCTTTTCTTACCTTTAAATAACAAAGCAAACGAAAGAAAAATACAAATAAAAAATAAAATAAAATAAAATGACTAATAAAACTCTAAAAAGACCCATTTCCATCAAAATCTTTCTCTAGAAGGAATCTTCAAAGCTATTTCCCTACTAGTAATGTTTTCTCACCGGTTTCCCCAATTCTAGTTACCACTTTCCAACTAATTATGTGGTCATTGTTATTATCCCCCACAACACACTACATGCTCAATTTGCACCAACACCTCTTCGCTAAATTTATTTTCAATCCAAACACAATAATGAACATACCTAGAACATTAATCAAATTTCCGAATTTTTCCTCATCTCCGCTAATAAAGATTGTATCATCGGCAAACTGCAAATGAGAAATTTTGAATCTTGTCTTTGCCAATCTCAAAACCTTCAACAAGGTCAAACTCACAAGCTCTATCCATCAAACTACCTAAGACGCCGGCCACCAAAATAGCAAGAAAGGGGAATGAGGATCCTCCACGCCCACTACAGTGCTCCCCAGGTTTTCCACTAATTATTACTGAAAAATTCATGGAACTCAAACAACCTTCGATCCAACTTCTCCACTACCCCGATATCCATTATTTTACAACATATAATGCAAAGAAGAAAAAGAAAAGAATAAAAATTATGATCCAACTTCTCCCCTACCCCAAATCCATTATTTTTCCTTTCCAACACAGTCCAAATACTCTCAACTCACATGCTAAGAAGCAGGGATACAAATACGCTTATCGTATCCGATACAGACAAGCGTGGATGCAGAAAAACTAAAAAAATGAGGATACAATATGGCCACTATATGGCAATAAAATAATAATATAACTTATTTGTAGATGCATAGAATTTACTAATATACCAACTCTATGAACAATATGATTTAAAAAACATTCGAGCCAATACATTTGTATAAAAATTAACACTAACAATTCATATTCATTGGAGAGGCGAGTTGTATAGTTTATGACTTTCTGTTATATTCTGTAATGCGACATATGGTTAACTTTGGTTTAGTTTGTGCAAAAAAATATACAATATATTAGACAAGTCTTTTCAAATTACAGAAAGGCCTGGTTCAAAATTGCAAAGCGCCCCACTATACCGCGCAAGTATCCTAACACACCATTTCAGGTATATAAGAAAATAAAAAAATAAATTGGGATACGTGGATATCTGTTTATCGAAGTATCCCATACATATCCGATACGGGTACGGGAACCCTAATGAAGAATCCATGCTTCATAGGCTTATCGAAATCAATTTTCAACACCACCACTTCCTTCCTATGGACTCTCATCTCCTCCACTGCTTCATCTCCACGAAGCAGTAGATCTAAAATTTGTTTTTTTTAACAAGAGCACCTTGTGTATTGCCACTAATGTCCACCAAAACATCAAACAACTTTTTTATAAAACTTTTGCCAACAACATATATAAATAAGTTAACAAATTAGTTGGCAGATCTTTTAACTTTTCAGAAGTCTATTACAAAACAAGGAATGCAATCTTTTAATAGCATTTCTTTCCCTAGGAGAATATATGCTTCATAGGAATTCACCACTGTTGACTTAACTAAGTATTATAGTGACCAGATCAGTCTAATTGATAAATGCAGCTGCTTGCCGCAACTTCCCGCTTCACTGTGCTTGAAAATTATCTTGTAATCTAGATGGGAAGGGAGTGAACAATCTGGTTTGAATCTCTTTTCCTCAAGAAAACAATTGATGCAACTTTGCAAACACTTCCAAGGTAAAGGCACCGATAAAAATATTAATTCGAAATCAGTATTAACCCATATATCAAACAGAAGCCAAATAAATCAATATTTTATATGTAACAAAGCCTAATGACTTCAAAACCTGACTAAACAAATAAATTAATTAAATCAATAATAAAGAAGTAACTTCCTACATGTTCGCTTATATATAAATTAGAATGACAACAAGATCTGTTTAGTATGAGCGATGTTTCAAGGGCAACGCGTGTTTCTCATGAGTACCTTTAATAACTAAAAGCATGAAAATTATGGTGATTCAGCAAAACTCAGTATAGACAGATGATCTGTTTGGCATTTAAATAGGGAGGGCTATTTCTAGTTGTGTATCTCATCTTCTTTCTTTAATACATACGCACGCGCATGTGTGTGTGTGTGTGTGTGTGTGTGTGTGTCTATATATATATATATATATATATATATATATATAGAGAGAGAGAGAGAGAGAGATTGTCTATAGTTTAAAAATATATAAAGCATGAACTTGTCACCTCTAATGAACTCAACAGCTTCATCCAGGACAAGGTTCAGTAATTGATCGTATCCTTTTAGCGTTCCTGTCACTGCAAGACAAAAGATCACTTGATAAGTACTCAGGTTGAAACCAGAAAGATATGACTTCATCTCATTGGAAACTCTGCAATTAATATATATGAGTAATATAATATAACCAGATATCATTAGCTACAAAACTAAAAGCTAACAAAGGATAATGAAACAATAGACATAAAAGAAAATATTCAATCCTGGCTTAGTAAGAACACAAAACCATCTTTGCGTCGACTACCGTTGAATAGCCTCAACATATGAAAAAGTATATCTACATATATTTCTATCTTGTCAAAACAATAATAATAACGATTATTAATGCAATAACCTACGTATAAGTCTTATACTATAAGTAAAAAGACTAACGATTTACTACACAGTGGTGTCAAAACCCAAAGCAATTAAAATAACTTTTATTTCATAAGTAAACAATTATATTAGCAAAAGTAGCCTAAGTGGGTGGAAACTGTCTACGAAAAGTCACTTAGCCCTTTATAACAAAATAAAACGGGGGGAAACAAAATTTTAATCCCCCAATGGGAACACAAACTACTCCCTCAGGCCTAGCTCGGACAGAAATTCAACAATGACAAAACCGATAAAAGATACTCCTCTTTAGCCCACAAATACAACAAATACAAGCTCAACCCAAGATCACTTATTCCTCTCTCCACACTGACCACATTATACAAGGTGGAATGGATTCCCATAATTTTCGCATTCGTGTTCGCTTCAAACGGGTCTTCCACACCACCAACAACTCCACCACAAATGAAGGCATCACGCACTCGATACAAAAAAATTAAGAAGACAATATTGCACAACCCTCTGACCAAATCACATCACAATGAAGTAAGAGATGATCCACCGACTCCTCCTCTATCAAACACATCCAACATCGACGAGTCATAGACTAACCCTCATCTTCAAATTATCGGTTGTGAAAATAAATCTTGTTGTTCAAGCAAAAAAGGCTACTTTCCCGGGGTCAATATCCTCCAAATTCATTTCAGCTGCTGACCCAACTCCCACTCAACTTATCATAATAAGCTTCAACAGATAATTTCCACTCTTGCATCCCCTGCCTCCCCTCCATCTCAGACTCTCAACCCCTCCCGTTGCACGCCTGCCTCCCCGAACATCCCCATAAACGAGCCAACCTCCTCCAACTCCCATTACTAAAATGCCCTCCTGAGGACTCCACACCATCCTACCATCAATATGCATGACAATATCCGCTACACTAACACCTTTGTTCAACCAAGCCGCAGGTGAAATATCTCCACACCGTACATCCTTGTGTTGGGTATAAACCACCCACCGATCCACACCAGCAACAATTGGTAACAATATGTATAAACCTCAGGTATGTAATTTCTCTCTCGCTCGATACCTCTTGATTACCCAGACACCTAAAGGTTGAGTTAAGCAGAACTTAAGGGACCAATGGCCAATCGATAAGTACCATCTGGGGAATCTCAAGAGTATGTGGTTTGGAGGAAAGAGAACAGGGGATCATTGGGCTCCCATTAGCCAGCCACTATTTCACAAGATATAGGGAACAATCAAAACCTATCGAAACACCACAATCAATCCACCCCTTAGAAGAGCCATCTCGGTATTTCAACAAATATACAGATATATATACCCCTCTCCATTACTACCATTACCCCTTAAATGATAAAGACGAACTACAACCCACTCTGCCACCTTTTTGTCACATCAATCCACACACCATCCCGTTCTCAAGTGCTTATCTGATAGCTTATCACATCCTATTTAATGCACTGACTTGCATTAAAATGCATGGCACTTCCGCTCACCAAGATCAGAGGCCAAGATCAAAACCTGCAGGTATATAAATACCACCCTCAACCTCATTCATTAGGGATCTCACGTCTTTCCTTCCAATCACCATTTAAAACACCTCAAAGAACATTCTTTAAGCCACCATTAAAATCTACATATATAACCAACCACCTTATTACCCAGTAAAGACATCCCCACAACCTACCCAAAAAATTATGCTTAGGTTGCTTCCTAATCTCTATCTCGAGGTGTATGTTCTCTCGCCATCCATTGCATTCACTCTCGTGGCCCTCACAGCATTCCGGCCTGCGTTCTTCGGAGCAGGTTACATCTCGGCTCTTGAGGAGTAACTTCCTTGAGAACCTTGCCCAACAAACACTACCCTCCTGCATTTGGTGACTCCGCTGGGAAGATATTCTCGTTTCAATGGAGAACTTGATCAGTCGAATCGATTCTGACCCATTCCCTGATGCTGAACTCCACCAATACCGGACCAACACCACCTGTTGCACTTCCGCCCAGAAGTGTTCTGCACGCCATCAGGCCGCAGAATCTCGGGGCTGCCTTCTCAGCAACCATAGAGCCTGACGTGCACCCGCCCACAGTGTTGGATATGAATCAAGTCTTCTCGTTCCTCCTCAATAATTACATCCAACAAGGAGGCGACATAATTATCACCGTAGAAGAGAGCAACTCCGAGAGCAGTTGATGTTATTACTTGAGATAAACTACTCTTACAATTCATTTTTTAAAGTTAAGGGCCTGTTTGGTTTGCAACTATAATTCTGTTTTCTGTGTTTAAATACAATTCTGATAAAAATTTATGTTTGGCAACCTGTGTTTAAACACTGAATTATAATATTTCTGTGTTATAATCAAGTTTTTCAGAAAACAACAAAAATGTGTTTTATAACTTCTGTTTTTTATTTTTCAACTCAGAATTATTCATTCTTAATATTTTAATGCATTTATACCTTAATATATAATATACATACATAATACATTAATATATGTGCAATTCTTATAAATAAAAAAGTATATATATATATATATATATATACACGTACACAAAATTACGTATATTTATATTATTAAATTATATAATATACTAAGATACATATGTTAAATAATAATATGAATAGATGCATGATACTTATATATAATTTTATACGTGTTTATTCATATGCACATATATGTATAATATAAATATACATGTTTGCCAATTTTGTCAAATTTTCAAAAAACTGTATTTAAAAACATGTTTACCAAACGCAAATCAGTAATTATAAACACAAAAAACTGAATTTTAAAACTGTATTTAAAAACAGTGTTTAAATCGAGTTTTCAGAATAGAGAACCAAACAGGCCCTAAACTACCCTGTACAATATTAAAGCACATATTTTGCGGTAGTTCCCCCCACAGCTGAAAATATATCCAACTAATACTCTTGATATGACCCTATATATGGAGTGTATATACTCATAAGAGAGTCCTTATTAAAACAGAAAACAACCTTCAATTTCGAAAGCCTTAGATCTTTCGTAGAATCCATGTGTTTTTTTTATCTTCTAATAACTCTGCTATCCATGCCTCTTTAAGAACCTAACTACTCTGACAGGATGTGTAAATCCTCAGGCACATTATTGGAGGTGGACCCACAAAGTATACGAGCCTGTGGAGATTTGAACTCTTGACCTACGCATCATGTGTCACTTATCAAGACCCGTCCGACCACCGGATTAACTAGTAACGCCTACGGGTTATTAACAATGGAAATTGCTACCAAATCATCACAACATATGCCACAGATTATTAAAAAAAATAATAATAAAGCTGCATAATCCATAATCTAACACTGCACGAGCCATATAACCCCACATTCCTATTGTTGTACCATCCAGAGGCTTTTTTAAATAATTAATGATGATTCCTCCTTGTTGCTATGATGAAGAAAGAAAGAGACTGGAGAATTGGCACATCATGCCTAAAGTCCGTCCAGCAGAAACTCTCTCTCACGCACACACATCGACACGTGTGCACAAACATCCAACAGATTTCTCAAATTATATATATTTAAAGGACAACTAGCTTTATTCCTAAGTCTACCCATTCTCAATTGAAGACCTCAGTGAATCATTTGATAAATCCAAAGGGCGCTTTTCTTAACAAATACCCAAAGGGCATTTGATGCTTGTATACGATTGTGAAAAAACTCGAAATTTTCGATTTATGTGAATAAAAAATCTTCTAACAACCCACTTCTTCCTTTGTAAGCCTCTAATCCATGAATGTTGTGGAGTTGGTATTAGCACTGTAAATAAGCATCTAATGCTATTGGAAAATCATAGGATAAAAAATATACTTCTAACTTGAATTTTGCTAAATTCCTATGCATTTTTCTCCTTTAGTTTTTTCATAATCTCCTTTTTTCTGATATATCAACTAGTGGCTTGACATCAATTCCTACATTTTTTCCAAGAAGTTGTTCTTCATGTGTTGTGTTGATATCTATCGCATTTTTATTCTCGTCTCATTAGCATTCAATGTTTCGCTGAATGTCCATAATTGTATATTAGGATTGTCATTGCAACACTTTTTACTTCTCATCATAGCTTGAAAGGACCCCGAAAAAATGGTTCACCAGCATCATCTTCCATTCAGAAGCAAGGACTTTCTGTAATGCACTTCTTTCTTTGTTATGTAAGTCTGCAGATAGAAGCTGCACGAAACAAGACCTTAATCCATCCCAATTTATTTATTACTGTTAAACACAACATGAAAGAGAGAATAAAATAAAAAGAGAGTAGAAGGGGGCAAAAGAGAACAGAGGATAAAAAATTAGCAGAATGGTGCAAACAGCCATCCTAAGCCTCTATATGCTACGCAGGTAGAGAGAAAAATAGAGACGCGCACAGCAGCAGAGCTTCTAATGTTACAAACTAAGAGAGGTCAAACTCAATTTACAGCAATATTCATATCTATATGCTTTATAAAATCCTAGAAATAAGTTACAAATGTCCCTCCGAAATAACATCTCATCCTATATAAATACATATAAGACCTTACAGTGATTGATTAGCAGAGTGGGTGAGAGGCGGGTGTGAGTGCAATACAGTGGCGGAGTTGAAATAAAAAAGAATTCGGATTCCTGCATTTATATATAATTATATAGTTTCAAATATTATAATCTAATTTGTTAAATACATTACAAGGGCTTACCTATATTTTTATTATCGCAAACATAGATAATATTTTTTAAAACTGGAAAACATATACAATGGGGTGGACCAGTAGTCCACAGATGCAACACACCAAAAGATACCAAAAATACGAAGAAAGAACAGAACAGGAGCATTTCTTATAATCCCCAAACCCATAAGCCAACTACATTCCTAACAAGAAGACTGACAGCAGCCTCAAAATCAAGCTTTATTAAAGTGCATTAGTACCCCACGAATCCTATTGTGATTTAATTATCACTTAAAAGTTTTAAGAATACCGCGATATCGTGATTAATTCCCTTCGTTGAGGAGGAAAGGCAATTTAACGCGAGGAACTGATCACATCACATTTTTAAAACACCAATGGAGACCGTGGAGTTTATGTTGAAAACCATCTCCCACTTAATATTTTCAACTTGAGGGTATTTTTAAAAATATTTATTCAATTCTAAATTCCTGATATAATCGCGAGGGTGAATACCTCTAGAGAGAGTTTAGGAATCATTTATCAGATGTGGGGATTACATCATAATTGTCTGCACCGGACACTCCCCAGCTTTTAGCTGTAGCAGAAAGAAGGAACGGGACTCTTTTGGACATGGTTAGATCTATGATGAGCTATTCGGATTTGTCGAATTCTTTTGAAGGGGTTTGCTTTAGAGACGGCTACTTACTAAACTTAGTTCCTTCCAAATGAAAAATCTGTTCTGGAGCATTGGAAAATAATTTGTATGTTGTAAAGTCTGCCTCAATATTATTGTTAAATACTGAAGTGAATAATTCGAATGGAAATAACCTATAGAGAACAAAACCTTCTAAGTTGAACCAAACACATCTCTGACACTTACGCTCAGGTCATATTAATCTAAAAAGAATTCAAAGACGGGTTTCAAATGGGTAATTAAGTTCATTGGAAGTTGTCCATCAATAGGATATTCCGCAATGGATAAATTATTTATTATACCACTTACAGCAGTATTATCAACCACGCTGTTTTCTTTATGCACACGACAGTGGCTGCTTTCTGCAACAGTTAGATTATCTTTTGTACCACCTACAGCAGGTGCAAGATTTGAGGTTGGTAGGTCTGTTAACTTTCAACCAATTCCTGCATAATGTTCTCTTTCCCCAGATAAGGTCCAAACCTAACAAATCAATGGTCTTTGGCAACTGCATCCAACCAGCTTTGACAGTGATCTTTCCTATTTTTATATACTAAGGTTTTTGTTTTTGTTAGACTAATGTTCTTTCATGGCCACGTTGCCCTCTATTAAAAACCTAGGAAGTATGGTAAAGAAAAGTGTGAGAGTTTAGTTCCGCGTCAGCTAAATAGCCTAAATGTGAGAAGCACAAGTTCATCTCTCCTAAAAAGGCATCCAGCTCTTTGCAAGAGATCATGGGAATTAAATTCCCACATCGCTTAGAAAGCAACCATCGACCCCTGCATCAGTTGGAATGAGAGTACAACAAATGCCTTTGCCCGAGGACAACGAAGTTGAGTGAACCGAAAAAGATTAAAAGTTTACCATCACTAACAGCAATTGGTTTTAGGTGAGATGATGGCTTGAGATCCGACAAGTGGTATCAGAGCCAATGGTCACGGGTTCAACGCTTTTCCATGTCATTTGTTGGGGGAATTGTATTAGAATGAGAGTACAACAAATGCCTTGCCCCGGCACAATGAAGTTGAGTGAACCCCGTAAAAGATTAAAAGTTTACCCTTCCTAACACCGATTGGTTTTAGGTGTGATGGTTGCTTGAGATCCGACAAGAGATACAAAATAATATGGGTCACCTCTTGTGGTAAAAATTATTGTGCAACACAAATAGATAAGAAAAAAGCAATTCCCAAGCAAGAATAAGGAACATAAAATGATAATCACACAACAAAGGATGTACGTGGTTCAGCAAAGATGTGGCTACGTCCACGGTGGTGCAGTCAGTGTTATTTCTATATACTCCGGGGAGTGGTTACAGAGAATACAACTTGTCCTTTGCCCCGGACCTAGGGTTCAATATATACATGTTCGTTTTAGTGAGTGGGGGTATTGAGTTCCCCCATGTTTTCCGTCTCTCCCTAGAACCTCTCTTAATGGGAACGTGGGAGGAGACTGGATCAAGATCAGTTAAGAGATGGGGGGTCCGGACTTTGGGCCGCCAACATTGGGCTACTCGTCTGGGCCCAGCATTCTAATATTCAGGTACCCACACTTGACCCTAAGTTTGTTGGGCCATATGCTTTGGGCACAATAAATTTAAATGATTTGCCATAATGGTTGTTTCGTATATCGTGCAACTCTTCAAAAGTTGGAGAACTGATTCTGGCGACACCCGCTTCGTGGTCTGTTTACTATGATTAACAATACTTAAAGGTTTTCTAGAACAGTCATTTTTCGTCTGTCGTTTCAACCTTCCCAGCATTCTTTCTTTCCCTGTGAGCTTTAGCGATTCATACTTTCTTCTCTCAGTCTCCATTTTCATTGCTTCTTTGTTGTTTGGGCTCGTGATCCTTCATAGTTCGAGTCGAATCTTCCATCTTGTAAGTCTCCTGCGCCTTTTCTTTGTACTTTCTCTTTGAATTTGTAGTATCCTAGGGTTTTTCAATGGCGAAGATTGGGAATAGGTCGGTCTCTGAATTTAGGAAGTTTTATAACATCCCAGAGTGGGTAGATATTGAGTGTTGCACTTCTCCCCCTAGAAACGTTAGAGAGATGGAGGATGCCCATTGGCTCCATGTTTTGTTGCTTTCCCAAGGGGGACTCACTTTTCCTCCCAATAATTTGTTCTTGCACTTCTTTGGCTATTTCAATATTGTTCCTGCACAGTGCTCGCCCAATGCATGGAAGATAATTAATGGAGTTCATAGGATAAATCAGTTATATGGTACTAGGTTATGGCTCGCCGAGGTCTGTTTCTGCTATTCTTTTTCTCGGACCAGTTCTGGTGTTCTCTATCTCAAGGCTAGGAGTCCTAACAGGGTATTGGTAGTAAACCTACCTGATTCCCATAAGGACTACTGACAAGAGGGCTTCCTTGCTAGAAATTGGCAGTTTTCCCCCCAGTTTGTGGGGTCGAGGGCTGATAGGTTCTCTGTCCCCTTTTTTGGGGAAGAATACAGAGGTAGACTTTGCTCTGTTCTTTCAATTTCTTTTATTGATTTGTGATTGTTCTGACTTTTCCTGTTTTTTCTTCAGCGCGGTCAAAGAATTTGGAACCTGCCCTCAGCGAGGTTCGTATTTCTGAACTGGTCAAGGCCTGGAATATCAGGGAGCCTCTAGCTGATGGCGAGCATCCCCGGTCTGCAGCTTTTCTGCTCGAATATAAGAACGTTGGTTCCAGTTTTATAGCGAGGCCGGTGGACAGTATCCCTGAGTTTGATTCCTCTAAAGAGACTGCTGCGGATCCTATCCAGTTGGACGAGGAGGAGAGCAGCTCTGAAAGCGATATCGCTGGTGGTACTGGAGGTAATTTGGGTGAAGGGAGCTCCAGTAGTAGCAGTTCTTCTGAACGTGGGGAAGTTTCTGAAGTTCGAGGGTCGTCGAGCACATCTAGCAGTTCGAGCGAGGAGATGGCTCCTCCAAGGAAGAACTTAATTCGGGATGATGATGATGTAGATCATGTGCTCCTCGCTCAGAGGTCGAAGAAGCAGAAGTCTAGCTCTGGGGCCGTGGCTACTTGTTCTCGGTCTTCTGCTAGCAGGAGAAGAAGAAGAAGAAGAAAGAAGAGGAGCAAGTGAGAGAGAGAGAGAGAAAGAAAGAGGAGGAGAGGAAGAAGGTGGAGGAGAAGAAGAAGATAGAGGAGAGGAGAAGGATGGAGTGGGAGAAGGAGGAAGAGAGGAGGAAGATGGAGGCAAGGACGAAGGTTGGGCAAGCCTTAGTCCCGGTGTCTGCATTGCCCGAGGGGGCTTCTGTTGCAATTTCCCCTCAGTTGGCCCCCGCGCTGCTCGAGAGAGCAGTTCTCCCTGCTGATCGCCAAAAGGCGCTGGGGTTTGATGAACTGGCCCTATAGGCTAGTCAGAGGCTAGCCCTGGTAAGACTATTTCCTTTCTCTAATGTTTTAATGAATTTCATCATTTCCTTCTTCTAATGTTTTCTTCTTCCTGCAGTTTGTGACTGACTTTGTCGTGCTCTATCGTTCTCGCGATGAGCTGGTGAAGAAAAATGGTGAGCTGGAGAAAGAAAACACTGCCTTGAGGTTAAAGGGTACAGAGCTCGAGGTTGGTTTTAAAGTCATCGATGCTGCTCTAATATCATCCGATCTGGCTCTTGCTACAGCCAACCGGGAGAAGGACGCAGCAGCTAAAGAGCTGACAGAGCTGCGACAAGCCTACGACCTGGTTTGCTCGAGCAAGCTGGCTGTCACAGAGGGGAACAAGGTGTTGACCGAGCAGTTAAAGGAGAAGGAGTCCCAGGCAGCCACCATTAAGGAGGAGTCATACAACTCCGGGTGGACTGCTGCATATGAAGACGCTGAGGTTCAGATAGGCTACATCAGCCGTCTGAACTTCAAGAAGGGTTGGAACAAGGCCCTCTTAGCTGCTGGTGTTGATATCGACTCTCCTCTGTTCGACGAGCATGACCCGGGTCCGAAGCCGACCGTGGATGAAGATGCCCTGCCCCTGCCCCTGCCCCTGCCCCTGCCCCTGCTCTCGAGGGTGTTGAGCCTATCTCCCAGTCGTTGCCTGCTGACGTTTCTCTCGTTGTGGCGACAGAGGTTACCCCTGCTGAAGGCGGTGCTCCTACTGATACTGATAAAGGGAAGCAGCCATCGACCTCTGGGCAACCCGAGGTTGCTAACTAGTTTATCTTCTAGGATTACTTTGTACTTTTTGCTTTTTCTGTTTGTAAATTTTCTTTTCGCTGCTCGATGTACTTTTAACCCTTGTTAATGAAAAGGTTTCTTTTTCTCAGTGCACTGATTTGTCTTTTTCTCCCCTTTGCCCTTTTATTGCTTGTAGTTAATTGATGTTAGAAGATTATATCCCTGCCACATCTCAATTGGGCAGGACTCTTGGTCCCAATGCCAGTCCTCAGGTTCGCCAGGCCTTTGTTAAGCTTTGCAAATCTCTTAGGTCAAGGAACCAAAAGTATAAGGATCAGTCTGAGTTTGTGGCCAAGTTGAAAGACAGGCTTCAAGAAATGGAGGATATTGGTGCCTCAGTCCAAGAGGAAGTTAATGCGTTGAGAGCGAAGCTATTAGAGGCTTCTGAGATCAATCAGGTCGGGGAAGTGCTTCAGTAGGAAAATGAAGCTTTAAGGAGAGAGGTCTCGCGTCTTAGGGAGCATGGGTCGAGCACCGCCCCTGCAGTATTGCAAGGCTCTTCTTCGTCGCGAGCTAGGGCTGGCTTGAGTGACGTTCCTCCTGTGCTGCGGGGTTCTACTGGTCCATCCGTTCCGCGCGCTGGCAGGAGCACCAGGAGCCGAGATAGGGAAATGGAAGAACTTCGCGGTGATGTCCAGCGAGCATATGTGATCGTTGTTGGGCTTCAAAGGGATGTTACTCGGCTGCGCACTTGTTTAAGAAAGGACCTCGGCGAGTGTGTATGACCAGGGTTGGCAAGATGCTCCGACTAGGTTGGTAGAATTTGAGGAGCTCGCCTTCATCAGGGGGTGGTTGAGTGCGTTGAGGGAGATGCAAGTTCCAAGAAATTCAATGCTCTGGTATCGTCATGAACTCTCTCCTTCCACTCGAATGCCCAATCCCTTTCGGAGAGATGATCAATGGATACCCATTGATGCCATCCCCCGGCAGCTGCTGGAGTCGGACGCTAACGAAGTTGAGGAGGGGTTGGCCCCTCATCCTGATGACGGTCGAAGGGCCCAAGTGGCTGATTACCTTGCTCAGAGGCCACATCCTCATTAAGATTTCCCTAGTAGCTGCTCTGTGTATTTCTCGTAGTGCAAATGCTTTCGGCGAGCTCGCCGACTAAACATGTATCACCGTTGTTGTAAATATGATGAATTAATATAAAATCTGTGTTTTGGGCGAATTTGCCAACTAAACAAGTGTAGTATATTTTTCATATTCTTGCTCCTTTATGATCTTCTATGTTTGTATTATCACGCAAGTGTCCTCCCAGTCCAGTATATTATTGAGATACCATTGTGCATCACTTTACCTTTTAGGTCGTGTCGTCACACTCCCTTAGGCTTAAGTGTGGCAATTGGCGAGGACACACCTGGTGTTGGATGCTTTAACCGATCAGGATTTTATTCAATCAAAGAAGGTTTGATGACCCGTATAAATTTGGCCATATTGCCTAAGGATCCCCTGTAGGGCTTCATATATCGTCAGGGGCAATGCAAAGAGGTCATTCGTGTTTCATAACGATGACCAGAGGAGGGACACTCCCCTGCTATGGCGCAATGATCAATGTGCCTGTCATTTGAAAAAGATGTGCGATAAAGCTCATATAGATGTTACTTATTAGAATGCAACCGTTTAAATAATTTTCATTAATGACAAGGAAAATGAAATCCTAGTTCCATAACAAAAGAATAAAAGAAAGATCTAAAAATAAAATCTATTGAGATTGGCTGCGTTCCATGCTCGCGGTATTTCTTTGCCTTCCATCGTTTCCAAGTGATAGGCGCCCTGCAGATCGTCTCTGGTTATTTTGAAGGGTCCTTCCCAGTTTGGCCCTAGCTTGTCGTCTGATGGTTTTACAGCGCTGCCCAGGACTTTCCTTAGGACGTAGTCCCCAACTCGGAATGTTCGTGGGTTGACCCTTTTGTTGTAATGCCTTGCGAGCTGTTGCTGATAGCTCGCTAGTTTTACTAGGGCTAGCTCTCGGCGCTCGTCGGCTAGGTCGAGCTCAGCGAGCAATGCTGCATCATTATGGCCCTGGTCGACAAGGTTGGACCTCATTGTCGGCAAACCTGCTTCTAGTGGGATGACCGCTTCCATCCCATATGTCAGCGAAAATGGGGTTTCTCCTGTTGCTCGCCGTGGGGTGGTTCGGTAAGCCCATAGAACATGTGGTAATTCATTCACCCATGCACCTTTAGCTCGCTCCAATCGCTTTTTTATCCCGTCGATCACAGTTTTGTTGGAAGCCTCGGCTTGGCCATTGCTCCGAGGATAGGCCACCGAACTGAAATGGTGTCTGATTCCATGTTCGTCGCAAAAATCTTGAAAGGGGCCGCTCTCGAACTGCGTTCCATTGTCGGTGATGATGGTTCTGGGGATGCCAAAACGAGTGATTATAGTTCTCCATATGAACCTTATCATATCTGCATCTCGGATGTTCGCTAGGGGTTCCGCCTCGATCCATTTGGTGAAGTAGTCAGTCGCGACCAGCAGATATTTGCGATTGCTTGTGGCGGTAGGCAGTGGTCCCACGATGTCAATTCCCCATTGGGCGAATGGCCATGGGCTAGACAGTGATTTTAGGTCGCTAGCAGGTTGGTGGACCATAGGAGCGTGAAGTTGGCATTTCAGGCACTTGCGGACATACATCGCAGAGTCCCTTTGCATATATGGCCACCAATAGCCTTCCTTCATTGCTCGAAAAGCTAGAGACCTTCCTCCGATATGGCTTCCACAGACTCCTTCGTGAAGCTCATGTAGCACTTGCTCGATATTCCCTGGGTGAACGCATTGGAGGTAGGGCCCGGAGAAGGATCTCTTATACAAGTTGCCCTCTGGAGATAAGTGAAAGCGAGCAGCTTTGACTCTAATCTGGTGGGCAGTCTTCTTGTCATCCGGGAGCGTGCCATCCTTCAAATAGTTCCTCAAGGGGTCCATCCAGCTGGGAGCTGATTCCACCTGGAGTACCTGTTCCACGTCTGGTGGCTTGCTGTCGCGGTTAATACTCGGATGAGTGAGGAAATCGATGGGGATGGTTCTTTTAGGTCGGAGTTGACTGCCGAACTCAGGGCTGCTAGGGCATCAGCATGGCTGTTCTGTCCTCTGGGGAACTGCTGGAGCTTGACTTCCTCAAAGTCAGCCAATAGCTTCTTTGCTAAGACGAGGTAGGCTGCCATCCTTTCGTCTTTTGCATTGTAGTTCCCGCTGATCTGATTGAAGACTAACTGTGAGTCGCCAAACACTTGTAATTGCTTTGCTCCCAAAGCGTATGCTTTCTGGAGGCCGGCTATCAGGGCCTCGTATTCTGCTTCGTTGTTGGAGGCTTCAAATCCAAGCCTGATTCCCTGCTCGAGGATCGCATTTTCTGGAGTGATAAGCACGATGCCTACGCCTGCCCCCTTTGAATTGGAGGCTCCATCAACGAATAATTTTCAGACTCCCTCTGTCCTCCTTCTCCCTCTGTCGTGCAGCTATGTTCTTGTTTGGCTGGCTGTGGTGGGTCGCAAGGTCGTTCGTCAGTGAATTCGGCTATGAAATCAGCAAGGATCTGCCCCTTGATTGCGTTCCTTGGTTGAAATTGGATATCGAATCGTCCGAGCTCGACTGACCATTTAGACAGTCTTCCTGACAAATCCGCCTTCCTTAGGATTGCTTTAAGGGGGTGCGATGTAAGGACGATTATAGTACGGGCTTCGAAATAGTGCTTCAACTTCCTTGAAGCCACTACTAGTGCAAAGGCGAGCTTCTCCAGTGGTAGGTACCTCTGCTCGGCTTCAAGCAGGGTTTTGCTCGCGTAGTAAACGGGGTGCTAGATTCCTGCAACTTCGCACATTAATGCAGAGCTGACAGTGTGGTTGGAAACGGAGAGGTATAGGTACAAAGAATCTGTTTGCTGTGGTATGACGAGCAGTGGTGGAGAGCTTAAGTAAGCATTGAGCTCGACCAATGCCTGCGAGCAATCTGGGTTCCACTCTACTGTTTTGTTCCCCTTTAGAAGCTGGAAGAAAGGTTTGCATTTCTCGGAGGATTTAGAGATAAAGCGATTTAAGGCAGCGAGCATACCAGTGAGCTTCTGTACATCCCGGATTGTTCGAGGAGGTTGTACCCTGTTAATCGCATCGATCTGGTCTGGATTAGCCTCTATGCCTCTCTTACTCACCAAGTATCCAAGGAATTTTCCTGACTGGACACCAAACGAACACTTGCTCGCGTTAAGTTTCATTCGGTATTTCCTGGGGATTTCAAAGGTGTTTGACAGGTTTGAGAGGTGGTCTTCTTTCTTCTTGCTTTTAACGAGCATGTCATCAATGTAGACCTCCATGGTATCTCCCATCTGATCCTTGAACATTTTGGTGACTAGCCGCTGGTAAGTTGCCCCTGCGTTTTTGAGTCCAAAGGGCATGACTTTGTAGCAGTATAGCCCAACTGTGGTGATAAATGCTGTTTTGTCTTGGTTTGGGGCATATAAAGGGATTTGATGGTATCCTGAGCATGCGTCCAGAAAACTCATTCGCTCGTGAGCTGCAGTGGCGTCCACCAGCTGGTCAATTTTTGGAAGGGGGAAACTGTCCTTAGGGCATGCTCTATTGAGGTCAGTGAAGTCGATGCAAACTCTCCACTTCCCGTTGCTTTATGGAACTACTACCGGATTGGATAACCATTCGGGGAATTGTAATTCCCGTATGGATCCTGCATCCAGCAGTTTTTCTACTTCTTTTTCTACGGCTTTTGCCTTCTCGGGTGCAGTTCGCCGTGCCTTCTGCCTGATTGCTTTGAAGGTGGGATCGACGTGTAGCTGATGACAAACCATACTAGGATCAATTCCAAGCAACTCGTATGGTTCCCACACGAAAACATCTACGTTGCGTCTTAGTAGAGTTGTCAATTCCTTCCGTTCTTGGTCAGTGAGAGAAGCTCCAATCAAGAAAACTCTGCTACTGTCGCTATCACCAGCTGTAACCTCTACCAGGTCTTCGACGACTCTTTCAGATGGGAGGAGCCTAGTCTCCTCTACTCCAGGTCTTCTGTACTTTAATTGCTATTTAGAAGGTGTCAGACCTTCTTGTTCTTCAACTTTCTCACTGGGTTGATTGGCCTTCTTCTCTGGCTTTGGTCGGATGGCTGCTATGAAACACCTTCTTGCCATCGCTTGATCGCCGTGGATCTCCATTACTCCTCGCTCGGTCACATATTTGAGTTTCTGATGGTAGGTCGAGGAGACTGCCTTCATCGCATGTAGTCATCCCCTGCCGAGGATGGCTTGGTATGGCGAGTCGATGTCAACCACCAAAAACTCAATCATCTTGGAGACATTTCCCGCGCGTACTGGCAGTACAATCTTTCCCAGGGGCATAGTTATCTTTCCAGCGAAGCCAACTAAAGGAATAGTGGCCTCCTTTAGGTCGGCGATGCTTAACTTCAATCTTCTGAATAGGTCGAGATACATTACTTCGGATGAGCTTCCTTGGTCGACGAGCAACTTGTCGACGTCAAAGTTAGCTATCCTGAGGGTAATGATCAAAGCATCGTGATGTGGGGTTCTCACTCCCACCAGATCTTCATCTGTGAAAACAATATGCTTATTATAGTTGACGTCGTCTGCTCGTCGACGCTTTCCTGACTGTGACTTTGCGGGATCGATCTGAAAAGCTTGCATCACCGCTGTAAGTTTCTTCATCTCCATTCGAGTTGAATTTCCTTGGATACGCTTGGCATCAGATGCCCCATGAATCACTGCGAACTCATGTCCAGCGTCATCTTCAAGCACGTTGTCAGGTCTAGCCTGTCTATTGGCAGCCACCTTCTCTGCCTTTTTTTCCACAAACTCGTTCAGAAGCCCGGACTGGACTAGATCCTCGAGGTGAGACTTAAGAGCTTTGCAATGCTCAGTCTTGTGTCCTCCCTCTTTGTGAAAAGCGCATCTTAGCGCACTATTCCTCTTCGAGGGATCTCCTCCTATCTTCCTGGGCCACTTGATGAATGGCTCGTCTTTGATTTTCGCGAGAATTTTGTAAATTGGTTATTTGAAGACGGTGTTGACCGCCTGAAATGCTTTCGACGCATCATTGTTACCTCCGCTTTTGGAGCCATTTTTGCCCCCGTTCTTTCCTCCTTTCTTCTGATTCTCAGCTTTGTCACTGCCCTTAGTAGTGAGTTTAGGTCGACCGTTTTCCCCTGTACTGAGGCGGGTGACATCTTCACCTTAGCGTACTTCTCGATGCGAGCCATTAGGTCGTCAATAGTCATAGCCTCCTTCTTCGTCGGGGACTGGTATAGAAGGGAAGAACTGGGTAGCCCAATTTTGAATGAGGCCACTGCCACTTGCTCCGAGCAATCCTCGACCTCATTGAATAACTCCCAGTACCTCTTCGCGTAGTCTCGGAGGGTCTCTTGAGGCGTCTTCTTCATTGTCAGCAAAGCATCCATCCTTTTGGGATTGGAGCTACTAGTAATGAATCGAGCCGTAAAGAGCTCAGCCAAGGATTTGAAACTCCTGATGGACCGGTGGGGGAGCCTTTCGAACCACTTCTGTGCTACATCATGCAGGCTCGAAGGAAAAATTCGGCACATTAGTGCGTCCCGGTGGTTCCAAAGGGTCATGGCCTGTCGGTACTGCCTGACGTGATCAATGGGATCAGTCTTACCGTCATAAATCTTGAACCTTGGAATGGCAAATTTCTTGGGGGCTTCTTCTTCTTCAATCTCCCTCGTGAAAGGTGATTTCATCTGGGTTTTGAGAGCTCGCTTAGCGAGTTCTCGGTCGATCTGGCACCGTGGTGGGCAGGATGTTGGTCCATCTCCCTGCGGACCAGATTCCGTATATTCTCGTTGCTGCGAGTAGGGCTCTGGTAACGGCGAGCTTTTCGCAGCTGCTCGCGCAGGTCGTCGTCTGATTCGTCTCCCTCAACCTTTTGGGATCCTCGCCTAGGGCTCCTTCCTCGGCTGCGAGATTTGCTCGCCTGAGGGCTAGGAGTGCGGTATGGACGTCTCCTGGTATCATGATGTGCCTCTCTCTCCAGTCTTTCTAGTCTTCTTTTCAGGCAGCATTCTCAGCCTCGTGTCTGCGAGAAGACTCCCTCTGCTCGTGGAGCCATGCCTCGTATGCATCAATCAGTCGGGATGTCTGAGTGGACCTCGCTGGCCCTTGGCTTTCTTCTGAGGCTGGCTTTTCTAAGCGAGCCCTCTGATCTGAACGTCGAACTTCAGATCTAATCCTGCGAGGCACAGGTGGTTCTTGAATATCCTCTGCCTGGGGAGCATTGCTACTGTGACCAGACATTTTAAACTCCTTTTTTTGTGTAGGCTTTTCTTAGGGAAGATAAACGTTTCCCATAGACGGCGCCAATTGTGGTGACAATTATTATGCAACACAAATAGATAAGAAAAAAGAAATTACCAAGCAAGAATAAGGAACATAAAATGATAATCACACAACAAAGGATGTACGTGGTTCAGCAAAGATGTGCCTACGTCCACGGTGGTGCAGTCAGTGTTATTTCTATATACTCCGGGGAGTGGTTACAGAGAATACAACTTGTCATTTGCCCCGGACTTAGGGTTCAATATATACATGTTCGTTTTAGTGAGTGAGGGTATTGAGTTCCCCCACGTTTTCCATCTCTCCCTAGAACCTCTCTTAATGGGAACGTGGGAGGAGACTGGATCAAGATCAGTTAAGAGATGGGGGGTCCGGACTTTGGGCCACCAACATTGGGCTACTCGTCTGGGCCCAGCATTCTAATATTGAGGTACCCACACCTCTCTTGGGGCAATTTTTCAAGGCCCACCTTTACGTGGAATCCTGGAATAACAAAAAACATAAATATGACTTCAATAGGAGAATTTGATTTTACAGTCAAACAACCCCAATTCACAATTACTTTGTGATTTCAAACTGGAATAGCAAGCCTGCGCTTACAGAGTGCATTCGCTACCCAAGGGTAGCGCGAATTAGGGGCATGGAGATTAAGGTACACCCAAAGACCACAAAGGTGAAAAGCTACAATATTCTTTTAAGAAAACTTCTCAAGTGACTCTTGTGAAAAAGATACATCAGTGGTAATAGTGACATTGTCCTGTTGAGGCTGTAGCATAAACATTAAGCTTAAAATTATATTATTACTATGGGGGTTTCCTAAGATCAACAGGCTATTGCTTACTACTACTCCAAAACTAGCTGGTCACAACATGGGGCTTCATTGTATGCCATGTCACAAGATGCCCCCATCTGCATTAATGAGCATCCTGAAGTACATTTTCAGTTTGAAAAATCACTACCCCAAAGTCAAAGTGTCTAGCAAACTGTAAAAACACAAAAAATACCAACCCTTCGAGCAGTATTTTTTTAGTATAAGCAAGCTAACCCTTCGACACGCGAGTTATATTGCAAGGATACCTGTTTTTCTTGGTGTGAAACTTCTATACCCTTAAACATAGTGAATTTTAAAACTGATTATGATTTTTTTAAACATAAAATCATAAATAATTAGACAAGTACGAACCTTGTCTTCCACCAGTGAGCTTGACTTGGACACCCTTGTCAACAAACTTTGCTAAATCCAGAACTGTTTCTTTCCTGCCTGACTGAAACAGAAAACACACAACATGTTAGACATCAATGACAAACAAAGTAGAAAATTATATGTACATGTTAAGTTTCAGCTCTAAACATGCAGCCATTATAGTGATTGTGTGTGTGTGTGTGTGTGTGTGTGAGTTGAAGAGAGAGAAGTACCATTTTGCCAGTTGTTTAAACTGTATCTTCGACACCAAAGTAAAAACCTGAAACCATAAAAAAGCAGTAAAATCATTCAAAAAATCTTTGAGATCACACAAATGATTCATGGTAAAACTAAGCATTTGATAGACCTATAGATAGTAGAAAACCAAACCTAAAGAAGTAACTAGATATTCACGCATGTCACATTCTTGCTGGAGCAATTAGTTGAAACGAATGCCTTTGATAATTCGCGGTTAAGCACACATGCAGCAAAGGTGGAAACTTGAATAGATGTTGAGTGAAAATAGGGGATAACGATAGTACGGACCAAGTTGTGTGCAAGTGAGTCTTATCCTTGTAAATGGGAGTCATGAGACGGTAAGGAGAATTCTTAGGAACAGGTATATTGCAAAGTGGGAGAAGTGGCATGTGTCTGTAGTGATTGGGTGGTGTAGTTTTAGTAGGGGTCCTCCGAGAAACCTAAATTAATATGGTAATTCGAATCATGATACAATTTTGACAAAGGTTATAAGGTCAAATGAAGAACCTCTTTACAAGGTCCCTTGAGAGACCTCAATAACGAATAAAGTTCCTCGCAACATCATACTTAAACTACATTTACAAGCATTGCGATTAACTATAGACAAGTATTGGGATAAAGAAAATGAAGTGGTGTTTCCCTAGTTACCAGTTCTCTATATACTCCTACATTCCGCGATCCACGATTACTTTCTGGACGAAAAGTGGTGGGTTCGCGATCCAGATGTACAAAAGCGACGTACCCAATATTAACAATAAATCTCTTTTAGCGATTAAAGTGATAATGCAACTTTTGATTTAGTGGATGAAATAAATGGAGAAAAATCAAGCTATTTAGCAAAGTTTAGAAAAATGGTTAATATATCTTCTTAATACATTACATACATTATACATGACATACAGTTTTAGTGAAGTTTTTTAAATTGGTGGAATACATATATTAGTGATAATATACTTAAAGTTCAAAAATAGTCTCGACGAGAGTATTAAAACATTCTGCAATCTGAAGTAAGTAACAAACCAACTAAGCCTACACCCATCGTACCGCTTACCGGTTATATTTATGTACCACGTACTCGTACCACATACCAAAGCTACCCACGCTTCAGATAACAATGGGTGTTCCTTCGAGCGTGAAAGCTGAGCAACCTAGGCAATTGAAACCAACTAAGTTGAAGAAACTCATTGGGGGTCTCTCAGGGAACTGAATTCAAGGATAGGGAACAAGGCATCATTGAGTACAAGGATAGGAACCTTCGTCCCTTCGTCCCAAATTAATAGTCGTGGTTTGAAAGTCAAACATTTTAAACAATGAATACCAAGGTTTCACTTGGTCAATAACGACAAATCACACAATTAAATTTAAGTTAACCTTAACTGTAAAAACTTTGAACTAAAGTGCCCAAATTAAAAATTGAGAGGTCCTGAGCACGCGTTAAGAACCTAGAAATAGTAACGACACGTTGCAAACATACAATTAATAGGTATTATTCTGAGGCATAAAACATGACCTTAGGGCATATATTATAATTTTTCTTGTAATATTTGCGTCAAGTAGATCCTTACAAACAGTATTTTTTTAGTTTTTAACTTGAAATATAAGTTGAAATAATATCAAGAGTGATATGCTTTAAGAATAATATTCCCATGATCATAATTTAGAAATGAACTAAGAATGCGAGAATGCAGCAATTCATGGTATTAGTGAGATTAAGGAATAGAAGTTGAAATCATGTTTATTATGAGTAGCATTCCACATAGTAAAAGCCTTAGACAATTTGTATAAATGTTATATGAATGTAAATCAGTATATAGACGCACCTGCAGAGCGACGGAGCTTGGTCTGCTGCTGCTAGGTATAGGGTTTTACCCAAACACTTTATTCACTAGGGTATTGCATTGCAAGAACAGAAAGGAGGGGGGAAATCTATTTTTTTGTTTTACATTTGTTAAAAACTCTGTTTTTATTTTATTTTTTGTTAAAATGTTTTTTTTGTATCATCGATTTTGGATTAGTTTGCGCGCACCTCGACTAATTTCAAACGCTATATGTAATGGCTTCTCAAATACATATAGAACTAGATTTTAGCCCCGCGCGATGCGCGGGCGCTTTAAATAATTATTGTTAAATCACAAACTATACATATGATAGTAGAGAGTTCACAATTATAAGATAAAGATAATCCAATGGCAAATTAGTATTGATGTTTGTGTCATATGTATGTTTGTGTCTAGATCATACGGTTAATCCAAACCCACTACTTTCGTGTCAAATTTGAGTCGTGTGAACGTGTTGCGTAATAAATAAATAAATAATCACTTAAAACTCTTATATGGATTCCAAGATGCATTAGAGCTTCTGCTTGAAGAGTTCTAGCCACAAATAGTGCAAATTTAAACACCACTCAGCACTAAGCATTCCAAAGGCCCTTGTAAAAGCATAGGCTACATGGGGTAGCTGCAATATTGCATAAGATATTAATTGACAATAATAGTTCAGAAAAAAGAAAAAAAAAACTGCATCCTTATTTTTTGCATTCACATTTGTGCCCAATTTTTCTCGAGGCACTTCTAAACGAATGACGTGTGAAAAATAAGCTAGCACACAATACACTGCAATAAATTTTAACATTGTTTTTCCATTTTGAGAATTAAAGGAAACAATGTAAGCAAATATTTTCAATTTAAAAAAAACATATTTCCAATAAAAAAAACAGATTTCTAATTGATAAAAAAAAAATCCAAAAAAAAAATAGATTTTCAATTACAAAAATATATTTCCTATTAAAATTAGGAAAATACTAAAAAAAATCTACATAAAAATCTGAAAAATATTTTTAAAAGAACAAAGTACATTTCCAATTAAAAAAAATTCTAATAAAAAATAGAAAAACATATTCAATAATTACCGAAAATCTGAAAAATATAAAAAAAGGTAGAAAAAATAAAAAAATATATGGAAAATAAGTAAAAAATATTCAATAAATCGAAAAACTATTTTTTAAAAAAACTTGCAAAGTGAATAGAGATTCTAAAAAGTTTGAAAAAATAATGCAAAATATGAATTTCCAATAACCAAATAGATTTCCAATAACAGTCTGCAACAAACTGAATAAATATTTTATAGAGTGAATAAATATTTTATAGAGTTTGAAAAAGTATTGCAGAAACATCAATTTCCAATAACAAAGTAGATTTCCAATTAAAAACAAATTTCTAATAAAAAAATAGAAAAACATATTCAATAATTACCGAAAATCTGAAGAATATATGAAAAGGAAGAAAAACAAATAAAAATATGGAAAATATTCAATAAATTGAAAAACTATTTTTTAAAAAAACTTGCAAACTGAATAAGTATTCTAATAAGTTTGAAAAAAATAATGAAAAATATGAATTTCCAATAACAAAATAGATTTCCAATAAAAAAACAGATTTATAATAAATTCAAGAGAAATATTCAATAATAGCCGAAAATTTGGAATATACAGACAGAGCAGAAAAAAATATTTAAAACAATAAAAAAGAAAATCAATTTCCAAAAATAAAAATTCTAATCTTGATTTAAAAAAAACAGTATTGATAAAAGATTTCTTGCAAAAAAAAAATTGTTTTCATCCAAAAAAATATTTCTAGCAAAATAAAAATGATTTCCATAAAAGATAAATTTTATCCAAAAAACATGTTTTCTGATAGTTAAAAAACTATCATAAAATCTCAAGAAAAAAAAACTTCATCCAACAATCTATAAAAAATCTAAAAATTTGGATTAAAAAACATTAATCTAAAAAAGCCAAATCTCCCGAAATCAATAAAAAAATATTTTCTAGAAAAATTAAAATAATTTTCTAAAGAAAAAAAATAATTTTTAACCTAAAAAACTATTTTCTAATAGATAAAACACTATCATCAAATTTCATGAAAAAAGAAAAGATCAACAAACAAAAACAATACATTAAAACCCATCAAATCTATAAAAATCAAATCTCACAAATCCTTACATTCTAATGCAAAAGTTGTATTTCTGTTCCACTTTAATGCATCCAATGCATTTCCCATACTTGTTGTTTAGCTTCCAAATGGATGTCAGGAACAGAAACGTCTACCAACATTTAGTAACACAAAACCAAAAAGAGTAATTGGTGTAAAAGAGAAAGAAATGGCCTTTATTACTCATTTCCAAGAATTTAGTTTTTCAAAATGTCTACCAATATTTTGTAGACTCTTGGCTTTCCAAGAAGTTAGTTTTCCAAGAATTGTAAACATTGAGACGCTAGAGAGAAATTAAATGGGACTGGAATTAAGCTAAGCCTTTATTACTGTGCCACGTGTCAGCCTCACACTATTTGGATGTGCAATTAATATTGAAAAACAAATAAAAATATTGAAAATACATAAAAAATATATGAAAATATTCAATAAATTGAAAAACTATTTTTCAAAAAAACTTGCAAACTGAATAAATATTCTAATAAGTTTGAAAAAAATAATGAAAAATATGAATTTCCAATAACAAAATAGATTTCCAATAAAAAAACAGATTTATAATAAATTCAGGAGAAATATTCAATAATAGCAGAAAATTTGGAATATACAGACAGAGCAGAAAAAAATATTTAAAACAATAAAAAAGAAAATCAATTTCCAAAAATCAAAATTATAATCTTGATTAAAAAAAACATAAAAAAACAGTATTGATAAAAAGATTTCTTGCAAAAAAAAATATTGTTTTCATCCAAAAAAATATTTCTAGCAAAATAAAAATGATTTCCATAAAAGATAAATTTATCCAAAAAAAATGTTTTTTGATAGTTAAAAAATTATCATCAAATCTCAGGAAAAAAAAAAGAAAAAAAAACTTCATCCAACAATCTATAAAAAATCTAAAAATTTGGATTAAAAAACATTAACCTCAAAAAGCAAAATTTCCCGAAATCAATAAAAAAATATTTTATAGAAAAATTAAAATAATTTTCTAAAGAAAAAAAATAATTTTTAACCTAAAAAACTATTTTCTAATAGATAAAACACTATCATCAAATTTCATGAAAAAAGAAAAGATCAACAAACAAAAACAATACATTAAAACCCATCAAATCTATAAAAATCAAATCTCACAAATCCTTACCTTCTAATGCAAAAGTTGTATTTGTGTTCCACTTTAATGCATCCAATGCATTTTCCATACTTGTTGTTTAGCTTCCAAATGGATGTCAGGAACAGAAACGTCTACCAACATTTAGTAACACAAAACCAAAAAGAGTATTTGGTCTAAAAGAGAAAGAAATAGCCTTTATTACTGATTTCCAAGAGTTTAGTTTTCCAAAACGTCTACCAATATTTTGTAGAGTCTTGACTTTCCAAGAAGTTAGTTTTCACAGAATTGTAAACATTGAGACGCTAGAGAGAAATTGAATGAGACTGGAATTAAGTTAAGCCTTTATTAATGTGCCACGTGTCAGCCTCACACTATTTGGATGTGCAATTAATGGTGTTGCCACGTGTCAATTTTCTATGAAGAGACACCAAAATTATATTATGTTATTAGATTTAAGTCACTCCGGTTACGGTTTGATAAGTGCCTAAAGTATGTCCTACCAATTAACTATATTTTTCATCTGGAGCGCTAAGTCCAAGACTCGAACGGGTGACTACTAGGATCTTGCCTAATAACTCAACGAGCTGAGCTAACCTTTCTTTTTTGTTAAAAACTATTTTTTTGTTATAACTATTATTTTTTTTGGTTAAAAAGTGTTTTTTTCTTGTTAAAATTGTTTATTTTTTGTTAACGACTATTTTTCTTTTGTTTAAAACTTTTTCAAACTGTTTTTTTTGTCAAAAACTCTTTTTTATATCAGTTTTTTTGTTTAAAACTGTTTTTTTAAACCGGGTTAAAAATTGTTTTTTTTTTATATTAGGCGATCCCATTAAGTCCCACGTCACATAAAACACTTTTTATTCTTTACCTAATCCTTAAAGAAATTATCACAATAAAGAATTTTATCACCTGAAAATTTATAGGATTTGCCCTTACAAATTTTGTCATAGCGTATTTTGTCATAAAAAATTTGTCACCCCAGTCATTTGCTCATTTTTGTAGGGTTCGTTTAATACTAAGGGTCCGTTTGATAGAAAACTGAAAAAATGCAAATGATTCCAGGACATTTGATTCCAGGGCAAACAATTTCAAGGCAAATGATATTTTCCAACTTGTGTCTGTTTGATACAAATTGGAAAATCATCAATTTTCCACATTTTCTATCAAACGCAAAAGTTGGAAAATAGATATAAATGTGAAAAATTTGTTTACGGAATATATATATTCCGCAAATAATATATAATAATATATATTTACTATGTATAATAGATAATAATATATTCTTATTAAATGTACAAAATCTATTAAATGTTAATAATTTTTATATTATTAAATGTATATAATATATAATAATATATGTTTAGTATGTATAATAATAATAATTTTTATATTATTAAATGTACAAAATCTATTAAATGTACAAAATCTATGAAAATATAATATATTATTTACGGAATATATGAATATAACTAAATGTACAAAATCTATTAAATGTACAAAATCTATGAAAATACAATATATTATTTACGAAATATATGAATATATATTATATTATATATTGAATATACTAAATATATATTATTTACAGAATATATACATATATATTATTTACAGAATATATACATATATATATATGGAATATATATGTCAGTATATATATATATATATATACTATATGTATATATGGAATATATATGTCAGTGTGTATATATATATATATATATATATATATATATATATGTGTGTGTGTGTGTGTGTGTGTGTGTGTGTGTGTGTGTGTGATATATATATATATATATATATATATATATATATATATATATGTATATATATATATATATATATATATATATGTATATATATATATATATGTATATATATATATATATGTATATATATATATATATGTATATATATATATACTATATGTATATATGTCATATATGTCAGTATATATATATAATACTTGTGTGTGTGTGTGTATATATATTCTGTAAATAATACATATATAATATATATATATATATATATATATATATATATATATATATATATACGAAATAAATGAATTATTTTAAAAAAAACTATACGAAATATATGAAATATATTAATTATACGTAATATATGAGTATACCGAATATATTAAATGTACGAAATATATAAATATAAGGATTATATTAAATATATGAAATATACAAAATTTATGAAATATAAATATATATTAAAATATATGAATTATATAAATGTACGAAATATATAAATATATGAAATATATATAAATATATTAAATATACGCAATATACATATATGTGCTAAAATATATAAAATATACGAATATATATTAAAATATACGAAATATATATTTATATATTTATTAACAATATATATTTATATATTTATTAACAATATATATTTATATATTTATAAAATATATAGAGTTATAAAAAAAAATGGTTTTAAGTGATTTGCCACCCAAAGGTGGAAAACAAAAACATGCTCCCCCCCCCCCCCCCTAAGAATTGAATTCCACCCTAGGGTGGCAAATTATGCTTAAGAGGTGTTGTACATAGAAAACAAATTACAAGACAAATTAACGCTATCAAACAGCCTAAAAATTGAAAAAGACCAGAATTTTTCAACTTTTGAGAATTTGCCTTGGATTTTTTGTGTTATCAAACGGACTCTAAGTGATCAAATGGGTCTGCTATTTTTCCCATGACAAATTTTGCATTGTCAAAATTTTTCATGTCAAATCCTATAATTTTTTAGGTGAGGTTGTTTGATAACATTAATTTTTCAGGTGACAATCCTATTTTTTTAGGTAGTAAGATATGGAAAGAAAAAAAAATTGAAAGTGTTTTACGATGAGAGACTTAATATAAGAGTTTGATGTAACCAAAAAATGATATTAAAATAAATTCTCATATAAAGAAGAATATGATAAAAAAAAAATCAAACGTTCAAAAATTTGTATATAAAGAAAACTGATATAAAAAATTCGGACGAAAACAAATCTAGTATAAAAAGAATTATGATATAAAGAATAACAGGATACAAAAATCTGATGAAAAAAATGAATAAAATAAAATCGAACAAAAAAATATGATATAAAAAATTATTATATAAAGAAACATTTAAATATTAAAAATGTGATATAAATAAGAAGCTGAGATAAAAATAATTCAAATATTAAAAAAAATTAAGAATAATATGATATTAATAAAATGTGATAAAAGAAATCGTACATAAAAATCTGAAATAAAAAAAATATGATATATACACAACCCGTTTATTGTAACAAAATAAAATAAAAACTTTATTTTAACAAAAATAAAAGTGGGAAAACTTGGTTGGAAAATTTTTCTTTCAATATACTTATGAAAAAATTTCACTAAAAGATGGAATGGCATAGCGAATGGCATGTTGGATTGGAAAAAAATCATGGCAAATATTGGCTAAAAAATGCACATAAAAGAGGGCAAAAAACTCATTTGTCATGACAAATTGTGTCTATCAAATAAACCATTAAACAATTTTATTTTTATTTTTCGAAAAGTTCATCTTCTTATTGGAGTATTAGCAAAAAAGAAAATATTTGACTTTAACAATGGGAAAGTGATGTCAACATTAAGGCACGTTTGGTAGTTATTTGATTTCATCTGGTCACGAATTAGTGTTGAATCTAGGAATTTAACCGTTAATGATTTATTCATATGACAAGAAAATTAATGTTGAATCTCTTTAATAGGATTAGATTATGGAAGAATTATCTTAGATATAGATTTACAATCATAAATCATTGAAAAGTTTATTACACAAATCGAATTAAGTATGAACTCAATTGGAAAGTTTATAGAACGAGGGTTCATACTTTCAAAATTGAGAAATTATACTCGTAACCGTGTTAAATTGATGAGAACTCATAAACATAAGTTTGTTATATAGTTAGTTAACTTATATCTAAAGGAGAATGGGATTGGTGATGTTTAGAGAATAGAAATTTAGTATTTTTTATCGTTAGTGGTGGATTTTGGAAACTTGAAAAATATGACAGTGTGCATCTCGTTTGAATTTGGAGGACTTTGGCTTGGATTCATCCTTAAATTATAAGGCAAGTGTAATCAGACTAAAGATTTAATATAAATCTTAAGTTATCGTTATAATTACCTATTTGAATTTGTTAAATTTCATGTTTAGAATTATGATTTGGATTACTTTAGTAATTTAACCTTTAATTTTTTATTCATATGATAACAAAATTAGTGTTCAATGCCTTGAATTGGATTAGTTTATGGATGAATTTTGTTAGGTATATATTTACATTCATAAATCATTAAAAATCCCTATGTTTATTACATAAATGGAATTAAATCTAAACTCAATTGGACAACTTAAAGAATAGGGTTTATACTTTCAAATTTTGGGCATTATACTCATATAGCCAAGTTAAATTGATGAAAACTCAAAGATATAGGTTGGTTATATAGCTAATTAGTTTATATATGAAGGAGAATGGTAACGTTGATGTTTAGAGGATTAAAATTTAGTATTTTTTGTCGTTAATGGCGGATTTTGGAGACTTGGAGAAGATGACAATGTGCATCTCATTTGAATGAGTTTACTATCTCCTTTGAATGAGATTTGATGGTTCATTCGGAAGATCTTGTCACTCGTTATAACGAACTGTAATTTTTTGTTCTAACTATTGAAGTATATTGTTCGTTCGAACGACTGGGTAGATCTCGTTCAAACGAGAATACGACAGTCGTTCGAACGAGTTTGATTCTGTTTAGAAATGAAATTCTTAATTATAGAAGATAAATTAATTTAATTATTTGGACTTATGACTTATTAATCCGTGATAGGTTATGTCTCTTATTATGTTATTTTTTATGTAAGGATACCATGTGTGAGTATTCATGGGGAATCATTTTTAGGTGGATATTAGTCCCAGTTTATGGTACATGTCATAATCATACTTATATGGATAGGAGTCCAAATTTCTTATATGTGTCAGAATCGTACATATATGGATATCAGTCCCAATTTCATGTGCGTGTCAGGACCCCGACTTGCCTTAAATATTATTGTTGATGTAAAAAACTAGATTTGATCTAATTATTTAATCACAGATAAAAATGAATATACGAATATAAGACAATGGATTTTTAAAGTGGTTCAGCCTTGTGAGAATGACCTACGTCCACTGTTATTGTATTGATGATTGTTTGCCCAGAATTCTCAATAATAGATTTACCAAGAAATTCTGATCCCCCTGCTAATGAGGAGGTTACAATGTATTTATAGTCTTGAGGCGGTACAAATGAAAAGACTATGTGTTGTTATCTAGTAAACATATACATCTGTATGACATTAAATGGCATTTAATGCGCAGTCGTCTCCCCTGATTCTCTTGATTTGGGTGAGCTGTACACTAAGTAGCTCGGACCGCTTAAGCTATTCGGACCGCCTTAGTAGCTCGACACGCTTAGAGCTGCTCGGGGCCCCTGAGTTCCTCGTGGTTTCTTAGTTGCTCGGTGGACTTGAGTTGCTCGTCTAGAGTATCGGTATTTGCCATATAAGCTGACACGTGTCTTCAGGTGATTGGTCCATGTCAGCAATCTAATTTTGGTACAACAGAAGCCCCCAATGTTTCGTAGTGTGATGTTGAAGAAAAGTAGGGAACATTCTGCTACTTAGATTTTCGGTTTGTGTGGTTTTTAGGAAGGTATTCGTTGTATATAACTCCTTTTTAAATGCACAGTATCAATCCTCATAAATATTTTGAATTTTCATAACCGCTTCGTTTTTTGTGCCCTTTTCTTCTTTTTAGCCACCGAATACGCAATCGTCCGTCCTTGTAATCATTGTTTTTCTCCTTTCCCGAGGTAAAGTATTTAAGCACTACAGAAAATCCTATCATCTTTTACTTTTTCAAATTTGTATCTTTGAACTCCCATCTCTTCTCTATCTTGTGCGTTCGTTTCTTCCATCGTTCGTTGTCAACTGATTCACTCCTTTCCTGTAAGATTTTCTTCCTTTTCTTTTATTTACTTTGTTCATCATGGTTTACGTTGTTGAATCGCTTGACAAATTTCGTTCTGAATTTTCAATTCCTTCTTGGGTCGTTTTGGAAGAACTTTCTGAACCTTCTGACTATTTTTCTTTGGCTGAGGGACATTGGTTCCCAAGTCTCTTTGTGGCCGAGTGTGGCTTTTCTTTTCCTCCCAATCCTTTATGTTTGGAGTTCTTCCAGTACTTTGACGTTGTTCCTGCAAAAATAGCGCCAAATACCTGGAGAATAGTTAATGGAGTTCATAGATTAAATCAAATTCATGGAACCCGTTTAGGAATTCCAGAAATTATGTTTTGTTACAGATGGGTTGTTAGTGATAGTACTTTTTACTTAAAAACTAGGTTTATAAATAGGGCTTTAGTTGTCAATCTTCCAGATGCCAACATGGATTACTTCGAGCATGGGGTTGTTATGAAAAATTGGCAACACGCTCCATTAAATGAAGACGCTGTATATCAGGGTCCCAGGTGTCCCCCTTATGGCAATGGAATAGGTTGTTTTCATTTTTTGAAATCTTGCTTTCTTTGTGTTTGATAAAATGTATTACTGACGTTCAATTTTTGATCATTTGCAGTTGACAGCAAGAGAAAGTATCCAAAGAAGACAGAGGTTAATTTAAAACATTTGAAACTTATCTGGAGTTTGCACCAGTCTGTAGCCGAGGAACACATTAGGTCAGTCTCTTATTAGTTGCAGTACAAGAGTTACACTTCATCCTTTACTGCTCGTCCAGTGGTGGTGGACATTGACCAAGTACCAGCTGCTGATACTAGTGTGGAAGGCACTTCTTCAGAATCAAACATTCATATTGGTGACATAATGAAGAGAAGAAAAGTTCCTTCCTTTTTCGACAAATCTGATTCTCCTGCTGTGGAGACAAAGAGAAGTAAAAAAGATGTCCCATAAGAAGGGACGAGGAATATTGATGCACCCTCTTCTGCTGTCGCCAAAAAGGTTGTCGAGAAGGTTATCGAGAAGCCCCCGGTGGCTCCGAGCAAGGTTATTGTTGTTTCTCCTCCAAGTGAGGTTATTGTCATTTCACCGACCAAGACAACTTCTTTGGTTGAAAATGTTCCAGCTCCTACAAGGAGATTAAAGAAAAGTTCTTCTGAGAGACCATCAGAACCTGTCTCTCAGTTTTTAAATGTTGAAGGTGGTATTCCCACTTTTGTTCCTCCGAGCTCTGCCATGGGCTCGGTGAAGTCTTGGATTATCCTCGAAGTCCAAGGTATTGAAGACTCTCTTTCTCGTGACAGGGTCACTACCTTGGTTGCTCAACATATTGCCTCGGTAAGTATTATTAACCCAAACTTTCATTTTTCAATGCTATATCCCTGTATTTACTTACAATTATTTTATTTTTTCAGCTGGTAACACGATTTAATTCTATTCTGAAGAAGGATGAAGCTCTCAAGGCTTCAAGCTCCTCGGGAGGTGTAGAGGAGGCTTTTGTTCGTCTGAATTAGTCTTTAAAAGACTCTCGTCAGAAGTATGAAGAGGATAAAGTTGCCTGGGATAACCAGGTTAAGTTTGTTGAGCAGGAGAGGGATCAAGCTGTGGAAGCCTCCAAGGGTTTGGAGAATAAATTAAAAGAGTTTGAAAAGAATAACCAGGAGCTTGAGGAGAAGCTCAAGAATGCTGTAGAGCTTGAGAATAAGCTCAAAGCTGCTGAAGAGGAAGTTAGGAGACTTCATAACGTTGAGCGTAAGAAATTGGAAGTGGAGGAGAAGTTGAGGGTTGCCGAGAAGCTCCTTAGAGAAAGGACCTCCTCGAAGAAAGTTAAAAGGAAGAAGGCTGTTAAGAAATCATTCAGCGTAGGTTGGGATAAGGGTTGGAATAAATGTTTGGCTGCCATGTCTTCACGGATTGAGTACGCCAGCCTTAAATTCTTTAGGGATGGATGGGTGGTAGCTCTACAAGAGCTGAAGGTTACTGAGAATTCAGAATTGTTCCAGCAGCACACCCATGGCCCTCCTCCCTCTCCTGGGGAAGAAGAAGAGGACAAAGCTGCCTTAGAGGAATCCTCCATGATGATTGGAGACCAAGTTCCTCCTGTTCCAGTTGTTCAGACTTTCTACGAGTAACTTCAGCTCATCGACACCTTGGCCGAGCAACTTCCATTATCTTCCGAGCAACCATCCTCCTCATCCCAGCTTCCCGAGGAAGTTGTAAAAAATAAGAAGAAGGTGTAAAGCTGCTCGAGTTTTAATTTTGTTATTCCTTTTGAATGTAACCTTGAGCTTTGTACTTATCTTTATGATGAATAAAAATTCAAACTTTTGGTTGTTCACACTAACTTTTCCTTCTTCTTGCTTTGTCTGCATTCTTATTCTTTCTATCTCTTTTCTTTGCTAGTTTATGGCCAGGATGGAGCTCTTGTCAGCTCATGATACTGAACTGATGAAAAAATGCAATGATTACTTCAAGGTTGGCCATGCTGACCTAAATGAGGCTCAAATTATTGACATCCTTGGTCCAGATACTTCTGAACGAGCAGTTGAAGCCTATCAGTATCTGAAATGCATGCTTGACCGAGCTATTGCCAATAATATGGCATATTATGAGATGATCGAGGACCTTCAAGGAAATATCGAGGAACTCCAGAAGCAGTATAAAGAATCCTCCACACTTTTACACTAAGGGTACGAGAAGAAATATCAACAACTCAGTGCTGAAAAAGGATATGATAAGTTCATCTCTGCCCATAAAAAGAAATAGAGCGTTTTGAAGCTTGAGGTCGAGGAGCATAGGCAAATCGCTAAATTATTGGAGGAGGAAAATAATGTTTTGCAAGAGGAGATATCCCGACTAAAATCTGCAGCATCTTCCCCGGGAGCTTTGGTCCCTGTTAATGATGAAGGTTTCTCTTTTTTGGAGGTGGAGAATGCCAACTTGAGAGATGGATTGGAAACCTTAAAGAGGACTGGACCCTCTACTTCTGCTCGTGGTCGAGCAAGAGCCACTCGGGGATGAGCAAGGGCTGCTCGTATTTCAATTGAAGAGCAAAGAACTCAATCAGCCCTGGATAATCAGGCCTTCTAATTGATGGCGAAGAATCAAGCATTAACAAAGATGTCCAAGAAGATTCTGAACCTCGACGAGCAACTTTCTGCACAAAGTTATGCCTTGGAGAATCAAATAAATCTGGTGAAGAATCTTCATGAGCAGCTAGAGAGGTTGACCTATCAGTTTCATAAACAACCCAGAGAGTTTTGGATGGCTGGTTATAATGAAGCCCTTTGTCATTTCGATGATCGGATCCAGAATTCAAATAATGAGGGTTACAAGCAAGGATGGTTGAATGTACTGGGGGTGTTACAGTTAGAGAAGGGTCATTATCTCTGGGATTACTATGACCCTAGATTGCTCGAGTTGCCCGTGCCACCTTTTAAACTTGATATGAGCTGGATTCCTGCTCGGGCAATTCCTTAGTGCTTAATTTCCAAGTATCTCGGCGACTACAGTCTTCATTCTAATTTCGAGATATCTCATCTGGAGCACTTGCTTGATCGGCCATCTGTGATGAATGTCAGGATGCTTAGAGATCTGAATTTCATAAATTCCCCTTATGCCTTAGATATTCCTCCTGCTGGAGTAGAACCTGTTTTAAAGGCAGAAGGGAAAAAGACAATAGAATAGGATCTTTGATGTAATGATTCCTCATGTAATATGTAATTTGTTTTAATGAAGAAACTTTTAGTTTTCCCTGCAATCTTGATTGTTATTATTTTATAAAACATCTATCTTATTCACTGGTGAATGTGTATGTATATCTTTAAAAAGACAAAAATATCCTGTGTTATTTTAAATTGTCGACCAATCGGAGTTGGTGATATTTTGTTTCCCGACCAACTTAGAGTTGGTGGATATTTATTTGCCGACCAACTGGAGCTGGTGGATTTTTCTTTACCGACCAACCGTAGTTGATAGATTTTATTTACCGACCAACCGTAGTTGGTGAATTTTTATTTACCGACCAAACGTAGTTGGTGGATTTTTGTTTACCGACCAATCGTAGTTGGTGGACCACTAACCGTAGTTGGTGGATTTTTGTTTATCGACCAACCGTAGTTGGTGGACCACCAACCGTAGTTGGTAGATTTTTGTTTACCGACCAACCGTAGTTGGTGGATTTTTGTTTACCGACCAACATTAGTTGGTGGACCACTAACCGTAGTTGGTGGATTTTTGTTCTGAACTTAATGCGTAGTGTGTAGCACTAATACTCTGAAAAATTTCATCAAAAAGAGAGAACTGGGTAAAACTTTTAACACTTTATTCATACTGAAGAAAACTCCATTACATAGAAACTGCTACTACTGATAATATTTGCGTAGATGTTCTGCATTCCATGCATTCTTAAATTCTTCTCCTTCCAAGGTTTCAATCCTGTAGGATCCTGGACAAACAACTTCTGTTACTCTGTAGGGTCCATGCCAGTTAGCTTCTAGTTTATTGTGCTTTTGAATTACTTTCTTTAGCACATAATCTCCTTCCTTCAAATCACACTTCTTTACCCTCTTGTTGTAAAACAGAGCTATTCGTTGTTGGTATGCAGCATTCCTGATTGCTGCTTCTTCTCTAACTTCCTCGAGCATATCCAAGTCTAATCTTCTCATCAAGTCACTGATAGGAGAATTGAAATTCAACACTCTGTGTGTGGGCAGACCTAACTCAGCAGGTATAACTGCTTCACTTCCAAATGTCAGCATGTATGGAGATTCTCCTGTTACTGCTCGTGGTGTAGTATGATAAGCCCATAGCACAGAATGTAGCTCGTTAATCCAATTTGCCTTTGCAGCGCCCAGTTATTTTTTCAAACCATTCAGCAGTGTTCTGTTCGTCACCTCAGTTTGTCCATTGCTCTAGGGAAGGCTTGGTGTAGAATGGGTTTTGAATATGTTGGACTGATTACAATATTCAGCAAACTCCTCGTTGTCAAACTGAGTTCCATGATCTGTGATGAATGCATGGGGAAGATCATATCTGCAAATGATATTCTTCCAAATAAATTGATACACCTTATCATAAGTCATATCAATAAGAGGCTCAGCTTCCACCCATTTAGTAGAATAATCCACAGCGACCACGAGGTATTTGAACCTTCCACTGGTTGTTGGAAGTGGCCCGACCAAGTCTATCCCCCACATGGTAAATGGCCAAGGGGATGTTATGGGTGTCAACAATGCCTGGGGAGTTCTTCAGATAGAAGAGAAGCGTTGACATTTGTCACATTTCTTGGCAAAAGCTATACAATCAGCTCTCATCATCGGCCAATAATATCCCTGCGTCATAATTCTTTGTAAAAGTGTCCGACTTGCTACATGAGCTCCACGGGATCCTTCATGGACCTCTTCAATCAAATCTTTCACCTCGGAGGGATGCACACATCTTTGTAGACCTGCTATAATTCCTCGTCTATATAAAATGCCATTAGTCAATACATAACGAGAAGCTTTAAACTTTAGTTTTTTGGCTACGAGTTTATCAGTTGGTAAAACCCCCTCCTCAATATAGGCCCTGATATGATCCATCCATGATGGTCCTGAATCAAAGGCAATGAAGTTCATCTCTAGATCTTTCTCAATACTCCGACTAGCCAAAATTTCTATTGGGATTTTTCTTCGTAGCTCGGTGCGCGTGGTTGAGGCTAACCGAGCTAAGGCATCTGCTCTTGCATTCTCCAATCTTGGTATTCTAATCAATTGTACTGCATTAAAGCTCGATACCACCTCCATTGCTTTCGCATGATATTGGATCATTAATTCTCCTTTTGCTGCATACACTCCCAACATTTGGTTTATAATCAACTATGAGTCACTGAATGCAACGACTTGCTCTGCTTTCATAGTTTTGGCTAGACTGAGACACACGATCATAGCTTCATATTCAGCTTCATTATTAGAGGCCTTATATTGAAAACGCAAAGCATAATCCACATCGATCTCATTGGGACTATTTAAAATAACTCCTGCTCCACCGCCCGTAGTGCAAGAAGAGCCATCTACATATAAATTCCACACAGGTATCTCATTATTAAACTCTTGGTCAGACAGAGTTCCTCGGTGGAATATTTGATGCTTCCTCATATCCTCCTCTAGCAGTTCTTGCTGTTCGTCGACCATTTTCTCTTGCTCGTCCGCCGACTTAAGTTGGTCGGGGTTTAAATTTGATGATCCTGTAGTATCTACAGGCTGGTCGGTATTCAACTTCTGCTCTTCGAAGCTACTGCTTGCCCTTTGAGTGACGACCTGGGCTCATAAATTATATCGTATTCACCCAATTCTACAGCCCAATACATCAATCTTCCTGATTTCTCTGGCTTGTGCAGGGCTTGCCTTAACGGCATGTCTGTATACACAACTATAGTATGAGCTTGGAAGTATGGCCTCATCCTTTTACTTGCTTCGATCAACACCAGTGCTAATTTTTCCAACCTTGGATATCCGATCTCTGCTCCTCGAAAGGCCTTGCTAGTGTAATAGATTGGTTTTTGCACCCCATCTTCCACTCTTATCAACGCCGAGCTCACCGTGTTTTCTGAAACTGCCAGGTACAAGTATAGTTTCTCTCCCATCACTGGTCTGGACAACAATGGAGGCGCTCCCAGGTATTTCTTTAATTCTTGAAAGGCCTTCTCGCATTCATCGTTCCACTCGAAAGTCTTTCGGAGTGTTTTGAAGAATGGTAGACATTTGTCAGTTGCTCGTGATACAAACCTATAAGTGTTGTAACTCGCCCTGTGAGACTCTGCACTTCCTTCTTCATCGTCAGAGATCGCAGTTCCAATAGGGCTTTGATCTTGTGAGGATTCGCCTCAATTCCTCGTTGATTAACAATGTATCCAAGAAACATGCCTTCTCGTACTCCGAATATGCATTTGGTGGGATTCAGCTTCATTTGATATTTTTCTAGTTGATCAAAGGTCTGGCCTAAATTAACTAGATGATCAGCAACTTTTTTGCTCTTCGTCAGCATATCGTCAACATAAATCTCCATGTTATGACTGATTTGCTCCGCGAACACTTTGTTCATCAGCCGTTGATATGTCTCACCTGCATTTTTAAGTCCAAAAGGCATTACATTATAACAATAAGTTCCCCTTGGGGTAATAAAAGAGGTACTCTCCCTGTCTTCAGGCTTCATCTTAATCTGATTGTAACCAGAATAAGCATCCATAAAACTCAGCAACTCGTGCCCCGAGGTAGCATCCACCAGCTGATCGATTCGGGGAAAAAGAAAATGATCCTTTGGGCATGACTTATTGAGATCGGTGAAGTCTACACACATCCTCCATTTGTTATTTTTCTTCTTCACCATCACCACATTAGCTAGCCAATCAGGATATTTGACATCCTCAATAAAACAAGCTTTTTGGAGCTTCTCGACTTTTTCTTGTATAGCTTGGTTCTTTTCGGGGCTGAACACTCTTCTTCTTTATTTTACTGGCTTGATCTCCTTATTCACATTAAGCTCGTGACATAGGAAAGCTGGGTCTATCCCTGGCATGTCCTCGTGGCTCCATGCAAAAGTTTGTTTTCTGCTTTTTAGAAACGCTATCAGCTCTTGTTTTATTGACACATCTAGTGAAGCACCAATTTGAGTTGTTCGTTCTGGATGCTCGTCGTCCAGAACGATATTTTCAGTATCCTCCATGACCTGACCCTTAACGAGCTGAGACTCATCCCTTGGGTCTAACGTTTCAATCTCTACGTCTTCTATCTCATCAACCTGATAAGTAGTAGTCTTTTTTCTGGATTCTTCACGCTCTTCTTGCTCGGTAAATGAATAGTAGCATTCCCGAGCTACTTTTTGGTCGCCCTTCACCACTCCTACTCCAAAGTTGGTTGGGAGTTTTAAGCATTGATGTACTGTAGATGGTACTGCTTCGAACTTTTTCAAACTTACCCTTCCCATGATGATATTATAAGCTGGTTGGACATTTTTATCCATCACAAAAAGGCGCACTCTTTCTGTTCGACAAGCAGGCCATGTACCGATGAACATATCCAACTTGATCATGCCAAGTGGAAAAACTTTCTCGCCAGAAAAACCGAGGAGGGGACGATGATATGGCTCCAACTGGGATAGTTTTAGGTTCAAACTATCAAAACATGGGTAGAACATAATATCTGTCGAGCTACCATTATCCACCAATACTCACGAAATCACTACTTCCTTCATCCTCATTTTGATTACCAATGGGTCATCATGAGGATATAACACACCTGCGAGGTCATTTTTAGAGAAATCGATGATCAGTTTATCTTTGTTCACCTTCCTCGGGCGATCATCTTCAACTAGATTTATCCGTTGAATATATGAACAAGCTTGAGCCTCATTGCGGTAAGCCTTCCTCTCTGCAGTAAGGTCTCCTCCTCCTGTATCTCCACCAGTAATAACATTGCAGTCAAATGATCCAAAACGGATAGAAAATACCTCACGTTCTGGCTGTTTTGGTCTTTTGGGAGGTCGGGGTCGTCTTAATCATCTTCTCGATCTTCTTCATGATTTCTCTTATTATCTTCTTTTGCTCGACGAGGAGATCTAGACCTCTGCCTTGCTCGATCGTTGCTCCTTTCACCATTTTGGCGATCCACATACTTGTTCAATTTTTCCCGCCTGATGAGCTCTTCAATTTCATTCTGGAGAGCTATGCAGTTTTTAGTCGTATGACCATGATCCTTATGGAACTCGCAATATTTAGACTTATCCCTCTTGTCAGGATCTGTCTTCATTTTTTCAGGACAGTTTAACTCCTCGTTGTTCTTTATCTCTTCCAGAACGTGGTTTATATCTACCTTCAAAGGAGTATAATTTCCAAATTTCCTCATCTGTTCCAATGATTGCTTTGCTTTTGACTGCTTGTTACCACCATTGTTCTTCTGCTCCTTCTTCTCAGCCTTATCACCCTCAACCTTATTCTCTTTGATGTCCATATTCTTCTTCACAGCCATAGCTTCCTCGGCATTCATAATTTTGGCTGCTTTTGCCATTAGCTCTGCCATGGTTGTAGGCGGATCTTTGGCTAGAGTAATACAATTTATTTGACAGTAATCCACTCATTAGAGCAGTGATTGCTGTCTTTTCTTCGTAATCAATAACTTCGAGCTTCTCGTTATTGAAATGAGTAATATAATCCCTGGTGCTCTCACCTGATTTTTGTCTAACACTTAACAAGTGAGCTACTCGTTTAACTGGTTTTGCTCCAAAACAGAAGTTTCCAATAAAGAGCTCGGCCAGTTGAAAGAAAGTTGCAATCTTCCCCCGACGAAGATTGTTGTACCATATTTGAGCAAATCCAGTGAGAGTTCTTGAAAATGCCCTGCATCGCATCTCGTCTAGAACAACATAGATATTAGCAGCTGCTTGGTATTGTTCTATATGGAGAACATGATCAATTTTTCCATCATATTTTGGTGTTATTACCGGGGCTTTGAATTTTGACGGTGTGGGGATGTCTACAATTTCTTGTATGAATGGTGTTCCTCGGATAAAAGTCCTTTGTAAAGGATTCTTGGCTTTAGCCATTTCCCCTAACCTATCTTCCAACCTCTGAATAGATCCCTTCCATGCATCATTTCCCTCCTCGGGCCTATTAGTCCGAGCAACTGATCGTGGTGAATTTGCCTCTTGGGACCTTTCACAACGAGCAACTGGTCGTGACTGGGCAGATCCTTCCTTTAACTCATATGGTCGTTGAGAGTTCCTCGACACCATCCTAGGAGGACTTCTATTCCTCCTAGGACCCAAACAATCAAAGGGAGAGACTCTACTCAATCTCTCAAGAGCACTGGTCCTTTCTGGAGATAGAGTGATGTTTTGTTGAGTGTCTGTAGCTCGTACCGAGGAAGTCCTTCCAGGATGATAAGAAGGATCATTGGATCTCTCAGTTCGATATGAATCGGTGCGTCTAGAATGAGATTTTTCCGGGAGTAACGTTCGTCTAGTTCTCGAAGAAGTCAATCGGGTATCTCTCTGAATACTTCGTTGTCCTGATTGGGCTGGCGCTCCACCCTGGATAGTTTGCATGAGTTGTTGCATGGTTTCTTGTAGGGATGTGTTTCGGCCGGATCGGATCGGAAAATGACCTTTCGAAAAAAATTCCAATTTTTTCGAAAATAAAATAATTGTTCCAATTTCCTATCCAATTTTTTCAAAAAATCAAAAAAGTTTTCGAATTCGGAAAAATCGAAAAATCGGAAAAAATTCGGAAAAATTCGAAAATTCAAAACATATAATAAAAATTCCGAAATTTTGGAATTCCGAAATTTCAAAAAAATTAATATAGGATTTTCGATTACTCGAAATTCTCATTTTAAAGAAATCGGAAAAAAGATTTAACCCAACATGTAAATATGTAAGGATTTAACCATTTTTTCATTTGTGTAGACTCTACAATTAACCCAACATGTAAATAGGTATAGAAACATGTATAGAAACACGTATAAAACAGGTATAGAAACAACAAGTGTAAATCAATAATTAATATTTGATCTCAGTGTAAATCAACAATTAATATTTGATCTCAATATAATACAGCTATAAAACAGGTATAGAAACATGTAATTAAACGGTCGTTACACAATATATAATCTTACAGATCCTATAAACATGTATAATCTTATAGAAATAAAAAACCATGTATAAACAGATCCTGTAACAATCCTATAGAAACAAAAAACATGTATAATCTTACAGATCCTATAAACCGCTCGTTACACAATATAAAGTTTATCCCATAACGAGGATATGAAAGCTTACTGATCAAAAATTATATTATAAACAGATCAGATCCTATAACAATCCTATCGTTACATATCCCATCCTATAACAATATAAACAGATCAGATCGTTACAGATCCGAACGTTACAGATAAGGGAAACAGATAAAAGGGCTTACTAATCCTTCGTTCGACTTGGATATGAAGAGATGCATTCTAATCGTTACAGATCCGTATCTGAGAAGCGTAGAAACCAGAGAGAGAGGTTAGTAGATGGACGAGAGTTGAAAGAGAGAGAGGGGACTCGATGGTATGCGCCGTATTGAGAGAGAGAGAGAGAGAGAGAGAGAGAGAGAGGAAAGATATGTCTAACCCTAAAACTAACAACATATATATATGGGTAAGGTAAAAAAATAAGGGAAATGTAAATGTAAACATTCTTATTATTAGACAATGGAAATCCAAGGTAAAAAATATATATAAAATATTTGGAATATTAATCGGAAAAAATATTCGGAAAATTAATCGGAAATTATATCGGAAAATCGGATCGGCTAAAATATCGGAAAATCGGATCGGAAAAATCGAAAAATCGGAATTTAAAACATAGTTCCAATTTCCTATCCAATTTAATTTGGAAAAATCGGAAATCGGAAAATCGGAAATCGGAAACCTTATATATGTTCCAAAATCGGAAAATATCGGATCGGACATCGGAAAAATCGGAATGTTCGGAAAAAAAGCACAGCCCTAGTTTCTTGCATGGCGGTCTGGCCCTGAGCCAAATTAGCCATTATACCAGCCAGATCTTGGACATTTGGGGGAGTAGATGAATTTGGCGGGATTCCAGCATTTCGATTGCTGGATTCAGGAAGATCAGCCATTGGTGATGAATTGTTTTGGTGAAAAACGATAATTACAGTCGTTTTCCACAGACGGCGCCAATCTGTTGATGTAAAAAACTAGATTTGATCTAATTATTTAATCACAGATAAAAATGAATATACGAATATAAGACAATGGATTTTTAAAGCGGTTCAGCCTTGTGAGAATGGCCTACGTCCACTGTTATTGTATTGATGATTGTTTTCCCAGAATTCTTGATAATAGATTTACCAAGAAATTTTGAGCCCCCAGCTAATGAGGAGGTTACAATGTATTTATAGCCTTGAGGCGGTACAAATGAAAAGACTATGTGCTGTTATCTAGTAGGCATATACATTTGTATGACATTAAATGGCATTTAATGCGCAGTCGTCTCCCCTGATTCTCGTGATTTGGGTGAGCTGTACATAGGGGTGTAAACGGATATTCAAAAATCCGCATCTGTCCGATATCCGAATCCGAATTTGCGGGTATTTATCCGAAAATATGGAAACGGATACGAATATGGATACTCTTTAAACATATTCGAGAAAACGGACACGGATACGGATAGTACTAGTATCCGACACGGATAATCCGTATCCGATGCGGAGTATCCATTTTATCGGATATCCGTATCCGTTAATCATATGTTTAAAATGTTACTAATAATATTAGTATTAGTGTTACTAATAAAATAATATTAAAACAAATCTTAATCGTTTATTCCCAAAACAAAATAAACACATACTCCACTCAAAACAAAAACACCCTAAAGTTATTGTTATATTGGGTATAGTATAAAATGTCATGTATTATTATTTAATTGGGTATATTATCATGGAGTTACACTAAAGTTACAATACACCTTATCACACACAACACACACCGACTAAAGAACATATACTCCACTAATAAAAAACTAACTTCGTTTCATTTCTCCTTCGTACAAAATAAGAGAAAAGAAACTCTCATGTGGTTATTCGTTAGTTTCCTTAATTATAAATAAATGTAAGAGAGAAACAGAAAAAAATGAAAGAGAGAAACATAATAGAATGTAAGAGAGAAACATAAAAGTAAATAGATGGTTTTGATTGTAATGAGAACTGAAGTTAACAACATGTCTATTATATACAAAATAAAAATGTATACTTATTAAAATAAAAATATCAGTATGTTTTGAAGACAAAAGGTCCATGAGGTTATCATTCTCAATAACTTTGATTAATCTAAAAGGTGCATATTTATTTCTACTGCCATGGAATGGGACTGTTATTTTTTTTTTATGGCTTTAATCTTATATGGTTGTAAAGTATGGATGACTTTAAGCCATATTATCATTATGGAATGATACTATTATTATGGAATATATAATTGTTGATGTTAGGAGGCAGTAATTTTGTTACATATTTATTTGGATTGGATATTTTAATTGTTATTTTTTGCTATGGCTAAATAATGTAAACGGATACGGATATTACCCGAATCCGAGGTATCTGAGCGGATACGGATATGGATAGTTGTTTTAACTATCCGGACGGATACGGATACGGATAGTACATTCAGATAGCGGATATGGATATGAAAAATATGGTATCTGATCCGTATCCGTCCGTTTACCACCCCTAGCTGTACACTAAGTAGCTCGGACCACTTAAGCTGCTCGGACCGCCTGAGTAGCTCGACACGCTTAGAGATGCTCAGGGCCCATGAATTCCTCCTGGTTTCTTAGTTGCTCGGTGGACTTGAGTTGCTCGTCTGGAGTATCGGTATTTGCCATGTAAGTTGACACGTGTCTTCAGGTGATTGGACAAGTGCAAGCTAATCACGAATGTAATATCAAACCCGGTAAGACTGGAGTCGATATTTGTAGGGAATTGTATGAAGCAATGTAGATATTATTTTAGTAAAAAGTTAATGAGCAAGAGATAAAAAAAAAGTAAAACATGATTTATGCTTTGAAAGATGTAATGAACCAAGGTGAACCAAAATTATGGGAACACTTATCTAAAGACTATTGAAGTAAGAAAGATTTATACCAAGGATGAAAAACTAAGTTTAACTAAAGGTTGAAGAACATTACCACACCTTGGATATCACAATCGAAACAGTTCTTACGATTAAATCACAATCAAATGGGAAAAAATATTATTTTCAACAATCACGAATGAAAGGTGTCTCCCAAACGATACGAAATGAATATTTTAATATGTTATCGAAAAAATGCGCAAACATTGGAGTAAAGTCATAAACGCAACCCTTACAAGATAAGAAAATTTTAAATTCTTAAAAACTCCAATATCAACACATACACCCATTAATTGTATTCAAACTCCAAACCTATCAAGACGTGCAATTGTAACACCCCGCCTAATTAAATACCGGGTGGCCAGTCCCATACCAAATTAAAACAGAATATACAGTTGGCTAATTCTTAGCATCACTGTCGAAAACATCTACAACTCACCCAATACCCAATTAAGATGGTGTTAAAAACTTTCCAAATTTTAATTCAACAAAATCCATTTTTAGTTTACGAATAACACAACACGTATTATTCTACAACACTAATAACCGAACAGATAACACAAAAGAATTTAAATGCAATTGGAATAAACATTCCCACATAATAATCCAATACAGTAATCCCAATAATAATAAAAGTATTAAAATGACACGAGTATAAGACTTTTTGACTTCGATAGAAAAGAGATAATTGAATTCCTTTAGGCGACATGTCCAAACTAAAAGAATACTGTGAATCAAATGAAGATAGGCGTCTAATCAATACTCCATAGCTCCATAGTTCGTCATAATCCGCTAAGGTTGGCGTCCCTGTTGCTGGACACCTGATATAGAAGGTACAATAGAAAAGAAAATATGCAAGGAAACGGATCAGAGTCCGATGTGAAAATGATTTTGAAAACAACAAGTATTTAACAAGTGCAATAAAGCATTTATTATGTACATGTTAGTAACCAGACTCTTACTTGATATTCTCACCTCTCAGCTAGAGTGCACGCTTAACGTTTCCTATTAACCTCCTAGTTAATGGTTCATCTTCACTAAATTCCATAATATGATTCCATTCCCATATCATAACCCCGTATGTCCCATACCATACGTCATATAATCATTCCTATACGTTTCTCATTTATATGAATCGTTTCTCATTAACATGAATCATTTCTCATTAATATGAATTAATCTCTTCAATAAATATTCATTAACTTATTTCAATTCTTTTCTCAATTCACCGTTATCTACAATTATCACACATCATATAGATTTAACCACAATATACATTCATTTAATTCATTATATATATATATATATATATATATATATATATATATATATATATATATATATATATATATACATATATAATACGGCACCCCGAGTCACAGTTGCGGTGCAATGCACTACTCTGCTATCATGTCCCATCATCGCTGGTCGCCGAATAGGGGACAAAAGGTTCGGTAAGAATTTCTCGAACCATAAACAACAACACAAACATTGGAGGCAAACATAGTTCTCGTATCCACGGGTCACGCGATTACCTACGTTCCCACAGTCAACGGACTTATCAACTCCCCGATAAGTCTTTCATAGACCTATGTTCTTGAGCGACAAATCAAAGATCCCATGGATTCATTAGGATATGACTGCCCTCACGCGCAAACCTCCCGTCGATAGCAAGTAAGCTAGGTATGTCATACACATAAATCATCAATCAATCAAATAGGCATTATCATACCTATAATATAATATCAATAAGGTACTCACATTACCCTAAGATAGTTCCCATACGTAGCATTATATCACTCAAATCCTACGTATTAAAATATCATAACTTTACTTCTTAATTTAATTATCCCCGAGCCTCACTCAATACTCAAGGTTCAAATAGGTTTCTCCTCAACATATATTCAGTAAGAAGTCATTAATACCCTACTGGTCCATATCATCATATCTCCCGAATTATTACGAATTAAACTCTCCCTTTAATTAAGGTTAAAACCGATAGTTTCAAATCTCTTATAAACACATCTTCTTTCACTTAGGATTAAACCCTCTTGTAAACTTAAGGATACCTAGGTGTTATATTCAATCACCCCTACTGGTCCTATCTTTAATCCTCATGCATACCAATTAGAATCTAAAAAGTGAATCTAGCAACCGAAATTCCTTTGAATTTGATTATCATTATTCTAATCAATTAAATCCCAATCAAATTAATTCCAATCTTAACTAGGGCTTACTGATCTTCTCTAAGTCCCATAATATCCAATTAATAATCACCAAAGATCTACAAAAGGTTTGGGATAAGAACCAACATTAAAAAAAATAACTTTAACAATTCTGGGGAGGTCAATCGATCGAAGGCAGGGGGTCGATCGATCGATCGCCCAGGTAACAACCCAGTTTTTCTACATTTCTTCAACTACGGGTTTAACCATTTTTTATCAATCAAACCTTCATATTAACAACCCAAATGACTTATAATCCTTACTACATGATATATCAACATATGTGAACGATTTCTAATGCTTTAAACATCCTAGAATCATCAAGAGTTTGAATTAAAAGCAGATATTCATCCTATTTTTTCATAAAATTATCGACATAATATCTTCAAGAACACACCAATGGTTTCCAGAATTTCTTCAACAGATTTATGATTATTTCATGGATTACTAACTACCTACAACATGAGTTTGATTCCTATATATTTTCAGTTTCCATAAATCCATTAACAACTCTATCTTTTCATCTTCCAAACATGAAAAATCTCATCTTTTTATAACTATCCTAACATGGACAATATACAAACTTATATTGCAATTATCAAACACTTGCCTCTAATGAAGATCTGATCCTTTGGAGTTGTATATCACAGGTGGTTCTCCCTTTTTTCGGTCAACTTCCGCTGGTGGTTGGTGGTGATGACCTTTGGTCTTTGTTCTCCTCCCTCCCAAGTAAACTTCTCTTCTTCCAAACAACCTCTCACTCTCTCAAAAAAAGATGACTTCTCAACTTTGTGTAGAAGAGATGAATGAACCCACGTTCAACTAATCTCCAAATACTTATAGTAAGACAAAATCCAAAATCACTATTCATCCCCCTTGTAAAAATGACCAAAATGCCCTTTTGGGTTGTCTTTTCATTTCCAAATGACCCGAGACCCAAAATCAACATCCAAATAGACTTTTTTGACTATTTCAACCCTTCCGGATGCAACGACGCAGTCGAAATGACTATAAGGTCGATATAAAAATAAATTCTCTTTTTAATTTAATAAATTAGTCCCGACACGTCCCATACCGCGTTCGACTAAAAATTCAAATTATGAATTAATAACTCACAGCAATATCAATAACATCACATTCATATATTACCTAAATATCTTTAAGTAATATACAGAATCATACATTTCAATATCCACAATTCGGATAAAACCCAAATGAATTAATTTATAATAAAATCCAATTAATCCATTCATTTAAAATATAACCCATTTTAAAAGTCATTAAAATCACGGGGTATTACATACTTCCCCCCTTATAACAGAATTTCGTCCCGAAATTCAAAAAAAAATAAATCATACTCGTAAGGTCAACTCCGAGTATAAATCTCACATCGCAAGTAATCTATGTCGTACCGACCATACAGTACATTAACGAAAAACCCCATTGATGTTATACGCCAAGCCTCACCATATAGTTTCAACTAAATCGAATTTAAACTTTACGCAATCTTTCCTATACCATCCTCGTAACAAAGTTTGGGAAAATGATCCTCACTTATTAAACAAATAAATCCTGAAGTCGCAACTACTTACTATTTCACAATTATGAAAACTACTACAATCTAACCATCCAGGGCGCCAATACACCCTATCGTACAACTTTCATTATAATATTTATCGCAAAGGTTATAAACTCATATCCTAAAGACCTAACTTATTTTGACTCCCAACGGTTATTAGTTTCATGCGTGGGGTGTCTCGTAAGCGAAATCCAAACAAGGAACCCCCCGATACACTACTACCCAAAGTAGTCGGGCATCGAAACTCCTCAGGTCCTTAGTCAATAGTTTATAACCTCTCTACATGTTTTATCGATCGCAGTTAAAGTCTACTCACCTATTCTCTTATTAAAGACAAGATGCTAGCTATAGTAGTAGTACATACGCTCTCAAATACCACAAGTCATTCCACGCCGACAGTCACATCATGTTCGGACATGCCTAAAGTAAGTAATCCCGTGATAAAAATCAAACCCACGTGATAACATGTAGAATATAGGTGTCCCACACCCCTCGGTGAGTCTACGTAAATAATAGTGCTATAGGCTAAGTCTAGTAACCCTTTTGCCCATACGATATTAATTGCTACAAAAAATCAATATGCGTCTCATAACTCCTTGGATAGAAAACATACCCTCATTCATGGGCGGAGGTTGTTAACTCCCACTATTATAACTTTGTTTCGATGAGTCAAGAAAAATTTTACCCCAAATTTTCAGTTATAGTTCACCACACTCCACTATATGCCCAAGCCTTTTAATATATTGCCTTCGTTAGGTAACACGCGCAATTCCCGCATTTCAAGAACTTCTACTGATGACTCTCCTCAATTTTCCATAATAGGGGTGACCTCGACTACGGTCATCATACTCGAACATACTTCGTAACCTCCTAAGTACGATCTTCGCTATTCGTCCAATGGCCCTCGTCTGCCATACTTCATTGTTCGATCACGTCCGAACGCAAATAATATTCACTGATATCTACTTTATAGCAAGAGAACGAAATTTCACCAAGGAAATATATAATCCTAAACATATGGCTCTACATCAAAGAACACTAAGCTGAAGACACAGTAAGCCGTACAGACCCTAAAGGACACTAGCACCTGATGCTCTGATACCACCTGTAAAACCCCGCCTAATTAAATACCGGGTGGCCAGTCCCATACCAAATTAAAACAGAATATACAGTTGACTCATTCTTAGCATCACTGTCGAAAACACCTACAACTCACCCAATACCCAATTAAGATGGTGTTAAAAACTTTCCAAATTTTAATTCAACAAAATCCATTTTTAGTTTACGAATAACACAACACATATTATTCTACAACACTAATAACCGAACAAATAACACAAAAGAATTTAAATGCAATTGGAATAAACGTTCCCACATAATAATCCAATACAGTAATCCCAACATATGTGAACAATTTCTAATGACTTATAATCCTTCATATTAACAACCCAAATGACTTATAATCCTTACTACATGATATATCAACATATGTGAACGATTTCTAATGCTTTAAACATCCTAGAATCATCAAGAGTTTGAATTAAAAGCATATATTCATCCTATTTTTCCAGAAAATTATCGACATAATATCTTCAAGAACACACCAATGGTTTCAGAACTTCTTCAACAGATTTGTGATTATTTCGTTGAGTACTAACTACCTACAACATGAGTTTGATTCCTATATATTTTCAGTTTCCAGAAATCCATTAACAACTCTATCTTTTCATCTTCCAAACATGAAAAATCTCATCTTTTTATAACTATCCTAACATGGACAATATAAAAACTTGGATTGCAATTATCAAACACTTGCCTCTAATGAAGATCTGATCCTTTGGAGTTGTATATCATAGGTGGTTCTCCCTTTTTCCGGCTAACTTCCGGTGGTGGTTGGTGGTGATGACCTTTAGTCTTTGTTCTCCTCCCTCCCAAGTAAACTTCTCTTCTTCCAAGCAACCTTTCACTCTCTCAAAAAAGATGACTTCTCAACTTTGTGTAGAAAAGATGAATGAACCCACGTTCAGCTAATCTCCAAATACTTAGAGTAAGACAAAATCCTAAATCACTATTCATCCCCCTTGTAAAAATGACCAAAATGCCCTTTTGGGTTGTCTTTTCATTTCCAAATGACCCGAGACCCAAAATCAACATCCAAATAAACTTTTTTTACTATTTCAACCCTTCCGGATGCAACGACGCAGTCGAAATGACTATAAGGTCGATATAAAAATAAATTTCCTTTTTAATTTAACAAATTAGTCTCGACACGTCCCATACCGCGTCCGACTAAAAATTCTAATTACTGAATTAATAACTCGCAGCAATATCAATAACATCACATTCATATGTTACCTAAATATCTTTAAGTAATATACAGAATCATACATTTTAATATCCACAATTCGGATAAAACCCAAATGAATTAATTTATAATAAAATCCAATTAATCCATTAATTTAAAATATAACCCATTTTAAAATTCATTAAAATTACGGGGTATTACAGCAATCATCCAATATGGGTTTATGATCCCAAACCAAATAACTTAGCTACTCATAATAATAACAATAGAAACACATAAAGTAAGATTAACGAAAGGGATGAACGACATTAAAAGACAGGATTTAATACACAATAACTATTTTAATGAACAAGAGAGTATTAACCGCCAACAAAACCTAGTTTGATTACTTACAACTGTAAGATGGTAGTTTAGATTAGATGGAGACGTAACCCCTTTTGTGTATAAAAATGACAAGTTAACCGAGAGCACTCCAGATTAATTACAAGACACACAATCACAACCCAGTGGAGATAAACTCAGTTTGAACTCACAAATCTCTCGTGTATGACTCAGAAGATAACAACGAACTCAGAAGTAACTCATTTAAAGGGAGAGAGGTGTAAGCCCCGTAGATACACCTTGGCTGACCGCCAAACACACCAATAACCTTTGAAAGATCTCTGGTTAGCTATTAAAAACTTCGCAATAAATGACAATGGTGGGTGAGTAAGAACGCTGGTTTGCAATAACTTCTTTCTCTCTTATGATAATCTCTCTAGAGAAGGATTATGAAAAGAACACCCCCCCAGAAGTGGTTGAGGCCCATAAATAGCCCTCCCCCCCCACTCCCGAGATGACTCAGTCTTTTACAGCTGTAAAAGACATCCCTCATACTTCATGTCATACACATTAAATATCTGATAGACTAGTCAGCTCCACGTCATAAACATTAAATGCCAAGACACGCCTTTTACCTAACCATTGTGCGTCAGGGGGCTATCATCACAGAGGTGGCTCACCAACTGTCTGATAGCCCCAAATACCACGGTGGTTTACTCAAGTGTAGTTTTTACATTGCTTAGTTGGCTAGCTAGTGACATCAGCTAAAGTAGATGTGACATTAAGTAGAGGGCTGTTTGGTTCACAACTCAACGCACGATAGAACTCAAGGCTGCTCCGCCCCAAATTCCATGATCAAAGGTCTTTCGGTATTTTGCCAAATGTGTCTAAGATGGTCAGGACAAGACCCAATGCTACCTCACTTCTTAATTCTCCAAACCAAATCCCTCTAAAGTTCCCACGACGAGGTCATTCGATAGAGCATGTAAGCTCTCCCAGGCCCTGCCAGACCTGGTCTCTCGCGAGTACCGTTTGATCTCTCATTGAATAAAACTTTATCCGTTACAACTCATAATCAATATAAACAAAAATACAACATGACTAAGTAAGACAACAAAGCTAAAGGATGAGCACTCTCGGCTAGTTTCTTCACTTGAAGATCTCCCTAGGCTACCACGCTGAGCTGCCTTGCTTGAGCTGCCTCGCTTGAGCTTCCATGCTGAGCTGCCTTAATTCCTTGAGTCTGTTATATTAGCTGGGGGGGAATTATCTCTAATCTCGCAATTATCTTCAAGTCCCCCTACATTTGCCCCTTTGTGTAGAGATTTTTTGTGGGAATAAGAAATGTCTGCACGAAAACTTCTCGATCCGATGAACCTTTATCTTACAGCTTTGTCTTCGTTACTGTTGAACTATAAAATTCTCCCCAATATCGTGCTTTGGATATTCATTTTAGTTTTGTCTTATTCAAAAAAGTAAAATTCTCCCCAATGTACCTGAACCAAAACCAGGGGCACCTCCAAATGGGTTTATGGCGAGGGGACATCGTGAACTTTTTGAACTGAACTGCGTGGTGCCTTTTCCTCTAAAGTTGGAATTCTCCCTTGTAAACCCTCCCCAACGGAGTCGAAAAATGTAAGAGGGTAGTTTAGATTAGATGGAGGCATAATCCCTTTTGAGTACAGAAATGATAAGTTAACCGAGAGCACTCCTGATTAATTATAAGACACACAATCACAATCCAGTGGAGATAAACTCAGTTTGAACTCATAAATCTCTCGTGTATGACTCAGAAGATAACAATAAACTCAGAAGTAAATCATTTAGAGAGAGAGAGGAGTAAGCACCCTATATACACCTTGGCAGACAGCCAAATACACCAATAACCTTTGAAAGATCTCTGGTTAGCTATTAAAAACTTCACAATAAATTACAATAGTGGGTGGGTAAGAACTCTGATTTGCAATAACTTCTTTCTCTCTGATGATAATCTCTTCAGAGAAGGATTCTGAAAATAACATCCCGGTCAAACGTGGTTGAGGCCCATAAATAACCCCACACACCACTCCCGAGATGCCTCAGTCTTTTACAGCTGTGAAAGACATCCTTAATACTTTATGACACAAACATTAAATGCCTGATGGACTAGTCGTCTCCACATCATAAACATTAAGTGCCAAGACATGCCTTTTGCCTAATTACTGTGCGTCAGGGGTCTGTCATCACAGAGGTGGCTCACCAACCGTCTGACAACCCCAAATACCACAGTAGTTTACTCAAGTGCAATTTTGACATTGCTTAGCTATCTAGTGGCATCACCTAAAGTAGACGTGACATTAAGTAGAGGGCTATTTGGTTCAGAACTCAATGCATGATGGAACTCAAGGCTGCTCCACCCCAGATTCCACGATCAAAGATCTTTCGGTGTCTTGCCAGGTTTTATCTAAGATGGTCAGGATAAGCCCCAATACTGCCTCACTTATCAATCCTCCAAACCAAGTCCCTTTGAAGTTCCCACGACGAGGTCATTCGATAGAGCAAGTAAGCTTTCCTAAGCCCTGCCAGACCTGGTCTCTCACAAGTACCGTTTGACCTCTCCTTGGATAAAATTATATTCGTTACAGCTCATAATCAATATAAACAAAAGATAAAACATGACTAAGTGAGACAACAAAGCTAAAAGATGAGCACTCTCGGGCAGTTTCTTCGCTAGAAGATCTCCCTGGGCTGCCACGCTGAGTTGCCTTGCTTGAGCTACCACGGTAAGCTGCCTCGCTTGAGCTGCTTCATGGCCTTAATCCCTTGAGTTTGTTGTATTAGTTGGGGGAATTATCTTTAATCTCGTGATTATCTTCAAGTCCCCCCTACAACAACGAAGTAAATGGAGAGAAAGAAGCAAAGAAATGTAATAAATAAATCATAGGAGAGAGAAAAGACCCAAAGCTTGCCAAATTTTATCTTTTAATGTCTAAAACAAGATAAAACCAATATCCGTTATAAAGAAAAATCAACTTTCTACTCATAACAAGTGGAATTGGAATCAAAACCAAAATCGAAACCAAATACTTGAAATCAAAATGAGAAATCGAGTGTCCGATAGGAGTGTTTAACCGTGGTCTTTGGACCGATCGACCATTGGATGGGAACCAAACCCACTGGTTACAATCGTAGGTAAAACTAACATCATCGATGGACTGTTAGCTTTGGATCGGTCGATCAATGCCCTATTTTTAGTACAAAACCCCTTTGGTTCAAGCGCATAAGGAGTTAGGGAAAAATAATCATAACTCGATCGTTCGGAACCTGATTGATGCACCGTTAGCGGATACACGAAGATAACTCGGAGAAGTACAACTTTTATGAGAGTTCGGGCACAAAGCTCAAATGAAGAAATAACTAAAATGCCCCTAAAGTTGCATAATACGTTAAAACTTTTTCGAATAGCATATAATTTCACCGTTTAGAATTCCAATGCCTACAAAAAGCTCAAATAAATCTTGCAAATCATATATTTATAATGGGAACATATGTTATATAGTATAAGAGCTCAAATAAGAAAACTCATGGCCACAATAGTGCTAAGTAAAATGGAAGATAATATACAATATTCGTGAGTAATCACACCCCCTGACTTAAACATTATTAGACCCCAGTGATGAAAAAAATAAGAACCATCAAAATAAAGGGATAATAACAAACTAAATATGCAAACAAGAAAAGTGGCACTTTTGCGGGTGCACGATTGCATTTAGTGAATGTCATAAGCTCCTGAACACATAGGCTACCTTAGTGAATGAGTGTTGTCTCTGAGGGTTTTCAGGGATGAAACCCACAAACATCAAATTTCCTCACAAATTCACCCTAAAAAATCAAAGCTAGACTCAAGAACAATTCGATAATCAACGAGTTATTTACAAAGTAAACGAGTATTTACCCAATAGTTAGTAATTATAAACATTAAAATAGTAACTTCCTTACATTTGAAACTCTGAAAAAGTATAATGATTAGTGAGCACAAGTTCATGTTTTTGGCAAAAAATTTATAAAAATAATAAAGCGTAGCATGATATCAAATCTCTCGGTGAATACACTCAACAAATAATAACACTCCAAATGGGGTATAATACACGCGACATGTGGGCATGATGAGTAAATATAAAAGGAATCAAGGCCACACACATGTCAATGAAGAACACTTTATGATGATGCTGTGATTTAGCATCACCGGAAAAGTGATAATGAGCTCAAACAGTTATAACCATGGCAGTCATAGAGATGCATAAGTGTATGAACATGTGTATGTAGAAGGGGATGAGTATAAGAGGAAATAAGACAATGATGTATAGTGGTTCAGCCATTTAGGCCTACATCCACTGTGAGTGTGTGATCCTCTAAGTATGGGCACTAATGGCCTTGGATACAATGCACATAAGCTCTTTCTCTCTCTACTGTGCACAAGCAGGGTTTTTGCTAGGGTTGCAATCATTCGATCCCCTGTAGGGTTGTAGGTGACAAGTATATATAGGTCTTGGGGGGTGTAGTGTACCCCCCAAGTAAGCATGGTGCATGTGAATGATGATCTAACCAATCTCCTGTTGACACCTGTAGATGCCAAATGATGACATAATATTCCCTCACGTGAGGGTGTGATTCGGTTATAACGGTCTGCCACGTGTCATATGAGCCTGACGCGCACTGTTCCACGCGTGTCCCAAACCACGCGCTGTCATGATGTCACCCTCGGCCTATGAGCCGAGGCCGAGGGCAAAATTTCTTCCGGTAGTGAGTCTGGCTTGATTCTGGCCTCGTACTGTCGTATCCTCGTAGGGTCGTCCGGAGCCTGGGGAAGGGTCGGCCCCTCGTAGGGTCGTCTGGAGCCAGGTGGGGGGTCGGCCCCTCGTAGGGTCGTCTAGAGCCTGGAGGAGGGTCGGCCCCACGTATGGTCGTCTGGGCCTGGTGGTGGCCAGCTGGGGTCTGGTGAAGGGTCGTCCCCTCGTAGGGTCATCCGTATTGGAGGTGATCCTTGTCCAGACCGAGGGTATAAACGGGTATATCAATCACCCCCCAGCCCTTAGCCATAGGTGTCATTGAGATGGCTGAGGGATAATGCTGAAATTCAGATGCGTGTACGATCAGTTAGGTGAGTGACACCTGGGCAGGTACTCATTGCTGTTCCAGTTTCTAAGGCAGGGCGGCTGCCTAGTGCACTTGGGGCCTTGTGCCCTAATTATACCTTTCTTTGGTAAATGGGTCCACTCATTACCAAAGTACTTAAGAGATTTTCAAACTCTCTCTCTTCATCTTCTTCTTCTTCGCGCCCAAGATTATTCTCTCTCTAGAACCAGTTTCCACCGCCATTTTCAGCCTTCAAACCTTCAGGTCCTAGCAGCGTTCTTGCCCTTCTCCTCATCAGGTAACCTTTTTCTCCTCTTGCCTTCTTTTGTCTTCATTTCTGTCTATTTTTTAGGGTCGTAGGTCGTCTGGTTCTTAGAGTTCCCCCATAGCTTTTTCCGGTGTCTTCTCCGGTCACTGGTTCTTCAAACGTTCTTGACGAAAACCCTTGAGTTCTTTATTTAATCCAAAGGTCAACCCTGGTCAATCTCCCAAGTGTTTGTGGTTGAATTAGCCAAGTCTAGTATAATTTCTTTAAGTGTAGGGTCTTCCCCTTAATGCTTAGGAGGCTTTACAACCTGGTGTCTGAATTCCCGTCCTTGAGAGAGAAACTATTTGCCGAGATCAGACGGATAGAGGAAGAGGAAGAGAGGAGACGAGGGGCCGACCCTAATTGGGTACGACCCATCTTTCCCATTCCTCTTGCCACCATAAGACCATCTGAACCCTCTGAGTCTTGTGGGTCGTCGTCTCGTCCGACCGATACTCCCAAACCAAGTGAAATGGACGAGAGAAACTCCTCTCCAACTGGTGCTGGAACTTCTGGTAGAAGGGACTCACCTGACCTTAGCCCAGGACGAGAGACTGAGGGTACAATCCCCTCTGAGGCTGTCCCTGTGACAACCCTGTCTCCCAACGCCTTCCAAGTGGCTTTTCCTCAGGGTCCTCCTGCAGGTGATGAGGAGGACGAGGACGGCGATACAGATGATGAGGTTGATACCTCCCATGCCTCGTCTTTTATCTCCTCTGTTAGGGATAGGGACCTTCTGATATGGAGGCATATTTACGGAGTGCCGTCTGGGGTGACTATGAGGGCTCCCTCTGATACTGAGAGGGTTTTTGAGGGAGAAGAGGGAGAGATTGCAATCTATGATCAAATGTTCAAGGTAGGTGTTAGACTTCCCTTCCATCCTGCTATTGTAGATATTCTGTCGGCTCTGGGCGTCTCCCCCTCTCAACTTCCACCCAACTCATGGAGGACGATTCTGGGTTACATTTCCCTGTGGAAAAACTCTTTTACTGATGAGCCCTCGTCCGACGTATTCTTGGCCTGCTATAATATCACCTCTTCATCTAAACAACCCGGATATTATCATCTAGGGGCGAGGAGGTCTGAGAAAAAACTGCTCCATGTAGCTCAAACTTCCAATCATGATTGGAAAAAAAGGTTCTTCTTCATATCTGGGGCATGGGAGAGCTCCACCGAGGCGTCCCATTCTGCCGATGCTCCGAGGGTTCCTAACAGATGGTCTAACCCCTCCATGAAAGCTAGGTCAGACCCTGGACTTAGCTTGGAGGAGAGGGATATTGTTGAGTATCTGAGGGGACGAGGGAGAGAGGGTGAGATCCCAAAGTTCGAAGATTTGACGACCCCTCGCTTCCTTAAAGAAGCTGGTCTGAGGGTCGGCCCTCTGACAGAACTATGTGAGTTATACTGAACATTTTCCCTTCTTTACTTATTTTTGAAGTGTTCTCTCTTTATCTCTGAACTTTCTTGATTCATCGTATCCTTTTCAGGTCGTCCTGCAGGCGTGTCAGATTACCTCTGGGACATGACTGCTCCAAGCCTTCTTGCTGGTCTGACAAAGAAGAAGGGGAAGGAGCCTCAGCAAGCTCCCAAAAAGACAAGGGCCTTAGGGCCGACAGTTGTTGAGCCGACAGCTGTTAGCCACAAAAGAAAGGAGCCTGAGGCTCCAGTCGAGCCTCGTCCTGACCCTAAGACGAGGGCCAGGGCCGAGGCCTCTGAGGGTGCGACCTCTTCATCAAGCATGGGGGCCTTCTGGTCTCAGAATCTGTCCCATCTGAGGGCCGACCCCTCATCCCTTATTGCCAACCTGAGGGCGGCCAAGGCCTCGATGTTCTCTGCCCCGTCGGCCTCTGACTACGAGTTCTTGGCAAAGATGCCCCCTGCCAAAGTGTACGACTACGGTCTGCACTCCCTTGCTCAGGTATTGGTCTTGACCTTTAATTTCATTTTCACTAACTGTTCCCTCGGTCCCTCTTGATATATTTTCATTTTTCTTGCAGTTTGTTTATGCCTTGACCTCAGCCACCAAGTGGATGGCCGAGAATTAACAAAAGTTTCACGAAGCTGAGAGGGCCATTCACCATGAGGCTGAGTTGCAGGCAGAGCTAGATACAGCAAAGACTGAGCTTGATACTGCGAGGGCTGAGCTTGAGAGTGCCAGGACCGAGCATGCTAGGGTCCTAGATGAGCTGATGAGGCAGCACGATGCCGACCTGCAAGCCAAGGACTTGATCATCAAGGATAGGGATGAGGCTCTGATTAACCTGGAGGCCCAGCATAAGACTGATCTGGAAGCAGCCATCAAGAAAGCTGAGGCTGATGCTATTGAGGCATACAAGACTTCAGATGAATTTCAGGGCTTCGGCCTTGAATATCTGGATAGGGGGATTAGGACGGCCTGCCGATGGGTCGTCCTCAAGTTTGGCGATGTCGTCTCTTCTGTTCGCCCATCACTGGAGGGTGTTCAACTGGACGACCCCCTAATTGCCGAGGCCCTCAACCAAGTGGAGGCCCAAGTCCAGATCGAGGGGGTCGGTACATCTGAAGATCATCCGGTGCTAGTAACTGAGGAGACCATCCCTATTGATGTTGAGGCCCTTCCCTCTGATGTCGTCCCATAGGGTGGCTGCCTGTAGCCCATACCCTTCAAGTGTATTTTTGTTCAATGGCTTTGTAAAACACTTAATATTTTGTACCAGATTTTTATTAATATCACCGTCTCTTCTTCAACTTTCTTCCATTTTCAATTCTGCTATGGTTTGTTGATGATGATGCCACTAACCCTTCCCTCGTCTTTTTTGAGGACCACTGTGGGGTCGTCCCCTCATGTGGCCTCATTATAGCCGAGGGATCAATTAACCAAATTAATGGCTTTTAATGTAATCTTCCCTCATCTTTTTTGAGGACAGTGGAGGGGTCGTCCCCTCCACTGGTCTCCATTATAGCCGAGGGATCAACCTTCCAAATTAATGGATTTTAATTTAGTCTTCCCTCGTCTTTTTTGAGGACAGTGGAGGGGTCGTCCCCTCCACTGGTCCCCATTATAGCCGAGGGATCAACCTTCCAAATTAATGGATTTTAATTTAGTCTTCCCTCGTCTTTTTTGAGGACAGTGGAGGGGTCGTCCCCTCCACTGGTCCCCATTATAGCCGAGGGACCAACCTTCCAAATTAATGGATTTTAATTTAGTCTTCCCTCGTCTTTTTTGAGGACAGTGGAGGGGTCGTCCCCTCCACTGGTCCCCATTATAGCCGAGGGATCAACCTTCCAAATTAATGGATTTTAATTTAGTCTTCCCTCGTCTTTTTTGAGGACAGTGGAGGGGTCGTCCCCTCCACTGGTCCCCATTATAGCCGAGGGATCAACCTTCCAAATTAATGGATTTTAATTTAGTCTTCCCTCGTCTTTTTTGAGGACAGTGGAGGGGTCGTCCCCTCCACTGGTCCCCATTATAGCCGAGGGATCAACCTTCCAAATTAATGGATTTTAATTTAGTCTTCCCTCGTCTTTTTTGAGGACAGTGGAGGGGTCGTCCCCTCCACTGGTCCCCATTATAGCCGAGGGATCAACCTTCCAAATTAATGGATTTTAATTTCTTCCCTCGTCTTTTTTGAGGACAGTGGTGGGGTCGTCCCCTCCACTGGTCCCCATTATAGCCGAGGGATCAACCTTCCAAATTAATGGATTTTAATTTAGTCTTCCCTCGTCTTTTTTGAGGACAGTGGAGGGGTCGTCCCCTCCACTGGTCCCCATTATAGCCGAGGGATCAACCTTCCAAATTAATGGATTTTAATTTCTTCCCTCGTCTTTTTTGAGGACAGTGGTGGGGTCGTCCCCTCCACTGGTCCCCATTATAGCCGAGGGATCAACCTTCCAAATTAATGGATTTTAATTGTCTTCCCTCGTCTTTTTTGAGGACAGTGGAGGGTTCGTCCCCTCCACTGGTCCCCATTATAGCCGAGGGATCAACCTTCCAAATTAATGGATTTTAATTTAGTCTTCCCTCGTCTTTTTTGAGGACAGTGGAGGGGTCGTCCCCTCCACTGGTCCCCATTATAGCCGAGGGATCAACCTTCCAAATTAATGGATTTTAATTTCTTCCCTCGTCTTTTTTGAGGACAGTGGTGGGGTCGTCCCCTCCACTGGTCCCCATTATAGCCGAGGGATCAACCTTCCAAATTAATGGATTTTAATTTCTTCCCTCGTCTTTTTTGAGGACAGTGGTGGGGTCGTCCCCTCCACTGGTCCCCATTATAGCCGAGGGATCAACCTTCCAAATTAATGGATTTTAATTTAGTCTTCCCTCGTCTTTTTTGAGGACAGTGGAGGGGTCGTCCCCTCCACTGGTCCCCATTATAGCCGAGGGATCAACCTTCCAAATTAATGGATTTTAATTTCTTCCCTCGTCTTTTTTGAGGACAGTGGTGGGTTCGTCCCCTCCACTGGTCCCCATTATAGCCGAGGGATCAACCTTCCAAATTAATGGATTTTAATTTCTTCCCTCGTCTTTTTTGAGGACAGTGGTGGGGTCGTCCCCTCCACTGGTCCCCATTATAGCCGAGGGATCAACTTTCCATGCATGCTAGGACTGACAACAGGATGAAGGAAACACTGATATTTCTCATTAATTTTCCAAGTGTTCTGTTGGAGCAACTCTTATTACAATTATGGCCTTTCAAGACCTTACAACACTACTGATAGTATTTCTTCAAATGATCTGCGTTCCAGGGGTTGGAAAATGGTTCCCCTTCTAGGTTTTCTAGTCTATAGGTCCCAGGGACAACTTCATCGGTGACCCTATAGGGGCCGTGCCAATTAGGATGGAGTTTATTGGGCTTTTGCCAAGTCTTCTTGAGAACCAAGTCTCCTACTGCGATTGGCCTCTGTTGCACCCTCTGGTTGTAAAACCTTGCGGTTCTCTGCTGGTAGGAAGCTTGCCTTATCTCAGCATCCTCCCTTATTTCCTCAATCAAATCCAGGTCAAGTCTCCTCTCTTCCGTATTTCCCCGGGGGTCGTACATTTGGACCCTATGAGTGGGAAACTCGACCTCGGTGGGGATGACTGCTTCTGATCCATAAGCTAACATGAAGGGGGTCTCCCCAGTAGAGGTCCTTACTGTCGTCCTGTATGCCCACAACACTGCATATAACTCCTCGACCCATCTTCCTTTTGCCTCCTCAAGCCTCTTCTTAATCCCATCTAGGATTGTCCTGTTCATAACTTCGGTTTGCCCATTGGCCTGAGGTCGGCCTGGGGTGGAGAAAAATTGTTTGATACTTACCCTCTCACAGTACTTCTGCAGAGAGGCATTCTTGAACTGAGTCCCGTTATCCGAGATGAGGGTGTTGGGTAGACCATATCTGCATATCACATTTTTCCAGATGAACTGAAAGGTCTTCTGCTCTGTGATCGTGACCATTGGCTCAGCCTCTACCGACTTTGAAAAGTAGTCAATTGCTACGATGAGGAACCGATACTTATTGACTGCTCTCGGTAAAGGTCCTACCAGATCAATCCCCCACACTGCGAACGGCCACTGGGATGTAATGGAGGTGAGAGGCTGATGGGGCTGGTGAGGGATGGTGGCAAATCTCTGGAATTTGTCACACTTCTTTACATATGTTGTGGCATCTTTCCCCAAGGTCGGCCACCAGTAGCCCTGGGTGACCACCCTCTTCGCTAAGGATCTACCCCCAATGTGGCTTGAGCACGACCCTTCATGCACGTCCTGCAGAATGGAAGGGACTTCTAAGGGATGCACGCATCTAAGTAAGGGGAGCAGAAACCCCTTTTTGTACAGCGTGTCTCCGATGACAGTGAATTTTGCGGCCCTGTATCTTAGCTTCTTCCTCTCTTGGCTTGCTTCTGGCATCTCTCCCTCTTTAATGTATTTGATCAGAGGGTCCATCCATGAAGGTTCTTGAGAAACATTCATGCAAACTCCAAGTGTTCCCTCGTCGTCTTCAATAGTTGGTCGAAGCAAGATTTCTACCGGGACTGTCCTCCTTATGCCTGTCCTAGTAGCTGAGGCCAACCTTGCAAGGGCATCAGCACGGCCATTGTCGAGCCTAGGTACCCTCTTGAATTTCGCTTCTTTAAAGTCTTTCAGCAATGACCTCACCTTCCCAAGGTACCTAACCATCCTCTCATCTTTGGCCTCATAGGCTCCTAGTATCTGATTCACCACCAACCTTGAATCACTGTGAACTAAAATTTGGCCGACACTAAGAGATTTGGCTAAGGAAAGGCCAGCTATCAGGGCCTCATATTCAACCTCATTGTTGGAGGCTTTAAAATTGAACCTCAGGGCGTACTCGATGTCTGTGCCATCGGGTGCTGATATTATCAATCCAGCTCCGCTCCCGCTTTCGCAGGAGGACCCGTCGACGAAGAGACTCCACATGGTCTGTTCTTCTGAGAAATTTCCCTTAGAGAGGGATCCCTGTCGGAAGATGCATCTTCCCTCTTCGTTTTCAACCACCTTTCTTCTAGCGGTGCCTGTCTCAGCCGTACATGCAGGAGGGTCGGTAAGCCTGCCTTGTTGGGTATCTGTCTGGCTTAGGCCCTCATTCTCGGCCATGTCACCCTCCCAAGTAAATTCAGCCACGAAATCTGCCAAGGCCTGCCCCTTAATGGCTGTCTTAGGCTGATACACAATGTCGAATTCCCCCAGCTCTATAGCCCAGGTCATTAGCCTTCCTGATTTTTCAGGCTTGTGTAGGACCTGCCTAAGAGGAGAGTCAGTAAGGATGACCATGGCATGGGACTGGAAGTACGGCTTCATCTTCCTTGAGGCATGGATCAATGCATAGGCCAACTTCTCCATCCTCGGGTATCTTTGCTCTGCCCCCTGGAGTGCCTTGCTGTTAAAATATACGGGCTTCTGTATCCCGTCTTCGTCTCTTACGATTGCTGCACTGATAGCGGACTCTGAGACGGCGAGGTACAAGTAAAGTCGTTCACCCTGCACGGGCCGTGACAGCAGCAAGGGAGACCCTAAGTATGATTTTAGCTCCTTGAAAGCCTCATCACACTCTTCACTCCACTCGAAGGCCTTCCTGAGGATCTTGAAAAATGGTAGACACCTGTCTGTGGCCCTGGACACAAATCTGTTCAAGGCAGCTACTCTCCCTGTGAGCCTCTGAACGTCTTTAATGGATTTGGGGGTCTTCATCTCAATAAGGGCCTTTATCTTTTCAGGATTGGCCTCGATGCCTCTTTGATTGACAATGAACCCCAAGAACTTCCCTGCTCCGACCCCAAAGACACACTTGGCCGGATTAAGCTTCATCTGGTACTTGTCCATCGTGTTAAAGGTCCTCTCCAGGTCTGCTACATGGTCCTCTGCTTTCAAACTCTTTGTCAGCATGTCATCCACGTAGACCTCCATAGACTTCCCAATTTGGTCTTCGAACATTTTATTTACGAGGCGCTGGTACGTTGCCCCCGCATTTTTTAGACCGAAGGGCATGACCCTATAGCAGTATATCCCCTTGTCAGTGATGAAGGCAGTCCTCTCCGAGTCATCAGGGTTCATGAAGATCTGGTTATACCCTGAGTAGGCATCCATAAAACTCATGAGCTCATGGCCTGCGGTAGCGTCTACCATCTGGTCAATGCGAGGGAGAGGGAAGCTGTCTTTGGGGCAGTGCTTGTTGAGGTCTGTGAAGTCCACACACATCCGCCACTTCCCGTTGGCCTTTGGGACAATGACTGCGTTGGACAGCCATTCAGGGTAGACGACCTCCCTGATAAACTCAGCGTCTTGTAATTTTTTAACCTCATCCCTGATGACCTCGTACTTCTCTCTAGAGTAAATCCTCCTCTTCTGCTTTACCGGCTTCACTCCTTCTACCACATTGAGTTTGTGGCACACGATTTCAGGGTAGATCCCTGGCATATCTACATGACTCCACGCGAAGACGCTTCGCCTTCTTCTCAACAGTTGGATGAGGTCTTCCTTGATACTGGGCTTCAGAGACTTGCCAACTTGGACGGTTTTTCCCGGGTCATCCTCATCGAGGATGATGGGTTCTACCTCCTCAGCGGCCTCTCCTTTTTTGAGCTTCGTCTCGTCCCTGGGGTCTAGGGTATCAATGTTGTAAGTGGCTGTAGCCCTCTTGTGTGCCTCCCTTTCTTCAGCGGAGTTGTAGTAGCACTCTCTCGCTGTCGTCTGGTCTCCCTGAACTTCCCCCACTCCGTAAGGGGTAGGGAACTTAACCATCTGGTGGACCGTGGACGGCACAGCTTCGAACCCCTTGAGGGCCACACGTCCCAGTATGATGTTGTATGCTGAAAACACATGCTCATCCAGCACAAAGAAACTGATCCTCCTGGTGAGCCATCTCGGCCATTCGTCCCCCATCCTGACATCAGCCTCATATATTCCTAGGGGATGAACCTTCTCCCCACTGAACCCAATCAATGGGTGATGGTATGGGACAAGCCTGGCACGACTGAGACCCAAGGCTTTGAAGCATGGCCAAAGCATCACATCTGGGGATGAGCCCCCATCTACCAGGATCCTCGGCACTTCGCACCCGTGCACCCTGGTGGTGATGACGAGAGGGTCATTGTGCGGGGCCAAGAGGCCCTTGAAGTCCATTCTTGAAAATCCCACAATCAAGGTGTCCATATCAACCTTCTTCCTTTTTTCTGACTTGACCTCTACGGAGGTTGAGTGCACCGTCTTCGTCACTGCCTTAGCCTCAGCGACATGGGCCTTCCTGTCGGCAACCTCAGACCCTCCTCCTGCCAGACCCCCGGAGATCATCCCCACCCCGAACGAGATCATATTGAGCCTCTTGACAGGGCCGTGGTCGTCTCTCGGCGGGAGATCAGGGTCATCCTCATCATCAGAAGGGTCGTCCCCTCTTTTTTGAGGACCTTCTTTGCACGTATCAACTCGCTTTTTTCTGGGGTCGTCCCCTCGTCCCCTCTTGAAGTCGGCTTTGTCGACGTACTTTCTGAGCTTCCCTTCCTTCAGCATCTTCTCAATCTCGTCTTTCAGAGCAAAGCATTTATCCGTCACGTGGCCGTGGTCTTGGTGAAATTCGCACCACAGGTTCCTATTTCTCTTGCCGGGAGCTGCCCTCAGCTTCTCAGGCCACTTCAGCGTCCGGTCACTCTTTATCTCGTTGAGGATCTGTTCACAGCTGACCGTCAGAGGGGTGTACCCCGCGAACTTATCATCCATGGTTCTCTTCCCCTCTTTGTTCTTCTTAGGGTACTTGCCCCCGCTTGCACCTCCTTTTTCGTCTTCCTGTTTTGCGGCCATCGCCTCTTCGGCGTTCATCACCTTCCCTGCTGTTGACAACAGCTCAGGCATCATCCTCGGAGGGTCTTCAGCAAGCTTCCATAATAGCTTCCCCTTCTGGAGCCCTCCAATCAGGGCTGTCATAGCTATGCTCTCCTCATAGTCTTCCACCTCCAGCTTCTCTTTATTGAATCTGGCTATGTAGTCTCTCAGAGTCTCATTCTTTCCCTGCTTAACATAGAGCAGGTGTGTGGTCTTCTTCTGTGGCCTCACCCCAAAGCAGAAATTATGGATGAACAGGTCTGCCAACTGCTTAAAGTTTCCAATAGAATTTTTTGGAAGAGACGTGTACCACACATGGCAGCCCCTGTCAGGGTACCAGAGAAGGCACGACATCTCATCTCATCTGAGATAGAGTATATGTCTGCCGCGGATTGATACATCTCCACATGACAGGGTTGGTGCTCCCATCGTATCTTGGGGTGACCACAGGAGGCTTGAACTTTGATGGCGTGGGGAAGTTGACTATCTTTGCAACAAAGGGTGAGCCTATGGTGTACCCCCTCTGAAGAGGGTCCCGGCTCTTCAGTATGTCGCCAATCTTATCCTCTAACCGCTGGATTGAGTCATTCCAGAGCCTCACAGGGTCGGCCTGGCCGATGTTATCCCCTGCTGCCTCTCGGAGGTGGATGGAGGGCTCCGCTACGGCAGGCCTGTGTCGGCTATTTACTTCCCTTTGGACGTCATCCCGTCTTTGGGGTCGGCCTGCTGCTTCTTTCCTAGATCTCGCTGCGCTTCTTGACTTGGACAACTTGTCCCGCAGGTCATTCACTGGGCCCAGCCTCTCGAAGGCCGACCCCCTGCTCAGGCGGTCAAAAGCAGAGCCTCTTGGGTGATCATCAGGGTTTGGTCTCCCGCACTTTTCTCTACTATCCTGGAGGGGTCGTACAGTATTGTTGGAGACCTCATATGGCTCCCAGCATTCTACTGGAGCCTCTTCTTCCTCCAGATTCGTCATACCTGTCCTCAGGGCAAGGGTTTCCTTGCTTCCCCAGGCGTAAACGTCAGGGGTCAGCAACATCCCTACGCCGTTGAGGGGGTGGCAGGTCTTTACGTGGTGCCTGGGGTGGTCCCCTGGCCTCATGCTGTCCTGGAGTTGCTGCCGGAGTAATCATCTCAGGTGAGACCCCTGGTGGTCTCAGTATGTTCTGACTTAGGGCTGTGAACTGCTCCTGCATCATCCGCTGGCTGGCTGCCAGAGACTTTAGGGCTGCTGCCACATCTGCCATCTCAGACTGAGGCGGCGGTTGACTGGAACTGGGTCTTCCCCCCTCATCCGGCGGGGGAAGAGGTGGTGGTGGCATCTCAGGTGCCATGTGCTTGAGCTATGAAAAGTTGAACTGAAGAAAATACTGGTGAGCTTGGGAACCTTAGTGGGTCTCTTTCAATGGTGAAACACCTCCTCTCAGGGGGAGTGTTGGTTCACCACCAGAGTGCCAGTGAGGTCAAGCTGTACAAAGGAAGAGATGTCTTCTCTTTCCCACAGACGGCGCCAAACTGATGATGCTGTGATTTAGCATCACCGGAAAAGTGATAATGAGCTCAAACAGTTATAACCATGGCAGTCATAGAGATGCATAAGTGTATGAACATGTGTATGTAGAAGGGGATGAGTATAAGAGGAAATAAGACAATGATGTATAGTGGTTCAGCCATTTAGGCCTACATCCACTGTGAGTGTGTGATCCTCTAAGTATGGGCACTAATGGCCTTGGATACAATGCACATAAGCTCTTTCTCTCTCTACTGTGCACAAGCAGGGTTTTTGCTAGGGTTGCAATCATCCGATCCCCAGTAGGGTTGTAGGTGACAAGTATATATAGGTCTTGGGGGGTGTAGTGTACCCCCCAAGTAAGCATGGTGCATGTGAATGATGATCTAACCAATCCCCTGTTGACACCTGTAGATGCCAAATGATGACATAATATTCCCTCACGTGAGGGTGTGATTCGGTTATAACGGTCTGCCACGTGTCATATGAGCCTGACGTGCACTGTTCCATGCGTGTCCCAAACCACGCGCTGTCATGATGTCACCCTCGGCCTATGAGCCGAGTCCGAGGGCAAAATTTCTTCCGGTAGTGAGTCTGGCTTGATTCTGGCCTCGTACTGTCGTATCCTCGTAGGGTCGTCCGGAGCCTGGGGAAGGGTCGGCCCCTCGTAGGGTCGTCTGGAGCCAGGTGGGGGGTCGGCCCCTCGTAGGGTCGTCTAGAGCCTGGCGGAGGGTCGGCCCCTCGTATGGTTGTCTGGGCCTGGTGGTGGCCAGCTGGGGTCTGGTGAAGGGTCGTCCCCTCGTAGGGTCGTCCGTATTGGAGGTGATCCTTGTCCAGACCGAGGGTATAAACGGGTATATCACTTTATATATAAATAAAAAACTGCAATGTCAACGAAAGATACCGTTCATTAAGGGAGGTGAAATGTATTTTCATAGATTATCGTAATTATTATGACTTTCGAATCACGCTCCCCCTAAGATTAAATAGGAATTTATAGGGTTGTAACATAAGCTAGGCTCGGGTTATGGAATGAATTGGGTATTTATGGATGCGAATGGGTTTAAAAAGAAACACTCGAGGTAATGGAACGTGTGTGAAATAACAAAAACTGGAAAGTAACTTCCGAAAGCATAACTATATAAGTGGAGTGTGACATCCTATTTTCCCAAAGAAACATTTGGGATTCAAATTTATTCCAAGTCTTCTTTTCTTTTCTTTTAAAGTCAACTCAATGATCAAATATAATCAAACAACACGAACATCATAGCATCCCAAACAAGCTCCCAATCCATTGTGAGACCTGTATAAATATAACATAAAACTCCATTGTGGAGTTGGTCATGGGATTAGGGCAATGAAACGAAGGGTTAATATTTAGGCTCAATATATTTGACTAGAGAAATAAGTAGTGTGGTCAAGGGCAATATGGTTTAATTTAATAAAGAGGGCCCATGATCCTTTCCTAAAGTTTACGCAATTTTAGAGTCAAAGCGACGTCGAAAATTGTTATCCATTAACATATTTCATATGAACTCAATTAATGACAGATCAAAGAAAGAAAAATGAGATTATCGACAACATTAACGTTTAAGGATAAATTTTCAAATCGAGTCAATTCATAGTATTGGTTATTTCTGTTAGACAAGACATTTAGATTGTCTAGGTGTGATATTATACTCCACATCGAAGAAATTGAGCAACTGAGATTTCACTGCATTGAAGACTTCATATCATTAATCCGAATGCTCATTTTTCCCTAAGTTATATGACCCTCTTTTAAAGTTTGTTGGACATTTATCTTATAGGCTTCCTATTTTTTACAAAATATTTTTTAAAACTTTAATTTATTTTTTTATATCATGTTAAGGATGTTTTAACGAGATCTGCTATCTCGTTCGAATGAGATGGTTAACATGATTTCTAACGAGATCCCTTGAGGGTATGTGCTAAGATCTCATTTGAAAGATCGTCGTATCTCGTTCAAATGACATTTAACCATGTCATTCGAACGAGACTGCGTGTCGTTCAAACGATCGCAACAGTTATGGAAAATTACTGTTATTTTTGCAATTTTTCTTCATAACTCCCCTTGTCCACTACTTCCACTTTTCACAGACAAAAGGGGCTCGGGAAAAATTAGAGAATAAGCACCTTTAACTTTAGAGGAAAGCCAAAAATCTCTTTAGAAAATTTCTTTGACATTTGTATGATCTTTTTAGATCATTTTTTAAGATGAAAAATCCAGAATCATCTTCTCCCACTTTCATCATCATTGTGTGTGGCGGACCTACACATGGGTTAGAGACGGCGCTTGGATTTTATTGGATACCATGACACAGGAGGTGTCGTGCAACATGTTAGATCTACACGTACTACGAACGGAGGTATTGATGACGGTATCAGCGGTACTTGTAAGGTTAAGTCTATAAGTATTTTATGTCTTCTTATAAAGTTGTATTCTAGTGAATTTTATCTAAGCCTAGCCATCTAAGATTTTTTCCATTTGAGTTTTCCTCGTAAATCGCGGCATTGTGGTTGTATGCTTTATATATACGTATGAAATCTTGCATGCTCACTTAGGGTTTAGTAATCAAGACTAAAAATTAGAAAGTAATAATCCATTGGCCTAGTAATAATTATAACCCATGTTGTCTTTGTGCACCTAGGAGTGTATTTCACGAATTTGGACCTAAGCCATATAACCGAGAAATTTTAAATTGGTATTAGAGCCATGTTTCTAAAAGTTATTTAGATGAATCCTGAAGATTATATGGAAGGTTATTCGTCAAAGAGACCCCTTATGTTTGATCAAACAAATTACGCCATTTGAAAGCATGTATGAGATCTTCGTAAAAATCAATTGATGAACGTGTTTGGATTGCTGATGAAAAAGGGTGGTCCTCTCCAACTGTTGTAGTTGGGGAAGCTACTGTTTTAAAACCTGTAGAGGAATGGAGTGAGGACTGGTTAAAATTATGTAATTTTAATTCTAAGGGTTTAAATGCTTTATTTAGTGTCGTTACTCCCGACGAGTTTCGTCGTATTATGACATGTGAAACTTCAAAGGAGGCATAAGATATTATTCAAGTTACTCATGAGGTAACAAGTGTGGTTAAAGCGCCCAAACTCCAAAATCTAACCACTCAATTTGAAACTATCACCATGAAAAAGAGTGAAACGTTCGATGATTTTATGCTCGCATTGTCGATATAGTTAACTCATGTTTCAACTTAGGTGATAAGATCCCTGAAAATAATGTAATCAAGAAGATTATTATATCTCTCCCTACTCGATTTAATGCTAAAGTCACCATCCTTAATTCATTAGGTGTGTTAAATTCCTTAAAACTCGAAGTGCTTGTAGGTGATCTCCAAACATATGAGTTAGACGTGTTTCTTAAAGATAATAAAAAGAAAAATAAGGGAGTTTATCTAAAATTTAAAAAGGAAGAAGTGTCTAAATATGATGAGTCCCATATAAATCCGGATGATATGGCCTTATTTGATACAAAACTCAAAAAGCTTCTCAAGTTTAAAAAGCAAAATTTAAAATTTGATAAATCAAAATTTGAGAAAAATAAAACAAGGCAAGTAGAATTTCGAATTGTGGGATCAAAAGAAATATAAAAGTGAGAACTCTATAAGAGATAGATTTAAAAGGGATGAATTGAAAAGATTTTTACAAATGTGAGGGATGAGGTCATAGAGCGTATGAGTGTCTCACTATTCTTAAGAGACGGGGGAAGGAAAAATCGTTTACAAATGTCATTCTTAGTGATAGTGATAATGAGTATGAAGACTCTAATGACTCTATTCTGTTTGGAAACAACTTCATCGCCTTTATGGCGAGTCATGCTAGCTCTTCAAGTATATCGCATCCTAATGTTAACATTTTTTAGCATGAAAAACTTAAAGTTGTATCTAATCACTCACAAGGAAGTGATGTTATTGGTAGTGAAAGTGATGTTAATGAAAGTGATTTGCAGTCCGACTATTCTGAGTTATACACCAAGTCTATGCAAATTCAAAAGAATAATAAAAAGTTAACCTTTAAGGTGTTGACGTTGGAATAAGAGTTGAAAGGACTGAAGGAGAAGAAGGCCTTAGTTAGTCAACTCGAGGCGATTAAGATTTCTCCTTCTGAGACGCTTATGTTTGTGGGTAAAGAAAAGAATGATTTGACTGACTCTCTAGCTCGTGTTACTAAAGATCTTCATGAATTTTTAGAATTTTGAAAAATACTTGAAGCAACAATTGTCAAACTTGAGAAAGATATTGAGGCCTCTCGTGAAGTCAAAGTCACTCTCTAAGATAACTCCGGGAAAATGGGGGAGTTATTTCTCGAACCGGTCCTAAGTTATAAGGAGAAAGGTTATCAAGAGAGAATGTATTGGATATGAAGAAGGTGATTCATCTAATGATAAATCCAAACCTTTATCCAAGTTTGTTACCAAAATGAACCATTCTAAACCTAACCCAACTAAGAGAAATATACCTAAGCAACCTTTAAAGATGACTTCAAATCAACCTTATGTTTGTACCTTTTACAATAAAAGGGGTCATCTTAGAGACTTCTACTACAAGATTAGGAAGAATTCTTATCCCCCTACTCCTACGCCATACTGGAGCCATTTGGCTACCCTTAAAAAAAGTCTAGTATCTATTCATCACATGCAAAGTTTTAATGGAAGAATTTCTAAGGTTGTCTATGCCCCGAGGAAATTATTCTAACCAAAGGACTAGAAACAACAATGGGAAGAACATTAAGAACATAACTCACGCTTGGGTCGCTAAAGATAAGGCATTAATTGATTATGTTATGCTAAAGGCTCAAAATACCTCCCCATGGTATTTTGATAGTGGGTGCTCCAGACATATGATAGATGATAGATCTCTTTTGACCATTCTTGAGGATCACAAGGATGGTAAGGTCACCTTTGGTAATGGGAGTAAATCTAGAATTATGGGAAGAGGCGCCATTGAAGTTTTCGATTTTCCAAAATTAAAAAAAAATCTTTATGTTGATGGACTCAAAGATAATCTGATAAGAATTAGCCAATTATGCAACGAAAACCTAGTAGGTAATTTTAACCAGGCAGAGTATATTGTTTATGATAAATCTGGTAAGACTATACTGCAAGGTGTGAGGAGTAGTGATAATTGTTATGGAATTATTCCAAAGACTTTCTTTATTTGTAATAGTGCTAAGGTTTCCACTGCTGACCTTTGGCATCAACATATAAGTCATGTTAATTTTAGAGATTTCGATCATCTAGTGAAGAGAGACCTAATCCGCATCTTTCAATCATTATGAAAACCAAGCTCCGTGACTTGCTATCCTTGTCAACTTGGAAAGAAAATTAAGAGTCCTCATAAGAAGTTGAACTTTATTACCACCTCTCGTGTCTTAGATTTGATTCACATGGATCTTATGGATCCCACTCATACTGAGAGCATAGGAGGAAAGAGATGCATTATAGTGATAGTAGACAACTTCTTAAGATATTCAATTATTGGTTTTCTTAGGGAAAAATCTGATGCGGTTGAGTTTTTAACACTTAAATGTCGAGTCTTACAAAATCAACATGGTGTCACCATAAATCGTTTTCGAAGTGATAATGACACTGAAATTAAGGAATCCGATGTGCATGCCTTTTGTGATGAAGTTGGTATTAAGAATGAGTTTTTGGCCGTTCTCACTCCTCAATAAAATGACGTAGTTGAGATGATGAATAGATTGATCCAAAAAATGGAAAGGTCCATGCTTCTTGGTAGGAAAGTGCCTCGAAAGTTTTGGGCGGAAGTGGTAAGTACCGCTTGTCACACGATGAATAGGGTATAGTTACGTCCTCATACTAATAAAACTCCATATGAATTGTGGATAGGTGAGAATCCCAATCTAGCCTATTTTCGAGTTTTTTGGGAGTCCATGCTACATCCTCATGGATAGAGAGCTTCTAAGGAAATTAGACTAAGGAGTGATGAAGGTATATTTCTAGGTTATTCACCAAATAGTAGAGCTTATAGGGTTTATAACTTTGTTAGCTCGTAACTAATGGAATCAATAAATGTCACTATAAAAGATGATGCTTCAACTACATTTGTTGATGTTGAGGATAATCCTTCTTGTGAGAGCGATGCACCCCCTGGTGTTGATCACATTGATTCTCATAATAACCCGTTGGACCTCATACTTGAAAAAAGGGATTCGTCACTTTGGGTTCGTAAAAGTCATGACCCCGCTAATATTATTAGAAATACTGACTTAGGTGTCAAGACTAGAGCGCAACTTGAAAATGAGGTTACATATTTATGTTATACATCTAAAATCGAACCCAAAAATTTAAAAGAAACACTAAAATATGAAGACTGGATAAATGCCATGCAATAAGAGTTACTTCAATTCTAAAAGAATTATGTTTGGGAGTTGGTTCCCCGTACTAACGATACAAATATTATTGGTTCCAAATGGATATTTAAAAATAAAATGGATGCAAATGGTGTCATTGTTCATAATAAAGCTACATTAGTTACCTAAGGTACACCCAAATAGAAGGTGTTAATTTTGAAGACACATTTGCTCTTACTGCAAGGCTAGAGTTCATTCCCCTTTTACTAGTCGTTGCATATTATCTAAAATTTAAGCTTTATCAAATGGATGTCAAGAGTTCCTTCCTAAATGTCATTCTTCAGTAGGAATTCTGTATGGAATAACCAAAAGGGTTTAAAGACCCTAAGCACCCAAACCATGCCTTTGACTTTAAGAAATCATTGTACGGTTTGAGTATGAAAGGCTTACTTCATATCTTCTTACTCATGGCTGCATGAGAGAGGGAGTGGATATGACGTTGTTTGTTCATCGAGATGAGAGTGATATGTAGGTGCGAAAATAATCTCAACGAGTGGTTTTTATTCAAACAAGGATTGTAATACCAATTAGTAAATATGCGAAAGAGAATTTTTAATTGATTTCATCTTTTTATCCTACGCAAGCATCTATGGTGATAAAATAGATAAATCAAACCATGCAAATACGACAAAGCCAAGATTCGGGAAAAAAACCTTTCGGGTAAAACCCTTTATTCAATTAAAAATTTACAAAAGAGTCGACTTACAAACTACTTGATCCCCCACAAGCATAACGCGCTATTCTTTGAAAATCTCTAAGTAACGACTATGATCCTCGCAAGAATCACATGACGGCAATCCTTCGAATTAGCCTCGGACTTCGTCTTCAACAGTGAATCCTCCCAGGTATCAGAATCAGCAATGGAGTGCCTCTCCACAAAGGTGTATGCAAGAGATACAAAACTTTATAGGGTTTTAAACTAATTCACGAGAACAATGTTCACTGATGCTTTTTATGAATTAAAACAGTATTTTGGGAACACAAAACTTGAAGAAATATTACTACTGATATATAGAAACGAATTAGAGTAATTCTTAAACAATCTGATCATGAAACATGTATTTATAAAAATCTTAAGTCGGCGGGTCGTTCTAACGACTTCTTGATGTCGTTTGAATGACAAGCATGTGTCGTTAAAAGGGACACTAGATGTCGTTAAAAGCGATATTTCATGTCGTTAGAAGCAAAATTAGATGTCATTAGAACGACATTGTGATTTCATTTGAACGATAGAAACGAAACCTTTCCATTTAAAAAACTTCGCCTACAGGTTTTTCAAAAATATATTTTCGCAAAGTAAAAGTCCTATTCGTCTTTTTGATAAAAAATTAAACAACCCAAATATAATTTTATTTGAATTAATTCAAACTCTAAATCGTTTTATACCTTTTGGGATGACGAGAAGTTTTCAAACTTGGAGATGCTTGAGTTTGGTTCGTTTTGACGATGCGTGACGATTTGTAAGAGAATACGCCAAACTAGTCTAAAGTTATGCTATGAACAATGACACAAAAATTATTCTTATAAATCTTACCCTTTGGCTATTCCGGTAGAAAGCAAACAAAATGACGAAACACCAAATTAAAATCAGAATCTCCTATTACAAAGATACTAACACCTTTTCCAACCCTAGAACGGAACGACATAAGTTTTTTTGTCTTCAAACTTCATAATCTTCCCTTTATCCAAACTTTGTCTTCATTAGTGTGTCTTTTGAATTCCTCTTTAAGTACCTACACACATGAGACAACAAACGTATGCCCTCATGACTCATGGAGTTTGAAACAAAATATAATTCATTAATAAACACTCCTCCATAATTCAAACTCATCAAAGACTACATTTTAATTTGCTCTCCCCCTTTGTTTTATCGAAACAGACAAATAGACAAAGAAGTAGAAACAATAATCATGAAACGCAACACGACGAAGAAAATATATAATCACATAAAGAAAGTCCAAATGTATTGAGGCTAATGAATAGCAAAACGACAAATGTATTGAGGCGCTTGAAGAGGCGAAACACAAGAAAGCCCAAAAATTGGTGAGTGATAAAAGTAGGAGGAGTAAGGTAAGTTTAACGAATGAGGAGGATGATGAAGAGGAAATTGAAAGTCTTAAAGGTGCGGGTTGTAAAAGGGCTTTTTGTGGTCCCATGGATCAATTTACGAGGGAAATTAGGTTGGATGACTCATATTTATCTGCTTGCATTGAGAAGAAGCAATAAAATATTAATGATGTTGTTGACAAGAAAAGTGCATTAACGGTTCATCAATATTTGGCGAAGTGGATATATGAAGTGGGGGTACCTTTTAATGCAATTGACAATGATAACTTCAAGAATTTTGTTGATGCGGTTGGGTTATATGGCTCGGGTTACCAACCCCCTTCACAGTACCAACTGAGGGAGCCTCTTTTAAAGGGGGAGATGGAGTCCACCAAAAAAGAACTTAAAAATCAAGAGGAGGAGTGGAAAGCGAACGGGTGTTCAATCATGACCGATGCTTGGAGTGATAGAAAAAGGAGAAGTATAATGAATTTGTGCGTGAATTTTAAGTTAGGTACCACCTTTCTTTCTTCAAAGGAAGCGTCGAGTGATGCTCACACCGGTACTTACATATTTGAGTATGTGAATGGGTGTATTAAAGATGTTGGGCCAGAAAATGTGATTCAGGTGGTGACTGATAATGCAACTAACAATATGGCGGTGGCGAATTTATTGGCTTTAGAAAGGCCAAACATCTTTTGGACCTCATGTGCTACCCACACTATTAACCTCATACTTGAGGGGATTTCTAAGCTTCCCACCTTTAAAAATGTGATCCAAAAGGCAAAGTCATTCACTATTTTCATCTATGCACATCACAAGACTTTGTCATTGATGAGAAAATTTATGAAGAGGAGATAGTTATACCAGGAGTCACAAGGTTTGTTACTTCTTTCTTAACTTTACAAAGTTTGATTGATAAAAAACAGGAGTTGAGCAATATGACGACTATCAATGAGTGGGATGAGACTAAATGGTCTAAGAGCAAAAAGGGTAAGGAGGCTTTTGCTATTGTTGTTCCAAATGAGTTTTGGAATTTGATTGAGTTGTGCATGAGAGTGTTCACTCCATTGGTAAAGGTGTTTAGACGTGTTGATGGTGATGTTAAGCCTGCAATGGGGTTTGTGTTTGGGAAAGTAGTAAAGGCTATGGAGGAAATCAGAAATGCGTTGAAGAAAGAGCGTGACTATAAACCGATCTTGGACATTATTGATACCAAAGGCAAGGGTCGCATTGATAGTCCACTTCACACAACGGGTTATTTGTTGAATCCATTTTATTATTACAAAAAATTGAGTATCAAAGATGATATAATGATTACAGATAATTTGATTACTTGTGTTGAGAAGTTCTTTCCCGATGATGATGCAATCCAAAATCATGAGCTATATATTGAGTTGCATAAGTATTTCTAGAAGGAGGGTGCATTCGGCAAAAAGTAAGCGATTAGTGGATGTGAGAACAATGATGATAATTATAACCCTGGTATGTTACTATTCCTCTTTTTCATTTTTGTACATTTACATTAGTCACACTCTTTACATTGTTCTCACCCACTTATTCTATTCATTTCACATTGACTAGTTGGTTGGTGGGACTTTTATGGAAGTGGAACTCCAAATTTGAAGAGAATGGCCAAAAGGATACTTGGTTTGACTTCTAGTTCATCGGGGTGTGAACGAAATTGGAGTGTCTTTGAAGGGGTAAGTTACATAAATATCCTGATTAGTTGCTTTTTGTTATTAGTTTTATAATTTCAAGTATATTAATATCCTGATATTTTATTTTCTTAATGTAGATACACACCAAGAAGAGGAATAGATTAGATACCACGAGAATGAATAATCTAGTATTTGTGAAATTCAATTCAAGGTTGAAGAACAAGAATGATAAGAAAAAGAAGAAGGATAAATTGCTAGCAAGTGATGCTACTAATGCACAATCATGGATTGTTGATGGTTGTGATGATGATGATGAAAGTGTGGATGACGTGGAGGCAGGTTCTGGACTTACATGGGATGCGGCTGTAGAAGCGACAAATGAGATTTTACAACCTAGAAGAAGCGGTAGAAATGCTCGTGATGAAAGTGAAATAAGGGAACCCGATGAAGAGGATTTTGTATCGGATGGCACAGAAGATGGAATGGATGAAGAAGATGATTTTGAATTGGAGTCCGATAAGGAATTAGATGATTAAACATGTTTGTTTAAGTTTAAAAGATCGTAATATTTATGACCTTATTTGAGAGATATGTTGTTTGGTTAAAACTTGGGTTGCACTACTAACTAATGGATCGTTTTAGTATTTTAATTTGAATTATTATAGTGTAAGTTTATTAGGGTGATGTGGACTTGTGGAGCATGCACATGGAAAAGGGCTCCCAATGCATATATTGGTATTCAATTTCAAGGTATGTATCATTTTCTATTTTATAAGGGGCTATTTTGATTTTATTCATATTGATTAATATTATTTATTTAAATTATATTAATGACTACTTTGAATTTTGATTGCATGGAATTGGGTGATAACATGATGAGGACTTATGGAGCATGCATATGGAAAAGGCGTCCTAATTACAAATATACGGACATATTTTTCAGGTATGTACCATTTCAGTATTATTTTTATTGGGTATGTACCATTTTCAGTATTTTTTATTAGCCTTGTTATAATTAAAAAATATTAATATATATTAAAAAGGCCTAAACGTCTTTTCACGCCTTTTTATGCCAAGGCCCGCCTAGGCTTCTAAGGCTTAAGACTTAGCCTCTACACCTCGATCATGCCTCGTATTTTTTAGAACCTTGATAAAGATTTAAAACAAGCATGCATAATTATCATCTAAAAGGCATACAAACACCAACTATTTTTTATTTTTCCAAAAAAAATGCAAATTTCACAAATACAACATGTATTACCATATATAATATATGTAAAATATATCAAAGAAAATACGACACATATATATATAGGTCTAAACGACCACAAAACACGACACAAAACACATAAGCTTTACACACTATCATAGTATCTATGTGTCTAAACGTGTGGAATGGAATGAATGGGTGTGAACTAGAAACTAAAGAATTACAACCCAAACACTGAAATATGGTCAAATTGCTCTAATTGACCGCAAAACTTTATCAAACTAAGCTTTAGACCAAGTGACATATAAATTTGAAATTAATGAACAAAACAAACACGATGCACACAAGCCTAGAATATTGATGATTCTACAAATCAATAACATAATGACAAAATAAGCTTAACTAGGATACATTGTCATTGTGCAAACCCATTAATATTTCCATCCGAACTCCCTCAAAATATTTCTTTTCTTTCGTTTTGAATGAATATATAAAACTAAACAAATTGTCCCCTTTTGGCATATTATTCTTTTTATTGCCTTTATTTTTTCTTGGGCTCTTTTAAACGGTGGCTTTCACGACGTGATTATTATTCACTCGCAGCCTTGTTTCGTGCACACTAATATTTTTTCAATATTAAACAAATCCTCATGGGCAACGTTTCTTACATGCACAAATCCTCCACAGTCAAATAAACATGTAGATGACAAGATTAATAAGAGAACATCTCACCAAGCTCAAATGTAGACCATGAATTCAAAAATCCAATAAGCTCATGCATGTGTGTGTGGAGGCATAAACAAAGTCGAATCCATAAAGCAAGTCAAGTTCGAAACAACTCCGTAAATACGATTATGAACAATCTGACCATTTAAAGTCATAACAAAATGTCATAGCCACATGAAAATTGCGTAGTGAATTGAATTCAAACATATCAATATGCCACACCAAATGTGTAAAATTAAAACACACAAAGAACCAAAAATATTTTTGGATATTTCTAAATATTTTTTCAAAAAACAAAATCTTTTTGTATTTTTCAAAAAATATATATATGACCAAATTTTTTTTTATATTTTTCAAATATGACTCAGTGAAGAAAAATATAATACAAAAAAGTACACATGTCATAATACTAGCAAGAATATTTGTGAAATACAACTAGCGCATGACAAAATAAACCACACAAGCAATCATTCATATGATGTGGCGAGAGAAGAATCACGTGCAAGCATGTGAGAGTCAACCAGTTTACCATCTAGTGCCTCTAAAAGTGATTTTCTAACACAAATAGATGTGAAACGTTGAATAGGGGTTTTGAGAACTAAAGGGACACTATCCTTAAACTTTCTAGGACCTCTTCCAAGATCAAAACAAAAATGCCTAAGGTGACCTTTCGTGCTATAATGTGAACATGTGTAAATGGGAGGAATGTTACCTATGGGTTGACCTTTTCTAATGTCCTTGGTTTTAGTTGACCCTCTAAAATAAAAAAAATGGTAGTGGCTTTGACACTCGAAGCATGAGAACAAGACGAGCTATTACCATTACTACACAGACTACTCGAGTCATTTAAATTATTTTTTAACCTCAATGTTTTTACTCAAGCAAAGAATTAGACCCTTCCAATTTTAGGGACGCCTTTTTCAAATTTTCAGCAATTCCTAAAAGGTTATCACGCTCAACCTCAATAAAAGCAAACTTTTCCCTAAGAGTCTTCTCACATGCCACAAAATCAATAATCAAGATATGTTTATCCTCTTTGGCACAAACACAAACCCTAGAATTTTTTAAATCCTCTAATTCTTTTTCTAAAAATAAGACTATATCATCACTCTCATTTTTGGTCATTTTTAAAGGTTTAAAGTCATCATATAAAGTACCAAACTTCTCAGACAAATATCTCTTTGATGTTAAACCGTTTGCAAAAGTTACAAAATATCTTTAAAACGATTTTCAAGCAATTCAATTCTTTCGGCAAATGTCAAATTCAAGTGAGAATCCATCGAGAGACAAAAATAAGCACATGAGCGATGAAAAAACAACCACCCAAATAGCACGTAAACACGATCAAACACAATAAATTAGTGCAGCATGCTCTGAAAACACTTGAAAGTGGGAAAATAATCTCAACGGGTGATTTTTATTCAAACCAAGATTGTAATACCAATTTGTAAATATGCAGAAGCAAATTTTAAATTGATTTTATCTTTTTACCCTACATATGCATCTATGGTGATACAATAGATAAATCAAACCATGCAAATATGACAAAGCCAAAATTCAGGAAAAAAACTTTTCAGGTAAAAACTTTTATTCACTTAAAAATTTAAAAGAGAGTCAACTTACAGACTACTCGATCCCTCACAACCATAACACGCCATTCTTAAAAAATGTTTAAGGAACAACAATGATCCTGGTAAGAATCACATGACCGCAATCCTCCGAATTAATCTCAGCCTTCATCTTCAACAATGAATCCCCGCATGTATCACAAGTCAGCAATGGAGTGCCTCTCCACCAAGGTGTTTGTAAGAGATACAAAACTTTATAGGGTTCTAAACTAATTAATAAGAGTAATATTCAAGGATGATTTTTGTGAATTAAAACAGTGTTTTGGAAACACAAAACTTGAAGAAATTTTGCTGCTGATATGAAGAAACGAGTTGGAAAAATTCTTAAACAATCTGATCACAAAATGGGTATTTATAAAAACCTTAAGTCGGCGGGTCATTCGAACGACTTCTTGATGTCGTTTGAACGACAAACACATGTCGTTAGAAGCAACATTGGATTTCATTAGAAACGACATTAAATGTCTTTAGAAGCGACACTGCATGTCGTTTGAATGACCTTGCATGTCATTTAACGACATTGTGATGTCATTTGTAAGACAAAAACGAAACTTTCCCATTTAAAAAACTCTGACTACATGTCTTCCAAAAATATATTTTTGCAAAGTAAAAGTCATGTTCGCCTTTTTGATAAAAATTAAGCATACCAAATATGATTCTCTGAATTAATTCATAATCTAAATCATTTTATACCTTTTGGGATGACAGAAAGTCTTCAGACTTAGAGATGCTTGAGTTTGGTTCCTCTTGATGATGCGTGATAATTTTTAACGGGATACGCCAAACTAGACTAAAGCTATGTTATGAAAAATGACAAAAAAATTATTCTTACGTGCTATTTTGGTTGCCCAAGTGTATTTCGACGACATAGTTTTGGGGTCTACAGTGACCAACATACTCACCTATTTACGGGAGAAATTCAAAGTGATTTTGAGATGAGTATCGTCGGTTAACTTACATACTTCATAGTTCTTCAAGTGCGTCAGCTAGATAGTGGGATACTTTTTTTCCCAATCTAAGTATGCGAAAGATCTTATGAAGAAATTTAATTTAGACTCCACTGGGCATGCAGGTACACCCATGAGTTCATCCGTTAAGCTTAGTAAAGACACCCAAGGAAATGATGTAGAGCACACTCTTTTTAGGAGTATGATAGGTAGTTTACTCTACTTAACCGCTAGTCATCCGGGTATTTCCTTTAGTGTAGGAGTTTGCGCCTGTTATCAAGCTCCCCTAAAAAAGTCACACTTGCTGTTAAACGAATATTCAAATATGTGAGCGGGACCCTATCTTTTCGAATTCAGTACTCTTTTGACACTAATGATTGTCTATCGACGTATTCCAATGTCGATTGAGTAGGAGATGTTGATGGATGTAAGAGCACCTCGGGCGAGTGTTTCTATTTTGGGAGTGCACTTGTCTCGTGGATGAGTAAAAAGCAAAACTCCCATTCTTTATCCACGACGGAGGCTTAATACATAGCCGCTGGGAGTTATTTTACACAACTCATATGGATAAAGCAAATGTTGAAGGATTATGGTATTTCGCAAGGTATAATGACTATATATTGCAATAATTTATCTGCAATCCATATTTCTCAAAATCCCGTCCAATATTCAAGAATAAAGCACATAAGGATTTGTGATCACTTTATCCGCGGACTAGTTGAAGAGAAAGTTGTTTCCTTAAGCTTTGTAAGCACCGAACGTCAATTGGTCAATATCTTTAACTAACCTCTAGAAACCCATAGATTTCAAGATCTTAGGGAATCCATCTGAGTTTGATCCATAGATTGAATCCAGAGTCAAAAATCAAGTTTAGGATGAGCTTTATGTTTATAATTTTCCATATGAAGTAGATTATATTTGTGTACATATATTTTTAAAAATTCCAAAAATAATTTTATTTTCCTTTATTGTATAAATTTTTTCATAAATCAAAACTTTGTTTTTGTCCGTGTGGGATATATTTGTGAGATATCCGGGTCACAATTTCATTCCATGTTCATGTGGCTTACGATGAGTAGCTAGTCTTGATTTCGTCTCACTTGTGCGATTTATGCGTTGCTATGACAGTTTGATGTCGTTTATACTATTTACTTCTATGTCGGCCTTATATAATTCCTTTTATGCACACACCTCTCACGGAATCTTGAGGATGTTAATCTCGCTTTATATGTGCAAGGTGAAGTAAAGTGTTGTGTTATCAATTTTTTCACCTAATCTTATAAGTGATAGGCAAATAAATTATGCATGTAAATTATATTTCCTATTTGTATGGATTGTGTTATAATATGTGAGCAATGGAAAGGGGTAACGAAAAGATCAAACTCTTTTACGTGAAAAACCACCACTAAAAAGGAGCTTAAAAGATTATATAGCATATAAAAATAAAATTGTCAGGCCCAATATGTATTCTACATTGATGCTTCAAGATATTATGTGAAATTCATAAATATATGCATTTGAGGGAGACATTGGTCGAAGATTAATGGGTTTGCCAATAAGTAATCGTATTGCATTTTAGGTCACGCTATCGGCCGGAGATTCATCGAACTTCTGGGCATTTTTGTTAAAGTGCTCGACTCTAATTGAATTCCCCTTATTTGACACAAGTTTTATGTGAGTGCATAACATGTAGGAATATTGTTTAACATCTTGCACTCTTAGATTATCTTAGGCGATGCTCTTATTCGATTTGTTCACGCCCATACATTTTATTTCCACGATACGAATATTTTTAACATTTCCTAGGACAATTTTAGAACAAAAAATTTGTTTTTTTTCTTCATATTTGTTACTTCCTTATACTTTTATATATTTGATACTTTTTCAAAGCTTTTGAATTTTTTGAAATCTTGTTTGAACTCTCATTCGAACGAGACTCACCCCATCCCGACCTGACCCTCACCCCAGCCCGCCCTGACTTCTCGTTTGAAGTATCGTTCGAATTTCGTTCAAACGACGTCGTTCAAATGAAAACACTTATCGCTCGAACGACCGGGATTTTATCAGGTCGATTGAGTTTTCTTTATTCTTAGCCGTTTGATTCTTTTCATTTCCACCCTACTTAGTTTTTCTCTCCTATTTTCTCCCACCCTTTTAAACTATAACACTCCCCACTCCTAAACCCATCATCTTGAGGTATTCTTTCATTTCATCTCCTAAAGTAAGTATTTCCCTCATGTTGTTTGAGTTTTTGTGTATTGGGTTACCATTCTTAACATGCAACATTTTGTGTTGTAATTTTTGTTCAATCGTAAACCATTTCATATGAAAACTCAATAATATTTCTCGTTTTGGGCCTATATGTGTATATCATAATTTTTTTGGGGGAAAAATATAAAAATGTTTTTTTTCTGGCCCCGATTAAATGACACTTCATGATTTTTTTGGCATTATTTTTATTTCAAAAACTTTTTTTGTCAACAGACTCGTGAAATATCATTTAATTTTTGTTTTCATTTTTTAGGCCTTATGTAATATATATATTTGTGTTGTTCAGATGGAGTTCGGGCTTGGTTTTTGTTTTTATTTTTGTTGGTGGTGGTGGTCTGGAGGATCGGTTGTTGATATTTGGGTATCGTGTTGAAATTATACCTATTTTTTTATGGCATATTGTAGGCGTGCGGTTCAGTTCGACGAGGAACACTCCTCGAAAGATGACGAAACCGACCCCAAACTTCGACTTTATTGGGGAACTCACACTAACCACACCCTATTTCACACTCTAGGCTTCCCGACTAGGTCTATAGTTAGGGAGAAGTTCATTAACCTAGTCACTCTATCCGGCACCATCATCTTTTCTTGGCTTGTTTTTTGAGGTTGGGATCCTATTTTCAATCTTCGTGACCCCATTTACCCCGATCTTATCCTTGAGTTTTTCTTTGCTATGCTTGTCATTGAGCAATGTCTGGTGTCTAAGGTTTGTGGCATGGAAATCGTAATTATCGTCGACTCCGTTGCTCGCTTAGCTGGTCTATCCCGAGTGGCTAACCCTTCCTATCCTTGGCTAACCCTTCCAATTTGGATCAATTTGGCTAACCCTTCCAAAAATGTGATCAAATTGGAAGTGCAAGGTCTTGATCACATTTTTGAAATATTTTTTGAGTTATTAGAGCCAAGCACTTCCATTCTCTATCATAGGAATCGCAAAGCTAGTTTTATGATCCTTAATTGGATTATTTGTACGTGTCTCATTCCACGCGCAAACCATACTTAGATTATGCCTGACCACGTGCGCTTGATGTATGCTATCAACGTTAGGGCTTCCATTGATCTTCCAGCACATATTTTTGGCATTAGCTGTTAGAATTTTTCCTTCAACACCTGTCAGACCGGCCTTATCGTTTGGTATTTTAGTCACTCGTCATTGTCCTAATGTTAGTTTCCCTCTCCTTCCTACAAAATTCCTGCCACTCGTTATTAGTCTATACACACTTCGTCTATTGGCTGGTCTCGGAGTCATCTTCCTAGAGGCACTCTTCAACCCACTCTATCTCATTCTGAGTCATCTCACTCACCAGTCTTATATGCCCCCTTTCAATCTAGGCCATCTACCTCTCATTATTATCCCCCTTCAGAGTCGAAGGAGCTTAGTTTGATGTGTTTACAGGTTGAGCAGATTTGCGAGGAGCGATGCCAAGATAGGTCCATGATGCAGGAGTTCTTTGCCTCTATGCAGCAATAAAGAGAAAGAGAGAGCAGTGGAGGCCCAAGCCGTAGAGAGGCACATCAAGATTCAGTTACGATGCAGCATTTTGAGGAGCTCCGTTGTGCTGAGATGCGATGCGGTGCAAGCCCTTTAAGAACCGGATTATCACTTAGAGATGATACTGTAGATGATGCACCCGATGATCCAACCCAGTGATAACTTTTTATATTCATTTCTTTTTATGTACTCGTGATAACGAGATTTCTAGTTTTTACTTGTTACTCTCATTTGTATCGGATATTGGATATCATTTATTTTCTCCATACTTGGCTTTGAATATTTGTTTGTGGCACATTTGATTTAGTTGGATTCTTAATGTTAATCATCTTATGTTTACTTCTCTCATGTAGCGATGTAGTTGGCGATTTTTATTTTATATTGTACTATGGTTTATGTGTTACTCATGTTAGTGTTTAATTTTATCTATATAAAGCTTCATGATTTAATCACTAACATTGCAGGTATTGTTCTATCCCTTTGTCTTTTCTGATAAAAATGGGGGAGAACGTGTTTGGGGAAGGAGCCCTTAATTGCTATTTATATCTTATTTTCCCCACATATGTTTATGTGTTTGTTGTTTCATGTGTGTAGGCCATTTAAATTGCCATATTTAAGCCTACAAGGAACTTCAAGCAGCTAGGTTGTTAGGGAGTCGAGTTCTTCCATTTTCTTTTGGGTTTTGGGGATGAGCTTTAAGATCAGCTTGACGACCTGACTTAGCGCATTCCGAGTCATTCTTATTTTGTATATTTTATCCCGGAATAGCTAAATAAGAAGATTTATAAGGAAAAAATTCCAAATTGAGTCCATTTGTAGTATTGGATATTTTTGTTGGATAAAACATTTAGATTGTCTAGGTGTCATATTATACTCCACATTGAAGAAATTGAGCAATCGAGATCTCACTGCATTGAAGATTTCATATCATCTATCCGAATGCTCATTTTTTCCAAAGGTATATGACCCCTTTTTAAAGTTTGTTGGAGATTTATTTTATAGGCTTCCTGTTTTTGATAAAAAAAAAATTAAACTTTAATTTATTTTTCTTATCTTGTTAAGGTTATTTTAACAAGATTTGTTATCTCGTTCAGGCGAGGTGGTTCAAATGACATCGAACGAGATCCCTTGAGGGTCTATGCCGAGATCTCGTTTGAAATATATTTAGCCATGTCATTCGTACGAGACTACATGTCGTTCGAACGACCACAACAGTTGTGAAAAATTACGATTATTTTAGCAGTTTTTCTTCATAACTCCCCTTGCCCACTATTTCCACTTTTCACAAACAAAAGGGGCTTGGGAAAAATTAGAGAAAAAGCTCCTTTAACTTTAAAGGAAAGCCAACAATCTCTTTAGAAAGTTTCTCCAACATTTGTATGATCTTTTTAGATCATTTTTCAAGAACAAAAACCCAGAATCATCTTCTCCCACTTTCATCACTGTTGTGTGCAGTGGACCTCCGCACAGGTTGAAGATGAAGTTTGGCTTTCGGTGAATACCGACACATAGGAGGTGTCATGAAGCATGTTGCATCTACACATAATACGAACAAAGGTGTTGAAGATGACATCAACGGTACTTGTAGGGTCAAGTCTATAAGTCTTATGTGTCTTCTTGTAAAACCGTATTCGTAATGGATTTTGTCAAGGCCTGACCGTCCGAAGTTTTTCCCATTTGGATTTTCCTCATACATCGTGGCGTTGTGGTTGTGTTCTTTTTATTTTTACGTATTAGATCCTACATGCTCACTTAGGGTTTAGTAATCAAGACTAAAAATTGGAAAGTAACAACTTGTTGGCCTAGTAATAATTGTAGTCTGTGATGCGTTTGTGTATCTGGGGGCATATTTCATGGATTTGGACCTAAGACATATAACTGAGTGATTTCATAATGTTTTCAAGGAGAGATGGAGTAATTGTATAAACACTCAAAATTTGAAGGAAAGCACAAATCTCGCACGGTTAAAATTTATACAATGCACGAAAGATCTTGTAACATCCCGTATTTTTATGATATTAAATAATTATGGGATTAATTATTATTGTTGGATTAATTAATTAAAATGTGAGAAATTAATTGTTAATTAATCCCGATTAAAATAAATATTAACTAGCGTGCCAAGAGTTAATACTTATTGTTGAGAATTATTTAATATTATTGTGTGAATATGTTATATGGAATTATGAAATTTTATAAATTGCCGAGAGTGAAAAATACGACAGTTTGGTATATCAAGTTAGGACGTGCGTGTGAGTCGTGTCCGGAATGATTAAAGAAGTAAATTATATTTAAGTAACTCGTATGGTCATTTCGAGTGGGCCATTGAGTCCAGAAGGGTCGAGATAGTCATAAAAAACTACCCGTGTATTTTATTTGGACTCCGAAATATTTTTAGACCTAACCGACACTCTGTAGGGGTATTTTTGTCTTTTGAATAGTTGGAGAATTATTATGGATGAAAATTTGACAATTAAATATGAGTTTACGTGGGTGAAAAGGAGTCTGTTAATTTCTAAACCTACGAGAGAGGGAGAGAGAGAGATAGAGAACCATAGAGGAAGAAGGAAAGTCCATAGGTATTCTTGGTGCAAAACTCAAGAACTCACACCATAAATTACACCAAAGCGTAGATCGAAAGACGAGGAACAAGTCTATACCAATCACTACACCAAAAATAACAATTTGGCACACATTGATATTAAAAATCTGGCACAATTTAAAACTGTGCCAAATTTTGGCACGGTTTAATGACAATCTGGCACACTTTTAAGCAGTGCCAAATTTTCGCACTGTTTAAAAGCGTGCCAAAATTGAGAACACTTGGCTAAAATATAAATACCCTAAAAAGCATTAATCCCCTAAATTATTTTTGGTCTCCCGCTCTTTCTCCTCTCTCGATTTCAGCCTCCCGCTCTCTTTCTTTCACGCTTTAGAAAATTCTCTCTCCTCTCTCAATGCCTCCAATCGGAACCATCAGGTCATTACGATATGTAGAGCCGTTGGCAAGGTGAGTTTTAGAGGGCAAATCTTGTCCAAATCAACTCGACGTCGATCTCAATCTCTCTCGACGTCGATCTCAGTGGGTTTTTGGATGTTGGAGTTCTTCAAATCATACATTCAGTTCAAATATAGGTATATCTTATATAAACCCTATATAAATGTTTATTTGTTTCAATAATCTGTAAAGTTCTTCAAATTTCTTTGATTACATTTGATTTTTCTTCATTCGGTGATGAAATTGACCTTCATTGTGTGTTTATTTTTTTGAGTAAATTAAAAATTTAGTAGGCCCAGTTTTAAAATGGTCCCTAAACTTTATTTTGTCTCGATTTAGTCCATTGAGTATTTATTTTGGTTCAATATGATCCTTTCGTTATATTAGTCAACTAACTTTAATTAACAAACTATGTTGTTTTCTAAATCAAATCACATTTCTAAATTAAAACATCATTAAAATTTTGAGTTAATTAGAAAAGAACTTGGATTTTGAGTTGTTCATCTTGCATCGATGGGACTAATGTTGTGACCTGGTGATGAAGTTAGTAATTGCTATTTTAGGCTTGAAGTTGAAATGGAGGGGATTAGTTTTAGGAGTGGTAGTGCTAATTGCTGTTTTTTTTTCCTTGAGTTTTTTATATTTAGAGTTTGGTTGTAATTTTTAATTTGGGTTTATGAATTCTGAAATTCTTGTTCGTAATGTAGGGGTATGAGGCGTTGTGATAGTAATTGACTATGTAAATCTATGTCACGGATTTTGGGCTTTTGCTCTCATTTTAGCTTTCCTTTTCCTTAATGTTTTGATTATGTTCTTCTTGGTTGGCTTTTGCTTTCATTGCGAAAGTGCTTTTTATTCACGTTCAGCAATCTCCTTACCTAATCGAATCATCATACTATCTAATTCAGGAGACATTATGACTCATCATTTAATTTGAAACAAGGATTTGGAGGGAAGTTATTCAAATAATGTACCTAGTATGGAATTAGCTAGGGCGAGTGGTGAGGATATATAGTTAACTTATTCAGGTTCCACAAGAAAACAATATTTTTTTTCTTCTTATTTTAACATAAATGGAAATGTGTAAGCAAGTGCGTTGCTATTTACTTGCTTGGATTTTAATACCTCAAATTTTTCATTATGCAGGGTCCGTATTTAATGTAAAATAATGAGCTCCTTTTAGTTTCTTTTGTTTATGACTTGAGTTGAAAAGAAAAGAAAGGGAATAGGTTAATACAAATAATAATGTCTATAAATAAGTGTGTATCTTGAAATGTTAAAATTTGATTCTAAAATTAAATGGTAAGTCTTTTAGTGAGAGTGAAATAAAGTCACCATAATAAGGTCAAGTCTTCCTATGAGCGTGACAATGCAATGTGAACAAAATTACCTACAATTCTTCAAGTGTAACACTTAAGAACTCCCTTAGAAAATCTATTAATTTCCCCGAGAGGTCAAGTCTAGGTTATCCCTTAGGAAACATAGCACCTGGTAGGACGCCTCCTATTCACCACACTTAGAGTACTTGGAAAATGGTTATAGGACTTTTTTGCTAAGGTTTTAATTTAATCTTAGTACTTTATACTTGAATAAACACACCACATTGATGGATGATATGAACCACTCGGGATATAACCCGGGGATCAAGTTTTGGGTCTTTTCAAATGTCTTAAGTAGGGAAATTTAGAGAAACATTAGGAAATCCTAGGTTCCTTACTTCTCCTATAAATAGAAAGTTGGTTACACTTTCCAAAGTTAATACCCTATTTTAGAGAGGGAGAGAGAGAGAGAGAGAGAGAGGTGATGATGATGATGATGATGATGATGATGATGTAAGGGGGCCACGACCACTGAGAAGCAGGAGTGAGTAAGGGTAGAGCGAGGTGGCCGAAGTCATCTTGGAAGTTAAAAATTCCACCTTGTTAAATCAAAGTTTAGACTTTATCTATTTTGGTAAGGATGTATCCTCATCATATACTCTGTCTCTTTCATTTAATTCATATTTTCCATTTTCCCGTTGAAAGATTGAATGACAGTTATTATTAGGATAAACCTATCATTTAAAAATTTTACCCGTTGAAGTTTGTTGAAAATATTTCTAACTCCATCACCGAGGTTTCAAGATAATGCAGTATAAAGTTATGATTAAGTTTCATTGAGTGCCTCATTATACTCTTATGGTTGTCGTGGACATGACATTGAATTGTTGGGCCACAACATCTGGGCTTGACTCTAAACTCATGTTTGGAGCTTAGTGCTAGGGAAAGGGCTAACACGTTAGTTCAGTATTGTTGTAGTCATTGGAATTTGGATGACATATTGGGCTAGTATGGGTCTTAACTCCTGAGCAGAGATTAAATAGGATAAGTAGGCTGATGGCATGATGTAGAGGGCTTATCCTGGAAGTGGATATGAGAGAAGGTTGCAGATTGTGGCAAGACTAACCAAAGATCCTAAAATAATCCTGTGATGGTTAAAGGTCTTATAAAGACTATGATAGGATGCATAGGGTGGATAGTTTGTCTGACTTAGAAAACCTTGGGAAAGGTAAAGATCTTGACTGTAATGTAATATCTGGGATAAAAGTTGCCCATTGCCCGTAGATTCTGGATACTTTGAGATTTGGGGTTTGAGGGTTAGGAAGTTACTTCTCTTACATTGAGTTACCTTTATATCATTTTTCCCATATCATCGTGTTGTATTAAGTTGTTATTACTCCATAAACTATATATATGATTTTCCAAAGATACTTACTTATGAGGTTCTGTATGAGGATATTTTGCTCATCCCTTGTTGAGAGATTTGAATGCTCATACCTTTATATTGTATAATTCCTCAAGTTAGGAGTTGGGGAGTCCTTTGACGCGAAGGTCTAGTTGTTTAGTACTTTTAGTTTCCTTTTGTTCTAAGGCTAATTGTTAAGGCACTGGCATTTTATAATTATATGTTTACTTAATTAAAAATTATTAGTTAATATAACGATGTACCTGGCGAAGGAGAATCGGGATGCATTTAACCCTCTATATGTTATGGATGGATGTTAGATGCCTAATTACTCCTATGTGGTTATTTTTAAATGAACACTTTAGCGATTGTTTATATTTTGACTTATGATATTTTGTCGAGGACCCCTAGGGGCCTATCCCACCTAAGAGTCGCCCAAATTTGTAACTTAAAAAATTGTCTATATGTTTATGCATTGTGAGAAAGCCTAGTTGTGGACTAATAAAGCAATTCTAGGTCTTCACATTAAGGACATATATGTTACAAAATCAGGGGATTGAATTTCCATTATTAAGGGTAACTGAAACACCCCTAATTTTGGAGAATTTGGGGTAACTTATATTCTATGATTTATTTCTATCTTATTTCATGGTTATCAGTATGTTTTAGGATTTTTAAGTCACTAGTTTTAATGAACAACCGTGTAGGACTAAAATATATGCATATGTGTTTCCATGTTTGGATTATTCGTTCAACTTACTAGTAAATACCATGGTTACAAAATTAAGCAATCTTTTGAGGACACGTCTCCTTGCTCCCATGGCCCGTACCTATCTTTTAAACAACTATATAGTTGTTATACATACTGCCTATATATATATATATATATATATATATATATATATATATATATATATATATATATATATATATATATAGCTGTTATAGTTGTTATATATATATAACAGGGCTGTTACTGCCTATATATATATATAACAGCTATATAGTTGTTATAGTTGTGCCTATATATATATAACAGCTTAATGGTTCATAAGAATAACAACAGATGCCTAACAGAAGCAGCTACCTAACAGCAGCAGGGGTCCTTTGATACTGCAGTTTTCTTCTCTGGATTTTTTTTACACTGTAGTGATAATATCTGATGCATTAAACTTTAGGATGCGCATTATTAATGTAGGAGAAAGGGGTTTTGAATTCCATAACATGACACATGAATTCTATAACTAACTCACAACCAATTTTTTTATAAATTCATTTGTAAATAACACATCACAAATGACTGAAAAGTATACACTGTACCAGAATATGAATTGATGTTGGCTTATATAGGTGCTCAGATGTGGAGAAAGTGACTAGTGCTAGTTTAGAATCATTCCAATATCAAACTGGTTGTGGATGCAAAAGAGGATCACCACATATGCCTCTGAGGTTGAGGTAAGAAAAATCCTTGCACCAACTCTCTTGGCAAGTCCCAGCATATTCAGCGTGCCAATAACATTTGTCTTTATCGTCTTCACAGGATTGTATTAATAAAAAATTGGAGAAGCAGGACATTCAAGATGATATATCTGATCAACCTCAACCAACAATGGTTCTGTGACATCATGACGGATAAGCTCAAATCTAGGATGACAAGTCCACATTTTAAGAATGTCCTTCGAGCCAGTGAAGTAATTATCCGCAACAATTACATCATTCTTTTCATTTTGCATCAATCTATCGACTATCATCGTAGTAAATATCAATATGACATATTGATATTTAATACGATGATATAAATATGAAATGAGCAAGGCTCACTATACTCCCAACAAGCTTTTAAAATTTATATCATCGTATTAAATATCAATATGTCATATTGATATTTACTACGATGATAGTCGACAGACAGATTGATGCAAAATGAAAAGAATGATGTAATTATTGCGGATAATTATCAAAATGACATATTGATATTTAATACGATGATATAAATATGAAATGAGCAAGGCTCGCTATACTCCCAACAAGCTTTTAAAATTTTCAGTAGGTGGACATTAATTTCATTATTGAACTGTGTTGTTGGTGAGGAGATTCATTCCCTCCCTACAGTACCAAGTTTTCATTGTCTTCCTACTAAGACTTAAAAAAAAACAAGTATGGTTTTCAAAAGAGGATTTAGAATGATCTAGAAGAGGATTTTATTGCATTGAGTTTGAATTCCAAACTTTTGGTGCAGTGTTTTAGAGGCAAGACTCTATAAGAGCATTTAGTATGGTCTTCAAAACATTAGGAGGGGGTGTTCATGATCCCTACAACATACATCTAGGATTATATTCCTTCACCTAGAATTCTTTTAGCCCATTCAATTGATATATTCTGAAATAGCAAGGTTGAAAACAGTTAAGTTTTCAGAGAATGTTGTATTGGAACTGTAACTTGTATGAACTGATTAGTCGAGGGTTTCCCGATTGGAGGGTGAAAACCCAAACCAGCCTCCAAATGGCCCCGCAAGAGGCGCGGACACCTCGCACGGGACCAATGTAACTTGTACGAACTGACCGCGTAGTCGCGGGCCTCTCGGTTTGAGAATAGGACGATAATTTCAAAATATATCGATTAAGATTAACAATAAGCCCTTAAAGGGTGAAAACCCAAACCAGCCCTCAAACGTGTGACACCCCACCTAATTAAACCTTGGGTGATCAAGCCTTATTTTAATATAAACAGGTTCCTTAAATGGTTCATTCTTAGCATCATTGTCGAACGCCTTTTAAAATTACTAACCACCTAAATGAAATTAAAACGGGTGCCAAATTTTATCTTTCTTAAACAACAAATAATCCAAACCACACATTACCAAAACTAGATATGAATGCTCAGTACATAAAAATAATCTGAAAGCAAATAAAGTCTTGCCGTAAACCACGACCCAAAAAGACAACTACAATTCCATAACTAGAATAAACTGTAATAGTAAAGGTGGAACGACATGTTCCAACTAGAAATAATAAAACTGAGATCCTGCACTAGAAATGAAAAAGAGGAAGCGTCTAAACAATCCCTGCAACCTCCACACTGGCTGCAACTCCCAAATCTCTGACATGGAATCAAGCTGGGTGTCCTTGTGGCTGGGCACCTAAAAAGGTTTTTAAGATTTTACATAGCAAGAGTTAGTACTCAAAACATTTGAAAATATTTTGCAAGCAGTTATCACAATTAAGTTATTGATTACACATATTAAGGTTTCGCACACTCCCTTGAACTTCCTCACCTCTCTTACGTAGTACGTAACTATCGAGGATACTTAGTCTACCTAATTATACTTTCCATAACCGTAGTTAACTCATTTACTGTTCGTTGTCCTTATTCATGTAATAATTTCATCATGTTATAAATTATTACTAAGACATTTACATATCGTTTCATTGACTACTATTCTCAATTTTTAGATTATGCACATAGAAACATTTTGTCCCACAACAATGTATTTAATATTAGTTACCTCTAATATATCCTTTTATTACACACAAAGGACCCTTGGCTCGGAATAATTCATCGAATCCAAGTGAAAGTTGGTTCGGAATGATCCATCGACCCCAACTATCTACAAATATAAATATATACACATATTCTGGTTCGGGACTCTTTCATCGCGGCACCAATTCAAAGTTTGGTTCGGCATTAACATCGACCCCAAATATATAATAACTTTATGTTAGTTCGGAATGTCACATCGACCCTAACATAATTAGTTTAGGTAATATTCTCTTAACCCAAACCTATTTATATAGATATAGTAGGTACACACTCGACCTAATAAATCATACCCGTACGTAATATATTTTACTTATATTCTTCGTACTTATTAATTACAATTTCTCTCACTATTGTATTTATTCGAGTATTCGCGTAACTCTAAGGGTCCTAGTTACCCCTCCTTTAATTCAATAGTTAAGTTAATTTTAACCTACTGGTATTTTCTTTCCGGAATTAAGTCCCATTCTTTCCGTAATTAAATTAACCATTTCAACTCACGGCTAAGTCAATCGTTCTATCTTCATTCCATTTCTCCAACATTCCTACTCAATCATTAGTGGAGGAACCTAATGGTACACCTACTGGTAATTTCCAAGTCCCCTCATAGGAAAAATATCAATTCTAAGGTTCCCATTAAGTAACGGCAATTAAAGAAATTTCTACACAAATTTTCTATAGTTCAGACAGGGTCGATCGATCGAAGGAAGATGGTCGATCGATCGACTGCTTCGATCGATCGACATTCAAGGGTCGATCGATCGATCGAGCAGTGACAGACCCAGTTCATCTTCTTCCTACGGGTTTCACCATTTTTACACCTCTAACTTTCATGATAGGCCATCATATTCACAACCAACAATTTCTAATCATTCCTACATATTCTGGGATGATTACTAACGATTTAAAACAACAAAATCATTATAAATCTTAGCCAAATTCACTGAAAATCTCACTAATATTCAAGAACCCTAAAAATGCATTCTTTATATTTTTCATCCAAATTCCAGATTTTCTTACGAATTTCTCATCAGGTTTTCTATGATATAAACATACTTGGTAATTCAAAAATGTCCTACATGCAAATCCTAATCAATCATGGATTATTATCAATTGTTTGTTCCCAAGGATATCATAAAAATCATGTTCTTCCTCAAGCTTAATCATGGGTATTATGACTCAATTATTTTGCAAATAACCACTTGCCTTAAGATTTGTAGGGTCTGATTTCGTGGTTGTTAATGATGATTGACGATATTGATACTCCAATCCTCCTTCCCAACAATCCTTGTGGTGAAATCCTCCTAAGATGATCCCTCCTTCCTACTTTTGCCTTAAGAATTTGCCTCTCTCTCTCTTCTCTAATGGCTATGGTGTAACTCTCATTGCCTAACCCTAGCCACCACTCTTATAATCAGATTTAGGGCTTCAAAATTCGTATGTCTTCTTTCCCATAATTGTAAAGAGACCAAAATTCCCCCGAATGGTCCCGGTTTAGTCCGAAAATGACCCGACACTCAACTAGTACCCCCGGGTACACTATTTTGACTAATTCGACCCTTTCAGAATCAACCGTGGACTCTAAATTATCATTTGAGTCTCGTAAACATTTTTCTACTCTCATCCCTACATTTTGCCGAAAGACTTTCGGTACGTCCATATAGTCACTAGACCGTACATATCAACATTGAAAGTTTCTACTCACCTTAGTGAATTTTCTTTAACGCATATTCATCTTTATTAATATAATATCTATTTAAATTACTCTACTCACGTAATTTAAATCAAACATATTTAATCACATTTAAATTACTCTACTCACGTAATTTAATTAAAGTGCGCATCTAATCCCATTAAATTACTCTACTTACGTAATTTAAAATTAAGCAAAATTACGGGGTATTACATACTTCCTCCCTTACAAAAGGAATTTTGTCCTCGAAATTAGAAAAATACGTGCTATGAATAATTCTTGATATTGTTCTCGCATATCCTCTTCCCGTTCCCAAGTGGACTCATCCATATTGTGATGTCCCCACTGTACTCGCACTAAGGGTACCACCTTGGATCTTAGTTTGCGCTCACTATAATCCAGGATAGCCACGGGTCTTTCTTCATACGAGATATCTGGCTGCAAATCGATCTCCTCTAGTGGAATGTGCTAGAAGGCTCTCTCGCTCCTCTTGTATTTCTTCAGCGACGCCACATGGAACACATCGTGTATTCGCTGAAGATGCTCAGGGAGTCCCAATCTGTAAGCTACCGGTCCCACTCTCTCAATGATAGGAAACGACCCCACATATCTCGGTGCTAACTTCCCTTTTTTTCCAAACCTCGTAACCCCTTTCATAGGAGATACTCGAATTAACACCTGGTCTCCCACATCTAATTCCACATGTCTCCTGCTGGCGTCAGCATAACTCTTCTGCCTATCCTGGGCTATTCGAATACGTCCTCGAATCAACTCTATTTTGGAGGAAATCTCCTGTATCATCTCTGGCCCTAAAAGTCTGTTATCCCCCACCTCTAACCAACAAGCGGGTGAATGACAAGGCCTCCCGTAAAGCGCCTCGAATGGAGCCATGCCAATAGTGAATTGGTAAGAGTTATTATACGCAAACTCCACCAAAGGAAGATATGGCTCCCAATTTCCCCCAAAATCTAGAATACACATTCTCAGCATGTCCTCTAACATCTGGTTTACTCTTTTCGTCTGGCCGTCCGTCTGTGGGTGATATGTTGTACTCAATCGTAAGTCGGTGCCCATGGCCTCCTGAAAACTCTGCCAAAAGTGCGACACAAATATCTTATCTCGGTCCGACACGATATTAATAGGAACTCCGTGCAGCTTAACAATCTCTGAAATAAAAAGCTGCGCGTATCGCATCGTATCGTAATCCGTACGAATCGGTAAGAAATGTGCGACCTTAGTCAAACGATCCACTATCACCCATATGGAATCGTGGCCTTTCTGCGAGGTTGGTAACCCGGTAATAAAATCCATTGAGATACTCTCCCACTTCCACACGGGAATCTCTAGTGGTTGTAGCATCCCTGAAGGTCTCCGATGGTCGACTTTTATGAGTTGGCATGTAACACACTTTGAGACAAAATCTGCAATATCTCATTTCATACCTGACCACAAATATACTCTTCGCATATCCTGGTACATTTTATCCCCACCTGGATGTACCGAGAATTTTGACCCGTGTGACTCTGTCGTAACGGCATGCCTCAAATCATCATCTTCGGGTACTATCAGTCTACCGTTGAAACGTAGTCCACCCTCTGAACTGATGGAGTAGAACTCTGCCCCCTTGGCCAGTAACTGCCGTACTTTATCTTGACAAAAAGGGTCTTCTGCCTGTGCCCTCACTATCCGCGTAACGTTTTCGAAAGTGATAGTTAGAACTGCCATACATGCTCTCGCCATATCATCCTCGTGTCGGAGCTCACTCCACTTTGCCTTCCAAACTTCTGCTAACTCTCCGGTAGGTCTTCTACTTAGCGCATCTGCCACCACGTTAGCCTTACCAGGATGATACTGTATATCAAATTGGTAGTCCCTCACGAATTGAAGCCACCTTCTCTGCCTCATGTTCAGGTCCTTCTGAGTGAGCAGATATTGCAAAGACTTATGATCCGTGAATAACGTGAACTGTTCGCCCAGAAGATAGTGTCTCTAAATCCTCAAAGCAAAAACAACTACTGCCAACTCGAGGTCATGGGTGGGGTAGTTCTTCTCATGTGTCTTTAGCTTTCGTGACGCATAAGCTATAGCCTTCTCCTCCTGCTGTAACACACCCCCAAGTCCTTGTAAGGACACATCAGTATAGACTCGGTATTCCACTCCGCTCTTAGGCAAGGTAAGAACGGGGGCTGATGTCAACTTGTCTTTCAATTCATCAAATGCTAGCTGGCAACTATCACTCCATACGAAGGGAATCCCCTTCCGAGTCAGATTTGTCAATGGTCCGGTAATTTTTGAGAATCCCTTGATGAAGCGACGATAGTAACCAGCCAATCCCAAGAAACTGCGAATTTTTGTCGGTGTCGTGGGCTGTCCCCACTCCCTCACCGCCGATACTTTACTCGGGTCAACAGCAATGCCCCTGCTAGATACGACATGGCCTAGGAACTGCACCTCCCGAAGCCAAAATCCACACTTCTCAAATTTGGCGTATAACTAATGGTTCCGCAATGTCTGTAGGACCAATCGTAAGTGTTCTGCATGCTCCCCCTCCGTACGGGAGTAAATCAGAATGTCGTCAATGAATACAATCACAAACTGATCCAAAAACTCCCTGAATACCCTGTTCATGAGATCCATGAATACTGCCGGTGCATTAGTTAGCCCAAAAGGCATCACTCTGAACTCATATGACCCGTACCGCGACAGGAAAGCGGTCTTAGGTACATCTTCTTCACGAATGCGCAATTGGTGGTAACCCGATCTCAAATCGATCTTTGAGAAGTATGCAGCCCCTCTCAATTGATCAAACAAGTCGCCAATCCTCGGTAACGGATACTTATTACGTATCGTTACTTTGTTCAGCTCTCTGTAATCTACGCACAGACGAATTGAACCATCCCTTTTCTTCACAAACAGTACTGGCGCACCCCATGGCGATGTACTCCGTCGAATAAAACCCTGTCCTAATAGTTGCTGAATTTGCTCTCTCAGTTCCCGCATCTCCGAAGGAGCCATGCGATATGGTGCTCTGGCAATCGGTCTCGTCCTCGGTGTTAGATCAATCACGAACTCTATCTCTCTGCTAGGTGGTAACCCTGGTATCTCCTAAAAGACATCCTCAAAATCCCTCACCACAGGGATTGAGTCCAGAGAAATGACAACCCCATGTGAGGTCTCCTCCTCAATATAATATAAATGAGTTCGCGATCCTCCCTCGGGAAGTGGCATTGCCACAAGGAACATCTCCTGCCCCGGGATGGAGAACACGATGGTCCTCTCATAACAATCTACCATTGACCTATTATGTGCCAACCAATCCATGCCTAGGATGACATCATATCCCTCCATATCCAGCACTAGAAGGTCCGCCGCTAGACTAAATCTCCCGACCATAATGTCCACACCCTTACAAATCGAGTGCATAAGGGATCCACTACCCATCGGTGACTCCACACACATAAGATGAGTGTCTGCTGTCACTAATAGGACGACTGCCCGTGCAAATCTAGTGGAAATAAACGAATGTGTCGCCCCTGTGTCAAACAAAATATTCCCCTCAAGCCCGTGAATAGGAAACATACCCGCAACTGCCAGCGGTAATGGCGGTGCCGGCTGAAATGGAATGTCACGGATGTTGAACACACGTCCGTACTGCATCTGCCCTGGCTGTGGGGCCTGTACTGCTGCTGGGGCTAACAGTGCCTGCTGCCCCTGTTGGGCACCTTGTTGTTGTGCCTGGTCTTGCTGTGGAAAATTTTTGCTCTTGTGACCCTGCTGACCACAAGTGAAGCACTGCCACTGAAACTGTCTTTATCCTTGGCCCTGTTGGCCCTGACGTTGGCACTGTCGTCCTTGGCCTTGTTGTTCCCCATTTTGATTACCCTGGCCCTGTCGACCTTGAGGGACTGGTTGCTGAGGACCCTGCTGGCCCTGCCAGTCGAAGCGATACTTCCCGTGCTTAAACTTCTTGGCAGGGTTCCCCTGTCGGGAATTCTGCCCCAACTGTCCCGCTGCCTGCTGCTGTGTTGCGCTGCTGCCACTACCTCCATCCACCTTGCCCGGTTGGCTAGGCTCACCCCTCTTACTTCCCTTAGTATGAAAACGGTGATCCTGACAGTGTAGTAGAGCGGCATTGACGACATCTGTGTAGGTTACCAATGCCGAATTACCAATTAAGTGCTGTCTGATTCTCCAGGTTAGGCCCTCCATAAATTTGGACTTCTTCCTCTCCTCATTGCTCACCTCGTTTGGCACAAAATTGGCCAAGCGGGTAAACTCCTCCTCGTAGTCAGCAACTGAGCAATCACCCTGAACCACTTCACTGAACTTATTTCTCATCTCAGACTCTACTGCTGGAGGGAAATACTTGCGGTCAAACCGCACCCAAAACTCATAAATAGTCAAAGTATCTCTCTCCTCGGTGGTGGTAACTGACTCCCACCACTGTAGGGCCGCTCCTGACAGACGAAAAGTGGCTAGCATTTGTTCCTGTACTCCGGTGCACTCTAGCATGCGCAAGTGGCGCTGGATATTCTTCTTCCAGTTGCACGCTTCCACTATATCAGTACTGCCCTGAAACTCGGGTGGGTGCCCCTTCTGAAATGTCTCCCTGACTCGTTGCCAAGTAGATGGTCCTGCCAGAACTTGCACTGTCGGTGCCACAGGGGGAGGTACTTGGGGCTGTGGAAAGTGGGTTGCCATTGCCCTCATCGCTGTCTCAACTGCCTGAGCCACTATCACTGCAACCTGAGTAGTGGAGATTAGCTCGGGTGGGGGTGGTGGTATCAGTACCTGTGGCTCCTGATGAGCCTCCCTCACTTCCTCTCTGGCTTTAGCCCTCTCTTCTCTCAGTCTCCTTGGCGGCATCTGAAATAAGATTCAAATTGTATAAGTACACAGTTTATACAAAATTTAAGAGCAGAAGTACGATAACGCAACAGTTGGAAATTTTTATCAACAATCCTAATAATAGGGCTCTAATACAACAAACGTAACGCTGAATCGTAGTAAGCCGTACAGATCCTATGGACACTAGAACCTGATGTTCTGATACCATCTGTGACACCCCGCCTAATTAAACCTTGGGTGATCAAGCCTTATTTTAATATAAACAGGTTTCTTAAATGGTTCATTCTTAGCATCACTGTCGAACGCCTTTTAAAATTACTAACCACCTAAATGAAATTAAAAAGGATGCCAAATTTTATCTTTCTTAAACAACAAATAATCCAAACCACACATTACCAAAACTAGATATGAATGCTCAGTACATAAAAATAATCTGAAAGCAAATAAAGTCTTGCCGTAAATCACGGCCCAAAAAGACAACTACAATTCCATAACTAGAATAAACTGTAATAGTAAAGGTGGAACGACATGTTCCAACTAGAAATAATAAAACTGAGATCCTGCACTAGAAATGAAAAAGAGGAAGCGTCTAAACAATCCCTGCAACCTCCACACTGGCTGCAGCTCCCAAATCTCTGACATGGAATCAAGCTGGGTGTCCTTGTGGCTGGGCACCTAAAAGGTTTTTAAAATTTTACATAGCAAGAGTTAGTACTCAAAACATTTGAAAATATTTTGCAAGAAGTTATCACAATTAAGTTATTGATTACACATATTAAGGTTTCGCACACTCCCTTGAACTTCCTCACCTCTCTTACGTAGTACGTAACTATCGAGGATACTTAGTCTACCTAATTATACTTTTCATAACCGTAGTTAACTCATTTACTGTTCGTTGTCCTTATTCATGTAATAATTTCATGATGTTATAAATTATTACTACGACATTTACATATCGTTTCATTGACTACTATTCTCAATTTGTAGATTATGCACATAGAAACATTTTGTCCCACAACAATGTATTTAATATTAGTTACCTCTAATATATCCTTTTATTACACACAAAGGACCCTTGGCTCGGAATAATTCATCGACTCCAAGTGAAAGTTGGTTCGGAATGATCCATCGACCCCAACTATCTACAAATATAAATATATACACATATTCTGGTTCGGGACTCTTTCATCGCGACACCAGTTCAAAGTTTGGTTCGGCATTAACATCGACCCCAAATATATAATAACTTTATGTTAGTTCGGAATGTCACATCGACCCTAACATAATTAGTTTAGGTAATATTCTCTTAACCCAAACCTATTTATATAGATATAGTAGGTACACACTCGACCTAATAAATCATACCCGTACGTAATATATTTTACTTATATTCTCCGTACTTATTAATGACAATTTCTCTCACTATTGTATTTATTCGAGTATTCGCGTAACTCTAAGGGTCCTAGTTACCCCTCCCTTAATTCAGTAGTTAAGTTAATTTTAACCTACTGGTATTTTCTTTCCGGAATTAAGTCTCACTCTTTCCGTAATTAAATTAACCATTTCAACTCACGGCTAAGTCAATCGTTCTATCGTCATTCCATTTCTCCAACATTCCTACTCAATCATTAGTGGAGGAACCTAATGGTACACCTACTGGTAATTTCCAAGTCCCCTCATAGGAAAAATATCAATTCTAAGGTTCCCATTAAGTAACGGCAATTAAAGAAATTTCTACACAAATTTTTTATAGTTCAGACAGGGTCGATCGATCGAAGGAAGATGGTCGATCGATCGACTGCTTCGATCGATCGACATTCAAGGGTCGATCGATCGATCGAGCAGTGACAGACCCAGTTCATCTTCTTCCTACGGGTTTAACCATTTTTACACCTCTAACTTTCATGATAGGCCATCATATTCACAACCAACAATTTCTAATCATTCCTACATATTCTGGGATGATTACTAACGATTTAAAACAACAAAATCATTATAAATCTTAGCCAAATTCACTGAAAATCGCACTAATATTCAAGAACCCTAAAAATGCATTCTTTATATTTTTCATCCAAATTCCAGATTTTCTTACGAATTTCTCATCAGGTTTTCTATGATATAAACATACTTGGTAATTCAAAAACGTCCTACATGCAAATCCTAATCAATCATGGATTATTATCAATTGTTTGTTCCCAAGAATATAATAAAAATCATGTTCTTCCTTAAGCTTAATCATGGTTATTATAACTCAATTATTTTGCAAATAACCACTTGCCTTAAGATTTGTAGGGTCTGATTTCGTGGTTGTTGATGATGATTGACGATATTGATACTCCAATCCTCCTTCCCAACAATCCTTGTGGTGAAATCCTCCTAAGATGATCCCTCCTTCCTACTTTTGCCTTAGGAATTTGCCTCTCTCTCTCTTCTCTAATGGCTATGGTGTAACTCTCATTGCCTAACCCTAGCCACCACTCTTATAATCAGATTTAGGGCTTCAAAATTCGTATGTCTTCTTTCCCATAATTGTAAAGAGACCAAAATTCCCCTGAATGGTCCCGATTTAGTCCGAAAATGACCCGGCACTCAACTAGTACCCCCGGGTACACTATTTTGACTAATTCGACCCTTTCGGAATCAACCGTGGACTCTAAATTATCATTTGAGTCTCGTAAACATTTTTCTACTCTCATCCCTACATTTTGTCGAGATACTTCCGGTACGTCCATATAGTCACTAGACCGTACATATCAACATTGAAAGTTTCTACTCACCTTAGTGAATTTTCTTTAACGCATATTCATCTTTATTAACATAATATCTATTTAAATTACTCTACTCACGTAATTTAATTAGAGCGCGCATCTAATCCCATTAAATTACTCTACTTACGTAATTTAAAATTAAGCAAAATTACGGGGTATTACAAAACGGTCCCGTAAGAGGCACGGACACCTCGCACGGGACCAATGTAACTTGTACGAACTGATAGCGTAGTCACGGGTCTCCCGGTTTGAGAATATGATGATAATTTGAAAATACGTAGATTAGGCTTAAAAACAAGCCGTTAAAGGGTGAAAACCCAAACCAGCCCCCAAACGGCCCCGTAAGAGGCACGAACACCTCGCGCGGGACCAATGTAACTTATACGAACTGACCGCGTAGTAACGGGTCTCTCGGTTTGAGAATATGACGATAATTTCAAAATATATCGATTAAGCTTAAAAATAAGCCCTTAAAGGGTGAAAACCTAAACCAACTCTCAAACGGTCCCGTAAGAGGCACGAACACCTCACACGAGACCAGTGTAACTTGTACGAACTGACCGCATAGTCGCGGGCCTCTCGCTTTGAGAATATGACAATAATTTCAAAATATATCGATTAAGCTTAAAAACAAGCCCTTAAAGGGTGAAAACCCAAACCAGACCCTAAACGGCCCCGTAAGATGCACGAACACCTTGCACGGGACCAATGTAACTTGTACGAACTGATAGTGTAGTCACGGGTCTCCCGGTTTGAGAATATGATGATAATTTGAAAATACATAGATTAGGCTTAAAAATAAGCCGTTAAAGGGTGAAAACCCAAACCAGTCCCGTCAAAGGCACGAATACCTCGCACGGGACCAATGTAACTTGTACGAACTGACCGCGTAGTAGCGGGTCTCTCGGTTTGAGAATATGACAATAATTTCAAAATATATCGATTAAGCTTAAAAATAAGCCCTTAAAGGGTGAAAACCCAAACTAGCTCTCAAACGATTCCGTAAGAGGCACGGACACCTCGCACGGGACCAATGTAACTTATACGAACTGACCGCGTAGTCGCGGGCCTCACGGTTTGAGAATATGACGATAATTTGAAAATACGTAAATTAGGCTTAAAACAAGTCGTTAAAGGGTGAAAACCCAAACCAACCCCCAAACGACCCCGTAAGAGGCACGAACACCTCGCACGGGACCAATGTAACTTGTGCGAACTGACCGTGTAGTCACGGGTCTCTCGATTTGAGAATATGACGATAATTTTAAAATATCTAGATTAGGCTTGAAAATAAGACGTTTGAGGGTGAAAACCCAAACCAACACCCGAACGGCCCCGTAAGAGGCACAGACACTTCGCACGGGACCAATGTAATTTGTACGAACTGACCGCGTAGTCGTGGGCCTCTCGGTTTGAGAATATGATGATAATTTGAAAATACGTAGATTAGGCTTAAAAACAAGCACCAGCCCCCAAACGGCCCCGTAATAGGCACGAACACCTCGCACGGGACCAATGTAACTTGTATGAATAGACAGCGTAGTCACGGGTCTCTCGGTTTGAGAATATGATGATAATTTGAAAATACGTAGATTAGGCTTAAAAACAAGCCCTTAAAGGGTGAAAACCCAAACGATCCCCCAAACGGCCTCATTAGAGGCACGAACACCTCGCATGGGACTAATGTAACTTGTACGAACTGACAGCGTAGTCACGGGTCTCCCGGTTTGAGAATATGATGATAATTTGAAAATACGTAGATTAGGCTTAAAAACGAGTTGTTAAAGGGTGAAAATCCAAACCAACCCCCAAATGGCCCCGCAAGAGGCACGAACACTTCGCGTGGGACAAATGTAACTTGTACGAACAGACTGCGTAATTGTGGGTCTCCCAACTTCAGAATATGATGATAATTTCAAAATACATAGATTAGGTTTAAAAATAAGTCATTGGAGGGTGAAAACCCAAACCAACCCCCAAACCGCCCCGTAAGAGGCACGAACACCTCGCACGGGATCAATGTAACTTGTACGAACTGCCTGCGTAGTCGCGAGCCTCTCGGTTTGAGAATATGATAATAATTTCAAAATATATCGATTAAGCTTAAAAATAAGCCCTTACTGGGTGAAAACCCAAACCATCCCCCAAACGGCCCTGTAAGATGCACGAACACCTCGCACGGGAGCAATATAACTTGTACGAACTAACCACATAGTCGCGGATCTCCCGATTTGAGAATATGACGATAATTTCATAATATGTAGATTAGGCTTGAAAACGAGCCGTTTGAAGGGGAACACCCAAACGAGCCCCGTAAGAGGCACGAACACCTCGTACGTAACCAATGTAACTTGTACGAACTGACCACGTAATCGCGGGTCTCCCGATTTGAGAATATGACGATAATTTCAAAATATCTAGATTAGGCTTGAAAATAAGCCGTTTGAGGGTGAAAACCCAAACCAACTCCCAAACGGCCTTGTAAGAGGCAAGGACACCTCGCGCGGAATCAATGTAACTTGTACGAACTGCTCTCGGTTTGACAGTATGAGATAATTTGATAATATATGGATCTTAAAAACAAGCCGTAGAAGGGTGAAAACCCAAACCAACCCCCAAATGATCCCGTAAGAAGCACTAACACCTCACGAGAGACCACTGTAAATCGTAGGAACTGATCAGGCAGTCATAATTTGCGTAAGATTTTCAATTTTAGAATATAATAAGAATTGCAACTCCTATATGTAATTTTTTAGCTTGAGTAAGCTTTTTTTATATATTACTTAGTTACTAATATCGTATTTTTTTTTATCATATTTTTTTGCAGGATAACATTTGATCGTTAGCATTTATTCACGTGGAACACACGGAGAACTCAATGGTTTACAACAAGGGGTTTATTCATGATACTATTTTTGTGTTATGGCCGTGCGGGCTTTTGTAGTTTTATTGTTAAATTTTATGGCCGTGCGGGCTTTTATAAGTTTATTATTATATTTTGTGGCCGTGCGGACTTTATACTATGCAGGTTTTATATCAGCAGGTTTTAGAATATCCAGAAAATAGAGGAAACTCTACCCAATTTTTTTTTGGTCCGTGAACTACTAAAAACTTGTAATATTTTAAAGTTTGTATGTACATTAGTTTATCAACAACGTGCAAGATTTGCAATTTTTGAATTTTCTTGTTTTCAAATAATTTTTTTTTTCTTTTATCCAAAAATTTGGCACAATTCAAAACCGTGCCAAAAGTGTATCAAATTTAGGCACGGTTTTGAACTGTGCCAAAAGTTTATCAAAATATGCTCAATCTGGCACAGTTCAAAACTGTGCCAAAAGTGTGCCAGAAATATCAAATTTTGACACGGTTTAAAAGTGTGTCAAAAGTGTTATTGTTTGGTCAAATCTGGCACACTTTTAAATCGTGCCAGAAAAAAATGGCCATTTTGGAACACCTGATTCTTGCATAGTTCAAAACCGTGCCAGATTTGATCTGGCACAGTTTTAAACCGTGCCAAATTCCTATTTTTGGTGTAGTGAATTTCATCAGCGGATCAGAACATCATAATTGAGGCAAGTGTTTATTGTTTGCTTTCTTTAGCAATAATTATGGTCAAGTTAGATTAGGTAATTACCCCATTGCTATGAAATTGAATTTGGTAAAAATTTGGGAGAATTGATCATAAATTAGGACTGATATGATAAGAGTTTGATTCCTTATGTAGAAAGGATGATGCCCACGAAGTTATCATATTGTTTTGAATAAATCTGGGTTTTAATTTAGAGTTATGCCTATAAATTTGAGAACTAGGGTTTTGATAATTAAATTGGGGATTCGAAATTGATTAATGATTAGTGATGATTTAATGATGCTATATTGTTATAAGTCATATATAGATGTTAGGAAGATGAATGGAATTGTGGTGTTTGGGTTGAAATCTTAGAGGTTTTAGGGTTATAAACTTGATAAAAATGTAGTTGCTAGAGGTTGAAGACGTAACAATGCTAGTCGCGAGAATTCGCACGAAGATGGTTCGAATGAGACTTGATCTTGCGAGAATTCGTTCAAATGACATGACACCTGGTTCGAACTATAGGTCCAAAAATCTGAAAAATCCTATTTCAACCCAATTCGAGTTACACAATAATTCGAGTGAGAAAAACTGTTATTTGATGAATTTAGCACATTGCAGAATTATTGGGAAGTATTTGGGAAATAATACTTTAAATATTGGAATGGTAAGTTAACCTCGGAAATTTCGAGAGAGAGTAATCAAAATAATTATATTATAAGTAGTAGTGAGAAAATACTACGTATGGAAAATATATGTACGGGTTGGGTGAATACCCATTGATTTTAATAGGATGTGAGAGTGACTATTAAATGTTTATTATTATGTGTATAGCATACCTATGCTGGTTGCTATCAGGAGAAGGTTTTCGCTTAGTGGATAGCCTATCCTGTGTTTCCCGTTGGGGGGGATATTTGACTTGCATCCAGAGCATATGAACTTGGTTATGTGCTATCTGAGATGTAGGATAGCTTCGACGGTTGAATGGGGGCATAGGTATGTGCGTAACCCATTTGGCTGGGGATTATGTTCGCCTCCAATATTTGTGATTTGAATTTTATGGTTCGTGAGAGATTGAACCAACAGTCTTTCATGCAGTGAATGATGCACTAGGACATGATAACAGAGAATGCATTGCGCGAAGTGGTCTTAACCTAAGGGTGCAGGATTAGTATATATATGTATAGGGATTATGTGACTATATATATATATATATATACACTTGTGAATAATTCTACTGTGTGAAACTAGTAGATATGGTAATGATGATAAGTAAAATAATCATAGTGGGTCAAAGATTAATTATTCGAACGGTGTTTATGAAATGTGGTTATCCTGGATAAACTATTTTTAATAACGTATTGTATGGTCGATACAGGTATACTACTGTTGAACGTAAAGAGTGACATTTTGATTTCGAACTAGTAGGGTTGGGTAACATAACTAGTGAGTATTAGAATGAGTTAGGCGTGTACAATAGATGAGAGGTGAGGATCTTATGTGAGAGTTCGAAAAGCTATCATGCACATAATCTTGTTTTATTGCAAATTTTAAATACTTGCTAAAACAAATATTTTTACAAATCGGGTTCCGACCCATCTCTTGATATGCTTCTCTCTTTTGCTATATATGTATTATATCAGATGCCCAGCCACAGGGTTACCAGACTTAGGCGCTTGGATTGTTTAGCGAGCTGCAACGGTTATGGAAGTTACAGGTCCTTGCATTTAGACGCCTCTACCATTTCTTTCAGCTCTATTCAGACATTTCATTTAGGGCATGTGTCGCCCATCCTCAGTTTTACTTTATCAGAGAGATTGTACCCAGTTTACTTTTGTAGTTCTTTTCAGTTGAATTAAGTATTATTATAGTTTACGGATTTGAGATTTTAAACTGGAATGTTTTATCCAGTCTTATTTATTTCAGTAATTGAGTTAAATCCAGTATTTATTATATTCATGTGAACAGTAAATAGTTGATGTCTTAATACTTAACAATTATTAATGGATTCTTGGGTTATAACTTAAAAATGAAAAATGTTTTGACACCAGCTTAATTATTTATTAGGTGATTATTAATGTTAAATGTATTTCGACAATGATGCTAAGAATGAACCAACCAACACTTTGTTTTAAATTGAATAAATGACCTATCACCCGGTATTTAATTGGACGGGGTGTCACAGATCTCTGATTTGCAAAAATCTTAAATTAAATCGTTAAAACAAGAGAATGCACATGTTCTCATGGGTTTGAAGTTAAATCATGAAGTTGTTTTTAGTATCGATGATTGAAGGACTAAAGTATAATAACCTCTAAATTATAGAACATGCACCATTGTAAATGCATTTGAAGAGGGCGTTAATTCTCATTATTCATAAAAAATGAGGGTAAATGCCCAAGAGACAAATTAAAGAAAGAAAAATAAAATATATGTATAATTTTATTTTAATATATATAAATATATATACAGCTCACAAACAAAAAGAACTGATATATATACAGCTCACAGATAAAAAGAACCGAGGAAATAAGGCACACTCCCTATCTTGAATCATGCACTGTCCTCATTGCAATTAAAGACGTATACAAAAAGAAGGAAATACGCTATCCTGATTCAAAGCGATCTTCGAGATACGCAATGTCAGTCTATACGAACATAAGAAATAAAAACATAGATACATAAGAAAATGCGTTAAGTTAGAGAAACTATGACATAAGTCACAACAATTTAGAGGTCTAATTCGTAATACGAGATAAATTGATGTTGAGCAAATGATTTTATAAATTTTCAAGTTCAGATACATCAAAATCCAATATAAAAACTTCAAACTACATCATCATACCAAATCTGTAATCCTGCAAAATAAACTTAACAATGAAAAAATAGATCTTTAACAAATTATGATAATCCATCCAAAAGTTGAAAAGAGAGAAATATCTAACATCCAATAAGAAAACATAAAAGATGCCTAGAAATCGAAACAACGAGAGGGTCCCGAAGCATTCGGGTCACACGCATCTTATGGGTTACTAAAATGACTCGGTGTTGATGCGTCTGGACCACTATGATGTATATAAAGGTCTATTATCATTCATTGCATCAACAGAAACTCTTGGTGCTACTCATAATGGTCTCGTTTAATCCGGGACTCTAGTGTAGCCCACCTCATCTGAATCTCTTCCCATCTTCGATATAAATGAGCCTCAAACGCCATAAAGCGAGGATCGATGAATATGGGAGCATCCTCCTACACGAGAATATACTCAACCCTCCTTATCTGATCTTTCTCGTCTGAGTCTTTTATCACCACCCTTGTCCTCTTCTGAACTAGCGACTCTCTTTAGTAATAACCCAAGAATACATTGATATTTAATATAACAAGAGGCTATTGGGGTTTTATCTTTCGATCACCACGGTACTCGAGGAATTCGGAGTCACGAAGCAGGGATTAGATCAGCCCTAGCAAAGAAAGGGAATAATTATAGGTCCATTCATTCGTTGTACTGTACATTTAGTCCAGAAAGCAATCGAGTAGATTTATTTTACCCGAATGATTCAACAGGGCATAAAGAAAGGCATAATTCTTGTGATGAACCTCATATCGGTTGTTACACACCATAAAATAATTATCTTTGATGTAATGAAGCAGCTGAGGCAGTTCTTGAATGTTAGCAAATTTGAACATCTTCTTTTACCACACTTAGCCAGGTTCCAAGTACTGAATTAGGGTATCCAAGTCAAATGTTGCCTCATCTGTCAGATTAACAAATTTTTTTGTATCCACAACATTGCCCGTATAGTAGGCCAAATCCTTTCTCATGAAGGTGATCCTCACTCCCCTCACATATGCCTCGTAATAGAACCTCTTTCCTTTGACTTGAACCAAAGAAGTGTAGAATTGGCGCACCAACTCTTCATTGATATCTAATTTCTAAATGAGAATGGCTTCCCAATTAAACTGGTGAAGAAGGGATAGTGCCTCAGTTGATGTGCCCTTTAGTACCCAAGAGTAATTGATAGATAATGGGCGCTGGTGGGTTATAAAGTATGCCTCAAACCACTACTTTCCTTGCTCACATCAAAAGCCTTTAAAACCATTAGGTAGGGTGCAACGAGGCGAGTCGTATTTCTCAACATCACCCATGTATACCTACAAAACATAAATTAGTACATCAATGCAAATTGAAGACTAATTTAAAGAACTACTATGTGAAGATGAAAAAGTCATATGATGCATTAAAGTGAGTGACAACATGTGATAAACATCCTAATTGAAGCCCAATTTGTGTGAACATGTGAGAACGAGTGAGAATTAAGAAAGAATACATTCAAAGTGAATAATGAAAATAGCCTAAGCATTTGAACATACACATGGTAGGCAAAATTATTACCATGAATAAAATAGAACTAACATCACCTCATCCATGATCAACTCAAAAATATAGAAACAATGTATTAATGGACGAGTTTTAACAAAAAAATATGTTATTTGGCAATTGTAAAATAAGTTGGATAATAATTCAGCAAGCATGGGTTCAAATACCCCACAAATGGGTGAAAACGATCACAAACATTCAATACAACAATGAAAATCAACCCAATCAAATTCAACTAAAAAATAACATAATAATCATGTGAAATTATTCTATTTGAAGATAAATAATAACATTTGAATCAAATTGGGAATTTGGGACAAAAGTGAACTATCTCCCAAAAAACTGTTAACATGCATTCAATTTAACGCAAACATAATGTTGTTTGAGCAAGAATACACAAAAATAAGTATAAACAATAATATACGTGTTTGTATGTTGATAACAAGGATAAATAATTAATCATTCATGGAAAAAATTGCATTTAGACAAGTTTGACGATAACAACACTGCAAGCCCTAGATATGATAAATACCCAACAAAAACATCAAAAAATCATAGTAAATGAAAAGTATTCGTACCTTTGATGTTTAAAAATGGAAGAAATGGGGTAGATTTGGATTGACAATGAAGAATGAACACTAGGGCTCAAAATAGGAGAAAATCAGCTATGGGGGAGAGTATGAAGTGATAAAGGGCTATGGGGAAATGAATCGATGCAACCTTTTATCTCTTTGAAATACTAAATCCACTGGTTCACCTTTAACAAGGGATCGGTCGACCGCTCCTTAAAATAAGCCTTAGGTTGTTGGCATTTTCGATTAAGTTAGGATGGACACCGATCAACCGCGGGGGGTGACTGGTCGATCGGTCGAATAGTGAAAATGGCTACTGCTTTTATTTCAAAGGAAACTCAAAACACTATTCCATTACGATTTTAGGCTCGGTCAATCGCTCCCCCATTTTTGGATAACTTCTACACTTATGAATAAATGGACTTCTCTAGGATGGTTTTCTGGTGGATGGTAAGGGCGAAGTAAACATATGATGATTCGCATAAGTAAATATAATTTAGGTACGAGAATACGCAATTACTAAGGACTAGGAAAAAGGTAATGAAAAATGGAATGAACCAAATCATAATATGGGATGCCCAATGAGGGACCCTCAAAAGGCTCTTCAAGAGGGATATTAGTAAGCTCGGGATTGAATCACTTGAGGTAAGGTTTAAGACTTTGCCCGTTAACCTTATACAAGGTTTCGAACCTCAAATTCACAATCTCTATGGCACCATGATCGTAAACCTTTTTCACTACGATCGGTCCGTTGTACCGACATTTTAATTTTCCTAGAAAAAGGTGGAGACGAGAATCGTAAAGTAAGACTTTGTTTTCCACCCCAATGTGTTTTCGCACTATCATTTTGTCATGAAATGACTTGGTTTTGGCCTTAAATATATGAGAGTTCTAGTATAGATCCTTCCTCCACTTTTTTAGTTCGTTGAGTCGGAACTTGCGAAGGTCTGCCCCTTCGATAATGTCAAAATTAAGCTTTTTGACAGCCCAATACGCCCAGTGCTCAAGCTCTATCGAAAAATGACATGCTCTCCCAAATACCACCCGGTAAGGAGATTTCTTAAGGTGCGTCTTATAAACCGTCTGATATGCCCAAGCGTGTCGATTAACCTATATGGCCAATCCTTCGTCAAACGGGGAGACCTTCGCAAGTTCCGATTGCTAAAAAAAATTAATTTCCCTATTAGCCAATTACGATTAGCCGTTTGATTATGTGTGATATGTAATGGAGACATTATATGTGACACCATATTGCGACATCGAGTCAGGGAATATGTCATTGCAAAAATGAATTTCTTGGTCACTAATGATTGCTTTCGGTGTGTCGAATTGAGACAAGATATTCTTTTTTAGGAATTTCAACACCACTTTTGTGGTGTTATTCCTAGTAGAGAAGTCTTCCACCCGTTTGGATATATAGTCATTGGCGACTAAAATGTATTCAAACTGATTGGATTTATGGAAAGAACTCATGAAGTCTATTCCCTAACAATTGAAAACTTTGATTACCAGAATAGGAGAAAAAGGCACCATGTTCCTTTTAGGAACATTCCCAAGTAATTAGTAACGAGAGAAAGTCTTGTAGAAAGCTTGCACATCTTTGATAATTACAGTCCAATATAAACCACAATGTAATACTTTAAAAGTCGTCTTTTGGGAAGAAAAGTGTCCTCCACATGCTTCGTTGTGGCAAAAAGATAAGATATTAGGGATCTCATTATTCGGGACACGTTTGCAAATGATTTGGCATGAGTAATGTTTAAATATGTATGGGTCATTAAGGAATAATAATCGGGACAAACTCAAAAAACTCTCATTATCTTGGGCAGAGAATTACGATTGGCATCAATAACAAGGAAGTTCGTAGCATCGGCAAACCATGAAAAAGTTAAAACGGCCATGAGTTGCTCGTCCGAGAAACTCTCTCGAATAGGGATAGGATCAATATGATAATAATCAAATGTAAGTCAGGATAAATGATCTGTAATTAAATTTTACACCCCCTTTTTGTCTTTATCGGGAGGTCAAACTCTTGGAGGAGAAGCACCCAACGTGTGAGCCTACTCTTAGCATCCTTCTTGGAAATGAGGTACTTAAGAGCGACATGGTCGGTGAAGCAAACTATGGATGATCCTACCAAGTATGCCCAAAATTTATACAGCACAAATACTATGGCTTTCACTTCCTTGTTCATTATGGAGTAGTTCATTTGTTCGTTGTCATGCGTGCGACTAACATAAGATATCAAGTGAGGTTTCTTGTCCCTCTGTTGACCAAGCACTGCCCCCACTACATAGTCAATTGTATCACACATGAGCTCGAATTGAAGTGTCCAGTCGGGCAATTTCATGATGGGGGTCGTGGTTAATATAGATTTTAACTTATCAAATGATTCTTGGCATGCCTCACTTCATATAAATGGAGTGTATTTGGCAATAAGACCAAACATTGGGTGCACGATCGAGCGAAACTCCTAAATGAAACGTCGATAAAATCAGTGTGACCAATAAAAAACCTCACATATTTGAGGTTTTTAGTAGAGAAAAGATTAGGAATAACATTATTCTTTGCATTGTCAACTTGAATACCATCATTAAAGACAATATGGTCGAGGGAGATCCCTTATGTCACCATGAAATGACACTTCTCCCAATCGAGATTAAGGTTTTTCGCAATTCACCTAGATAACACCTTTTCAAGTTAGTTTAGGTACAACTCATAAGAATTACCGAAGACACCAAAGTCGTCTATAAAAACCTCAATAATTTCTTCGACCATGTCACTAAAGATGTTAAGCATGCACCGTTGGAAAATTATCGGTACATTACAAAGCCCAAAATGCATTATCCTGAAGGCAAAACTTTCGTATGAACAAGCAACCGTGGTCTTTTCTTAATTTCTGGGGGTTATTTCAATTTGGTTATACCCCGATAACCATTAAGGAAATAGTAATACTTGTGCCCATCTAACCTTTTGAGAATTTATTCAAGGAAAGGTAAAGGAAAATGGTCTTTTCTCATAACCACATTAAGCTTTCGTTAGTCGATGGAAATGTAGTAGTCAATTGGAATGTGAGGGGATACAAGGTCACCATCCGCAATCTCAATAACTATGATGCTCGATGTTTTTTGTTCAACTTGAGTCAAGCTTACCCATTCACTATTAGAAATGAGGTAGATTATCCCCACATACAATAGTTTTATTACCACCACCATTACCACCTTGCTCATGTTTGGATTTAACCGTCTTTACATTTGACGGGTGTGCTTGGCGTCCTCTTCCAAGTAAATTATATACGTGCAAATTGAGTAATTGATCCCTTTTAGGTCAGATATGCACCATTTTATAACACTTTTATGTTTCCTCAACACCTTTAGGAATTCCACATCTTGACAATTGTCAAGGCTCGCCGCTATAATCATGGGAAATGTGTTCTCACCGTCAAGGAAAACATACTTAATTTCCTTTGGTAAGGTTTTGAGCACCAACTTGGGGTTGAAACATTTGATGGGAATGGAAAAGAGTCACATGGGGTAATTTCTCAAAGTGGGATATCCATATCGAGTCTTTGATAACCCCCTTATTTTCGTCACTAATGAGATCTCTTTCACAATTATTATCACTATTACCATAATTAACAAATTCATTTACCACCTCAAAGTACTCAACCACATTACACATGTCTAATTACGCCCTATTCAAGTAGCAACAATTCGCATCAATTGCCTCTTTATAGCCTTCATCATATAAGAGAAAATCTCCATCAAAGGAGTTCGCCATACACGCCTCTATAGGATCTATAAAATGAGTTTAGGTCGAAATATTCTCAAATAAGAGTGCCAAAGTAAGCCTCTATTTCAACCACTTCGTCAATGTCGTTGAAACTTTAGGGTTGCTTAAGAAGGTTGAACACATTAACTTCGATCGTCATATTACCCAAAAATGAATTCATCACCCTGCTCTTACAATTACTATTTGCATTAATAGTAGCGAGGAACAGTCGATCGAAAATTATTGTGGAGTATGGGCACTACCTTTTGGTACGAGTTAAGTTTCCAAAATAATTAAATCTACCGGGTAGCAAAAAGAATCAACTTGGACAATCACGTCCTCCATAACTCCCTGTGGTACCATGGTTGAGCGGTCGTCTAATTATAAAGTATCGGGAGTAACTTTAATCTCACCGAGATTTAACTCAAGATACATGCAATAAGGAAGCAAGTTCACACTCGCTTATAAATCAAGGAGTGCACGATCTATTTTAGAATACCCAGTTATGCAAGAAATGGTAGTGCGACCCGGGTCCTTGAACTTTAGAGCGGGATCATTAGTAATGTTTATTCTCACTTGCACTGCCATGTATGCCATTTTACACATATTTTTCCTTTATTTTACCGTGCATGATTCCTTTATGAACATGTCATACTTCGGCACATGCTCAATTGCCTTAAGAATGGGTTTCATAGTCACTTGTTTGAATAGTTCATAAAAATCCTCATCTGAGGACTTAGTAGTTTTTTCTTTAAGCTTTTGTGGAGATAGGGCTAGAATAGGACAAATTAGGTTCTTCTAAACTATAGTCTTATCTCCCTCTTTAGGGATGTCATCAACTATAGTAATGGGAGTGCGCAATTGCATATCCTTTGAAACAACGACTTTTCCTCTGGGAGGAGTGGGAAATAATTGTTCACGAGAAGGACTCACAACATTTTTATCCACTGCATTGTCACTCCTACGGGTGGTGTTACCCTTCTTGTGTTTGGTTTATGACATGCTCGGATTGGAACTCTTAATGCCCATTTGACCTTTCAAATTGGTTTGAGATTGTGATGATAAAAGCGGTCTCGTAACCCCTTACGAATTTTGGACCAATTGAGCAAGAGATGTTTGCACTTCTTGCCTAGTGCGCGCCATTTGATACATGGATTGCTCAAGTTGGAAACTTATAGACAGTGGCGTATTGTTCCTCGTTTAGCCTTCTTTGAGGAGAGAAATACAAAGTGGGCGAGCAGGTACCGCCAAAGGGTATTACGATTGTAGATACGTAGGAGGTAGAGGTTGATGGTATCGAGGAGGTGGTTGGTGATATTGCAAATATCAAGATGGAAAAGGAACTTGAAAGCCTTGAAGTGGTGGAGTTTGGTCCTTCCATATCAATAAAGGGTGTGTCGTCCCCTAACTTGGACTACATGAAGGATTGTTGGGATCGTAGGTTGGTATTTGGATATTGTTTTCTATACGGCCTATAGCGTTTGCTTGCTCTTAAAATTGGCTCTTGATACTGGGAAGTATGGGACACTCCTTTGTTTGATGGCCAATCTGGTCACATATTCTGCACACAACCTCCTCCATGATAAAAACCTTTTGAACGACTTCCATGTGTGTGTGTGGGGGGGGGGGGGGGGGGGGGCTTGTTGTGTAAGTTGCAAAGCATCGATCTTTTCGACCAATTATTTTGTCAATGGGTTCAGTCCACCATGGAAAATGGAGATAAATTGCATTTGGTTGAAATTGTGGCGGGGTCAAGACCTAATCAAAGACTTTAAATGCTCCCAACACTTGTCAAATGTCTTATGATCATATTTTTGAAAGTTTTGAATTTGTTTCATGAGCACATTTGTCTTATGCATCAGAGAAAATCTTGTAAAAATAGGTGTTGAAGTCGTTGCCAATTTCCAATAAAATTGGCGGGAAGAGTGGTTAACCAATACTTCTTTAATGGTGAAAAAAAAATGGTTAAGTCGCATAAGCTCGGGTGTACAATTTTGGTCTTAAAATGTGTTTCACACCTCTTCAAAGTCTCCATGTGTTGATATGGGTTTTCGCTCACCATTCCGTGAAAAGAATGCATCACATTGATCATGCCATTCCGAAAGTGGAAATTCCCATGATTAAAGGAGAGCGTGATGCACTCGGGGGAGATGACCGACTCCAAATGGAGTTAGTCACTAAATGATTGACGTCCGGGAGAAAAACCACACGGTGGTGCATGATTGTACTCCATTTGAGATTCGAAGGAATGCACCGAGATGTCTGATAAGGCACCGTATTAAGTGTAAAGTGATGTTGGGATGAAGCCCTTGAATTAGTAAATGGATTATTCGAGCGAGAAAATTAGTTAAGCTGTGAGTATTCCCTGTTAAATTCCTGGTTCGTGTTGATAGAGTTGACTTTTCGGTATATTTTTCGTCGTTGCTTGAAAAGCTCCTCTAATAAAAATCTTCAAATACCTACAAATATAACAAACTCAAGTGTAGAGGTAAGTAAGGGTATCAATCCACATCAAGGGGGTAAGCTAGAGACAAACTCAATTGTAATTCAATTTTTATTTTCTTTTTGTGCTTTTTCACTTTTCTAATTTTTTTTATCTTTTCAAATATTAAAACAATTGGGTGAGGTGAGGTGAAATAATACTAAACTAAACTAAATGAGAGATGATAACAACTAATTAAAAAGTGAATAAAATGGAAAATAAAGTCTAACACTAAAATAAGAGATAAAGTGAGGTAAATAATTGGGAGAACATTCAAGGAGTGAGATTACACCACAAATTTTAGCTATTCTAATTAATTAATTTAATTAATTGAATTCTCCCAAATTAATATCAAACTTACAAATCAACTCTTGTTGCAAGTGTAATTTTAATAGTAATCTATTAGAAAATTAAGTTTAACACCACACAACTCTAGAAAAATAGATCTACACTCCTTTTAATTAATCACCCGCTAGGATCGATCAATTAAAATTTATGTAAATCTTAAAAAATAAATTTAGAGTTGAAATTCAAGTAATAATACCCCACTTAAGAAACCCCTATCTCTAGTTAGAATCTAAAATGGGTATTATACCTAAAATTTTGATTTTCTCTCGAAAATCATTTACCCTCTCTCGAGGCGTAAATTTAAGGGTGAGGGATCAAAATTAGCAGTCAAAGGGAATTTTCAAGTAATCAAACTAATTAAATTAAAATAATATCAAATAAGGATTCACCCCACCCCTTGAAAGGGAATTTAGCCTAACATAATACAAAGCATGATAATCAAATAATCAATAGGCATTTAATATAAAAGAGGAAAGAGAAGAACAATCAAACTAATCTCTTGAATTTAAATGACTCCAATCCTCCAATTTGAAGTATACAACCCTCTTAATTGAGCATCCAAGTAGTTTGCAATAATATCCACTCAATTAAATCTCATACAAAATTTCTCCTCATAAATCTCTAAAAAAATAAAACTAAAACTATTTACAAAATATTTCTCTACCTAATTTATTTTCTACTCTAACTATCTCTCTCAATTTTTTATGATATGATCTCCCCTCAAATGGGGTATTTGAGTCTTCTTTTATAGTAGATGCATGGCACACATGGGGCTACGAGGTATTTTTGGGAATTGTCTTGAGTGTGCATGGAAATGATGAGAGCAGTGTGAGGTCATGTGGGTGAGGTGTAAATGAGGGTATTTTTTGGAAAGGGGAAATTAAGTTAGTTGGGGGTATTTTTGGAAATGGGGTAAAAGGTTTGTTTAAATGGGTTTAGTTGGCACATGTGGGATTTGGGTTTATTTGTTATTTGGCTTTTTGCTGAGATGAAATCGTGGCTTAGTTTGGGAGTTGAAGTGGGTTGAAATGGGTACATAGAATCGGGTAAGGATTGAGGTTCGTGTTGGGTCGGCGTTTTCATGTTCTGGCCGGCGGGGGTTGTGGGCATTCGGGTGTTGGGTCTCGGGTATGGGATTTCAACAGGTGGGTCGTTGGTTAACTGGGCATATGGGTTCATGGAATAGGAGGTCAGAGGTATTTGGTATGGAGCATGGGAGATGGTGGTAAGGACTTTAGCAGGAGTTGAAATAAAGCATGTCCTGTGGGTTAAACCGGGCTCATGGGTCACGGGTCTTCTCCGGCGAGTTTTGTCGTCGGATTGCTGCCGGAATGAGGAGGTAATTGTCGTGGGTATGGTGTTTCTGTATGGATCGTAACTTGGGGTGCCAGTTTGGGTAGTTGGTAGCGAAATGGACCGGAGATGGGGATACGACTGGTTTCGGGCTGGAATGGAGTAGATCTCGCCGGGATTTTGTCGCCGACAGGAGGGAGCTGGGCGAGGCCGGCGATGGGGTGAGTGGTTGGTTGCTGAGTTTTTTGTGAGGTGAGAGAGATAAGGTGGGGATGGGGGTGTAGTGGGGTTATGTAGTTGAGGAGAGAGAGTGTTGGAAGGTAGAAGATGACAGGGGTGGTGATTGTGTGTAGTAAGGGTGTATGGGATATGGTGAGGGTTAGGGGTTGGTTGGGTGTATTTAGGTGTATGAGTGTTGTGTGTGTGTGAGTGGTTGTGTGTGTTTAACTTATGATCCTTAGAAAAATAAAACTAACTAAAAAAATAAAATTAAAAATCTTAAAATAAAATTCTAATCTAAAAATAAAATAAAGAGTCAAATAAAAAATAAGACTAAAAAAAAATAAAAAAATAAAAATCTATTAAACTAAAACTAAAGTCCTAAAAAGTAAAATATAATAAAATTAAATTAAATGAATCTAAAAAAAATCTAATCCTAATAAAAACTAAAAACTAATCAAAATCAAAATAAAATAAAATTATACTAATAAAGATAAAATAAGAAAATAGAAAACAAAACTTAGAAAATACTAAATAAATAAAAAATAAATACTAAAAAAATAAAATGACTCAAACTAAAAATCTAAAAAATATAAAAAGGTACAAACAAAACACACACAGGCTTGGGGTTGTGATTTAGGCTAGGTTTAGGCTTGGTTTAGGGTAGGCTAGAATACGGGACAAGGGTATATAGCTCCATAACGCGCACAATTGCCTTTAAATAAGCGTTTGAACACCGCAACGTGCATTCGACCTACAAAATACACAATAAAGCACATAAGACCGATATTGACGAGAATTAGCAACAAAAGTACGTCTATTCGGGGTATAAAATGTACAATTTTGGGTGCTTATCACACCACCCCCAAACAGAGCGTTGCTAGTTCTCGAGCAATAAGAGAGAGAAAGATAAAGATAAGAAACCAAAAGTGTACCACTTTCGCGGGGACTTGCGATTGCACTTAGCATGTGCAACAAGAATTTAAACCTATAAGTTGCCCTACGGGACGAGTTGTGTCTCATGAGGGTTTGCAGGAAATATACCCACAAAATTCTTTATTTGCAACGGCAATTAATCTCTTATTAGACGTAGAATGATCGCACAATCCATCATGAGATAAATGATTTCAGAAATACACGCTAGAATGTGTAAAAAGTTTAGCTAAGTAAATCATCAAGGAACATCCTTCCTAGAACTCAACGTGTGTAGTCTGAATCAGTCAAAACGGGTCGAGTATCACAAGAGTAATTCCTAGATTGCCTTTTCAGAATCAATGCTTCGACTTCAAATCTCACTGGATATATCTCTCTCAAATGAACTCTCGAGATTAGGGTTAGTGTATCGCTCTTGTGTGTGAGAAGGTGAGTAAATGTAATCAAGTTCAAAAGTCTCACACACATATAAGAAAGAACGAACATTTGAAAGAAAAATGATCTCATGAAAGAATGCTAATCACTATAGTGAGAACGACGAGCTATTCACCACGTTGACTTTCATTTGCCCGAACACCTAGGGTAACATGGATGATAATGGGTGAGGGGGAAATGAAATGGGATATGTGGGATGAGGAAGGATGGTGATGAGTATGGATGAATGATGGATGGATATGCGATGTGAGAGAGTGTTGAATACATGAAAAACAAATGTCTTTATTTCAAAACTAACTACTAACTACAAACTCTCTTTCTTTTCTTTTCTCTTTTTTCTTTTCTCTTTTTTTTTTTCAATTTTTCTTTTCTTTTTCTCTTTTCTTTTATATATATATATATATATTTTCCTTCTATTTTTGCTATTTTTTTTATTTTTCTCTCTCTTTTCAAACCAACACTTAAGACATTTAACATTTGGAATCAACACTCTTTTTCTCATAAATGATGGATGATATATGAATGGGGTGGGGTATGTATATGGATGATGTGGGGAATATATGGAAAAGTATGAGAATGTAATGGGTGAAGTGAATGGGTAGTGTATGGGGGAAAAGTGGTAGGTGTATGGATGAAAACCTAGTGATCGGGACAAACTTAAAGGCATGTATTTCTTACAACTCGAAAGTGATGTCATTCTCAGTGATCAAGCCAAAATTTTATGAAGGATAGTGAGATCATGCAACAATTAAAGTGCGGACCCAAAAGAAGTTGAATCAACTTGTGACTCGGAGATTGCGTAAAACACTCTGAATGGGTGAAAGGCACAAATCTCACAAGCTAAAAGTCTCTACTAGTGATCCTTAAGGTTTTCTTTAGAATTGTAGTACTCTTTATCTCTAAACCGTAGTGACGTGATAAGTGCACAAATTTTTGTTGAGTCCAGAAATTCATGGGCAAAATGCCTTGTTATGTATTACATAAGCTATTTAGAAAAAATATCTCTAGCTTGATTCCTAGGCTTAAAAAGATGGATGATTGAAAATTCACATCAATGAGTGAGATGAAAGAAACCGCAACGAAATTTAAAAATCAGGTTCAAAAATCATTTTTTTTTCAAAAGAGGTACGATTTTGATAAAATTCCCCACCCCCAAATAAAAAGGAACATCGTCCTCGATGTTAAGTGAAATGATTTTTAAAATTGAGAGCATAAGGTAGGAAAGAGATTACCAGAATCAACCGCTAATGAAGTGAACAGATAAGAAGTGATAGAAAAGAAAAAAAAAATGTACAAGTCTATAAACATGGCAAAACATAGGGTGATATGAAACACCACCCCCAAATAGGATGAGACTAGTACAAGAAATACGGGCTGCCTGCCCGGTAGCTCTAAGTTTAATGTCTTCATCCAGACCGATGGAATCTCACCCTAAGGATAAGATCTATGAAAGTACGGGGAGGCAGAAGAATTGGGGTGATGAGAATCACCCCCAAAAAATACTGAAGCGTCAGTCTTGTTGGATAGAGGCTAAAATGTGTCAATGCACTTGTATGGCAAAGTGCATCACGCGATGCAAAGCATCGGTGGACCATGGGCATGTGGGTATTAAGGTTAAAGGTGAGGGTGGAAAGGGTGAAGAGGTATCGACCACGGGCCTTATTAAGCTAAAGGTGAGGGCGACTAGGGCCCTGTAAGTATGGTGCTCAAGTTGTATGGGAAGGCAAAAGGGTTTGGTAAGTGGAATGGGTTGGGCCTCAGAGAAATCACACGACCGTTCTATGAATGGGCGATGATAATGGGTCGTGCCGTGACATGCCAGGGAGCTGTCGATGGAAAAAAATCAACACCACAAGAAGCGATGTGCATGGAGGAACAAGCTCGGTGTCACGGAAGTGGAGAGTATCACCATAAATACTCTCGTGAATGGTGGATGATGATTTCAGGTGAGGATCTAAAAATGTATATGGAAACTTGAAATGGTGTAAAACCAAGATCCAAACCATGTGGTGGGGTAAAAGGGACAGTGGGTGGGTCGGGTGGGTATAAACGGTGGAGGCAGATGATCAAACTCAAGCGTGGGAGAAATACACTCATTGGGAGGAGTAAATGAATACTCACAAGAAGTGTGGTTTCTAAAGATGGAGTGGTCAACTTCTCCATAAAAGTAACATCGGTGAATGTGGTGGTTGGTTCAAACCAGACACCAATATGGGAGATAGAGGGATCACTAGAATATGGGGCTCAAAGGGAGACATGCATGGTGGGACATCATCCATATCCGGATAAGTAGGAACTATCATGGATTCTATTCCGGGAAAATGATGAACACTCGTAGCCGGAGCTAACCTAAAAGATATGGGCATGTCAGAGACATATGCAATTTGGGCATAAGGTAAAAGCTCGGGCATATTTTTGGATTCTACGGGAAAGGGAATGGGAACCTCAAAGTGGGGTTCAGGAGGACATGGTGAGATTGAATCAGGCTCACTATCTAAAGGTAAGTCAAACACAATTGTCAACTTGGACCCGGACCATGGAATGGTCTCAACTTTGAGATTCTCGGGGTGGTAGGGTTGGTCACACTCAAAATCCGTGTCATAAGAGGATACATCATCATCACACTCGGTTGCAACGATGGGTGAATCCATAGGAAGTCCGACTCTCTCGCACACTCCAATTCATTAGGCGTTGTTCAAGCCTTTGGAGAGCTTGAGTTTAGATTTGAGTGGCTTGCTCTTGCTTGAGTATGAACTTTTGCAAGAGGATTTTGAGAGTGGATGTGGATGAAAGTGGTGGAGTTGATGGGTGGCGGCGGTGGTCGAGGTGGACACAACTCGCTATGGGTCAGGACTATACGGAGAATACTCAAATGAAGTGTGTGGAGTGGGGCCAAGTTCATCATACACGAAAGGATCGCTTTCGTCATGGACAAATGGTTGATACTCATGGGGTGCGTAGTGAGGGAACTGATCGTGAACAGGTGCACAAGGTTTCCATGACGACTGTTAGAACGTGTGAGGATCCACAACATCGGGTTGGGATTCGTATTGCGTGAAAGGGTGATCAGGCCTCCACGAATAACTGGGGTACTCACACCACTCGGGATTGGGTATATCATGACAATGGGTCGAGGTGGGTTTCGAAACAGTGTCATATGGATACACATGTTCCATGGTGGGTTCCGATGGATATGGAATGTAAGGGCACTCATGGGACATGTGATCGGCATAATAACAATGGGTGCACAACAAAGGATGAGACACGTCGACACTTGACACCGAGGGTGATGGAATAGGAGGTGAGTGCATGGACGGGTCAAGAGTATCAACGATACTCGTGAGAGAGGTGAAACCACTAAGTATCTCATAAAGAGATGGCTCGGGATCACTCTCACATGCGTCGCGTGTCAATGAGAAATGACCAAAGTAGTCCCGTAAGGGACGTTCTTCGGCCATGTGGAGAGAAATATTTTTTTTTTGAGTTTTTAAATTTTTTCAAAAGGAAAGAAAATATTTTTGGATTTTCAAAAAAATAATGGAAGAAAATATTTTTGGATTTTCTATAAAAATAATATAAGAAAATATTTTTGGATTTTTTTGGAAGAAAAGGTGGGGAAAAATATGGACTCTTTGAATGGACGAACTAACTAAAATTCAACTACCGAAAAATTAAATTGGACACACACACGTCAAGAATAATTCCTAACTAGCACATAGCCAATTTTTATCTTTGAATTTAGTGAAAGGGGTAGTCAAATTTTAATTAAGTCCGTGGGCGATAAAAATTCACGAAATTTTCTTTGTGATCGCCGTTGCAAAAATGTTCTCCTAGTGGGCTACATAGTTAATTGATTTTAAATTTAGTGATGGCTAAGGTAACACACACTTGGTAAGCGAGTGAGTCGGGTGATGAAATCCCTTCTCGTGAGTGACCGGGTGTAGGTCTTAGTCAATTAATTCATCACAACATTCGAATATAAATGCGAGAATAAAATCACATAAGAGTACACAAAGCACACAAAATAATTGACTCGCTAACAGGAGAGGCGCGAGGGTTGAGAAATGTACCTCCCATGATTTTTACGCCGTGGGATGCCGAAAAATTTGAGTTGACCGGAGGGAGATCACGCCTATCTCAGTCGGCCACGGGAGTCCTACCGACCCAAGGTAGAGAGGCTTCATTTTCTCGCCTTTGGACGCCCTCTCTCTACCTTGTCCGGTCTTTATGCACCGCAATACAAGCCAAGAATAAAATAATCCTAAACACAAGCCTTCTAAAATAAATAAATAAAATGGTACTAAAAAAAAATAACAAAGTGCGAAAAATGAACTACAAGTTGAAATCCGCTCCAAGTGCTTCACGCTCCCAAGAATGGCAACGACGCCATTTGATAAAGTTGAATTTTCGGTATATTTTTCGCCGTTGCCTGAAAAGCTCCTCTAATCAAAATCCTCAAATACCTACAAATATAACAAACTCAAGTGTAGAGGTAAGTAAGGGTATCAATCCACATCAAGGGGGTAAGATAGAGACAAACTCAATTGTAATTCAATTTTTATTTTCTTTTTGTGCTTTTTCACTTTTCTAATTTTTTTTATCTTTTCAAATATTCAAACAATTGGGTGAGGTGAGGTGAAATAATACTAAACTAAACTAAATGAGAGATGATAACAACTAACTAAAAAGTGACTAAAATGGAAAATAAAGTCTAACACTAAAATAAGAGATAACGTGAGGTAAATAATTGTGAGAACATTCAAGGAGTGGGATTACACCACAAATTTTAGCTATTCTAATTAATTAATTTAATTAATTGAATTCTCCCAAATTAATATCAAACTTACAAATCAACTCTTGTTGCAAGTGTAATTTTAATAGTAATCTATTAGAAAATTAAGTTTAACACCCCACAACTCTAGAAAAATAGATCTACACTCCTTTTAATTAATCACCCGCTAGGATCGATGGACTAAAATTTATGTAAATCTTAGAAAATAAATTTATAGTTGAAATTCAAGTAATAATACCCCACTTAAGAAACCCCTATCTCTAGTTCGAATCTAAAATGAGTATTATAACTACAATTTCGATTTTCTCTCGAAAATTATTTACCCTCTCTCAAGGCGTAAATTTAAGGTTGAGGGATCAAAATTAACATTCAAAGGGAATTTTCAAGTAATCAAACTAATTAAATTAAAATAATATCAAATAAGGGTTCACCCCACCCCTTGAAAGGGGATTTAGCCTAACATAATACAAAGCATGATAATCAAATAATCAATATGCATTTAATGTAAAAGAGGAAAGAGAAGAACAATCAAACCAATCTCTTGAATTTAAATGACTCCAATCCTCCAATTTGAAGTATACAACCCTCTTAATTGAGCATCCAAGTAGTTTGAAATAATATCCACTCAATTAAATCTCATACAAAATTTCTCCTCACAAATCTCTAAAAAAATAAAACTAAAACTATTTACAAAATGTTTCTATACCTAATTTATTTTTTACTCTAACTATCTCTCTCTATTTTCAATGATATGATCTCCCCTCAAATGGGGTCTTTGAGTCTTCTTTTATAGTAGATGCATGGCACACATTGGGGCTAAAGGGTATTTTTTGAAATTGGCTTGAGTGTGCATGGAAATGGTGAGAGGAGTGTGAGGTCATGTGGGTGAGGGGTGAATGAGGGTATTTTTTAGAAAAGGGAAATTAAGTTAGTTGGGGGTATTTTTGGAAATTGGGTAAAAGGTTTGTTTAAATGGGTTTAGTTGGCACATGTGGGATTTGGGTTTATTTGTTATTTGGCTTTTTGCTGAGATGAAATCGTGGCTTAGTTTGGGAGTTGAAATCGGTTGAAATGGGTAGATAGAATTGGGTAAGGATCAAGGTTCGAGTTGGGTCGGCGTTTTCAGGTTCTGGCCGGCGGGGGTTGTGGGCATTCGGGTGTTGGGTCTCGGGTATGGGATTTCAACAAGTGGGTCGCGGGTTAACTGGGCATACGTGTTCATGGAATTGGAGGTCAGAGGTATTTGGTATGGAGCATGGGAGATGGGGGTAAGGACTCCAGCAGGAGTTGAAATCAAGCAGGTCCTGTGGGTCAAACCGGGCTCAAGGGGCACGGGTCTTCTCCGACGAGTTTTTTCGTCGGATTGTGGCCAGAATGAGGAGGTAATTGTCGTGGGTATGGTGAACTGTATGGATCGTAACTTGGGGCGCCGGTTTGGGTAGTTGCTAGCGAAATGAACCAGAGATGGGGATACGACTGGTTTCGGGCTGGAATGGAGTAGATCTCTCCGGGATTTCGTCGCCGACAGGAGGGAGCTGGGCGAGGCCGGCGACGGGGTGAGTGGTTGGTTACTGAGTTTTTGGTGAGGTGAGAGAGATAAGGTGGGGATGGGGGTGTAGTGGGGTTATGGAGTTGAGGAGAGAGAGTGTTGGAAGGTAGAAGATGATAGGGGTGGTGATTGTGTGTAGTAAGGGTGTATGGGATATGGTGAGGGTTAGGGGTTGGTTGGGTGTATTTAGGTATATGGGTGTTGTGTGTGTGTGAGTGGTTGTGTGTGTTTAACTTATAACCCTTAGAAAAATAAAAGTAACTAAAAAAATAAAGTTAAAAATCTTAAAATAAAATTCTAATCTAAAAATAAAATAAAGACTCAAATAAAAAATAAGACTAAAAAGAAATAAAAAAATAAAAAAAATAAAAATAAAAATAAAAATCTATTAAACTAAAACTAAAGTCCCCAAAAGTAAAATATAATAAAACTAAAATTAAATGAATCTATAAGAAATATAATCCTAATAAAAACTAAAAACTAATAAAAATCAAAATAAAATAAAATTATACTAATAAAGATAAAATAGGAAAATAGAAAACAAAACCTAGAAAATACTAAATAAATACTAAAAAAATAAAATGACTCAAACTAAAAATCTAGAAACTATAAAAAGGTAAAAACAAAACACACGCAGGCTTGGGGTGATGATTTGGGCTAGGTTTAGGCTCGATTTAGAGTAGGCTAGGATACGGGACAAGGTTATTTAGCTCCATAATGCGTAGAATTGCCTTGAAATTAGCGTTTGAATACTGCAACGTGCATTCGACCTAAAAAATACACAATAAAGCACTTAAGACCCATATTGCCGAGAATTAACAACAAAAGTACGTCTATTCGGGAAATAAAATGTACAGTTTTGGTAGCTTATCACGAGTTGTTGCTCTTTTGGATAAAGAACCTAACCTTCAAAACAATAATAGCTCAAAAAATAAAATGCAACAGGGCTTATCAGCAAAGAACTAAATTAACATAAACATTCCTAATAAATTCTCCAGCAACGGTACCAAAAACTTGACTCGCCTTAAATATTGTATTGAGCAAGTGCACACTAATCACGAGTGTAGTATAAAAGTCGATTTTCGTAGGGAATTATATAAAGCAAGATAGATATTATTTTAATTAAAAGTTAATAAGCAACGGATAAAAATAAAGTAAAAGATGTTTTATCTACTGAAATATGTAACGAACCAAGGTTAACCACAATTAAGGGGACCACTTATCTAAAGACTATTGAACTAAGCGAGATTTATACTACGGTTGAAAGGCTGAGTTTAATATAAGGTCCAGGAACATTCCCCCACCTCGGACTATCACAAACGAAACGGTTTTTAAGATTACATAACAATCAAATTGGAATAAAATGTGGTTTTCAACAAACACGCATGAAAGGTGTCACCCAAACAACACGAAATGAAGATTTAAATATGTTATTGGTAAATGCGTTAACGTTGGAGCAAAGTCTTAAACACAACCCTGACATAATAAGAGTAGTAAAAATCCTAGGAAACTCTAATATCAACACTTACACCCATTAATTTGATTCAAACTCCAAACCTATCAAGAATTGCAATCATCCATGGTGGGTTTATGATCCCAAACCATGTAACTTAGCTACTCATAATAATAACAATACACACATACAAAGTGAGATTAACTAAAGGGAAGAAAGCCATTAAAATCTAGGATTTAATACAAAACAACTATATTAATGACCAAGAGTAATAATTGCCAACAAAACTAAGTTTGATTACTTACAATGAAGTAAATGGAGAGAGAAAATCAAGGAAATGTAATAAACCCTTGGAGAGAGAAGAGAGCCAAAGGTTTCCAAATTATATATGTAATGTCTAAAAAAAGATAAAACCAATATCCTTTATAAAGAAAATCGACTTGCTACTCGTAGCAAGTGGCATTAAAACCAAAAACTTAAAACCAAAATGAGAAATCGAGTATCCGATAGGAGCGATTGATGGCGATCTTTGGACCGGTCGACTACTGAATATAACTAATCCCACTGGTTGTATTCGTAGGCAAAACCAACATCAATGGTCATTCGCTGGCATTGGACCGGTCGACTGATTCCGTTTTTTTGGGCACAAAACCTCCTTTAGTTCAAGCACAAAAGGACTTAAGGAAAAACAGTCATAAGTCAACTGTTAGGAACCAGATTGACGCACTGTCGGTGGCTAAGTGAAGTTAATCGTAGAGTTACAACTTTGGTGAAGAGTTCGGGCACGAAGCTCAAATGCAGAAATGACTAAAATGACCCCAAAAATGCGTAATGCATTGAACCTTTTTCGGGTAGCACACAATTGCACCGTTTATCATTTCACTACTAATAAAATCTCAAATAAATCATGCAAAATATATATATAATGAGAACACGGATTATACCGTATAAGAGATCAAATACAGTAATTAAGGGTCACAATTGTGTTAGAAAAATATAATATAATATTCATGACTAATCAATCGTACTTATATGGATATTAGTCAAAATTTATTTTATGTGTCGGAATCATAATTATATGGATATTAGACTTAAGATCGTCTTATTCTTAATTGATATTTTACTTGATATGTGTAATCTAGTATAAACATTTTGGAATTTTAATTATGTTGGGCTCACATGGGACTGTGATTAGATGCATGTGATATTTAGGATTGTTTGGATTGGTATAACTTATAAACAACTAAAATACGAGAGGATAATTAACAATTATTTAATGTAGCCCAAATTCAGTTAAATATTTATTTTTCATAGACTTGTTATTTACGTTGTTGTTAATTATTTTTCAAGACCTAGGCTGTCGTTGCTGCCTTAGCCCCGATTCATCTGCCTGCTCTCTTACTTAGTTTCTGCTCATCTAGGATGTAGGTGTCGATCCTTCATGTTCACTATTCTATTTACGTTTACATTCAGTCGTCTCGAGTTTTGGTAGTTGTTATTTTTTATTTTGAGAGTTTGTTGCATGTTGAGACAGTAGTACTTTCGGTCTAGGATTTTAATTATTGTTATGGTTACGGTATAAGGTTTTGGGTGTTCTCTTACGGTTGTATCCAATCATTACATTTATGCTTTGGTTATGCTTAGAATGATATTTAATTATTTAAGACTCTTATCTTATTTATTTTAGACCTTATCAATTTAGTTTATATTTTACAGGGTGTCACATACAATTTGATAGTAGAGAGACTCTACCAAAATTTATTGTAAAATAAGTAACAGGGAAGAACCCAATGTGGACGTAGGCACGTTGCCAAACCATGTACACCATGTCTTTATGTATAAAGTTTACTTTCATGATTTGTTAGGTTTGTATGAATTAGATCTTGACTATTAGGATTCAACAACCTATAATTGGCATTATGTATGGGAAAGAAGACTTGCGTAACCTTATAAGGCGAGAAATGGATGACCACCCTGCTCATCAAGGAAACCAAACCACCAAGGGGATTTCTACAAGGGCAGTTATCGGCCAAATAAAATCGACATTCACTCGGTCGATTGAAGAGTACGAACCGACGAAGAAATTCGTCTCGCTTAGGTTCAAAATCTAAGATGAGGAAATAATCGAGATATAAAAAAATTAATATATGTAATATTATAATATTGATAAAATATGATAAAAGAAATCGTGTATAAAAATATGATATAAAAACAAACCATTCATTTTAACAAAATAAAATAAAAAAATTCAATTATAATAAAAACAAAAGTGGGCAAATCTTGGTTGGCAAAATTTTCTTTTGCATTACTTATGGAAAATTTTCACATAAAGATGTAAAAGTATAGCAAATGGCATGTTGGATAAAAAAGGGAAAAAAACTCATTTGCCACATTTGGTATGACAAGTTATGTCTATCAAATGGACCCTTAATCTATTTTATTTTATTTTTTTGAAAATTCATCTTCTTGTTGGAGTATAAACAGAAAATAAAATTTTAACTTTAATAAGGGGAACGTGATGCCAACATCTAGGCACGTTTGGTAGGCGATAAAGTTTGGTGAAATTTGAGATCTTCCAAATAATCCTCAAAAATTGTAAGATTGTTATATTTGATGTGATATTAAGTTGCATGGGAATGTGAGTCTTTCCTATGGAAATTCTTACAAATAATTTTAATGAAGACAAAAACACCCATAAAAATATTAAATTATATAAACTACCCTTAAAATATAATTATTTATTTTGTTAAGACAATTTGGCTATGTCAATTTGTATTATTTAGACATTTTTTCCACTCATTTGCACTATTTGATTAACATTCTCTACAATAAACAAATATCTACGATAAATTACTATATTTGTCAAATATTGAAAACTCATTTTAAAAAACATATTTGGGTTCATACATTTATAAATAGTTTATGGTATAATTGTGTTTATAAAATGTCCAAAATATATCAATTTAATATATGTCAGCGTATAAAGGGTATTATATGCATGAACTAGACACTAAATTTTGATATCTAATAGAAATTCGCTGGTTAAACAAACAAACTGCAAAGGTTCAAAATTTCGATAAAAGGTTTCCTTGCCGTCACTTTTTCAATAATCACCATCCGTTCAAAATATTATCGCGTACCAAATGGGGCTTGAAGTAATGTAAAAGTGACTATTAAATGGAAAAATAATATTAAAACCTCAAATTTACCCAATTAAAACATATTAACCAAATTTAAATTAAAAATAAATAAAATTCACAATTATTATGTAATTTCTAATCAATATATTTATACTTAAGCTTCACAAAAATAAAGATAAGTTGTTGCGATTGAGCGAGTTCATATATGTTGAACTTGTAGGAGTTATCAGAGCATGGGAGGGTAGGAGGAGATATGGTCAATTGAAATGGGGAGGGAGGGAGGGAGAGAGAGAGATGTGGGAGTGTTTATGTGTTATGTTGCGTGGAAACTTTTTTTTTTTTTTTTGTAAATCTTGGATTGTTATGGATAATTTTTTCTCAAATGCCTCGATAAAAAGACTCAACAATATGTTGTCTACAATCATATGTGCCTTTAAAAAATTTAATTTAGCTTTTATTTTCATGTATTTTATCCTAATATAATAGATGGTCTTTAAGAATTTTCTATTTTCATAATTCCCGATTTAAACTTCAAGACATATAACTATTTTTTATTTACTTAAATATCTTGTCCATTGTGTCTATTTAGACTCAAGGTCGCGTGATATTTTTTTTTAAAGAAAATCATAAAAAATGTGAAAAATATACAAATAAACTATAATATATAACCAGACACCGCATAAAAAACTAAAACCGTAACAAGCGTCCAATAAAATAATGGAAAGTCTAACTTCTGAAGTCGATTGCATGTATGGGTTTCAATAAAAATATAGGCAACGATGATTTCCATGGTGGCATTCTTTCACCTCCTCGCCCTCTTTATCAATTTATATATATATGTGTGTGTGTGTGTCAAAAAAATGATGCGAGTTTTGGGTGGTGGTGGAATTTCTATTTAGGATTACTATGATTTCGATTCAGTGGTGATAATTGTGATGCCGAATGGGGTGTTTTTACAGTGGTAGGTGCTCTTCGGTGAGTGTAGTGGGGTAATTTTGACAGGGTTGATGGTGGGAGGGGTGTTTGTTTTGATAATGGTGCTTTTGAGGTTTGTGGTCGTGGGGTGGTGTTTGATTGAGCTTCTAGTTATATTATTTATTTTCATAATTTTTTGGTATTTACAATCATTTTTTTAAATGTCACGTGCCACGAAAGTGATGGATAAGTTTAACTAAGCATTAACAAAAAATGTATTAAACTAGATAAAAGTTAGTTTTAAAATACCTCGCGTGGAGGTAATAAAATAAATAATAAAAATATTTTAAAAAAATTATGCATTATAATTTAATTGTAAAAATTATAATACACGTTCACAATTGGATAAAGGAAACTGTGAGGGAAAATAGTTCGCACTATGTGCACTAGAATCATATGGCATGTTGAATTGGTCAGCTGTCATCATTAGGGGTGTTCACGGGTCGGTTCAGGTCGGTTTTGGACCCTAGTTCAAACCGAACCGATCGGTTCGGTTTTGGAAAAGGTCAGACCGAAACCGAACCGACTATGAAAAAACCCGTCGGTTTCGGTTCACGTCGGTTTCAGTTCGGTTCGGTTTCGGGTCAGTTTTCAACGGTTTCATGTTTGGGCCGTTTTTTTAAGGGCGGTTTTCGGTTTGGGTCGGTTTTTAAAGGTGGGTAATATTTTTTGGATATAAAAATATAAGTTATTTAGTTTTTTTTAATATATATTGGTTCGGGTCGGTTCGGTTTGAGTCGGTTTTTCCCACGTATAAACCGACAACCGAACCGACATGGTCTGTTTTTTATATCCGTAAACCGTAGGTCGAACCGGGCTAAAAAAATCGACGGTTTCGGTTCGGTTCGGTTTTCGGGTCGGGCGGTTTTTTTGAACGCCCCTAGTCATCATCACATGGTTAAAAGCCAATCAGTGGAGGATAAATGTCACAGTGGTCGGAGAGCCTGGGACTCTTTCAGGTTCTCTTATAAATACAGACCTTGTCCCTAGGGAATTAAGGAGATGTAATGCAATACACCGTATTTTATGTGCATTAAATTATAAATGGTTATATTTGCCTACAATGACTTGTGATATCGCTAATTATATTTTATATGTGTTATATAATTTAAAAATAAAATCGAATCTAATACACGGTATAAATAAATTAAAAAATTGACTTTGGACGTGTACTTGATAATAAAACTATATGTTTTATCTCATAATTTGCGTTGACGTTTGGGACGCTTAAAAGGTATCTTGGTGACTCAAATAATAGGTTTTAATTCCAATGGGTTTGTATATAGCTTGGGTAAGATTTTGGGCATATTGGATTAGTATTTGGGTTCCAGTTTATATCGTCCTTATAGCTAATTTTGTGGTTAAGTAGGTTGAGGGATGATTAGGCTTAACTTAATTCATCATAGAGGCTAGAGACTTGAACCCTAAAGTTAAAGAGAGGAATCACCCAAGAGGGGAGGAGAATTCGGAGGACTTTCGCTTGGATTCATCCTGTAATTCTAAGACAAGTGTACTTCGACTAAAATTTTAATTTAGAGTTTGAGTTATAGTGATAATTACACATTTGAATTTGTTAAATGCATGTTTCAAATGTTGATTTAGATTAACTTGGTAATCTAATTAATCTAGGAACTTAACCTTTAATCTTTTACTCATAGGATTAGAGAATTAGTGTTAAATTCCTTGCATTGGATTAGTTTATTAGATATAGATTTACAATCACCAATCATTGGAAAGCCCTCTGTTTGTCACACAAATTGAATCAAATTTGAACTCAATTAGACAACTTAAAGAACTAAGGTTCAAACTTTCAAATTTGGAAAATTATACTCATAACCATGTTAAATGGATGGAGACTCATGGATATTGGTTGGTTATATATTTAGTTAACTTACATCTGAATGAGCATGGGATTGGTGATGCTTCGAGGGTTGAAATTTAGTATTTTTTATTGTTAATGAAGGATTTTGGAGATTTGTCGAACGAGATTTGATGTTTTGTTCAAACGATATTATAACTCATTAGAACGCACTATAATTTTTCATTGGAATAACTGGGTATATCTCATTCAAACGATAATAGGGCATTCATTCGAATGAGTTTAATTCTGTTTGGAAATTTAGTTCTTAATTAATGAGATAAATTAATTTAAGAAATCAAACTTGTGACTTAATAATCTGCTATATATTATATATGTTATTGTGTTCTTTTTTATGTAAGCATACCATGTGTAAGTACACATAGGGAATCATTCTTATATGGATATTAGTCACAATTTATGGTATGTGTCGGGATCGTATTTATATGGATATTAGTCCAAAATTCTAGTACTTGTTGAGATCATACTTATATGGCTACTAGCCCAAATTTCTTGTATGGGTCAAGATCGTAATTATATGAATATTAATCTCAATTTTTTGTATGTGCCGGGATCGTACTAATATGGATACTAGTCAAAATTTCTTATACGCATCGGGATCGTACTTATCTGGATATTAGACTTGAGTTGGTATTATTCTTACTTAAACTTTTATGTGAGATGAGTAATCTAGTAAAAATATTTTGGAATTTTAATTATGCTAAAAAGATTTGGATAATAATTAAATATTGTGTTCACATAGGACTAGTGATTAGGCATAAATTCTTCACATTTATCTCCTTAATTTCGATATTTTTATGATCCCGTGCGGTATAAATAGCTTGGATTTGTCTCATATTTGTGCTACTAACCCTTTTTGGCAAGTATTTCGTATTTTTTGTATCTCTTATGTGTTTTACAGGTATTTCATACAAGTTAGTGACAAAGAGAACTCAAAACAGTGAAAAAAAACCAAGAAATGAGGAGTTAAAGGCGATTTTCGTAATTTTTCAGCCTTAGTCTGGAGGTGGGGCCAACTGAAAAGTTGAAGATCATTCAATTATAAGAACACTGGAAAAAATGGCACCTCAATCGGAGTCTCGGTGTGAAAGTTATGAGCAGTCAAAGATAGAAGAAAAAGTCAAAGAAAATCGGGCTGATCCGAAATACAAAATTCTAGAGAACCCCGAACCGAAGACGGATCGAAGTTGATGAAAATTAAACGAACCGATCCGGATATTTAGTCACACTCATAATCCGTTACAAAATTTGTCACTCTCCAAATCCGTTGCAAAATAGTCACGCTTTCTAAGTGTGACAAATTTCCAGATACGGGGTTTTTATTTTGTGCTTATCTTTTAGCCAAAAGAGTTTTATGTTTTAGGGACTCTTCTAAACGACCTCTAGCTTATATATTTAGTCAGTAGGACTCTTTTTATAAATATTTCATTTATGTAAAATCTCCATAACAAGTAGGAACATCTAGTTTACGAGTTTACATACTTTGCACCATTAATTCAAGAGCTTTTCCAGTTTTTCTTCAACCATTGATTTGTTCTTGCATGTTCTTGTTCTTCAATCTTGGTAACTTTTATTTCCAACAATTTTATTATTATTTCTCATATTTCATCTCTCTTTCCAAGCAATTATGAGTTCATGCAATGTAGATAACGTAATTTTCATTAATTTCACCATGTTAGGCTAGGTTTTTAAAGGTTGGGATGCATGAACTCAACCTGATGTGGTAGTTGCATGTGTATAAAATTAATCCTCTAAATTTAATGATTTGATTATGACCGTATTGCGTAGAAACATGACAATTATAGATCTTTGGATCTCGTTTGCTTCAGGGTAACCGGGATGCTTCAGAATGCAATTCGAGTGTCGCTATCACAATACCGATTTACTCGTCCTCTGATTAAGTATGGTGCGGGCTTGAACCTCATATACGTAATGCTTGGGAGTACTAAATTATGGGTCTAATTGATCACTTAAATTTACGATTAGTTTTATTCCATCAATACACTAGGGTTGAGGGATTATATTCCCGTCCTGTTTTCCTCATCATATAGTTCAAGTCTAGTTCAATCATCTTCAGTCTTTTAAGTAATTTAGATTTTGCATTTAGTTAATTAGTTATTTCCCATCTCAATCATCTTTTTATATCTTTTTAGAGTCAAGTCAGGTTTAACAGTCTTACCTTTGTCGTCACGTTCACTCGTCCTAGTTCCCTGTGGATTCGATACCCAGACTAGCCACTATACTCCGCAAAGTCTAGTTATAGTTTAGGTTTTTGTATTGTGGTTGGAAGCCGATAACAACGACTAGCGTATTACACGGACGCTTGGTTTCCACCTTGATCAAAATGGCACCATTGCCGGGGAACTAGGTAGACTTAGGATTAGATCGAGCCAATCTAAAACTTTGACAAAAAATATCCAAAATCCAAAAATATATAAAAATTCAAAAAGCACAAAAAGATTCATCATCATCTCTCATACGCTGTTAATGCACAATTCTGAACTCACTCCAACTCCCCATAATATTCCAACCCACATTCACGAAAATCCCATTGATGAGTATTACGAGGGAGATGATAAATGAGAGCGAATGGCAAGATGTAATAGATGAATTCCTTCATAGTAACTATCCCTTCACATCACAGAAGCCTTCGGAGGAGAGTGAGAGAAAGTATTCGGATAACGAGCAAGAAAGAGCGTTAGGAGATATGAGACTAGAGGACTTTGAGAACGAATTCGGGCCGATGGATGAGAGTTTCACTATCGAAGTCCAATCTCCATTGGACTCATTTTGTCACTTATAAGAGAGCGCATGGAAAGTTAGGATAAATGATTTCCTTCTTTGTGACCATCCACCCATGCCACTGGAGTTCTTGGATGCAATCAAGGCCATGGTTAGAATATCGTCCGATTTAGAGCTCGATCCATGCATCATCAAGTTTAGGGACAATCTAGTCCATTCCAAAATTCACTTTGATAGTCTCTCCAAGTTGGCCCATTTGAGCTACAAGGTGATTGAGCACCTCGTTGACTTCACTCACCTCATTCATCATATGCCTCGAGGTGTTCATTTTTTCTATTGGGTCGACTCCCAATTGTTCTGACTTTTGGTTTTCGATGTGAGGAAGACAAGCGAGAAAAGAAGAGAATCATTCCCCGTGCAAGGGGTCGGGTGAGTTTATATAAAGAGATAATAGGTCGTCGCACCCCCGACACGTATGGGATGATTTTTGTTGTATTTTTGAGTCATGCATGAGTGTCATATAGTGTCTTGGTGCATTTTGATAATTTGCTTATTTTATTTCTCGCACTTATTCTTTTTCTTCTTTAGATTTTAGTCCTTTTGATTGAGGACAATGCAAAAGTCTAAGTTGGGGGGGGGTCACAAGTGCGTTTTTCTAAAACTTCACAAATTTTAAAAAATGCCCAAAACTAATCATAAAATTTTGAAAAATCCAAAAATATTTTTTATTCAAAATAAATAAAAATTGGAATTCAAAATTTTCAAAAATATCATTAAAAGTCGGTTTAAAGTCTCAAGTTGTAAAATTCAAAACACACAAATCCGAAATTGACCAAAGATGGAAATTGAGCGAACGTAGGCGACTTAACGAATAAATGTGGAGATTAACAAACCCGGTGAGATTCGAGCCTTTCATCTTTGTGAAAATTATAAATCAATCCGAGTTAATTGTTAACTTGGAGTTCTTTTCAGCGTCTAAAAAGTCGTCGAGGATCTCAATCCTTTCATTTTGATCGGTCATGAAAACTATGTGTGATATTGCCTTGAAAAATGTGCTAAAATTAATCTCTAAACTTAATTCATCTCGAAACGCATATGGTAACGCAATTAGTATTTTGGACAATGAAGTAGGCCCTCGTTTATCACCCAAAAATATTGACCAAAAAAAGTAGCGAAAAATTATCCCTTTGATAACCCAATTGAGCCGAATAAAATTTATCCTTTTCGTTTGGTAACCCGAAAAACCCAAGTAGCCCGGAATTGCAGAAATAGAATATTCATTAAAGTCTGGAAAGTGCAACAAAAAGGGGCAAGAAAAAAATAGAAGAAAGCTCGACAAAAAATAGCAAGAAAAGAAAAGAAGTGAAAAACATAAAAAATAGAGAAAAGGAATAGAAAATGAGCAAAAAAAAAGAAAAAAGGCACTAACGGACATCATAAGCAACATTTTCCAATTCCGAAATTCTTAACCTTTTTCAATTTTGCCCAATACACCATATAACCCGAAAAAGTCCTAACCGAGTCCAAATTGCGAAATTGGTTACCGCGTAGAGAGCTAAGATACAAAAAGATAATAAAAGAGATAAGACGTATGTATAAGAGACAATGTTCCCATTTTTTAAACTGTATTCCGTTGATGAGATCCAATCACTATAAAATTTTCGTTTTTCTACTTATGTGCGTGAACTTGGTTCCAATATATTTACTCTTTATATCAAGCACACCGAGAGAATAGCCACATTCCGAGTGATTCGTTTGAGAGAGCATTCCGTGAGAATTTGAAATCAAAGCGAATTTTCGGATAAGTAACGTAATGGTCAATCGGTGAAAATCCGAGGTTAAATTTTTCGGCTTCGCACACACGCAATGTGATTTGAGACTCTTGAACATGATTTGATGATGACTATTTTCTGAAAAAGTTTGAATTATACAATTTTTTCGTGTTTTGATTTTTTCTTTGAGTCGAATTTTGTGGGTATATTCACTACAAACCCTCACGAGACACAACTCGTCCTACTAGGGTAACCTAGGGGTTTAAAGGCTTGTTGCATGCGCTAAATGCAATCGCTTGCCCGCGAAAGAGGTATTCTATCCCAATAAAGTTTTTGAAAGGTCTTTAACTCATACTCTAATTCTTTTACATTGCTCAGGACGCGCAAAGTTCTAAGTTAGGGGAGTTTGATTAGGCATAAATTCTTCACATTTATCCCCTTAATTTCGGTATTTTTATGATCTCGTGCTGTATAAATAGCTTCGATTTGTCTCATATTTGTTCTACTAACCCTTTTTGGCAAGTATTTTGTATTTTGTGTATCTCTTATGTGTTTTACAGGTATTTCATACAAGTTAGTGCCAGAGAGAACTCAAAATAGTGAAAGAAAACCAAGAAACGAGGAGTTACACGGCATTCTCGTAATTTTTTAGACTTAGTCCAGAGGTGGGTCCAACTAGAAAGTTGAAGATCTTCTAATTACAATAACACTGGAAAAAACGACACCTCAATCGGAGTCCCGGTGTGAAAGTTATGAGCAGTCAAAGATAGAAGAAAAAGTCGAAGAAAATCGGGCCGATCCGAAATACAAATTCTAGAGAACCCCGGACCGAAGACAGATCGAAGTTGATGCAAATTAAACGAACTGATCCGGATATTTAGTCACGCTTAGAATCCGTTACAAAATTTGTCACGCTCCATACCCGTTGCAAAATTGCCACGCTTTCTAAGTGTGACAAATTTCCAGATACGAGATTTTTATTTTGTGCTTATCTTTTAGCCAAAAGAGTTTATGTTTTAGGGACTCTTCTAAACGACCTCTAGCTTATATATTTAGTCAGTAGGACTCTTTTTATAAATATTTCATTTATGTAAAATCTCCATAACAAGTAGGAACATCTAGGAGACGAGTTTACATACTTTGCACCATTAATTCAAGAGCTTTTCTAATTTTTCTTCAACCATTGATTTGTTCTTGCATGTTCTTGTTCTTCAATCTTGGTAACTTTTATTTCCAACACTTTTATTATTATTTCTCATATTTCATCTCTCTTTTCAAGCAATTATGAGTTCATGCAACGTAGATAACGTAATTTTCATTAATTTCACCATGTTAGGCTAGGTTTTTAAAGGTTGGCATGCATGAACTCAACCTGATGTGGTAGTTGCATGTGTATAAAATTAATCCTCTAAATTTAATGATTTGATTATGACCGTATTGCGTAGAAACACGACAATTGTAGATCTTTGGATCTCGTTTGCTTCAGGGTAACTGGGATGCTTCAGAATGCAATTCGAGTGTCGCTATCTCAATACCGATTTACTCGTCCTCTGATTAAGTATGGTGTGGGCTTGAACCTCATATACGTAATGCTTGGGAGTACTAAATTATGGGTCTAATTCTCCACTTAAATTTACGATTAGTTTTATACCATCAATACACTAGGGTTGAGGGATTGTATTCCCGTCTTGTTTTCCTCATCATATAGTTCAAGTCTAGTTCAATCATCTTCAGTCTTTTAAGTAATTTAGAGTTTGCATTTAGTTAATTAGTTATTTCCCATCTCAATCATATTTTTGTTTCTTTTTAGAGTCAAGTCAGGGTTTACATTCTTACCTTTGTCGTCACGTTCACTCGTCCTAGTTCCCTGAGGATTCGATACCCAGACTAGCCACTATACTCCGCAATAGTGTAGTTATAGTTTAGGTTTTTGTATTGTGGTTGGAAGCCAATAACAACGAATAGCATATTACATGGACGCTTGGTTTCCACCTCGATCAACTAGGATTAGACGCACGTGATATTTAGGTCTGTTTAGGTTGGTATAACTTATAAACAACTAAACTACAGGAGGACAATGCGTAGTTAGTTATTGTAGCCCAAATTCGGTTAAATCTTTATTCTTCCTAGACTTGTTATTTGCATTGTTATTAATTATATTTTTTTAGGGCCTAGGCTACCATTGCCGATTCATCTACCTACTCCCTTCCTCGATTTCTTTTCATTTATGATGTAGGTGTCGATCCTTCATGTTCACTTTGTATTTACATTTTCATTCAGTCATGTCGAATTTTAGTAGTTGCTATTTTTTATTTGGTTGCATGTTAAGATAATAGTACTTTCAGTCTCGAATTATTTTACTATTATAGTTATGGTATAATAGGTTATGGGTGTTCTCTTATGATTGTATCCATATTTACATTTGTGATTTGGTTTTATTTTTAGTCATGCTTCGAATGATATTCAATTGTTTTAGAGTTTTGTATTATTTATTTTAGACCTTATAGATTTAGTTTATATTTTACGGGGTGTCATATGTAATTTGAGAGTAGAGAGACTCATCCAAAATATATTATAACACTACACCAAAACTGTGGAGTTGTCACGGCCATTGATCGTGACAAGTCTAATTTGGCAAGGTCAATGACCGTGACAAGTATGGGGGTGACAACTTTTGTTGTCACGGACTTGTCACGGTACTGTCACGGTCTTTGACCTTGACAAGTTTTTTGTCATGATTAAAGACCTAGACAAGCCCGTGATAAACAAAAAAAATTATCATGGTCAAAGACTGTGACAATTTTGGGCAAAATTTAAATAAAACTGTTGGGCAGTATGGCCACTGTCGCTGCCACTGCCCAACAGTATATTTGTACTTGTTATAGAAAAATTGTACCTGTCCAAACAGTATATATCCAAATAAAATACAAATCATATACCATGTTAAGGCATTTATAATCCATATCCAAATAAAATAGAAATCCAAATATCCATCATATACAAACCAAATTGTACAAAAATCAAAAGAATATAAATACAATCCAATTTTTAAAATGAAAAGATATAGAAATAATGTCAATCTTCAGCAGGTCGTAGAAGGAAGGAAGGTCACACGACATATGAATTGAAACATCCCACAATATGCTGAATGCCACATTGTTCGCGCAACCACAAAGGTGAGTTCTCTTTTTCCTCCACCACATGCGTGACGCCCACTCTTGCCTCAATGTCTTGGAGGGGACGTCCATAAACCGATATACCCAGGAAGAAGCTCGGATCCCTCAACCCCCTCGCTATCGGCAGCCCGTAATATATGTCGAGTAGATGCACGCTCTACCAACCAATTCTTTACATAGGCCACTCGACGGGGGTCAGGATAGGAAATGGGTTATCATATGGCGCCGAGTCCGTGCGTATTGGTGATGAAGCAGCGACATCAGTGTCATCGTCATCATCCTCGTCCTCATCCTCATCCTCGTCTACCTCTACCACCTTCTCTTTGCCCTTGCACTTGCCCAACTTACGTTTCATGAAGGCGTGCATATCTAGGACCGTCGCCTCCAATCTTGATAGTTTATCGTCATGGGAGTCCACCTTATGGGCCAACCCACTATTGCTCGTCTCCATGTTGATGATCCTAGACTTCTCCACCCGCGAGCTCACCCCTAGTCCTCCCCTTGCAATCTGGCCTGAGCACTTGGCTGAGTGCGTCTATAGCCAAAGATGCTTTATCGGCATCAAACCGTGACTCATGCACTTCCTTAAGCTTTGCCTGAAAAAATGAAAAGTATACGATTAGTCAATTAAGTAAATAAAATTATAACATAATTAAAAAAATTAAACATTTATAATATACAATGGTGGCTGCGACGCTCGGGGCCACCTCCTTGTCCTTGCCTTTTTCGTCTGAATTGCCACATAGGCATCGAGCCTATGTGGCCTACCCCCAAGACCACTCCCCATGTCTTGAAATAAAACAATACATAATTAGTAAGTAACGCAAAGTAATGCTAAATTAGAATAACTAAAATTAAAGAAAAATAAAAACTTATCATCCTGCGATCCACCTCGGTGTAAGATGCCCCCCGGAGTAGTGCACATCCACCTTTTTCGCTCGGTTGTCCCTCCCCGATTGGAGAGATGCCAATTACCGCCTATAGTCTCATTGTCAATAAACTTTTGCAATTATGCCAATGAGATCGGCTCCCTGGGGGGACGGTTTCACGGAGTCTCATAATGGACTCCCGGATCTTCCCAAAGTACCGTGCCCGCATATTCTTCTTCCACGTCTTATATTGACCCCTCAATTGCTCCAACGTGGGGTTGAGAAGATATGCGAGCAAGCCAAATTGTTCATGTCAAACAAATACAAACCATCCTGTAAGCAAGTAATACACTTATAAATATAAATATAATCAATAATATTAGATACCCAACCTGCAGTGCCCCCCATATGCTCATCTTGAAGCCAATAGGCACGGCCTTCTGATCAGTGTATCCCGGGCCGACAATCGCCTTCAATAACTCTAGCTTTCAAGCTAATAATGTCGTCTTATTCTCGATCAAGGCCCCCAATTTTCCCCATTTGGGGGGCCTATTGGCTGAGGAGTCCTCGTCGCCTCTGCTACCGCGCCTTAATGAAGTCATTTTCTGCAAAAATTATTATTATTAGTACACACATGTGTATGAAATTTGAATTAATGCTCAAATCCGATAATAACAATACATATCAATACCAATACCAATTTGTACCAATACCAATTTCAATTTATACATATGCACACTGCCCCTCCCCCCTCCCCCCCCCCCCCCCCCCCCCCCATGCACACACACTCCCGGGTCATGGATTTTGAATTAATGCTTAAATTGATTAAAATTCTAATTAACATATTCACTTGATTATTACAAGCATTAAAATAATCAAATACAAATAATAAAAAGCATTAAATTGTCGTCCGATAATAATAAATCACTAGAATAATACAGCCACTGGTCAATACAAATAATTTGAATACTTATTACAAATAAAACAATTGTTTCAAATTCGTGTTAACATAAAAAATGGATTGATATTAGGTAAGTGAAGTTAAGTCATCCACACTATTGTTAAGACGCTTTGGCGCATGTAAGATGATTGACTACGACTCGTTGTTGATGTACTCTAAGTAAAACCCTTACTTGACCTTTTGAAAAGAATAAACAAATGGCTCATCGCTCACGTGTTCCTTTCTCTTCATCTTGGACAAGTCAACCATGATCAAATTGGTGCCAGGATCAACTTTACAATCATTTTTATCCTCATCTCTCACCCAATCACGGTAAAATACAACCTCTTTGAAGTTTACATTGTCCAATCAAATATATTTCGAATTACACCATACTAACTCATTTTAGCTTCAACGAGGTTTTTATCGTTCGCGCTCGCTCAAAAGAAAGTAAGAGCCTTGTATGAAATGCCCGAGTTCTATACATTTGTATTTTCCTCATACACTATTTCACCGAATACATAATCGTTCAAACGAAACTTTTTGTACTCTGTGCCATGAACAAGGGTCATGTGACTAGACGAGCAAGACTTGATGTCGCATTACCCGTCTTTAAGAGCTGAGAATATAAATAAATTAATTAGGTTAGTTGCAAAGCTTTCTTGTAATGTGACATTTGATAACAACCATTTTCATTATAATTATCTCGTGTGACAACCACAACCTAAATTCGTTGTCTCATTGAGCCATTGTTTTTCGTCTTTTATTGTTCTCACAGGTTTCATATTTTCTGCATAGATCATGATGAAACTATTACAAAATTAATTATGTAAAAATTAAAATAATTTAAAAGTTAAAATAATTTAAATTTACTTTTTTTCATTTTCGACATCTTCATGTGTAGCAAATAGATAACAAGCTACTTGTTCATGTTGCAAACTCTCTAATTTCACTCGTTTGCCCATCACATTACCACCCTCGTCGATGAACTCATTGATAAGCACCAAAAAGTGTATATTTTATACCCCGAATAGATGTATTTTAGTTGCTAATTCTCGGCAATTTGGATCTTATATGCGTAAATGTTTAATGTGCAGGTTTGATCGCCGTTTGCGGAGTTCGACGCTTATTTCAAGGCAAATGTGCGATTTATGGAGCTAATTCCCCAGTCCCGTACCAAACCCAAGCCTAACCAAGCCCAAACCGTCACCCGAACCCCGTTGTCTGTTGTGTTTGTACTTTTATTTTTTTTAGATTTTTATTTGATTCGTTTTTATTTTTAGATCTATTTAGAATTTTCTAGGAGTTATTTTCTATTTTTATATTTATTTATTTCGATTTTGATTTTTATTAGTTTTTAATTTTTATCTTTATCTTTATCTTTATCTTTATTTTATTTTATTTTTATTAGGATTAGTTTTTAGGAATTTATTTTCTAGTTTTATTAGATTTTATCATTCTTTAGTTTTATTATATTAGGATTATATTTTTAGTTTTAATAGATTTTTATTTTGTGTCATTTATATTTTTGATTTTTGATTTTAGTTTTTTAGTTTTTTTAAATTTTTAATGTTTATTTTTAGTTATTTTTATTTTTAGGATTAGTCTTTAGTAGTTTACTAGATTTTTATTTTTATTTTTAGTTTAGTTTAGTTTTTATTTTTGTTTTACTCGTTTTTATTAGGTTTATTTTAATTATTTATTATTTTCTTATTTTTATTTTTCTAGTTGGGTACAAACTAATACACACACACATTACCCCTACACTCACATACACCTAAACTAACCCCTCACCAACACAACCACCTTCCCATACCCCCCCCCCCTCCCCCACACACACCCACACTATCCTATCCTCCATCATCTTCCTCACCCCACCCACTCAATTTCTCTCTCCAAACACCATTAACAACCCAAAACACAACTCTCACCTCTCACCCACTAATCAAACCACCACCATTAAACCACCTACCTAACTCAGACCAACACCCGAAATCCCAACCGAAACCCAACTGGAGCGAACCCTAACCCGCGCCCACCTCCGGCGACGTCCTCATGCCCCAACAGCCCCGTGGCAGACCCAAAACCCGAAACCCACCTGCGATCCTAGCCCACGAAACCGACCCTAACTCGCCTGAACTCGACCCCATTTCTGGTGAAACTCAAGCTAATCCGACGATCACACCTTCTTACACCAACTACATACCTCCGATCCACAACTCATACCCGAAATCCAACAACCCGGCCGCAACCCGAGCTCCATGCCAAACTCGAAACTCGACGGCCACAACAATGACCTAGCTCTTACCCAGCAACCCATTTAAGACCCATTTCACCATTTCAAACCCATATTGCCAATTTATACCCGATTCTCTCTCCTGCCAAGAAAGAAACCAAGACCTAATAAAATAAATGCCCACATGTCTTCTAAAACCACTTATTCCAAAAATACCCCCAACATATTCCCTACCTTATTTCCCCACTTATTCCATATGTCCTCACCCATAACACATGTGTGCCCATTACCTTAATTATATTTACCAAAATATCCTCAACCCCTCATGTACATTAGTGTGTATTTCCCAAATTTACCCCTAAGATCCATGGCCACACTATTTACAGAATTGAAGACCCATTTGAGAAGGGAGAAGAGACTTGGAGAAGAAGAGAGATAGTTTAGAGTAGAAAATAAATTAGGGAGAAAAATATTTTGTAAATAGTTTTATTTTTATTTTATATGTTTTTAGAGAATTGGTGAGATTTAATTGTGAGTGATTGAATTGTATTGAAGAAGATAGAGTTCAAATTGCCAATTTCAAGGAGACTTGCTGAAGATTTGTTCTCTTTCTCTACTCTTTTATTTTATATGCCTTTGATTATTTGTTCATCACGTTTAATATAATGTTAGGCTAAATTTCCTTTCAAGGGGTGGGATAATCTCATTATATGATGTTAATCCATTTTAATTAGTTTATTTACATTAAAATTTCCTTTGATAATTAACTTTACACTCTTACTTTTTATTTACGCCTCGAGAGAAGGTAAATGATTTTAGAGAGAAAATCGAAATTCTACTTATAATACCCATTTTAGATTCGAACTAGAGATAGGGGTTTCTCAAGTGTGGTATTATTCCTTTAATTTCAACTCTAGGCTTACTTTTATGATTTAAACTAGTTTAATCGATCGATCATAGCGGATGATTTGTTAGATGATTTTTGGATCTACATTTCAAGAGTTGTAGGAGTGTTAAATTTAATTTTTTAAAATGTTATTATCAAAATTACATTTGAAACGATAGTTGATTTGTGATTTTGATACTAACTTGGGATAATTAATTTTGATTAACTTGAATATATGGTGTCATCCTATCTCTTGTTAGTCCTCACTTTTATTTCCTTAGCCATCTCATATTTTAGATTTTTAATTTAGCTAGATTTACTTAGTATCTTCACTTACTTTTATTTACATCTTTGATTTTATAGTCTTATTTCACCCTCATCACAAAAATTGTTTTAATATTAAGAAAAGCTAAAAAAATCGAAAATGCAAAAATCGAAAAACAGAATAATAAACAAATGGATTCCATGCCTCTCTTGTATGTTTCACCCTTAGATTTGGATTTATTCCCTTACTTACCACTACACTCTAGTATTGTTATATTTTTGTAGGTATGGAAGGTTTGGATTAGAGGACTTTCAAGCAACGATGAAAAATACCAAAAAGTTTACTCTATCAAATAGTGTCGTTGCCAATCTTTGGAGCTTGAAGTATTGGAGAGGATTCCATTTTGTGATTCATTTGTATTTTTTATTTTTTGTACCATTTTTATTTTTTTTAACTCATCATTATCATCCACGCTGGTCGAGTCAGGCATATATTCACGAGTGTAGATTGATGACTCTACAGTGATGTATTCCTCTATAATTGATCCTTTAATGTATCGTGTATTCTTAACGTAATCTTTGAAGACTTTCATCAATCTTTCAAACGGATACATCCACCGATATCTTACTAGGCCATAAAGAAGTGTCTTGTCGCATAAGTGTACCAATAAGTGAACACTTATGTCAAAGAAAGATGGGGGAAAGTACTTTTCCAAGACACAAATTGTTTCATTTACCGTCAATTTTGCAGCCACTATGTGATCTCGATTGACTACCTTCTCACATAAAAGTGAGAAGCAGATACTAATTTGCACAATAGCCCTCCATAAATCCTTGTACTTTGAGAAACAGTGCTTAAACAATAGAGGAACTAATTGCATGATCATTTGTCAATCGTAGGACTTACACTTATGTAAATCATGGGTAGCATAATTCACAATCCTTTGCAAGTTGGACGAAAAATTATATGGAACTTGCAAATTATATATTGTGCCTAAAAGCACCTTCCTTTCCACACTCGTCAAAGTAAACGCACCAGGGGGAATTATTTTCCTTCCCCTACTATCTTCTTTCAACCAGAGTTATGGCTTAAGTTTCAACGCTTTAATGTCTTTTCGTGCATTTTCTCCATCCTTCGAATGACTCCCCCCAAGGTAGGCCTGTCAATGGGTCGGGTCTGGACCCGGACCCGACCCGAACCCGATCCGTATAATAGGGTCTGGGCATATTTTTTTGGCCCCGAGACCCGAAGACCCGTTTATAAAACATGTAGGGTCTGGATCTTATACAAGACCCGGACCCGAAGACCCGACCCGAATTGTATATTATTATTTTGTATATATATATATATATATACATATATACTATAAATTTATATATATTTATAAATATATCTTATCAATATAACATGTAAGTATTATATATAAAAATATATATTTATGTATATAATAAATATAAGTAATATATGTTTTATTTATACTAATAATATTCTACAATACATTACAAAATATTTTAATTTAAGATTAAATAATAAAGAAGGGGGATAAAATAAAATAAATATAAAATAAATGTACATATTTGACTAGACCCGGACCCGAACCCGAGACCTGAAGACCCGAACGGATCCGGGTCTGGATCCAATATTGTATACCCGATGAAGACCCGGACCCGAACTCGAACCCGGTGAAGACCCGATTACACGGATCTGGATCTCCCTAAACCCGACCCGTCTCCGACCCGTTGACAGGCCTACCCCAAGGCATGTGCCCATAATATGTTCAGCGATGTTCTTCTATGCGTGCATCAGGTGTGTCCTATGTTCAGAAATACATGGGCACCGGGTTATTCTTCCAATAAGGCAATTAATATAAAATTGACCTCCTAGAGCCTTTCTTGTCTCAGTTTCATTCCCAGTTGGGGTCTTCTTATGCTTGACATTCTTAAACTTAGGATTCTTACCTGTCATATTAGGGCCACAATCAGAAGATTTACTTTACATTTCGGAGCCTGAAAGTATTCTCGGTTGTAGCCTATGTTCAAACCCACCCGGTAAAAAATTGAAACCTTTCTCAAATCTAAAACTATGATGGGCGGGGTAAAAACCTCCTATGGTAATGGTATACATTTTTTGAGCTAGCGGGGAGACGAAGAGATTCAATCTTCTCTCCACAAATAGGACACCCCAAATAACCATATACTACACAACCGGATATAAGTAATTTAAAGTATGTTTCATTCAAAATATGTTTCATTTAATTATGTAATTTAAAGTATATTTCATTTAATTCAAATTCAATTTCAATTTATACCAATTTGCACCAATATCAATACCTATTCTTGTATGCTTGGTAATTTTTGTTGGTGCAGTTGTTATTTAATATAAAGTATTAGTTAATGATTTATTAGTGTGACTTAAATTATAGATCAAGAAAATTAAACAACCAAATTTCACTTCAACTTCGTATGTCCAACATAAACCAATAACAAACTCAAACCAATAAGCCAACAATATTTATCTCGTACTCCTTATAATCCAACTACACAATTATTCAATTTCTACAACCTAATCATTAGTTAATGATTTATTAGTGTGAATTAAATTATAGATTAAGAAAATTAAACAACCAAATTCCACTGCCTCCCCCCCAAACACACACGCAGCACACTACACACACATACACGCAGCGCGCACACACACGCAGCAACCCCAACCTCACCCCCCACACACACAGCGCACACACACGCACACGCACACGCAACACACTACACACACATACACAAAGGAGAGAGAGAGAGAGAAAAAAAGGACATTAAATATATTTCAAATGTCCCCAATCATTTATAATATTATTACATGGCATAAATATTGTTTAGACACTAAAGTCACACACACACACACATTGCCCCCCTAAATATTATTTAGACACTAAAGTCCTTCGTGATCAACATTAACAACTATACATATGACTAATTAGCTTCAAGCCCTAAATAAAAACACCCAATCAACAATAACAATTTCTAACCAATTTCAAACCTCAATAACAATACATAAACAATATTTATAATGTCAAATTAAGTTCATTCTCTAAACAATAAGATTCAGTCAATATTAACAATACCTATTAATTTCAATCCCAACTAACACCACCCAATCAACATTAACAAATAACAATACCAATCAATTGCAAGCCCTAAACTAAAAATGCCCAATCAATATTTATAATGTCCAATTAATTTCAAGTCTTAAAATACCCAACTAGCACCCCCCCACCTTACCCTCGCCCCCCCCCCCCCATCTACACACACCTATTGTTGCCCCCTGCCCCCCACACCTACACACACGCACACATACACCCCCCCCCCTCCCCCACCTCCACTGCCCCCCAACACACGCGCAACCATACACACACACAACAATACACACACACACACACACCAATACATAAAGGAAAATGGAGAGAGAGAAAAAAACTGACCTGAAAATCGAGAGAGAGAGAGAGAAATTTGGTCGGCTCAAAGGTGATAATTTAGCCTTTTTGGTGTAGTGTAAGATAAATAATAGAGAAGAACCCTATCTGCACGTAGGCATGTTGTCGAACCATCTAGACCATTTCTTTGTGTGTGTGACGTTCACTTTGATTATTTATTTAGTTTGTGTGCATTGATTCTTAAATAGTAGGATTTAACCACCTACGATTGGCATTATCTGTGTGGAATAAGACTTGCATAAGATGACCATCTAGCTCATCGAGGAAGTCGAACCACTAAGGAGCTTTCTAAAAGGGACCTTATCGGCCAATAAAATCGACATTCATGTGGTCGATTGAAGAGTACGGGCTGATGAAGAAATTTATCATGCTTATGTTCAAAATATATAATGAGAAAATAGAATCCACCGATCATGTTTGCTAGTATCGCCAATGCATGACACTCTGGACCAATGAAACCACAATGTGCATGATCTTTCCCTTAAGCTTGGGGGCATGGCCCAAAAGTAGTTCGAGAGACTGCTCCACAAGTCCATTTCTTATTTCAAGTAACTTGTTGAGGCCTTTACTACCAGATTCATCAAAAGTCTTATCCACTCTAAAAGGATGGATTTGATCCTCATGATCAAAAGAATCCACATGTTACTCTACGAGAATACGCCCGACGATATTAAGAAATTTATAACAAGGTGGAAGACTATTCCAACCAAGTTGCACTAGCCTCCTTAAAGATTGGCTTGCCAAACAACTCTATGTTATACCATTCCCTCACCTAAAATGAAACAAACACTATCGATTGTCTCACGTCGATGGTAAAAAAATAGGCTAAAGTGGAAGACGTACTTACAAGATCATGGCCGACCAAAAGTGAACAAGAATGGGAACTGATAAGAAGCTTTTTGCGTATGTATCGTTGTAGTGCAAAAGCCACTCTCAAAATTCCCTTGAGTGCCTACAAAACTTGTCTAAAAATAACTCGTATTGCGGTAAGTACAGGGATCGATCCAACTTTCAAGGTGAAACAATTTATGTGAAAACGTGCAATTCAATTTTTTTTATGAAAATATTATTTATTTATTTTATTTTTTTTAAACAATTTCAAGGGAAAAATTAATTAACAAATGCTAAAAATTATAAAATTTACTAAATAATGAAAAAAATTGCAACCAAGTGTGAAATATGTGAGAAGGTCAAGAGATGGGATTACACTGCATTTTCAATTATTTTAATTTCTCAATTTATTAATTTGAAATATTTTGAGATAATATTAAATCTATAATCTAACTCTCGTTAAAATTATAAATTTAATAAAATCTTTTTCAGAAAATTAATTTAAAAATGTCACACGATGAAAAATTAGGACTTATACTATTTTTAAAAAATTATCCGCTAGGATCAATTTAACGAAAACAATATCAATCTTCAAATTTCAACACCGAATTAATATTCAAATTTCGAAAAAAAACTATATCTAGTTCGATTCCTAAATTCAAACATTAATTCGTTCAATTAATTTACTAACTCTCGTTACATAAATTAATTGATGATATTAAAATTAATTTACCTAGAATTATACAATTAATGAAACCAAGTAATTAAATTAATATCATTCGCAGTGCACCCCACCCCTTGAGCGGGGTGTTTAGCCAAACATTCTCATGTGTGCATAAACAACAATAAATAATATGTCAAGAAGGAAATAAATTGAAAAGAGAATGTAGAAATACAATACGCAATTTTTTCCACAAATTTGTCTTGAAATGCCCCTTGACATGCCTCCAACTTCTTCACAATTTTCAGCACTTGATTACAAAAAGATGGCTAAAAACTAAACCTAAAAATTATTCTAATACTAAACTAACTTTTTTTTTGTATTTTTCTGAATTTTTTATGATCCTAAACTGTACATATTATACACTGTCACTCTCTCTGCATCTCTTCTTTTCTTTGTGCTGAGAGAGTCTCCTAAAATAAGCTTCCCTTCTTCTCTTTAATAAGCCACGAAGTGTGTTTGGAAGAGATTTTTTTGGGATTTGAATATTGGATTTGGCTTAGGTTGAAAATGGTTGGGTTTATATTTTGTGATTTGAAAGTCCGATTTTTTTGGAAAGACAATGGCAGGTGGGTTTGGTGATTTCGGTTTGGGATGATTTGGTTTCGGGTATTGGCGTGTGTTTCGAGATCGGGTTTGGGCTGATGCGGTTTCGCGATCGGGTTGAATCGCTCAGGGGCAGGCCGGAATGGGTCGGGTTTTGGGCTGGTCGGGCGCGGGTTGGAGGGTGCTAGGCTTCGTCGGCCTCGGTTTTGAGGTTGGATCCGGGCCAGGGTCGCACCGGCCGGAGGCGCACACGGGTTACTGGGTCCGGCGCCGGAGGTCTGGGTTCTGTCCGAGTTCCGCCGGATTTTGGGATGTTGGGTTAAGGGCTGTGATTTGGGAGGTGTTAATAGTGGTAATGGAGGTGAGGAGAAAGATAGTGGAAGGTGGGGAAGGAAGAAGATGATGTGGGGGTGATTAGAATGTGTGAGGGTGTAGGGTAAGGTGTGGTGTGACTGAGAGATATTTAGGGTGTGTGCTAGTGTATGGTGTTATGGTGTGTGTGGGGATTGATTTAGGTGTAGAGTTTTATGGTGTGTGTGTGTGTTTCATTTTGATCCAAAAAAATGAAAATTAAAGTAACTAAAATCCTAAAAATATAAAATCTATAAAAACTAAAATTAAAATAAAATAAAAATTCTAATCTATAAAATAAAACAAAAGAAATAAAATAAAAACTAAAGACCTAAAAAAATTATAAAATCTAATAAAATTAAAAACGAACACCTAAACTAATTCTAATAAAATAAAATAAAGACTAAAAATTAAATACTAATAAAAATCAAAATCAAAATAAAGAAATATAAAACTTATAAAATAAATTCTAGAAAATTCTAAATAAATCCTAAAAATAAAATGACTAAAAATAAAAATCTAAGAAATTCTAAAAAGGTACAAACTCAACACACACCGGGCTCGGGGTATGGACTGGGCTCGGTCTAGGCTTAGATTTGGTTCGGGACTAGTTCGGGGTATTCGGAACACATCTCGGCAAGCTCATAATGGACTTCTCACTTTACGGTCTCTTTGGATTTCTTCGATGCACGCTTTTGACCGCTTATGCGTCGCAGTTGACTGGAATTAGCGTTATTTAGCACTGCGACTGCGTATTGACCTGAAAAATAATAAAATACGACATAAGGCCAATTTTAATTAAAACGAGTGACTAAAATGCATATCTTCGGGGTATAAAATAGACACTTTTGGGTGCTTATCAGGAACAAAAATGTTGCTTTAAAAAAAGGAGGTAAAAATAAGAACGACTATTCAAAGGGGTGGGTGAGAATTCATGTACAACTCGTATATTTTAATATCAATGGTGATTAAGCCCATATATTAGAGTATAAAAATTGCTACAATTTAAAATATCATTCTTACCATGTGATGGAAATATAACACATTTAAAACATTTTCCAACAAAAAAGATATGTGAGGTAACAATAAGAATGATCACTAAATATAAAGTCCAACTACAATATCCTCCAATAGCCCAACAATATAAAAAAGTCTGAATACATTAAAATAATGCATGACCATGATAGAAGAGATATACACAAAGAATCTTTGCAAAACCATGTTAATACAGAAGCATAAACAAAGATATAACATTCCAAAACATGCAAAACTAGGATTTCAAGGTTTGAACAACGTAGATCTTTTCAATGGATGATTAATCTTAAACCAAAAGCTCTTAAACCAATTCATGTACAACTCGTATATTTTAATATCAATGGTGATTAAGCCCAAATATTAGAATATAAAAATTTCTACAATTTAAAATATCATTCTTAGCATGTGATGGAAATATAAGACATTTAAAACCTTTTCCAACAATAAGAGATATGTGAGATAACAATAAGAATGATCACTAAATATAAAGTCCAACTCAATATCCTCCAATAGTCCAACAATATACAAAAGTCTTAATATATAGTAAAATAATGCACGACCATGATAGAAGAAATAGACATAAAGAATCTTTGCAAAACCATGTTAGTACTAAAGCCTACACAAAGATATACCATTCCAAAACAAGCAAAACTAGGGTTTTAAGGTTTGAAAAACATAGATCTTTCCAATGGATGATTAATCTAAACAAAAATCTCTGAAACCAATTGTTGGGGATCAATATACACGGAATGAAAATACTCAACCATGAATATTTTTTTATTAATTAAATACAGGAAATATGTAAGACTGGAAACTAGTTTTGAAGAACAAACCCAGGGTTTAGAATACAATACCTTTGTGGATCCGATTGTAATCCAATGGGGAGAAAAATATTTATTGATGATGTAGGGTTGCCTTGTTTAGGATCTCCAAAACCCTGCTTAAACCTTCTGAATACTAGTATCTTCTAGTATATAATCATCCCCAAAGTCATGTTGGTAGGTGGACATCTTTTGAGATGAAAATGTTTCCTTATACTTGAGATATGGCGGTGTCTCTCTAAACCTCGTTACAAAAACGTGAGTAGTAGTGTCTCTCACCATTGTCAAATCCTAATGATAAATAATTATAACTAAATCCCCATTTTCACACCTTTATATACAAGTATAAAATGTGGGCTTGGTCCAAACTAAGTTTCTCGAGAGTATGCACATGACTACTTGGGTATACACCATGGACCTAAGACAAATAATTAAATTAGCTCCAAATGAATACTCAAGAATTCCAAATTACACCTACCATAATTCTATTTCCTTTATTTATTCAATCATAATTCATTTGACTAAATAATTATGATTACACTCCAATTTAATTATCTTAAAAATTACTCAGATATAATAACGTCTTATATACAAAGTTGATTATGGTACATAATATGATTCCACGCGTTAAGCTTTCGATACCTATTTGGTCAAATTAATTTGCCACAAATTTACTTTAACCAACATCTAATCAATTCCTTAATTCCCATACTTAACTTACTTTGCTACTCCACCGGATTATAAATAATCCACTCGTCAGATTTACTGGTGGAAACAAACCTTATAAGTCTATCAAGGCTGTATCGCAATCCTAGGTATCTCATGATGTGGATTCCACTTAATTAATATCTCGGCCTACTTACATAATTGTCACCCAAAATGCGAAGATCATTTGATTCAATGCAAGATTGTACTGCACCCATAACAATTATATAAGCATTACAATCCTCATAAGTATCGAGATTGTGAATCGATGCACCCTTTGCAAGTATTGTGAGATTGCATATGTCTAATCAAGATAACCCTTGGACTCAAATCACATGGGTGATATTGTTCAATACATTACTGGGATGTACCTGTGACACCCCGACTAATTAAATACCGGGTAGCTACTCCTTTATTCAAATTAATACAAAATGTCAAGTTGGTTCAGTTCATAACATCACTGTCGAAAACATTTTTAAACAATTACTAGCCACCTAATATTAAAAAGTTAGTTGCCAAATTTTATTAAATTAAATTAACATGCAATCCATCGAATATTTATCAATTAATGATAACACAATTACATCACAGTCACAACAGAATATAAATGGAATAATAAATGAGTCTGGAGTAACACTCCTCAGAATAGTCTCAAATACTGAATAAAACCAAATACAACGTCTGAATAATAAATGAATTTAACTCCAAAACTGAAAGGAAACTGAGTATGATAAAACTGTCTCTAAAAGAAATGGGGCGACATGCCCTAACAACTGAATAAGTTTGAAAGGGAATCAATATAGAATGTGGAGGCGTCTATCATCAAGGTCCTGTAACTTCAACAACAGCTACAGTACGTCACTGGAATGGAACTCCTAAGCTTGGCGTCCCTGTGGCTGGACACCTAAAAGGTTTTTACCAGAAAAATAGATTTGAAAGCAAACGGGTTAGATCCCGATGTGAAAACAGTTTAAAATATAGCAAGTGTTTAATAACATTAAACAGTGAATATTAAATACATGTTAGTTACGTGCACTCACATGAGTTCCTCACCTCTCAACTAATGTGCACTCCTACCGTATCCGTAACCCGTCCTAGTCATGCCGCTAACTAACTAGTCTAAATCACAACCTGACTTCACTTTATAATACCAGGGTCTATTCTGATATAATCTGTGCATGTCTTCTTTTTATTTCTCATTCATTACTTATAATATTTACTGTATCAAATTCTCATTTTTATCTTTACTAAAAATGTCTCAAGAATACATATTTACACTTTAATAAATAGTCTATGGCAATTACCAGTATATTAATACCAATATAAATGTACAATTAGGGCACCCCTAGGCTAAGCTGTGGTGCACACATACTCTGCTATCGAATCCCGGTACATCACGTACATAAGGACCACGTGTTCCGAATCTCACGGGAACCGTCTCAATAAGCAAAATCACACATAATGAAGGCGAACATAGTTCACATACCCATGGGTCACGCGCATACCTACGCTCCCATGGTCAACTGACTTATTAACTCACAAATAAATCATTCACGACCATATGTCCTTAAGGTACCAATCTAAATCCCCCCGTAGGCACACAAGGATTAGATGGTCCAGTTTGAAAGCCGACCTCCCGTGATAGTAAGTACGGTAGGTATGTTATACACGTATAAGTCCATATACTAAGCATTCACACAAATTAGATATGTTATAATATTAATAAAGGTATATTGTACATCCCTATACCGTTATTCCAATTTGTACATTTTTAATTTTTTCGATAATATATAATATAGACCGCCGACACATCTCACGTCGTAGTTTCAAGTACTTAAAACCTAACCCAAAAAGGTTACCAAGTCTCCTATTATCCCCACATTTAAATACACTATTCTTAAGGTCCTCACCTCTGCCACTAACTTTAAGTTATCAAACTATATAGAAGTTAATCATTTACTTTCAGTCTCTAATAGTATCTCACACATCGAGCCTTATTAGGTTTAATATAATTCCCAAATTGAATTCTAATCATAATCCGGGTCTCACACACATGCCCACTGGTCTTCTTTAAATCTAAGAGTGTTCACAAAGTCCCCACCAATAATTCTCTAGGGTCAAAATTGTTAAAATTCAACAAAGGAATAAGTATAATCGATTCTGGGAAGGTCGATCGATCGACCTTGAATATCGATCGATCGATGATGGTCGATCGATCGACCTATGAATGTCGATCAATCGATCGCACCAGATGGGCTACGGACTGCTTCGTTTTTCAGTCTCAGATTTGTCCCAAAACTCCATTACAAGGTACGAAACTCTAATCTAAGGTTATAGTATCATTATACCACCAAAAGACATTACTTTTAACATTCCAAAACCTTTAAATCATCAACAATTGGCCTTATATGGATCAAAACTTCAATTAAAAACCTAGTTTTCTATTTTCTTCAAGAACAATGATAATTCTCCTCTTTAATCCTTTTTTAATTCATCAAAGGTTATGTTTCGGGTACTGAATTCGTCCAGAACAAATCTACATGCAATTCCTAACCAAGGTTTAGAGTTCTCCATCAATTTCATTGGGTTTTCATAATCTTTCAAGGCAAATATTAATTTCTACACTAATCATGGAGGAAATATTCGCTGAAACTAAGGAAATCAAATCGCTTGCCTTAAGTTTGATGTTCAGAATCGTTGATGGTGTCCAGGGGCTGGTTCTTTCCTTCTTTCCGGTCATAATTTCGTCAAGATTTGGTGGTGGTGGTTGTTGGCTAGGTTTTGGAAACCTCCTGCAACTTCCCCTCTAACTCACGTAGCCCACTCTTTGTTTTTGGCTGATAATGGCCCTAATGGACTTTCCAATAATAAATAAATAAACACTAAAATTCGTGGGTCTTAATTCCATAATTTTTAAAATGACCAAAATACCCTCCCGGATTGCCAGTTTGGCCTAAAAATGCCCCGGGACCCAAACTAAACCCCCGAGTAGTGTTTTCTGACTATCTCGACCCCTATGGAAACGTTGGCGCACTGAAAATGACCATACGGATGATTAAATTACAATTTACTTTCTTTTTTTTAATTAAATTGATTCCTGACGCGACTGACATGCACGTCCCAACTTAGTTTTCCAAATTGTCGTATTTATGATTCTTGACAATTTTAATACTTTCAATACTCATATATTACCATATATATTCAGTAATATTTAATATTATCATCATAATCAAATACCAACTCACGTCTCGCTAGTATTTAAATCCGAATTAATTTCCAATTAATTCTCATTTAATTTAATTAATCCATTAAATAAAAATCAATAAAATTACAGGGTATTACATACTTCCCCCCTAATAACAGAATTTCATCCCGAAATTCGGAACTAAAGTATACCTGGCAAAAATTGCTCTGGATAACGATCTCGCATCTCATCCTCGCGCTCCTAGGTTGACTCCTCGGCATTATAATGCCGCCACTGAACACGTACTAACGGTATTATCTTCGACCTAAGTTTCCTCTCACTAAGGTCCAGAATAGCAATCGATCCCTCCTCGTAGGAACTATCAGGCTGAAGATTGATATCCTCTAAAGCAATGTGGGTATGGGCCAAATCGTCCTTAAGATATCTCCTTAGCGAGGAAATATGGAGCACGTCATGAATCATATGCAAGTGTTCCGGTAACCCAAGTCTATACGCTACTGGCCCAATTCGCTCGATGATAGGAAATGGGCCCACGTATCTAGGTGTCAATTTCCCTTTTTTCTCGAAACGCATAATCCCTTTCATCGGAGATACTCTGAGTAGCACCTGATCCCCTACCTTGAACTCTCTAAAGAATCTTTTGGCATCGGCATAACTCTTCTGTCGGTCCCGAGCTACCCGAATACGGCTTCGTACCATCTCTATCTTCGCCGAGGTATCCTGAATCACCTCCGACCCAAGAAGTTTGTTATCCCCCACCTCTAGCCAACATGCTGGGAAACGACAAGGTCGATCGTACAATGCCTCGAATGGAGCCATGCCAATAGTGAACTGGTAGGAGTTATTATAGGCAAACTCCACCAGTGGAAGATACTGCTCCCAACCACCTCCAAAGTCTAGCATGCACATACGCAACATGTCCTTCAACATCTGATTCGTCCGCTCGGTTTGCCCATCTGTCTGCGAGTGATATACCGTACTCAGCCGCAACTCCGTACCCATGGCTTCCTGAAAACTCTCCCAAAATCGTGAAACAAATATCTTGTCTCGGTCAGACACGATATTGAGAGGAACCCCGTGGAGTCTCATTATCTCCACAATGAAAATCTGGGCATACTGTCCCATAGTTTAGCCTGTCCAGGCTGGCAGAAAATGAACAACTTTGGTCAACCTGTCCACGATTACCCATATGGAGTCGTGACCCCTCTGCGATGTGGGTAAACCCATGATGAAACCCATGGAAATGCTTTCATATTTCCACATTGGGACCTCTAATGGCTGTAGAAGTCCTGTCGATCTCTGATGGTCCACCTTTACCAGCTGATAAGTGGCACATTTAGAAACAAACTCGGTAATATCCCTCTTTATCCCGCTCTACCAGTACTGTCGCCTCATATCCTGGTAAATCTTATTCCCACCAGGATGTACCGCGAATCGTGCGACTCTGCCATTACCTCATGCCGTAAGTCTTCTTCCTCAGGAACGACCAGTCTCCCATTGAAATGTAAGCCCCCGTCTGATCTAACGGTATATGACTCGGCTCCCTCTGCTAGTAATCTGACTATCTGCTATTGACCGAAAGAGTATTTTGGCTGGGCCTGTATCACTCTCGTAATGATCTAGGGCGTAACTGTCATCACAGACATAAATGATCGGGCCACTGCATCCTGGGGCCCCAATTCCCTCCACTTTGCTTTCCACACTTCTGCCGCCCCGCCTACCGGTCTACGACTCAACGCGTCTGCTACCACGTTAGCCTTCCCTAGGTGGTACTGGATATCGAGCTGATAATCCTTCACGAACTCAAGACACCTACGTTGACGCATATTTAATTCCTTCTGCGTGAAGAGGTATTGTAGGGACTTGTGGTTCGTGAATAAACGGAATCTCTCCCCCAGGAGATAATGTCTCCAAATTCGAAGAGAAAATACGACTGCTGCTAACTCCAAGTCGTGGGTGGCGTAATTCTTCTCGTGAGGCTTAAGCTTGCAGGAAGCATAAGCTATAGCGGTGTAGACTAGATACTCAACTCCCGGTCTAGGCAATGCTAAAACTAGTGCTGAGGTTAACTTGTCCTTCAACTCGTCGAATTCCAACTGACAGGCATCGCTCCAGATAAATGACACACCCTTTCGAGTCAGATGTGTCAAAGGACCTGCAATCTTAGAGAATCCCCGAATAAACCTTCTGTAGTATCCTGCTAGGCCCAAGAAACTACGTATCTCAGTCGGTGTCGTGGGCTGCTACACTCCCTCACCGCTGATCCCTTCACCGGATCAACAGATATCCCCCTGTCTGAAATGAAATGCCCCAAAAATCGAACCTCCTTCAGCCAAAACCCACACTTCTCATACTTTGCATATAACTCGTTCTGACACAGCGTCTGCAAAACCTGCCTCAAGTGCTCGATGTGTTCCTCATCTGTCTGGGAGTAAACCAGAATGTCATCAATGAAGACGATGCCGAACTGGTCTAGGAACTCTCTGAATACCCTATTCATCAAGTCCATAAATAAGGTTGGGGCATTGGTTAGGCCAAAAGGCATAACTCGGAACTCATAGGAACCATATCTCGTTAAGAAAGCAGTCTTCGAGACGTCCTGTTCCCTGATATGCAACTGATTGTAACCCGATCTTAAGTCGATCTTTTGGAAGAAAGCCGCTCCTCTCAACTAGTCGAATAAGTCATCGATTCGGGGTAACGGATACTTATTTCGTATCGTGACTTTATTCAACTCCCGATAATCTACACACATCCTCAAAGATCCATCCCTCTTCTTCACGAACAGCACAGGGGCATCCCATGGCGAAGTACTCCTACGGATAAACCCCTGACCCAATAGTTTCTCTATTTAATCCCGTAGCTCTCTCATCTCCGCTGGAGCCATACGGTAAGGTACGTGGGATATAGGCCGAGTGCCCGGCGTCAAATCGATAACAAAGTCTATCTCTCTACTAGGAGTTAATCCCGATATATCCCGGAATACATCAACGAACTCTCTGACAACTGGAATCGAATCGAGTGGTATTACCACTTCCTTAGAGGTCTCATCCTATATATATAGTACAAGTGAGTGGACGATCCTCCCTCAGGGCGAGGCATCGCCACGAGGAACATCTCCTGCCCGGGTATAGTAAAAATAATACTCTTACTGAAGCAATCAATTATGGCTCGATACTTAACTAGCCAATCCATATCGATAATCGCATCGTACGCGGTCATATCTAACCCTAACAAATCAACAAGTAAAGTAAACCTCCCGATCTCTACCCCCACACCTCTACATACAAGAGAAATTATAGAACCCCTACGCAATGGTGAATCTACGCAAGTAATAGTGATTTTCGCGGTATCTAACAATCCCATAGTGCGTGCAAATCTCATGGCAATGAAACAGTGTGTGGCTCCCGTGTTAAACAAAATACGCCCCATAGTCCCCTGAATAGAAAACATACCCTCAATAGTAGGTGGATCCTGTGGGAGTGCAGCCTGATGGAACTGATAAACCCACCCGTACTGAAGTTGTCCCTGCTGGACTGGGACTGCTAGAATGGGGGGTAAAGCTGGCATCTACAGTGGTGCTGGGAGAGCAGCGGGAAACATAGGTCTCTAGGGTTCGTGTCGAGCACCCTGCCCCTTTTAGGACACTCCTGGCGTTTGTGGACAATCTTGCCTCAAATAAAACATTTCCCCGTAAAGTTTGCCCCTCTCTGACCCTGCTGCCCACGACCCTGGTGGCCGTTACCATTCCTACCCTGACCCTGATGGCCGTGCTAACCCTGTTGGCCATGCCAAAAAACCTCCCTGACCATTTCTGAAACCTCCAAATCTAAACCGCTTAGAATCCCCCTACTGAGAACTCTAATCACCCTGCATGTGCTGACCCTGAGCTGATTATGCCCCGCCAGCACCATTTCCCCTATCCTGCCCTGATGGCTGGACTCTCCTGCTCACTTACCCTTTGGCAAGTGGAAGCGGTGGTCCTGGCAGTGAAGTAATGCTGCGTTAACCACATCAGAGTAAGTGGTCAACGAGAGATTTCCTAGCAAGTGCTGACGAATCCTCCATGTCAACCCATCCATGAACTTCTGGATCGTCTTCTCTTCAGTCGAAATCTCATCGGGAACGATGTTCAGAAGATTTGTGAACTCGACCTCATACTCAGCCACTATCTTCCCCTCCTGCTTGTGGTTCATCAACTTCCTCCTCATCTCGGTATGAACTGCTGAGGGAAAATACTTGCACCCAAAACTCCTAAATGGTAAGAACATCTCTCTCCCCCGCGGTGGTAATAGACTCCCACCACTGCAATGCTGCACCTACCAGTTTAAAAGTAGCCAGTATCTGCCTGTGTACATCGATACACTCGTACATCCTCAAATGTCTTTGGATGTCCTTCTTCCACTGACTGGATACAACGACGTCGGAGCTACCTGCGAACTCCGGAGGGTGCGCCTTCTGAAAGGCAACTCAAACCCGTTCCCAAGTAGACGGGAATGCATGAGCCTAAACTGGGGCAACCACAGGTGCCTGAGGTGGCGCCTGCTGCACAACTGCTAAAGCGGCATTTACCGCCTGGATTACAATGGCGGCAACTTCTGCAGCGTTCATAGTACCCTGAACTGGTGCAGGCTGTGGCTCGGGTTGGGCACCCCTGGGAACTTTCTGTGCGCATCGTGGATGCATCTGAAATGAGAGAGAAGTCTTATAAGTCCACAGTTAATATCTCAAAATAGCTTAAGAGCGTAAAATACACAAAAGAGTACAACAATCCTAAAATATAGGGCTCTATATCAAAAGACGCTACGCGAAAACATAACAAGCCGTACAGATCCTAAGGACACTAGAACCTGATGCTCTGATACCACTTGTGACACCCCGACTAATTAAATACCGGGTAGCTACTCCTTTATTCAAATTAATACAAAATGTCAAGTTGGTTCAGTTCATAGCATCACTGTCGAAAACATTTTTAAACAATTACTAGCCACCTAATATTTAAAAAGTGAGTTGCCAAATTTTATTAAATTAAATTAACATGCAATCCATCGAATATTTATCAATTAATGATAACACAATTACATCACAGTCACAACAGAATATAAATGTAATAATAAATGAGTATGGAGTAACACTCCTCAGAATAGTCCCAAATACTGAATAAAACCAAATACAACGTCTGAATAATAAATGAATTTAACTCCAAAACTAAAAGGAAACTGAGTATGATAAAACTGTATCTAAAAAAAATGGGGCGACATGCCCTAACAACTGAATAAGTGTGAAATGGAATCAATATAGAACGTGGAGGCGAATATTATCAAGGTCCTGTAACTTCTACAGCACCTACAGCACGTCACCGGAATGGAACTCCTAAGCTTGGCGTCCCTGTGGCTGGACACCTAAAAGGTTTTTACCAGAAAAATAGATTTGAAAGCAAATGGATCAGAGCCCGATGTGAAAACAGTTTAAAATATAGCAAGTGTTTAATAACAATAAACAGTGAATATTAAATACATGTTAGTTACATGCACTCACATGAGTTCCTCACCTCTTAACTAATGTGCACTCCTACCGTATCCGTAACTCGCCCTAGTCACGCCGCTAACTAACTAGTCTAAATCACAACCTGACTTCACTTTATAATACCAGGGTCTATTCTAATATAATCTGTGCGTGTCTTCTTTTTATTTCTCATTCATTAGTTATAATATTTACTGTATGAAATTCTCATTTTTATCTTTACTAAAAATGTCTCAAGAATACACATTTACACTTTATTAATCCCAACATAAATGTACAATTAGGGCACCCCTAGGCTAAGCTGCGGTGCACACATACTCTGCTATCAAATCCCGGTACATCACGTACATAAGGACCACGTGTTCTAAATCTCTCAGGAACCGTCTCAATAAGCAAAATCACACATAATGGAGGCGAACATAGTTCACATACCCATGGGTCATGCACATACCTACGCTCCCATGGTCAGCTGACTTATTAACTCACAAATAAGTCATTCACAGCGATATGTCCTTAAGGTGCCAATCTAAATCCCCCCGTAGGCACACAATGATTAGATGGCCCAGTTAGAAAGTCGACCTCCCCTGATAGCAAGTATGGTAGGTATGCTATACACATATAAGTCCATATACTAAGCATTCACACAACTTATATATCTTATAATATTAATAAAGGTATATTCTACATCCCTATACCGTTATTCCAATTTGTACATTTTTAAGTTTCCCGATAATATATAATATAGACCGCCGACACATCTCACGTCGTAGTTTCAAGTACTTAAAACCAAACCAAAAAGGTTACCAAGTCTCCTATTATCCCCACAATTAAATCCACTATTCTTAAGGTCCTCACCTCTGCCACTAACTTTAAATTATCAAACTATATAGAAGTTAATCATTTACTTTCAGTCTCTAATAGTATCTCACACGTCGAGACTTATTAGGTTTAATATAATTCCCAAATTGAATTCTAATCATAATCCGGGTCTCACACACATGCCTACTGGTCTTCTTTAAATCAAAGAGTGTTCACAAAGTCCCCACCAATAATTCTCTAGGGTCGAAATTGTTAAAATTCAACAAAGGAAGAAGTATAATCGATTCTGGGAAGGTCGATCGATCAACCTTGAATATCGATCGATCGATGGTGGTCGATCGATCGACCTATGAATGTCGATCGATTGATCGCACCAGATGGGCTACGGACTGCTTTGTTTTTCAGTCTCAGATTTGTCCCAAAACTCCATTACAAGGTATGAAACTCTAATCTAAGGTTATAGGATCATTATACCACCAAAAGACATTTTAACGTTCCAAAACCTTTAAATCATCAACAATTGGCCTTATATGGATCAAAACTTCAATAAAAACCCTAGTTTTCTATTTTCTTCAAGAACAATGATAATTCTCCTCTTTAATCCATTTTTAATTCATCAAAGGTTATGTTTCGGGTACTGAATTCGTCCAGAACAAATCTACATGCAATTCCTAACCAAGGTTTAGAGTTCTCCATCAATTTCATTGGGTTTTCATAATCTTTCAAGGCAAATATTAATTTCTACACTAATCATGGAGGAAATATTCGCTAAAACTAAGGAAATCAAATCGCTTGCCTTAAGTTTGATGTTCAGAATCGTTGATGGTGTCCAGGGGCTGGTTCTTTCCTTCTTTCCGGTTATAATTCCGTCAAGATTTGGTGGTGGTGGTTGGTGGCTAGGTTTTGGAAACCTCCTGCAACTTCCCCTCTAACTCACGTAGACCACTCTTTGTTTTTGGTTAATAATGGCCCTAATGGCCTTTCCAATAATAAATAAATAAACACTAAAATTCGTGGGTCTTAATTCCTTAATTTTTAAAATGACCAAAATACCCTCCTGGATTGCCGGTTTGGCCTAAAAATGCCCCGGGACCCAAACTAAACCCCCGACTAGTGTTTTCTGACTATCTCGACCCCTATGGAAACGTTGGCGCACTGAAAATGACTATACGGATGATTAAATTATAATTTACTTTCTTTTTTTTAATTAAATTGATTCCTGACGCGACTGACACGCACGTCCCAACTTAGTTTTCCAAATTGTCGTATTTATGATTCTTGACAATTTTAATACTTTCAATACTCATATATTACCATATATATTCAGTAATATTTAATATTATCATCCTAATCAAATACCAACTCACGTCTCGCTAGTATTTAAATCCTAATTAATTTCCAATTAATTCTCATTTAATTTAATTAATCCATTAAATAAAAATCAATAAAATTACAGGGTACTAAATATTTCCCCCCTAATAACAGAATTTCGTCCCGAAATTTGGAACTAAAGTATACCTGGCAAAAATTGCTCTGGATAACGATCTCGCATCTCATCCTCGCGCTCCCAGGTTGACTCCTCGGCATTATAATGCCGCCACTGAACACGTACTAACGGTACTATCTTCGACCTCAGTTTCCTCTCGCTAAGGTCCAAAATAGCAATCGGTCCCTCCTCGTAGGAACTATCAGGCTGAAGATTGATATCCTCTAAAGCAATGTGGGTATGGGCCAAATCGTCCCTAAGATATCTCCTTAGCGAGGAAATATGGAGCACGTCATGAATCATATGCAAGTGTTCCGGTAACCCAAGTCTATACGCTACTGGCCCAATTCGTTCGATGATAGGAAATGGGCCCACGTATCTAGGTGTCAATTTCCCTTTCTTCCGGAAACGCATAATCCCTTTCATAGGAGATACTCTGAGTAGCACCTGATCCCCTACCTTGAACTCTCTAAAGAATCTTTTGGCATCGGCTTAACTCTTATGTCGGTCCTGAGCTACCCGAATACGGCTTCGTACCATCTCTATCCTCGCCGAGGTATCCTGAATCACCTCCGACCCAAGAAGTTTGTTATCCCCCACCTCTATCCAACATGCTGAGAAATGACAAGGTTGACGGTACAATGCCTCGAATGGAGCCATGCCAATAGTGAACTGGTAGGAGTTATTATAGGCAAATTCCACCTGTGGAAAATCACCTCCAAAGTCTAGGATGTACATACGCAACATGTCCTTCAACATCTGATTCGTCTGCTCATTTTACCCATCTGTCTGCGAGTGATATGCCATACTCAGTCGCAACTCCGTACCCATGGCTTCCTGGAAACTCTCCTAAAATCGCGAAATAAATATCTTGTCTCGGTCAGACATGATATTGCGAGGCAACTCGTGGAGTCTCACTATCTCCACAATGAAAATCTGGGCATACTGTCCCGTAGTGTAGCCTGTCCGGGCTGGGAGAAAATGAGCAACTTTGGTCAACCTATCCACGATTACTCATATGGAGTCATGACCCCTCTGCGATGTGGGTAAACCCATGATGAAGTCCATGGAAATGCTTTCCTATTTCCACATTGGGACCTCTAATGGCTGTAGAAGTCCTGTCGATCTCTGATGGTCCACCTTTACCAGCTGACAAGTGGCACATTTAGAAACAAACTCGGTAATATCCCTCTTTATCCCGCTCCACCAGTACTGTCGCCTCATATCCTGGTACATCTTATCCCCACCAGGATGTACCGTGAACCGCGAACCGTGCGACTCTGCCATTACCTCATGCCGTAAGTCTTCTTCCTCAGGAACGACCAGTCTCCCATTGAAGTGTAAGCCCCCGTCTGATCTAACGGTATATGACTCGGCTCCCTCTGCTAGTAATCTGACTATCCACTCTTGACAGAAAGAGTCTTTTGACTGGGCCTGTATCACTCTCATAATGATCTAGGGCGTAACTATCATCACAGACATAAATGATCGGACCACTGCATCCTGGTGTCCCAATTCCCTCCACTTTGCTTTCCACACTTCTGCCGCCTCGCCTACCGGTCTACGGCTCAACGCGTCTGCTACCACATTAGCCTTCCCTGGGTGGTACTGGATATCGAGCTGATAATCCTTCACGAACTCAAGACACCTACGTTGACGCATATTTAATTCCTTCTGCGTGAAGAGGTATTGTAGGGACTTGTGGTCCGTGAATAAACTGAATCTCTCCCCCAGGAGATAATGTCTCCAAATCCGAAGAGAAAATACGACTGCTGCTAACTCCAAGCTGTGGGTGGCGTAATTCTTCTCGTGAGGCTTAAGCTTGCAGGAAGCATAAGCTATAGCCTGACTCTCCTGTTGCAGTACACCCCCCAAGTCCTAGTAAGGACGCATCGGTGTAGACTAGATACTCAACTCCCGGTCTAGGCAATGCTAACACTAGTGCTGAGGTTAACTTTTCCTTCAACTCGTCGAATGCCAACTGACAGGCATTGCTACAGATAAATGGCACACCCTTTCGAGTCAGATGTGTCAAAGGACCTGCTATCTTAGAGAATCCCCGAATAAACCTTCTGTAGTATCCTGCTAGGCCCAAGAAACTACGTATCTCAGTCGGTGTCGTGGGCTGTCTACACTCCCTCATCGCCTATACCTTCCCCGTATCAACAGATATCCCCCTGTCTGAAATGATATGCCCCAAAAATTGAACCTCCTTCAGCCAAAACCCACACTTCTCATACTTTGCATATAACTCGTTCTGACGCATCGTCTGTAAAACCTGCCTCAAGTGCTTGATGTGTTCCTCATCTGTCTGGGAGTAAACCAGAATGTCATCAATGAAGACTATGACGAACTGGTCTAGGAACTCTCTGAATACCCTATTCATCAAGTCCATAAATAAGGCTGGGGCATTGGTTAGGCCAAAAGGCATAACTCGAAACTCATAGGAACCATATCTCGTTAAGAAAGCAGTCTTCGAGACGTCCCGTTCCCTGATATGCAACTGATGGTAACCTGATCTTAAGTCGATCTTTTAGAAGAAAGCCGCTCCTCTCAACTAGTCGAATAAGTCATCGATTCGGGGAAACGGATACTTATTTCGTATCGTGACTTTATTCAACTCCCGATAATCTACACACAACCTCAAAGATCCATCCCTCTTCTTCCCGAACAGCACAGGGTCACCCCATGGCGAAGTACTCCTACGGATAAACCCCTGACCCAACAGTTTCTCTATTTAATCCCGTAGCTCTCTCATCTCCGCTAGAGCCATACGGTAAGGTACGTGGGATATAGGCCGAGTGCCCGGCGTCAAATCGATAACAAAGTCTATCTCTCTACAAGGAGTTATTCCCGGAATGTCCCGGAATACATCAGCGAACTCTCTGACAACTGGAATCGAATCGAGTGGTATTACCACTTCCTTAGAGGTCTCATCCTATATATATAGTACAAGTGAGTGGACGATCCTCCCTCGGGGCAAGGCATCGCCACGAGGAACATCTTCTGCCCGGGTATAGTAAAAATAATACTCCTACTGAAGCAATCAATCATGGCTCGATAAATAACTAGCCAATCCATATCGATAATCGCATCGTACGCGGTCATATCTAACCCTAACATATCAACGAGTAAAGTAAACCTCCCGATCTCTACCCCCACACCTCTACATACAAGGGAAATTATAGAACCCCTACTCAATGGTGAATCTACGCATGTAACAGTGATTTTCGCGGTATCTAACAATCCCATAGTGCGTGCAAATCTCATAGCAATGAAACAGTGTGTGGCTCCCGTGTTAAACAAAATACGCCCCATAGTCCCCTGAATAGAAAACATACCCTCAGTAGTAGGTGGATCCTGTGGGAGTGCGGCCTGATGGAACTGATAAACCCACCCGTACTGAAGTTATCTCTGCTGGACTGGGACTGCTAGAATGGGGGTAAAGCTGGCATCTACAGTGGTGCTGGGAGAGCAGCGCGAAACATAGGTCTCTAGGGTTCGTGTCGAGCACCCTGCCCCTTTTAGGACACTCCTGGCGTTTGTGGCCAATCTTGCCTCAAATAAAACATTTCCCCGTAAAGTTTGCCCCTCTCTGACCCTGCTGCCCACGACCCTGGTGGCCGTTACCATTCCTACCCTGACCCTGATGGCCGTGCTGACTCTGTTGGCTATGCCAAAAACCTCCCTGACCATTTCTGAAACCTCCAAATCTAAACCTCCTAAAATCCCCCTACTGAGAACTCTGATCACCCTGCATGTGCTGACCCTGAGCTGATTATGCCCCGCCAGCACCATTTCCCCTATCCTGCCCTGATGGCTGGACTCTCCTGCTCACTTACCCTCTGGCAAGTGGAAGCGGTGGTCCTGGCAATGAAATAATGTTGCGTTAACCACATCAGAATAAGTGGTCAATGAGAGATTTCCTAGCAAGTGCTGACGAATCCTCCATGTCAACCCATCCATGAACTTCTGGATCGTCTTCTCTTCAGTCGAAATCTCATCGGGAACGATGTTTAGAAGATTTGTGAACTCGACCTCATACTCAGCCACTATCTTCCCCTCCTTCTGGTGGTTCATCAACTTCCTCCTCATCTCGGTATGAACTGCTGAGGAAAAATACTTGCACCCAAAACTCCTAAATGGTAAGAACATCTCTCTCCTCTGCGGTGGTAATAAACTCCCACCACTGCAATGCTGCACCTACCAGTTTAAAAGTAGCCAGTATCTGCATGTGTACATCGGTACACTCGTACATCCTCAAATGTCTTTGGATGTCCTTCTTCCACTGACTGGGTACAACGACGTCGGAGCTACCTGCGAACTCCGGAGGGTGCGCCTTCTGAAAGGCAACTCGAACCCATTCCCAAGTAGACGGGAATGCATGAGCCTAAACTGGGGCAACCACAGGTGCCTGAGGTGGCGCCTACTGCACAACTGCTAAAGCGGCATTTACCGCCTGGACTACAATGGCGGCAACTTCTGCAGCGTTCATAGTACCCTGAACTGGTGCAGGCTGTGGCTCGGGTTGCGCATCCCTGGGAACTTTCTGTGCGCATCGTGGATGCATCTGAAATGAGAGAGAAGTCTTATAAGTCCACAGTTAATATCTCAGAATAGCTTAAGAGCGTAAAATACACAAAAGAGTACAACAATCCTAAAATATAGGGCTCTATATCAAAAGACGCTACGCGAAAACATAACAAGCCGTACAAATCCTAAGGACACTAGAACCTGATGCTCTGATACCATTTGTGACACCCCGACTAATTAAATACCGGGTAGCTACTCCTTTATTCAAATTAATACAAAATGTCAAGTTGGTTCAGTTCATAGCATCACTGTCGAAAACATTTTTAAACAATTACTAGCCACCTAATATTTAAAAAGTGAGTTGCCAAATTTTATTAAATTAAATTAACATGCAATCCATCGAATATTTATCAATTAATGATAACACAATTACATCACAGTCACAACAGAATATAAATGTAATAATAAATGAGTATGGAGTAACACTCCTCAGAATAGTCCCAAATACTGAATAAAACCAAATACAACGTCTGAATAATAAATGAATTTAACTCCAAAACTGAAAGGAAACTGAGTATGATAAAACTGTATCTAAAATAAATGGGGCGACATGCCCTAACAACTGAATAAGTGTGAAATGGAATCAATATAAAACGTGGAGGCGTCTATTATCAAGGTCCTGCAACTTCTACAGCAGCTACAACACGTCACTGGAATGGAACTCCTAAGCTTGGCGTCCTTGTGGCTGGACACCTAAAAGGTTTTTACCAGAAAAATAGATTTGAAAGCAAACGGGTCAGAGCCCGATGTGAAAACAGTTTAAAATATAGCAAGTGTTTAATAACAATAAACAGTGAATATTAAATACATGTTAGTTACATTCACTCACATGAGTTCCTCACCTCTCAACTAATGTGCACTCCTACCGTATCCGTAACCCGCCCTAGTCATGCCGCTAACTAACTAGTCTAAATCACAACCTGACTTCACTTTATAATACCAGGGTCTATTCTAATATAATCTGTGCGTGTCTTCTTTTTATTTCTCATTCATTAGTTATAATATTTACTGTATGAAATTCTCATTTTTATCTTTACTAAAAATGTCTCAAGAATACACATTTACACTTTATTAATCCCAACATAAATGTACAATTAGGGCACCCCTAGGCTAAGCTGCGGTGCACACATACTCTGCTATCAAATCCCGGTACATCACGTACATAAGGACCACGTGTTCTAAATCTCTCAGGAACCGTCTCAATAAGCAAAATCACACATAATGGAGGCGAACATAGTTCACATACCCATGGGTCATGCACATACCTACGCTCCCATGGTCAGCTAACTTATTAACTCACAAATAAGTCATTCACAGCCATATGTCCTTAAGGTACCAATCTAAATCCCCTCGTAGGCACACAACGATTAAATGGCCCAGTTCGAAAGTCGACCTCCCCTGATAGCAAGTATGGTAGGTATGTTATACACATATAAGTCCATATACTAAGCATTCACACAACTTATATATCTTATAATATTAATAAAGGTATATTCTCATCCCTATACCGTTATTCCAATTTGTACATTTTTAAGTTTCCGGATAATATATAATATAGACCGCCGACACATCTCACGTCGTAGTTTCAAGTACTTAAAACCTAACCCAAAAAGGTTACCAAGTCTCCTATTATCCCCACATTTAAATCCACTATTCTTAAGCTCCTCACCTCTGCCACTAACTTTAAATTATCAAACTATATAGAAGTTAATCATTTACTTTCAGTCTCTAATAGTATCTCACACGTCGAGACTTACTAGGTTTAATATAATTCCCAAATTGAATTCTAATCATAATCCGGGTCTCACACACATGCCTACTGGTCTTCTTTAAATCTAAGAGTGTTCACAAAGTCCCCACCAATAATTCTCTAGGGTCGAAATTGTTAAAATTCAACAAAGGAAGAAGTATAATCGATTTTGGGAAGGTCGATCGATCGATGGTGGTCGATCGATCGACCTATGAATGTAGAACGATCGATCACACCAGATGGCCGAACTACTTCGTTTTTCATTCTCAAATTTGTCCCAAAACTCCATTACAATGTATGAAACTCTAATCTAAGGTTATAGATAATTATACCACCAAAATACATTGTTTTTAACGTTCCAAAACCTTTAAATCATCAACAATTGGTCTTATATGGATCAAAACTTCAATAAAAATCCTAGTTTTCTATTTTCTTCAAGAACAATGATAATTCTCCTCTTTAATCCGTTTTTAACTGAATTCGTCCAGAACATATCTACATGCAATTCCTAACCAAGGTTTAGAGTTCTCCATCAATTTCATTGGGTTTTCATAATCTTTCAAGGCAAATATTAATTTCTACACTAATCATGGAGGAAATATTCGCTGAAACTAAGGAAATCAAATCACTTGCCTTAAGTTTGATGTTCAGAATCATTGATGGTGTCCAAGGGCTGGTTCTTTCCTTCTTTCCGGTCACAATTCCGTCAAAATTTGGTGGTGGTGGTTGGTGGCTAGGTTTTGGAAACCTCCTGCAACTTCTCCTCTAACTCACGTAGCCCACTCTTTGTTTTTGGCTGATAATGGCCCTAATGGCCTTTCCAATAATAAATAAACACTAAAATTTGTGGGTCTTAATTCTTTAATTTTTAAAATGACCAAAATACCCTCCCGAGTTGCCGGTTTGGCCTAAAAATGCCCGGGGACCCAAACTAAACCCCCGGCTAGTATTTTCTGACTATCTCGACCCCTCCGAAAATATCGGCGCACTGAAAATGACCATGCGGATGATTAAATTATAATTTACTTTCTTTTTTTAATTAAATTGATTCCTGACGCGACTGACACGCGCGTCCCAACTTAATTTTCCAAATTGTCGTATTTATGATTCTCGACAATTTTAATACTTTCAATACTCATATATTACCATATATATTCAGTAATATTTAATATTATCATCATAATCAAATACCATATATATTCAGTAATATTTAATATATGAGTAATATCAAATACTCATATATTACCATACTCATATATTACCAATTAATTCTCATTTAATTTAATTAATCCATTAAATAAAAATCAATAAAATTACGGGGTATTACAGTACCGATCACAATCCTCTATTGAACTATCATATTATTTCTTGAACCATTACACAAGGGCCCACTAGTTTAAGATAAAATACTAATATCGCATTGCAACTGTTCCGATAGTATGTCAAATTCCTATATAGGTTGTGAATCTTTTAATAATTCTAGAACTGGAATTCTAATCTCCTTGTGATAAACTCAAACCCAACTCACTGGAATTCCTACTAAGCTATATTGACCGACATTTATATATGTAACAATATATATGAGCAAATATAAAACAATATCACAAATTTGATTTGCATTTAAAAATGAACAAAACAATACTTTATTAAATAATAATAGAATATTTTACACATGGTTTTACGAATAAACCCCAATAGAAGCTCAACGTAGACAAATGTTATTTTAGAGTACAATTTGGGAAGTTCTTATGCTACCTAGTCAGTCTAATGGGGATCGAGGCAAACCCTGACCAAATAAAAGTAATTAATAGTGTTCAACTATCGAAAACCGTTGGAGATGTTCAAAAGTTATCTTGAATGTTATCAAAGCTCAACCGCTTCATCTCTAAGTCTTATGAAAAAGTGGCGACCATTCTTTGAGCTCTTATATAAAGAGATGTGTCTGGACTGGAATGAATAATGCTCATAGTAACTTGAGGAAATAAATCTTTATTTGATCCGATCACCCCTGCTCACAGTCCTAAATTCAATAGATCCAATTTATCTATATCTTGTGGTGTTTGACCATGCAGTTAGCTTGGCTTTGGTGTGAAAAAATGAGGGGTGCCAAGCCTTAATCTATTATGTTAGAAACATGTTACTAGACGTAGAGAAAAGTAACCTTCATTTGGATAATCCATCTTACTCTTTAGTTATCACTTCACAAAAATTAAAGCTTTATTTTGAATCTTATTCAGTCATAATTATTACTCTTTCCAGCTCACGACCATCCTTAGAAAGGTCGACCTCTCTGGACGGATGTCCAAATGGTCAATGGAATTGGGGAGGTTCTATATCCATTATCAATGGAGAACTGTGATCAAAGGGAAGGTGTTAGCAACCCGACGAAGTAGAGCGCGATGACTAAGTTAATATTGATGAGTTTGGTCAGCTCAATAAATGAACACGTTGTGTCAATAGGGCTTCCACCTCAAAAGGTACAGGAGTGGGAATTGTAAAACTCTAACAAACCATTCTCAAGCAAATAATTAGACTTGTATATGAGGCATCTAATAATGAGGCTAAATATGAAGCTCTCATCGTCGAATTGAAAAAGGTCATATCCCTTAGCGCAAGTCACTTTGGTGTCTTCTGCGACTCAAGGATGATACCCAATCAAGTATCAAGAGACTATAGCGCTAGATATGAACATGTGTTAGCATACTTACAGGTTGCCCAGGATATGATTGCCGAGGAAATAACAACTATACAGATGCTTTGGCCACTATGGGTTCAGTCATTAACTCATATCTAAAAAGAATAATTAAGGTGAAATACCTTGCCCAACCAAGCATCATGATACCAAAATCGCCGAAAAAGTCCTTACCGTACAAAAAGCTCCCAACTAGATGGACCCCATCATTGTATACCTCCAAGAGGATATTTTACTTTTTGACAAGAAGAAATCCATCAGACCAAGGTGAAAGCTGCTTGGTTCTATTTATCACTTGAGGGGAGAATCTACAGGTAATATTTCATAGGTACATATCTCCAATGTGTGCATCCAAACAACGTCGACCAAGTCCTATATGATCTGCATGATGGAATATGTAAAAGTCATGCCGGAGGAAGGTCTTTGGCATTCAGGGCTATCAAAGGAGGTTATTGGTGGCCTTACATGCAAAAGGACATAGTCTCATATGCTAGAACATACAAGTTTAAAGAATTATCACCCATGCTTTACCAACCATCCAACGACCTTAAGTCACTAATAAGTTCATGGTCATTCACTCAATTAGGGTTGGATATTGTGGTTCCCTACTTACTACACCAGGAAATAAGATCTATATCTTGCTCGACACATATTACTTTACCAAATGAATAAAGGTTGAACTTTTAGTGAACATAAGGGACACCAATATGATAAAATTTATCCAGTGGAATATTGTGACCCTTTAGCATACCGAGTACTGCCATTACTGATACTATAATGCAATTAGAAAGTGTAACATTCTAAAACTTTACTAAAGCAATGGGCAGGCTGAGCCCTCCAGCAAGACAATGCTTTAAGGAAGAAAGAAAATATTGGAGAAGAAAAGGCGAGGGCTTCCCCATGTCCTCTGTATATATCGAATACCTTGTGGGAAGTCGATTGGGGAAAAGTCCTTTGCCTTGGCTTATGGAATGGAGGTTACAATTCCACTCGACACTGGCTTGCTGATCATTAAGACAACTTTTGTCAATCAACCTACAGATAAAAAAATCACAAGGATTGAGCTCGACTTGGCCAACAAAAGAAGAGTGTAAAGATAAATTTCACGTCGAGTCAATTTATATTGTTAATTGGCTATATTTCGTTTAGATAAAATCGTTTAAGTCATAGGTTAGGATTTGAGTTCAGTTTGTCCTTCAAACTTATTATGCATAATGAAGACCATAGCATCCAAGAAAAGAGACATCAACATCATTCCTTACTTCATGTCGAGTACATCTTCAACGTTCGTGGGATCTCATGAAGGTATGAATGCATATTAAAGAAAAATATTTTTTATGTTGAGTGTCATCTGAACGAGTTTCTCTTATCGTTATAATGAATTCATGATTTTCGTTTGTATAAGTATTAATTTCGTTCGAATGAGCTACAAATGAGCTCCGAGCGAAAAAATTATACTAGGCAAAAAGATCTCGAACAAAGGTCATTTGATCCTCGTTCAAACGAGAATTATGACATTGTTCAAACGACCTTGTTTTCGTTCGAAAGAGATACCCAATGTCATTCGAACGAGTTATGTGTATTCATTCAAAAGACTTGCCTCAAAATTTGTGTCGTTGACTTTTCACATTTTTCTATAAATTAAAGAGCTGACAAAGTATTTTATGGAGAAGTTTTGCATAAACGATTTTGAGAGTCAATTTTGAGCCTCTTAAACCCTAGTTTACACCTATTAATTTGAGATCAAAGTTTTGACATAACATGTGTGTTTGAGATCTACTATGTCTTATATCAATATTGTTTACTCCAAATCTTTGTGAGAGTTTGTTTCACACGATGGATTATATGTTACTACGGTTTGATAGGGTAGATTTCGTGTTTGTGAGGGACAACAAATGGAACTAGCTAAGTAAATAAAAGATAAATGGGATACCGATACGTGGGAGGCTCCTGCATTGTGATTACCATTGGAAGTCATTCGACGAGGACTATGAAAAAGGTGCAAGGAGCAAATAATCGCATCGAGGCTTGAAGGTATCGAGTTTGTGAATAAGTCTAACTTGTCCTTGTATGATACCTATATCATAGTGGAATTGCCTGGATGAGTCGTCCGTGGTTTTTCCTGTTATGGGGTTTCCTCGTACATCATCATGTTGTGTAACTGTTTATTTTACTCTTTCTATATCACCTAGATGCATACTTAGGAAAATATAAAATTTATAATTAGTTTACACAACACTTAGTTAATTGGTGCAAATATAAAATCACATTAATTGTTTATTTGGATAATTAAAATCGGGAAATTAAAAAAAAAGTGGTATGACCCTAGCACTATAGGCGTTTCTCAAATTCAATGAGCCTTGATCAAACTGGTCTCCTACCATCAATAGTTGGCCAAGCTGTATAACGAATGCGTCAATCCGAGGAAGCTCCAGGTCGGAGACTGCATCCTCAGAAAGGTGATCGATAATGCAAAGAAGCCATCAGATGGAAAATTGGGTCCTAATTGGGAATGATCATTCAAAATTATCAGAGACGATCTCCATGGGGACTAGCATTTGGAAAGAAAGGGGGACAGGGAGATATATAGGGCCTGGAATGTGGCCAACCTTATGAGATTTTACTTCTAAAATGTTTTTTAGATTTAGTTAAGGTTAACGTTTATATTATTCCAACTTCTTAGATGATATAAAGTTCAATTAATGCAATTAGCTTTCGTATTGGCCTAAACGGCATGACAACTACGTTAAATCCAAATTATCGTTATGGCAAAGCTATTATTATAATTTTGTTCAAATTTGTTTGATCAAGCTCTGATTGGTAGTCTAAATGCCTTAGTAACATTACACTTAATCATATATTAAGGTTACGTGTTTTCATCACTAACAAACACATTCAGAATTCCCCAGATAAGAAAAAACAACAACGGGGGATCCCTATGAACTAAGTGTCCCAAGTTTGGTCGACTATAATCCTTAATGGGTGGATCGCCCAGTAACCAAGTGAATTTTTGCCATAGTTGGTCCTATGGCTAAGGTGGTGTAATGACATTTTATCCTAAAAGGCAAGACAGCTAATAAAACTTGTTCGGCATAGAACGAGAGGAAATTCAAGACATGGAATTGACTAAATAATTTCATTTATATTAAGTTATTCATCTTCATTGCTCCAACTTGACAGTCATTCGAGCATGATGGACCATCGTTTCGAGAAGGATAAAATTCGTTGTTGCTATCATGATTGAGGCAATAGTCTCTGATTGATTGGATAAGGACGACATCTGCAGGAATACACAATTACTCACTTCCAAGAGCTGGAGTTGGTAAAATAGGACATTGACTCCATACCAGTGTTAAAATTGAGAATCACGAGAAACCTTCATAATGGCTAAGGAGTTCAACCACCCATTATTATATGCGACATACCTGACTTTATCCATGTAGGGCAAAGCATCCATCTAACCTTTATCACAGTCTTTTGACCAAACTAGGCAAGGCCCATGACAGAACTGGTACCTTAGTCTCATCACCTTATGTTAAAGACTCCCCTTGACAAATTAATCCTCAATAAGATATTGGTTAGACATGTCGAGATTCTCCCTTAGAGAGTTATTTCCATTTTGGAGTAGGCCAGTGATGTCTCCCCCATATTTGATCTCGGACTGAAGGGAAGCCATCAGACAAGTCTACTCATCATAGCCACTTGTCATTTTTTTAAAGTACTTAACAAACAAATGAAAATACTTTACATGCTCGCTCGAAAACATCACGACCAAGTACGAGGTCCAAATATTTACCTATCTGAGCCAGTTACACCAGTGTCAAGTTACTATTAGAGCATAAATATAAAAAATAAAAGGGAAGGCATTTAAAAACTAGAACAAGAACAAGCATACAAAAGAAATATGAAATTATCAAACATGAAGGTCGAATGTACGGAGCATATCAAATAAATTTATTTTTCATTTATTGTCTAGTTCCACCAGGATGTTATTATTTTGATAGCCTCCTCAAAAAGTGGAGAACCAGATGGTTTTAGCAATTCACTTATTAGATTATTATAAGCCTGGATGCTTCCATCAGCGGGGGGAGGTCAGTAAAGTCAAAACAACGAATATTGTCACTAATATATAGAGTTTAGTCAAGCCCTTATGAAGAAAATAATCAAATGATAGTAAAAATAAAGTACAAGAAGCCCTTGGCTAATCTAACTAGCTTTACCTTCTTTCTCTATTGTCACCTGATCTTAATCAATCGTAAACTTATTTTAGTGTGTTGCCTCCTTTGCTTGATCTACGCTTTCCTTTTCTTGTCCAGTACCAGAAGCTTAGCCCTATTTTTTATTCAGTTTCGAAGGTGAACCTATATTATGCTCACTAAAGAGTTTGAACTCAGAAGGGACTCCTACCTTTACCAAGGCTACATCCCAGTCACCCTTAAAGTGAGACTTAAAAATATAGTCCACTTATTTCTTCGCTAAAATGAAGGTATCATCCTACTCCTTATCGTAGGCCTTGACATTGTCCTCTAAGGCCTCAGAAAAGGTCTGAGCAAACTCATCAGCAACCCTATTCAAATTCTCATTCTTGAACTTTAACTTGGTCATCTCCAATTCGCTATCCTTCTTCTTATTATCATTGGCCTTCTTGGTGACCTTCAAAACCTTCACGGACTAGTTCAAAGCATACCCCATGTCGGTAGTGAATTTGAACCGATCGTCCTTTTTATCTAAAATGTCGATGAAGTACGCTAGGAACTGTAAGGAAAGGTCGATAAATAAAGTTAGTACAAAAACAATATTTGAAGTAAAGATCCGAGAAAAATATAGAATTGTACCAAGGGCAATTCTTGGGTGGCATGGGAAACCAACTATTTAGTTAAAAGTTTTCCAACCATTTTCTTATTGGCTTGTAAACAAGTCCCCCTTAGCAACGCTGGGTCCAAATACATATTAGCCACTGACATGATGGCAGGGATTTCCCCTTATCGGGGGCATCCACCTTCTTGGTGGGAAAAATAATGGTAGCAAGACTGGTTTCGACACTGTTTTTTTTAAGGATGGGCTGGTGAGTTATATAGGGAATCCCCAACATTTACGGGGTCGGATGACCCCCCAATGTCCTTTTTTTAAAGGACAAAACTCTTACAAAAGTGGGGGCATTTAATTCCTCCAATAGGTTCGTGATCCTCTTTCTCGGTGACAAATCTTCCTCTGAGGTGGACCAAACAACGTCATGGATTGAAGTAGTATCTATAAACTCAAAGGAGCCTGAGCTGCTTTCGCCCGAATACTCCTTACTACTAAAAGAGAATGGAATTTTTGGTACTCTTTCAATCTGCCTGGCGATAAAGGAAGTAGTGGTGTTGGTGTACCATAACAATAAATATGTCGACCTTGGGTGTTCTACATTAGTGAACAGAGCACTCATAAGCTTCCAGACTATGATTAATTCCTCAAAATTGACATTCCGAATTGGGGGGTTCTTTCTTTTTGGATCCCTCTTCACAAAAAAATTAGATCCAATAGAGGGTATTATCATTTATTAGAATCCATATGTAGCGGTCACTACACCAAATCTGTCGATTTGTCACGATCATTGACCTTGACAAGTTGGACTTGTCAAGGTCAATGACCGTGACAATTTTGGGGGTGACAACTTTTTTTATCACGGACTTATCACGGTCATTGACCGTGACAAGTTCATTATAATTGCAAGGTCATATCACGGTCTATGATCGTGATAAGTTTTGTCACGGTCATAAACCGTGACAATTCTGGGCATAATTAAAAAAAATCTGCTGGGCAGTATGGCCACTGCCACTGCCCAGCAGTATATTTGTACCTGTTATAGCAACATTGTACCTGTTCAAACATCATATATCCAAATAAAATAGAGATAATGCAAATATACATGTAAAATAATATGCATCACGATATAATCCAAATATAATTCAAATCTAACAACTTAAAATAATTCAATTCAAATATTGTCACTATATATCTAGGGTAAGGTTAGCTCTGAGGAGGTGAGTAGGCCACACGATATACGAATTGATACACCCATCAATATACATCGTGTCGCATTGTTCGCGCAACCATAAGGGGAAGTTCTCCTTTTCGGGTTTCACATGCGTGACGAGCACCTTGGACTCGATGTCTTGAAGCAAACGTCCATGAACTGGCATACCCTGGACGGTATTCGGGTCCCTCAACCCCCGCCCTATCCGTTGGCCATCAAATATGTCCAGTATAAATACGCTCGGCCAACTAAGTGTCGACATCGGTTGGTTGAAGGGAGCCCAATAGGGGAGTGGATCATCAAAGTCTGCACGTATCGGCGATCAAGCAGCGAGGTCTACATCCTCGTCATCCTGCACCTCATCCTCCTGCACCTCCTCATCCACCAACTTCTTTTTCCCTTTCCCCTTACGGTTTATGCCCAATGAACGCCTCATGAATGAGCAAATATCTTAGACCGTTGTATCCAAAAGGGAAAGCTTCGCATCATGCGAGTCCACCATTCGAGCCAACTCGGTGTCGCTCATCTCCAATCCGATGATCCTAGATTTGGCCACCCACGAGCTCACCCCCTTGTCCTCCCCTTGCGATCAGCGCCAAGTACTTAGTTGAGTGCGTATGTGGACAAAGATGCCTTGTCGGCATCAGACTGCGACTCATGCACTTCCTTAAGCTTTGCCTGAAACGACAAAAAGCACATGATTAGTAAAATAAGTAAATAAAAAAATTATAACGTAATTAACAAAAAGTAAACTGTCGGATACTTACAATCGTGGTCGCGACGCTCGGGGACACCTCCTTATCCTTACCCTTCTTCGTTTGAATAACCACATAAGTATCGAGCTTATGTAGCCTACCCCCAGGGCCACTCCCTATCCCTTGAAATAAAATAAAGTAAAATTAGTATCGACCCCGCAAAGTAAAATAATGCAGAATAATATATTTCTATAGTTATAGAAAAATTAAATCTTATCATCATCTTATGCTCCACCTCGACGTAAGACGTCCGGCCGGAGTACTGAACGTCCGTCTTTTTTCCCGGTTGTCCCTCCCCGATTGGCGAGATGCCAATTGTCGCTCCCCGATCTCATTGTCAATGAACTTTTGTCATTGTCCCAATGAGATCAGCTCCTTCGGTGGGACGAATTCACGCATTCGGATAACAGACTCTTGGGTCTTCCCAAAGTACCGGGTCCGCATATTTTTCTTCCACGTCTTGTGTTGCTCCCTCAACTACTCCAAGGCGGAATCACGTAGCTTTGGATCTAGGCTGAATTGTTCATGTCCAACAAATATAATGTTAGTTGCGAATAAATATAAATATAAATATAAAATGAAATCGAAATCGAAATCGAAATTGAAATTGAAATTAAAATATTCATATAAATATAAATATAAATTCATTACCTGTAGTGCCACCCAAATAGCTAACTTGAGCTCATTTGGCACCTCCCTTTAACTAGTGTACCCCGGCCCGATGATCGTCTTTATCAGCTTGAGGGATCTCACTAATAGCCCCGTCTTGTTCTCAATGGCCATCCCCAATTTGCTATATTTAGGGAGACTAGGGGACGAGGAGCCCTCCTCGCCTCCGCTACCACCGAGCCCAGACGACATCATCACAATCAACATCATCATCATCGCCTTAATACCTGAAGGAGACATTTGCTGTAAAAAAAAATGTTGTTATTAGTACAAATAAAAATAAATTAGAAGAAGACATGCAAATATGTACAATTACTACAAATCCAAATGAATTGTTACTGTTTAACACCTCAATTCTGAATTTCAAAACAACAGTATCTACTTAAATTGTGTACAGTTACTAAAAATACGAAACATCCCCACCCCCAACCCTACTGCCCACACACACGCACCCTACACATGAGTGAAAATGATAAAGTGCAAATCAAAGAAGTCCACGTTCAGTAGTTCCCCAAGGGGAAAAATAGTCATGTTAACGCATTAGCAACCCTAAGCTCAGCAGTGGACTCTAACCTCAAAAGGACAATCAGAGTGAAATTCTTCGCCAAGCCTAATATTGATAAGACGATCGCCAAGCATCTACGTTCAAAAGTGTGAAAAGTGCCAGAAGTTCTCGCCAATGGTTCATTAATCGGCTAATGATCTAAGGCCTTTGACTAGGTCATGGCCATTTGCACAATGGGTGTTAAATATTGTGGGATCACTACCTATTGCATCTGGGAATGGCAAGTATTTACTGGTCAACACTGACTATTTCACTAAGTGGGTAGAGACAGAACCACTGGCCAACATCAGAGACGCCGTTATGATGAGATTCATCTAGACGAACATCATTACACACTTTGGGGTACCAAGAGCCATTATCACTGATAATGGCACACAATTTGAAAGTGGCCTTTTTTAGAACTTCCACGATGAATATGGAACCAAACACCAGTATAATTCGTTAGCGTATCCCCAAAGCAAGGGACAGGCAGAAGCTTCCAGTAAGACAGTGCTCGATGTCCTTAAAAAGAGGCTAGAAAGAGAAAAAACATTTATGAAGATGAGATCCCCTATGTTCTCTGGGCATATCGTACTACGCCCAGAGACCAACTTGGGAAACACCCTTCGCACTTACCTATGGAATTGGGGTTATCATACCGCTGAAAGCTGAACTCTTGACCATGAGAACCAGACTGGTCGACTAAGGACTTAACGATAATGCTCTTCGCGCTGAACTTGACTTGGCGAATGAACAAAGAGAGCAAGTTATGATTAAGTTGGCCTCATATCAACAAAAACTGGCAAGGCAGTACATCAAAAAGGTGAATTCGAGGAATTTCCAAGTAGGAGACTGCGTCCTAAGGAAAGTTCTCGACAGTGCCGTAAGATAGTTAGATGGCTAATTGAAGCCAAACTGGGAGGGACCTTTCAAGGTGGTAAGAGATGACCTTCAAGGAGATTATCACTTGGAAACAATGGAGGACAGAGAGATACCAATGGCATGGAATATGGCCAACCTCAAGAAGTTCTACTTTTAGACTTCTTATATTTAAGTACATTTAGTGTGTGCAATTTTTTTTCAAACTTATGATGCTCGCAATTATCATTTTGCGTCACGAATAAATAAAGGCCCTTCTATTTCAATGTCTTGATTATCTCAATTTTATGCATCATTTCCAAGTAATTAGTCCTCATCATTAGGTATTCAGCAGCAGTCCACTTGATTACAGTAAGTTATTCAGCTTATTTCAATCAATGAACTTCCTCTCGCCAAACAGGATTTAAGTTAATTACAATAATTTATTCAGTTTATTTTAATTAAACTAAATCCTCAGGCCCTCCCAATCCAAATGAAATAAGTTGTTCAATTTATTCAAGTGGAGTGATAAGGTTCATGGGTCTTTGTTGTGTTTAAACATAAATGACCTCATGAGTTGCCTAAGCAACAACAAAAGGCCGATAGGGGATCCCTAGGCATAAAATCCAACTCTGATTGGTCTAAAAAATACTAAGCGGGTGGAGGGACCATTAACCAGGTGCATTTTTGCCATCGTCTTTCCTAGGCCCAAGCGAGTGTGACGACACGACCTAAAGGAAAGAGAGATTGAATAATGCATGCATAGGCATAATGAAATGGAAAAATGCGATAATGATCGATATTAACTTTACTTATTCGGCAGAAGCCCTAAGTGCAAAACATATCAATTACACGATCAAAATTATGAAGAAATATACAACACATTATGGTTGGCGAGACAAAAATTGCTACATTTCCCTTCTCTGGACATCATTCGAATTGAGGGAAAACTTATCCTCGTTACCAGGATCCACCTCAAAGTCATCGATCAGTTAATAAGGAATAACATCCAAAGGAACCCACTGCTCATCTTTCCTAAAGAGAGGTCGATATATGATGGGCAGTCGACCTGGTTCATATGACGCAGTTGAGACTCTTTAGGTTCTTTGATCTCTTTTAGTGTGTTCAACCATCTATGCTTATACACAGCATCTTGTGCCTACTGTAACCTCACGGGTGCCCTGCCAACCTTCATCATAGCATGCCAACTATGTAACTAGAGGACCCATCCTGAATAAAAATTTAAGCTTCTTTATATCTCTCTGTAACTCGGATATAATGACGCTCTTCCTCTGAGAATCTTCCTCTGATTTAAAAGTTTTCTTCTTTAGGGCATCATTCTCCAACTGAACTAGCTCGCCAACCTTTTCGACGTCCTTACTCTTTGCAAGCTGGGCCTTAAGGTCAACTATCTCCTTCTGTATCAAGGAGATAAAATCCTTAAAGTCTTTGATATCGTACTTGAATTGGGCGATCTATACAGATAGGTTATCATATGCTTTAGTCCTCGTATTCAATGCCTTGAAGGCCAGCGTGATGAGCTTGCTTGTTCGCATCTGGACCAAGCAATTTATTAAGATTTTTAGAGGAGAAAAAGTCCTCGATAACAAGCTACAAACAGTAAAGCAAACAAAAATAAAAGGAAGTCAGTAAAAGGAAATAACTACTTTTCATTAATAACAGAAGAGGTAGGCAAAGCCATTACAACCAAGGAAAAAAAAGGTACAACATTTGAATAAGAACAAAAGAGAAAAAGCCTAAATCTACAAGCTTCAGTCCATCACCTACTCGAATGACTCCGATGCTTTTCCTTTAGTCGTAGCCTTCTCATCCTAGCTGGCAGCTATCTCGATCGGATTGGAGGCTTTTTCGACCTAGTCAACAGGGTGGCTGGTAAAAGGCTCCTCCTCGATTACCAAAGGAAATCGCCTCGATGGTGGCTACCTCTCCCTCTCAAAGGCTGCCTTGGCATCAATTAAGTCCTGTTGGGACTTCTTTAGAGCATTATCCAGCTCCTTATTTTTCTTAGACTAGTCATTACAACCATTTAGAAGAGCGGAAAAGTCTGCCAAAAATGGCAAAATAGGAAATGCATAAGTACTGGAAAAAAACACAGTTCATAATCACAAGACAAACAAAGAAAAAGAACACTTACTAAGGCAAGAGCTTGGGCAAATCGCAAGGCTAACTGGTCGGGATCCTGCTTCATCAAGTGCTTGCGATCAACAACAAGCATTGTCCTCTAAGCAAATTAGGGGCAAGAGATGGATTGACGGTCACATCTTCGGTTGGGGAGCATCAGAGAGGGAGGATAAATTTTTTATGGGGGCTTAATGGTCTTCCTTTTCTTCTATTTCTCTTTTCCTCTTTCCTCTTCTTCTTTTTCTTCTTCTTCTTCTTCACTTTTTCTTATTTCTCATTGGCCATTGTTCTAGTACCACTGAACTTGGGGGAATCCTCCTCCGACCTCTTCAGGGCCTTGAACTTGGTAAAAAGAAGGACCTAATCATTACCATCACCCTTAGCGAGCAGAAGCCTCCGCCTAGGGGAAGCCATGTGATCTTCTTACTCTTATTCTTGGAAAAGAGACTCAATATCTATTAGTTTATAACTGTAAGTTACCTCGTCTGGAGGGGTAATCTCACGAACCTCGTCTACTGGGAGAGCAACAAAACTAGAGGTGGTATTGGTGTACTCCAAAAGATAGGCAGACGACCGAGGATATTCACCGTTGGGCAGTTTATCCTTTATCCCCCAAGCCTTTGTGAGATTAAAAACCCTTATGTGGTGGAAGTATTGATCCTTTTTCTTAGCATGAGCTGCACAAATATGAAATATATATACATTACCAAACAGGGCAAGCAGTAGAAACAAAGAGTTAATAATTTAAGAAAAAAGGAAAAGCAAAAATAACATATGTGATCCCCCAATCAGGGCACAAGGGCCTTCTGTACCTCTCGCCCTCAGAAAGGGGGGGATGTTGCCAGTTTTTTGTGATATAACCCTGATCCTAGTATCCTTTATTAGAACCAGATAGGTTCACAACCAAAATTCTGTTAGTCTTCCTTGATTTCAGGTACAAAAGACCATCAAAAGTATGCAACCAGATATAGCAGAATTTGATTTCAGGGATCCCCAAGTTAGTCCCATAGAGCTTGTTAATCCCATGTACCCCGTTTACTATTCTCTATGGTATTTGGGGCACACTGAGTAGGGACGACTTCAAAATTCTAAAAATAGGTGGTTTGGGGAGTTTGGGGGAAAGGTTAGACCCCCTTAGACTACAGTCAGGGTGTGTATCGAGTGCCTCTCACCCATGTCCTCGACATTTATAGGCATAGATGCACAGTCGATCTCTACCCAATCTGGAATGGAGTATGCTTTTCTAAACTCTTTATCATTTTTGCTGTGAAGAGTGGCCATTGATGAACAAGAAATTTAAATAACAAAAGAAGTTACAGACAGGGACTTACAAGAAGAAAATGGTGCCAAAAAGCTCTAAAGAGATGAAGAACAGTAAGGGAAGCTCTCATTAAACCCGTGAAGAAGAAAACTCGGAATTTGAAGTGATGGTTTGGAGTAGCTAGGCCTCGTTTGATAATTTGTGCAAAATAATAAGGAACGGTTATTGAATAAGATTTTTGGCGCTTCAGATTGCACCTCGGACCAGCGTACCCCATAACTTCAGAGTTATTACAAATTTGCCATGTTGATCACTAATAACTTAGCTCGAACCAATGTAACCTCAGTAGTTCAAGGATACTACAGATGTAATATGGCGACCTCAATAACAATGGATCCTAGACATACATCAAACTCAAAATCTGCTGGCCCTACAAGTCTCAGTCCAGAGATTTTAGGGGTAATTATAGGGACTAAATTATTCATTGGGCCCATTTTTAAAGATGGACTACCATCCCACAATATTACAACACTGTCCGTCCCAGCTCCAACATATAATTGAATTCGTGTGTTTGACATGTGCTGTAATAAATTATGATAAGCTTGAATTAGGTTACCAACAATCTCGAAGAGATATTCGAGGACACCTTACGAGCTACACTCAAGCAGGGAGAGTTGCGTATACAACTCAACCTCTTGAACACTACTATAAATGTAAAACCATCTTGGGGAGTAAGTTACAAAATAAGAAAGTGTTAGGCACCCATTTCGCCCTTTAGGTCTCTCATGGGCTATGTTAATCTTCTTATTTTTTTTCTTCATGATATGTGTGTACATGTGTATAATATAAGTAACAAGAGAATGGAATATCCTACTCGCATTATGGAATGGACAGAGCAGACTCATTCGTAGGGGTGTACCTGAAAATATTAATAAACAGAATGATGTAAGTGTTCGTTGAATCACGAATCGCTATGAAAGAGAAAATGTGCATGTCGGGCGAGACACAAATATGTAAGAGTCCAAGACTCACAAAATGGATATAATAGGATACAAAAGATATGAAATATAAATGAAGGACTTGAATATCGGGATGGGCCCAAGACGCCTACGTAGCCCAAGGGGCATCAAAGTCCATGTAGTTCGAAAATAGCATATGGATGGGGTTCAATCTAGAGATCCAAATGTACGACTGCTCTTGTGTGTTTTTGAGAAAAATGTATTTGAATGTGAAAATAGATGTCTTACTTTTGGAATTTATTAATAAACCATATTTTTTGTTTTGGGGATTTTTTTTATGAAAATAAGTTGTGTACAATACTAATAACAAAAAGTGAAGATTGTTTGATTTGTGATCATGTAACAAAACTAGAAGATATCGTAAAATGAGAATGAAGTGAATCATAGTAAATGATCGAGCTAGAAAAGGGATGAGGAATGGACCACCTTGTAGATCTTTGTTGTTGAATTTAGAATGTATGTAGGCTGGTTTTTGTAGTGGTATGGAGGTAATATGGCAGGATAAGGTTGGTAGCTAAGTGAGGTAAGGAAGTGAGGTAAGGGAATGTTGGAGAATGGACATTTTTGGAAAAAAGGAAGGCTCTGAATTCGAGGAGAATGTTTACTGACTGCTAAAGTGGGCCTTTCGAAGGGTGAGGCCATTGCCCTTTTATAGTGGAATTTAGGGTTGACAGGCTGCCGATTGGCATGGACCTGCGTATGCCTATTGGCATTGGGCCTGCCTTATTAGGCAAGGAAAAGTACACCTTGCCGATAGACAGGGTGTCTTGGGTGCCTATATGCATTCATGAACTAATTTTTTAACAAAACGGGAATAAAATTCAAATCGTAAGTTTAAATCGTGCATGGCTGAGAATGTTGGAAAGAGAATTCAGATCCCTTCAAGTATCCATGGAGAAATTCGTGGGTCGAGGAGTTAACCAAAGTCAAATAGGGCTCCAAAGCGCTCGATGGTCTCTAAACGGGAGGTTTTCGGAAGAAAACGGATCGTTCATTCGAAATGTGAGGAAAACCAATGCATGACATAGACCGTTGGAAAGGGAATTTAGTTAATTTTGAGATTTCATTTGGATTTTCTCAATTTAAAGAGTTGATCGAGGTTAAACGGGGCCCGAAAACACCTGGTCACCCTTTGGAGTACAACAGGGCATTCGTCCGAACCGTGAGGTCAATTTGCACACGGAACAGGCCGTTGGAAAGGGGATTCAGGGAACTTCAAGGATTCATTGATCTTTTTTCAAGGATAGTTAACCAAAGTCAAATGGGGCTCGAGAGCTCCCGATGGCCTCCAGGTCAGTACTCAGAGTGTGATCTAGGGTTTATGGTGAATGAGTGAGTGTTAGGGCCCTAAGGAGGTGGTGAAGGGGTCACAGGATGGGGTGTCTATAGACAGTCTCGATGGGAGAGCTTGGAAAAATTAAAGGTTGTAGAAAGATATATAACACATCGATGTTGGAGAGGAGGCTTGATGTTTATTTTACAAACCTAGGGGGAGGAGGTGACCGATTCAGGGGGTCGAGGTCACTTCTGAAGACCTAAGGATTGATGATCGATTCAGCGGGTCAAGGTTAATCCTATAGACCCTATGTTATGACTACCTAGAGGTCCATTATTCGGGCCTTAAGTAGTGATGATCGATTATGCGGACCGAGGTCAATTTTGAGGACCTAAAGAGGGTTGAGATCAATTCTACGGACCTAAAGATGTAGCGACTGATTCAGCGGGTCGAGGTCAATTCTTTGAACATTATGTTATGACGACTGATTCTGTGGACCTAAAGTTTTAATGACCAATTTTGCGAGTCGAGGTCAATTCTACGAGTCGAGGTTAATTTTGCAAACCTTAAGTTATAGCGACCAATTCTGCTAGTCGAGGTCAATTCTGCGGACCTTAAATTATAGCGATTAATTTTATGGGTTTAGATCAATTATGCGGACCTTAAGTTGCAGCGACCAATTCTGTGAGTAGAGATCAATCATGCAGACCTAAAGTTATGACAATCGATTCTACAGCTCGTAGTCAATTATGTGGACCTTAAGTTATAGCGACCAATTTTGTGGCTCGAGGTCAATTGTCTGGATCTAAAGGATGCAGTGATCGATTTTTGCGGATCGAGGTCAACTTTGCGGACCTAAAGATGTGACGACCAATTTTACGAGTCAAGGTCAATTCTGCGGAACAAAGTTATGTTTTACGGGGAGTATCACTACTGAAGAAATGTTCTGACTTACAATTTCGCTGGGGAGGGAGTAGAGTGCTTTGGTGCAGGCACACATTGGATCCTTGGTTCCGTTAAGAAGGTGTAGGGGGTTTTGGTGCAGGCATACTATTGGTTTTGTTTGGGAAATACTGATGATAAAAGTTAGCATTGTTGGTCCTACTAGGGATTTCTGAGAGTTTGTAAGTACTCCAAAAGGGATTAGTCTTCGGAGAAATAATGTTCAGGAGTTTGTGGGGATTTTCTAAGAATTTTGATGAATTTTTAGGCAATTTTTAGATTTGTTCGACATTTTTTATACGAAATTTTGAGGGGACTGCCAATTGACAGGTTTAAGAAGATGTCTATCGATATAGGGCATGAACTCATGGGTTTCTTGAGGAAAGATAAAGGTCACTACTGATAGGCAGGACAGGGGGACTGCCAATTGGCATGACCCTTAGCCTTCTATAAAAAGGGGCGACCCCTCCTCATTTTCCACATCTTCAAGTGATTGAATCTCTTCCTCTTTATCTCTAAAAGTCATTTTCAAGTCCCTTCTTCCTTAAGATTTTAAATGGCAGATACTTCTAGAAACGCTAATAATGAGTGCGTGTTTGTCGATGACTGGGCAAGTTTAGAGTGATAAGTTGTGGTACCGCTTACATTGGGAAATAAGAATGCCTACGAGTCATCTGAGTCGGTGAATGATGAGAGGGTCTTATTGTGTGAGCCTTCACACCAGCGTTCGATGAGGGTGAATAACCCTAACGGCTATGTGAGTACTTATCCTTTGGTTTTCCATTTCTTTTCTATAATTTTTTCTTCGATTAATGAAGGGTTTTTCTTTAGAATCTTATAAATTTATATTGCTTCTTCGAGCATCCGGCCCTAGGGTACGATTGGGATAAAGGAAATCTGGGATATCTTTATAAAGCGGTGAAGTGGATGGGGGCATCCGTCGATTTTGGCACGTTGGCGAGTGCATTGGACGAGACCCCACACTTTTCTACAATGTTATGCGCGCTTGGTCAAAGGTGGTGTGATACGACCCATACATTCCATCTAGGTTTTAAATAGATGACCGCTACTCCCTTGAATGTTTAGCAGTTTATGGGGTTGGATTGCTCTGGGCATCAGATTGTGGGGGATCTTACTTTGTAGGTCACGGAGGCGGTGGTGCGGGCTACCTTTGAGGATGTTGGTAGAATCGTATCGGGAGATTATATACATATTTTTGTGTTGAAGGATACTCTGCTAAAGAGGCAGATTGATGAGACAGATGGGCAATAGTTAAGACTAGCGACCTGTTTATTTTACTTCTGCTGGGACGGTTTATTGTGGCGACGAGTGGCAATGTCGTCCATATTTGGTTTTTCCTATATTTGAGGATCATTTAGGACGTTCATCTGTACGATTGAAGGAGCTTCACTCTAGCGTCCCATTATGCTTTGTTGGATGCGTTCAGTTAGTGCTACTGACAAACATTCACAGGACCTACGTAACTTCTGAAGGTAATCTTTAATTTTAATTTTTTTATTTCCTTGTAGTCATTTTTTGCTTTCTTTTATGATTTTTGGGGTTTCAATTTTTTGGACATGGATTTATGAGGTGATAGGCATCAACGTGGGGTTGGTGTCCCTGAAGGAGAATGGGTTGGATGACTTCTGCAGGATGTGCTGGCGGAGGAAATCGAACAGAATTTTGAACCAATACCTGGCTTTAAAGGACGTGCGGAAGGTGCTGAACGACCTGATAAGCGACCTGGTGAGGTTTTCTGGCTTTTGTTTCTTTCTGAATTTTTAGAATATTTATTTTCGGGTAGTTACTGACTATTTGTTGGGGATATATGTGACCTTATATCATTGGAGTCTTCCTTTGAGGGACGACAGGAATGCACGTGTAGATGAGGTGGCTTTTGGTGCACGAGTTTGAGCACGTTCGGTACCTCAGGGAGAAAGCGTTGCATCAGATTATGGAGGAAGAGGTAGAGGTCTAACCATCGTCGGCCCTAGAGTATATGAGACGAGTGAGAGAAATGACGGATGAGGCGAGAGCGATAATGATAGAGGGCGAGCCTTATACGCTCCACACTGATTTGATGACGGGGTATGACTACCTGTACTTCTTGACTAGCTGGTTGATGACTTCGTGCATATATGATGTGGAGAATATACTTCCACTTGTTATCGCTTCGGGGAGGGGTACCAACGTGGGGGCGTCATCGTCCCACCGCACTGGAACAGGTGCAGTTGCAGTGGAGAATGAGGGTCTGCTGCATCAGGATTCTTCTCCCTCTTATCATATTCGGTTGAGTGGCAAAACGGTATAATCGATGCCTCATCATCCTCATGCGCCAGTGGACGGGTTGTCGAGCCTTGACAACGATGCTCTCCATCCGAGGTATACTCGTTATTTCTCTTTTATTTTCGTTTACCGCTTTATTTTTTATCTTTACTGACTTGCTTAATTTTTGTTATTTTTCTTGAGGGTTGTCCATGTGTCGACCACCTGGTTGAGGGACATTAAGGACTGGATGGCATTGATGTCAGCCTACGTGAGGAGGACAACCAGCTCTTGCATGGTGCCACCTGCTACATCAGAGGAGAGTTCTAGTTTCGAGAGTAGAGGGTCTATCGCTCGTCGAAGGGGGAAACGCGTGCATGGCAGAGGTTAAGGGTTGGATCTGAGAGGGCTTTTTTGGGTGTCCCATTGTATTTTTTTCTTTTTTCTTTCCAGCAAGAGATATAATAAACACACACACACACACACACACACACACACACACATATATATATATATAATGCATTTCTTTTTGGTATTTATCTTAATTTAGTGACCTACTCTATATGCACTTTAATTTACCGCTGAGAATTCTCATTATTTGCAAATATGGAGATAAAAATGAAAAAAGGGTCTTAAAGTAAAATGAGTGTTTATTTTTAAAAATTATGTACAAAAGGGAAAGTAATAATTTTTCAAAAAGGAACAATACAAAGATTTGGCTTTTTTCAAAGAAAATATTTTTATTTTGTAAATTAGTTTTGTGTAAAATAGGGAAAATGGATTTCTCTAAAAAACGAGGATGACGATCGACATACCCCTTGATCTGCCTATCGGCATAAGGGTCAATTTCAAATCACTCCTTTGGTTTTGATTTTGTGTACTTTGGGCAATATGAGGGTAGAAGTTGGTGAGGCTTTGAATGGTTCGTCTTTTGTGGGAATTTTTAGTATAAAAAGGGATCTGGGGAGTGTTTTCTTCACCACCTTTCACATTCTTGCTTTTTTAGCTTTCTTCTTCTTTGCAAATGGCTCTCCTGTTGTCCGAGGCTTTTTCTTCCTACCTTGATAGTTTAGAGGCAATGTTCTTCTGTAATATTGACTACAAAACTTTTAGTTTGCTTCAGGTATCCTTATGTCATAATGGTGTCATAGACTAAAATCTTCTAGAAGCAGCGGTACAGTTCTATTACCCAAGGACTAAGTTTTTAGGTTCGGTTTAGACGAGGTTTGGTCCACTTATGAGGAGCTTTCTGTGATACTGGGTGTCAGCCCTAGTGTAGCGACAGCTATGCCCAATCTTTCCCGTTCTCCTCGTGTATATTCGACAGAGTTACTTCATTTCTCCCCTTCAGTTGCTCAGCCATTGGTTCACGGAAGAAATATTATCCTCCCGACAGTTATGAACTCGGTGTGCCGGGGGGATTTTTCTGATGTTGGTTTTGCTGGAGCTATAGCCTTCGACCAGACTACTAGGCTTTTATTGGTGATAGGTAACCTGACGGTTGATCCTCAAGTAGCCATTAATGGCGTAGATGTCATATCGATGTAGTCATGCAGCGATGGTGTTAGGGAAGACCTTGAATGGCCTAGATGCCTATAAGGAAGGTCGGTTGGCTTTCTACAAGGGAGCACTGTCATGTTGTTCATGTGGGTTTTTGAGATATTTCACGTGGTGGTTCCTCCTGAGTATCCTCTATCGGGTGTTCCTAATTTCTTTACTAGGCCCTTCTTCAGTTTCGGCCCTTCGATGGAAAATTGGGTTAACTGATTGGTGGAGCACGGGCCTGACTCCTTCATTGGTCTATGCCATGGTGGGGGACTTGCAACCCATTTTTTAGTTAGGAGAATATTGGTATGTGCGACTAATTGGTCTTTGCCATACTTCATTCAATTTTTCATGGCAGTTTTTGCGCCAAGTAGGATAGGAGCAGTGCTTGCCTCCTCGTATAACCAATTTTTTTCCTGTAGAGGACTTGATCGAGTCCTTGAGGATGATTTCGGGACCTTTATGGCAGCATCATCGATCGTCTTCCCATTCATCAAAATCCATTGGAGGGGGCTGGTTTATGTCTAGGGATTAATTGAAGTGATTATAGAAATGGGTGAATGGGAAGATTTTGGAGGAGGAGGAGACTGGGCAAAGATGGCGTGTCTCCTTTGATATTATGGAGGAAGGCATTATGTTTTCGTCGAAGCTCGTCACGGCATACTATTACATGGATCGTATCCGGAATACTAATCAGGAGTGGGAGACTTGGGGACCTTTAGGAGCAGGAAATGATGATGAAGCAGGGTATTTTAGTAGCTGAGGACAAGGTTTTGTGAAGTTAGTTATTGGTAGGGGTTGGTAAGTTGCAAGGTAGGCTTGAAGGGGAGTGATTTGTTTGACTCCCATTATTGATATTTTGTGTAATGATCGTATTCCTTGATTTGAAATAAAAGTAATTTTGGCATATTTTGTTTTGTCTTTTAATGAATTTTGTATTTGAATTGTCTATACCAATCACTAAGGCATATATAATCATTTTGTTCGTGTAAATGATGAGGTGGACCGTTGTTCTCGGGGGAAGAAAAGAATAGCATTTAGTGAAAGAGAAAGGATCGCGCCCATGTGTCGTGTGTACTGCCTACCTACCTCTGTGGATTTTTTGAAAATTTATGAGCTTCATTTTGAAAGGGGTGTTTTGAGAGGATCAAGTCCCGTGTAGTTCTGGGTAGGTGGAAATGAATAGATTTTTTTTAAGAATATAAGGGCGACGAGAAGATTCGTTGCGCGCCCAGAGTTTGGATTAAGCATATAATTTATTGAGACGGTAAAAATTGACTAGACACGCCATCTTTTGTCTGTAAAGATCTGTGAGCATAGCAGCACCGCCTGACAGGATTTTCTTTATAATGTAGGGGCCACTCCAATTAGGCTTGAACTTCCCTTTGGGGTCCCAAATGGGTTGTACAATTTCTTTGAGGGAAAAGCTCCTTCTTAGACATCATGACCCTTAACTTTCCCGTTGAATGATTGTGCTATCCGGTAATGATATCCGTGTATGATACAGAGGTTTTAGTCTATTTTTATCTAGGAGTGAGAGTTCATTATAGCGGCTCTGATGGCAGTTTTTTTCATTGACTTTGCTATCGAGCATGACACGCAAAGAATGTACTTTTATTTCGATGGGGAGAATCACCTCCATGTCGTATACCAGAGAATAGGGGTAGCCCCAATGGGTGTCCCGACAGAGGTGCGATAACCCAGAGGGAATATGGTTACCAATCGGCCTGATCTCTGCAGCTTTCGATCATTTTGCTGATGAAGGTTTTAAGGCTCTTATTAGTGGCTTCGGCAGCGCCCTTAGGGTCGGTAGGGAAAGGACTTGTGCATCTATATTCCATACTCGTCGATAAATTTTATGACCCCATCTTTGAAATGGAGTCCATTATCAAATACCAACTTATGGGTAACTCCGTAGCGACATAATATTCAACCTTATAAATTTAGCCATTTTCTTCGCATTCAGTACCGTGTATGACTCAGCTTCGACCCATTTCGTGAAATAATCAATGGCGACCAGGATGAACTCGTTCCCATTGGAAGCTTTGGGAGTGAGCTTCCCTATGATGTCTATGTTCCAAGTAGAGAAAGGCCATGGAGAGGTGATGTTATATAATTCCCGAGGAGGCAAATGTTGATGGTTGGCAAACAGTTGGCCTTTGAGGCATCTTCGAACATAAGTAGTTGTAAGGACAAATTTTCAATCGAGTCATTTGTTATATTGGCTTAATTCCGTTGGACAAAACATTTTTGGGTCATACTGCATCAACGATCATTCAACACAAGGATTCAAGCATCGCATTCAAAGTTCACGCATCATCAATATTCATGCCGTGCTATTTATCCTACGAAGGTATATGACCTAAATACAATTTTATAAGTTGGAGTAATTTCACTAATCAAGAAATTTCAAATAAGCAAATGTTCATATATAAGCTATATTAATTTTGAAAAAGTCCTTGAATTAAATTCGAAAAATTTTGGGCAAAAATCAGATTCTCGTTCGAAGTTTAACCCAGGTCGTTCGAACGACCTGGTTCTAACGAAGTGGTGCCTTGTTAGTAGTTCGTTAGAAGTTCGTTAGAAATGTCGTTCGAACGACCTCGTTCGAACGAGATTTCTAACGACATCTAACCATCCTAAACTGGCACGCCGTTAGATAAGTCGTTCGAACGACATGTGGTTCGAACGAGTTTCGCCAGAATTGATTTTTTAAACTTATTTTTTAATGCAGTTTTTTTTCTACAACTGTTTTTTCCCACTACTTTTTCAGTTATTTTCTAATGGACGAAAATTCAGTTTTATAACTTAAGGAAGATCATTTTTCAATGAGAACTCTTTTTCCATAACTTCCAACCTTTTTGATAAAAATCTCTCCAACATTTTTATCAATTTTTCAAAACAAAACCCCTTCATCAATTCACATTCAACAAGCAAGATTGCGGTGGATTTCTGCATTCAAGCTTCGAGGAGACGGTGGTTTTGGGCTTCGGTGGATACCGCAACACGAGGAGTGTTGAGCAAACGCGTTGGAGTTTCGCAGACTACAACTTCAGAGGTCGAGGACGACATAAGCATGTCTTGAGTGAGTCAATGTCTGTAAGTCTTTTGAGTCTCTTGTAAAACCTTTTGTTGTAGTGGATTTTGTCTAGGCCCAGCCGTCCGAGGTTTTTCCCATTTGGGTTTTCCTCGTACATCGGCGTGTTGTGGTTGGGATTTTCGCACTTTCATTTTATCATATCACCTAGATGCATGCTTAGGATAAAATGAATTTAATTGGAATTTTGTTCTTGAAAATTTGTTAAACTAAATTTAAAATTGAGTTAGAAGAATACATCTTTTATAGAAATAATAAAATTGGATTAAGTGTGTGTGTGTATTCTACGAATTAAACTAAGACCATATAACCCTGCAACTTCAAATTGGTATCAGAGCTTGTTTCTATAAGTTATTTAGATGAATCCTGGAGGTTATATGGATAGTTTTTCGTCGAATAGACTACCTTTATTTGATGGATCAAATTATACCTATTGGAAAGCACGTTTGAGATCCGCTCTTAAATCTATTGATGAACGTGTTTGGGTCACTGTTGAAAGAGGATGGTCCCCTCCTACAATGGTTGTTAATGATGAACGTATTTTGACTCCTGTTGAATAGTGGAGCGAGGAAGATTTAAAATGGTGTAACTTTAACTCAAAAGGATTAAATGCCTTATTTGGTGTCGTGTCTCCCGATGAATTTCTTCGTATAATGACGTGCGAAACATCAAAGGAAGCTTGGAACATTCTCCAAGTTACTCATGAGGGAACGAGTGTTGTTAAAGCATCAAAACTTCAAAACTTAACTACACAATTTGAAACTATCACCATGAAAGAAACTGAAACTTTTGATGAGTTCTATGCTCGTTTATCTGACATAGTCAACTCTTGCTTTAACTTAGGTGAAAGAATACCTGAAAATCGTGTGGTTAAGAAAATACTTAGATGTCTTCCTAAGCGTTTCATTCCCAAAGTCACTGTACTTAATTCTTTAGGAAACCTAGATACCTTAAAACTTGAAGAACTTGTTGGTGATCTGCAAACGTATGAACTTGATATGTTTCCTAAAGATAACAAAGGGAAAGATAAGGGAGTAGCTTTAAAAGTTAAGAAAGTTGATGTGTCTGATTCTGATGAGTCTGACTTTGATTCTGATGATATAGCCTTATTTGCCAAAAAGTTTAAAAGATTTCTCAAATTTAAAAAACAAAACTCCAAATTTGAAAAACCTAAATTTGAGAATAAAAACAAAGGAGGAAATAAAAAGTTCACTAATCAGGATTCAAAGAAGTTCAATAAAGACAAATTTAAGAAGGATGATTCGGAAAGATGTTTTGAATGTGAGGGACGTGGTCATAGAGCTTTCGAGTTCCCCACAAAACTTAAAAGACAAGGCAAAGAAAAAGCCGTTTACAATGCTACTTTAAGCGACAGTGATAATGAGTCTGAAGACTCTGATGACTCTAACTCTCCTAGAAATAACTTCACTGCCTTTATGGCGAGCCTTGCTAGTAATTCGTGTGAGTCAAACCTTAATGTTGACAATTCTGAACATAATCTAGAGGTGGTTTCTACTCATTCTACTAGTAGTGAGGAAAAAGAGAGTGATAGTGATATAGATGAGAGTGAACTACAAACTGCCTATTCCGAACTCTACAATGAATCTCTTCGCATTCAAAAAGTCAACAAAAGATTAACCTTGAAAGTTTTAACTTTAGAAAAAGAGTTGAAAGGCCTGAAGGAGAAGGAGGCCTTAGTCAGTCAACTCGAGGCTATTAAAATATCTCTTTCTGAAAAACTTATCGTGATTGGCAAAGAAAAATGTGACTTGATTATCTCCTTAGAAAGTGCTAACAAAGAACTTAATGAGTCTCATGAAATTAGAACATCTCTAGAAACTAAAATAGTCCAACTTGAAAAAGATCTCAAGTCCTCTCATGAAGTTAAAGTCACACTCGAGGACAATTCAGGAAGAATGGGAAAACTGTTTCTAGGTCCTGTTTTAGGATATAAGGAGAAAGGGTATCAAGAAAGAAAGGGAATAGGATATGAAGAAGGAAATTCTTCAAAAGTCAAAACTGAACCTGTTGCTAAGTTTGTTACAAAATCTAATGTTCCTAAAGATAACAAATCTAATGTTCCTAAAGTTAATCCCTCTAAGAAACATTTAAAAGCTGGCCCAAAACAACCTTATGTATGTTCATATTGTCACAAACAGGGTAACCTTAAAGATTTTTGCTACAAACTTGGAAAGAACCCTCAATTCACAAATTCAAAACAACCTTACAGCTCCTTAGCTAATCTTAAGAGTCAAGTTGAGTACCTTGTCAATACTTCTAAAAATCTAATGGAAGAGTTTCTTAGGTTCTCTAATGTCAAAAAAAATAACTCTAATTATAAGACTAGAGCCAATCAATGGAAGAAAACTACTCAAACTTGGGTTAAGAAAAATCAAAACAAGAAAGCTTTTGTCGCTCACGTTGCTCTTAAGGCACATAATACCTCTCAATGGTACTTTGATAGTGGTTGTTCTAGACATATGACGGGCGATAAATATCTTTTTACTACTCTCAAAAACCATAAAGATGGTAAAGTTACTTTTGGGGATGGTAGCAAGTCCCAAATTATTGGTAGAGGTTCTATTGAAATCTCAGGTTTCCCAAAACTTGAAAATGTTCTTTATGTTGAGGGTCTAAAAGCTAATTTGTTAAGTATTAGCCAACTGTGTGATGATAATCTTGATGTGAAATTTAGTCAATCGGAGTGCATCATTTATGATCAATCAGGTGAACCGATTTTACATGGTGTTAGAACCAGTGACAATTGCTATGGCATCATTCCAAAATCTTCTTTAGTCTGCAATAATGTAAAAACCTCTTCTACCGATCTTTGGCATCAAAGATTGGGTCATGTTAACTTTAGAGATCTTGACAGACTTGTGAGAAAAGAGCTTGTTCGTGGCTTACCGCCACTAGGAAAGCCAACATCCACCATTTGCGGACCGTGTCAATTTGGTAAACAAATCAAAAGTCCTCATAAAAAGATAAACTCGATAACAACATCTCGTGTCCTAGAATTGATACACATGGACCTTATGGGTCCTACTCGTACCGAGAGTATAGGAGGAAAAAGATACATCTTGGTTATGGTGGATGATTTCTCTAGATACTCTATTGTAGGCTTTTTGAGAGAGAAATCTGAAACAGTTAACTTTCTTACTGTTAAATGTAGAGCTCTTCAAAATCTTCACGGTGTTAGTATAAACCGCTTTAGGAGTGATAATGGAACCGAATTCAAGGAATCCGGTGTGAATGCCTTCTGTGATGAAATAGGAATAAAACATTAATTCTCGGCCGTTCGAACCCCTCAACAAAATGGTATAGTTGAACGTAAAAATCGAACGATCCAAGAAATGGCAAGATCCATGCTCCTTGGAAGAAATGTGGCTCGTAGGTTTTGGGCCGAAGCGGTTAACACTGCTTGTCACACGGTTAATAGAGTTTATTTGCGTCCTAACACTAACAAAACTCCTTATGAATTGTGGACGGGTAAGAAACCCAATTTGTCCTATTTTAGAGTGTTCGGAAGTCCATGCTATATTCTTAGAGATAGAGAACTTCTAGGAAAATTTGACTCGAGGAGTGATGAGGGTATTTTCCTAGGATACTCTCAAAATAGTAGAGCTTTTAGAGTCTTTAACTTAAGCAACTCTAAAGTAATGGAATCCATTAATGTGGTCATAAAAGATGATGCTCCGGCCACACAAATTAATAATGAGGAAGTTTTATCATGTGAGTGTGATGTTGAGTCAAATGATGAAAGTATTGTTTTTCAAAATGATTTGGGTGTTCCATCTACCGATAAAAGGGAAGTTACTCCTTGGGTGCGTAAAAATCATGATACTTCACAAATTATAGGAGATCCCGAGGTAGGTGTCAAGACTAGGGCGCAATTAGAAAATGAAGTTACTTATCTCTGTTATACTTCTACTATTGAACCTAAAAACTATAAAGAAGCCCTAAAAGATGAACATTGGATTAATGCTATGCAAGAAGAATTGTTTCAATTTAAGAAAAATGATGTTTGGGAATTAGTCCCTAGGCCTTCTAATACCAATGTCATTGGCACTAAATGGATTTTTAAAAACAAAATGGATGAAAATGGTGTCATTGTTCGAAACAAGGCTAGATTAGTGGCTCAAGGGTATACTCAAATAGAAGGTGTTGACTTTGAAGAAACTTTTGCTCCTGTTGCTAGGTTAGAATCGGTTCGTCTCTTACTTGCCATCGCATGTCATCTTCAATTTAAATTATATCAAATGGATGTCAAAAGTGCTTTTTTAAATGGTATTATCCAAGAGGAAGTATATGTTGAACAACCAAAAGGGTTTGAGGACCCAACTCATCCTACTCATGTCTTCTTTTTAAAGAAAGCTTTATATGGCTTAAAATAAGCCCCCCGTGCTTGGTATGAAAGACTCACTTCTTATCTCCTTTCTCGTGGCTTTTTGAGAGGGGGAGTAGATATGACACTTTTTGTTCGGCGTAATGAAAAAGGTATTCTTGTTGCTCAAGTTTATGTCGACGACATAGTGTTTAGGTCTACATGTGATAAACATACTCAAATTTTTTCCAAAGAAATGCACAATGAATTTGAAATGAGTATGGTAGGTGAACTTACCTTCTTTCTAGGTCTTCAAGTTCGTCAACTCAAAAATGGGATATTTTTGTCCCAAACTAAGTATGCTAAAGACCTTGTTAAGAAATTTAATATGGAATCCGCTAAACATGCTCGTACTCCTATGAGCTCCTCTATTAAACTTAGTAAAGACACCGATGGAAAAGATGTAGAGCATACACTCTTTAGAAGTATGATAGGTAGTTTACTTTACCTAACTGCGAGTCGTCCAGATATTTCCTTTAGTGTAGGAGTTTGTGCTCGTTATCAAGCCGCACCAAAAGAGTCTCACTTACTTGCTATTAAACGTATCATCAAATATGTTAGTGGGACCCTGTCTTTTGGCATTTGGTACTCCTTTAACACCAATGATTGTCTATCGGCATATTCAGACGCCGATTGGGCAGGAGATGTTGATGGATGTAAAAGTACATCCGGCGGTTGTTTCTATTTTGGAAGTGCACTTGTCTCATGGATGAGCAAGAAACAAAATTCTATCTCCTTGTCCACAGCGGAGGCCGAATACATTGCCGCTGGGAGTTGTTGCACTCAACTCATTTGGATGAAACAAATGTTGGAAGATTACGGCATTTCCCAAGGCACTATGACTATATATTGTGATAATACTAGTGCAATCCATATTTCCCGTAATCCCGTTCAACATTCTCGAACCAAGCATATTAAGATCCGTGAACACTTCATTCGTGACTTGGTTGAAGAGAAAATTGTTTCTCTAAGCTTCGTTCCTACCGATCAACAATTGGCCGATATCTTTACTAAACCTCTAGATGCCCTTAGGTTTGAACACCTTAGGAAATCAATTGGGGTTTTCTCCATTGATTGAGATCGAAGTCGTTCATCTAGTTTAGGTTGCTTCTCTTGCATATCTTTTTACCTATGAACTAGATTTCCTTTGTATATATTTTTATTCAAAAATCAAAAAAAAAATTATTTGTTTATTTTATTCATTTTCAAGGAAAACGGGAATGGATAGATAATGCTATCAAACCTTTTGTCCATATGGCTTTGTGGTCGATGTATTCAAATCCCTATCTTTTTCCATGTTCACGTGGCCTACGATGAATAGTTAATCCATACATGGTTTATCTTGTGCACATTAAATAATGCTCTGTTTTATGATATATAATGTTGTGATTTCCTCACATATTTGCCTTTTGCACACACCGTACACGGAATATTTCGAATATCTTGTTCACATTGTACTTGCAAAGTGAGATTTGGTGTTGTCTTCTCAATCCTGTCACATCCATTATAAGCAATCGAAAGTGTGCATGATCATCCGTTGCCCGGATTGAAACAAAATGACTATATTCTTCCGGTTGATTTCCGTTTCTAGCAATGGAACCGAGCTGCGAAAAACATCAAAGTTTTTGCGTGAAAAACCTCCATTTGCATATTCAGATGTGTGACTAAAATAGAAGCATTGAAAATGATATATATACAATGCAAAGCCAATATAATAGGCTTGATTGAGTCTTCAAAAGATTCGTCTCAATCTATTTGATATTTTTTGGAGATATAAGTTGAAGATCAACGGGCATGCACATTTCATTAATTTATTGCTTTCTTCTTGTGACTTTATTGGCGAGAGAATCATCTATTTTGTATGCTTGTTACATTCGTGGTTCAGTGTTCAACAATATTTCATTTTTGACACAAGGCTCATCTGAGTGAATATTGCTCGTATATATTGTTTGGCATTACGCACTTGTACAAATGTTGTGGCTAAAGACTTTCACGCGTATTGTTCACACCCCTACATTTCCGCTCCCACCATTTGGATATGTTGGCTCGAGCTAGGATTAATACAATCACATTTTTGGCAATGATCTGGCCATCCCAATTCCTGATATTATGGTATTTTTCAATCTATTTTATAATATATTTTTTTCAAAATTTTCAATTTTCGTTAGAAATTCTCGTTCGAACGAGATTTCTAACGACATTTTTTTGCCCCATACTGTCTCGTCGTTCGAAATATCGTTCGAACGACAATTTTCGTTCGAACCACCTTCTAACGAGGTATCTAACGACCTGAGGCTGTCTCGTCGTTCGAAATATCGTTCGAACGACAATTTTCGTTCGAACCACCTTCTAACGAGGCATCTCACGACCCGAGGCTGTCTCGTCGTTCAAACCCCTCGTTCGAACGACATTACTCGTTCGAACGACCTGCAGTTAAAACGGTCAGATCCTCTTCCCCCAAAACCTGCCACCTCTCCCATTTTTTCAAACCCACGATTTCCAATACCCCATTTCCCCTCTTTCCCAGATTTTTCTCACCCTTCTCTTCCACTTTCCCCTCTACATTTCTCTCTCTCTCTCCCACGATTTTATCCCTCTTCCCACTCTCTTTCTATTTCCCTCTTTCCTATTTCCTCAACTCTTCCTCCATTCCCACTCTTACCGATTTCGTACTGCTCTTCTTCTTCCAGGTATTTTTTTCTTTTTCCTTTTACTCTTTTCCCATATATCTATATCTATATATATATATATATATATTCTATCAGCTTTTATCTCGATATACACACACATATCATATTTATATATATATATATATATATATATATATATATGTATATCTATATACATATATATATATCTATTATATATATATATCAGGTGTTGGGGCCTATTTTCACCACTCGATTCTCAATTTTTTTTCCCCAACTTGTCTATATATGCATGTGTATATCCCACATTTTTTTGGGGCTGTCTTTCTTGTTATTTATTTCTATTGCCCCTGATTAAAATACCTCTCATGAATCTTTTTTCTCAAAATACCAATTCAGTACTATTCATGGCATTTATTTTAATCAAATTTACTTTTTTTTCTGCATTTTTTAAGGAGGATGGGAAATATGATGATTGGTGTTGGATTTTTTTTGGTGTAATTGGTGGTTCGGTTGGATTGTCTTCGAGTAGGTTCTAGCTTTTGTCATCTTTCCATGGCTCGTAATCGCCGCCAACGCCGACTTAGTGATTCCCCAGAGGAACGCACCACGTCCTCGGATGAGGAATCCCGGGGTATTCCCGACCTAAAACTACGTTGGCGCACCCTTTCCCAACATACCCGCTATCACACCCAAGGGTTTGCAACCCGTTCTGTTGTACGGGAGAAAGTGATTAATCTCCCCTCCCTCCACGGCACAAACGTGCATTCATGGTTATCTGATTTAGGGTGGGACCCACTCTTCTCCCTCACCGATGTTGTTTTTCCCGACCTAGTACGGGAATTTTATTTTAGCCTGATTAATAGGGATACTCATCTTTACACTCGGGTGCGAGGTCGGGATATTCTAGTCACTCCCGACTCGATTGCTCAAATTCTTCCCCTCCCTCGGGTAAATAATCCCTCTTTTCCATGGACATCCGAGACCACTCCCGATCCTACTCTAGTTTTTAACACCGTTTTTAGGATTCTTCCTTCCGGCACGGTTACTATTTTTCATAAAAATTTACATCCCGATTTTATGGTCCTTAATTGGATCGTTTGTGCCTGCCTTCTCCCTCGTGCCAACACCACCCAAATCACCAAACAACACGTGGATCTCATGTTTGCTATAAGCATTAGGGCCCACATTGACCTTCCCTCCTATCTTTATAGCGTGATCCGGTCTGTTAGGGTTCTTCCCGCCAGCCCCACTCGCCAGGCCCTCCCATTTGCGGCCCTTATCACCCGTATTTGTCTTGCCGCCGGTTGCCCCCGTGTGTCCACCGATATCCCCACCACAAAATACCAAACCGTTGACCTCACCTCCATTAGTCGCTCCCGTGGTCATTTGCCACCGGATACCCCTCACCTCACCCCCTCCGCCTCCTCCCACTCCGCCACCTCATCTCACCCCGCTCCCAGTCGTCCAGCTCCCTCCCGCTCTGTCCATCACCCCGCCCCTTCCCAGCTTAACGCACCCGTTGCGTCGGAGGATTTTATGTTTTTGCGTTCACAGGTGGACCAATTTCAGGAGGACCGCCGCCAGGACCGCGCACTTATGCAGGAGCTTCTTATGTCTATGCAGCAGGACCGCGAGGCCCACGCCCGTCGAGAAGCCGCCCGGGATGAAGCTCAGGCACGTCGGGATGAAGCCCAGGCTCGTCGGGACTCTCTTCTCTTAGAGCATCTTGCTGCCCTCCGCCATATGGAGCTGCGCCGCGGGGCAGGCTCTTCCGGCACCGGCTCACTCCCCGATGACACTCCACCTGCTGATCCTGCCTCTTGATTTATTTTGTTCATTTCCTGTTTCTTTATGTTTTGTGAGGATGAGTGCTTTCATACTATGTTGTATTTGGATTTATTTCCCTTGGTTCTTCCATTGTCTGACTCTTAGCTATTTCCCCTTTACCCCTTACTTAATGCATGCTCCCTCTTTTCCTTGTCATGATTTATTATTTCTATTTCCTGCCTTGTTATTTATTCTCATGTCTTTTGCAGGCCCCCTTGTCCCTTTGTCTTTTCCGGGCAAAAAGGGGGAGAAAATTTTATGAGCTTCATTTTGAAAGGGGTGTTTTGAGAGGATCAAGTCCCGTGTAGTTCTGGGTAGGTGGAAATGAATAGATTTTTTTTAAGAATATAAGGGCGACGAGAAGATTCGTTGCGCGCCCAGAGTTTGGATTAAGCGTATAATTTATTGAGACGGTAAAAATTGACTAGACACGCCATCTTTTGTCTGTAAAGATCTGTGAGCATAGCAGCACCGCCTGACATGATTTTCTTTATAATGTAGGGACCACTCCAATTAGGCTTGAACTTCCCTTTGGGGTCCCAAATGGGTTGTACAATTTCTTTGAGGGCAAAGCTCCTTCTTATACATCATGACCCTTAACTTTCCCGTTGAATGATTGTGCTATCCGGTAATGATATCCGTGTATGATACAGAGGTTTTAGTCTATTTTTATCTAGGAGTGAGAGTTCATTATAGCGGCTCTGATGGCAGTTTTTTTCATTGACTTTGCTATCGAGCATGACACGCAAAGAATGTACTTTTATTTCGATGGGGAGAACCACCTCCATGTCGTATACCAGAGAATAGGGGTAGCCCCAATGGGTGTCCCGACAGAGGTGCGATAACCCAGAGGGAATATGGTTACCAATCGGCCTGATCTCTGCAGCTTTCGATCATTTTGCTGATGAAGGTTTTAAGGCTCTTATTAGTGGCTTCGGCAGCGCCCTTAGGGTCGGTAGGGAAAGGACTTGTGCATCTATATTCCATACTCGTCGATAAATTTTATGACCCCATCTTTGAAATGGAGTCCATTATCAAATACCAACTTATGGGTAACTCCGTAGCGACATAATATTCAACCTTATAAATTTAGCCATTTTCTTCGCATTCAGTACCGTGTATGACTCAGCTTCGACCCATTTCGTGAAATAATCAATGGCGACCAGGATGAACTCGTTCCCATTGGAAGCTTTGGGAGTGAGCTTCCCTATGATGTCTATGTTCCAAGTAGAGAAAGGCCATGGAGAGGTGATGTTATATAATTCCCGAGGAGGCAAATGTTGATGGTTGGCAAACAGTTGGCCTTTGAGGCATCTTCGAACATAAGTAGTTGTAAGGACAAATTTTCAATCGAGTCATTTGTTATATTGGCTTAATTCCGTTGGACAAAACATTTTTGGGTCATACTGCATCAACGATCATTCAACACAAGGATTCAAGCATCGCATTCAAAGTTCACGCATCATCAATATTCATGCCGTGCTATTTATCCTACGAAGGTATATGACCTAAATACAATTTTATAAGTTGGAGTAATTTCACTAATCAAGAAATTTCAAATAAGCAAATGTTCATATATAAGCTATATTAATTTTGAAAAAGTCCTTGAATTAAATTCGAAAAATTTTGGGCAAAAATCAGATTCTCGTTCGAAGTTTAACCCAGGTCGTTCGAACGACCTGGTTCTAACGAAGTGGTGCCTTGTTAGTAGTTCGTTAGAAGTTCGTTAGAAATGTCGTTCGAACGACCTCGTTCGAACGAGATTTCTAACGACATCTAACCATCCTAAACTGGCACGCCGTTAGATAAGTCGTTCGAACGACATGTGGTTCGAACGAGTTTCGCCAGAATTGATTTTTTAAACTTATTTTTTAATGCAGTTTTTTTTCTACAACTATTTTTTGCCCACTACTTTTTCAGTTATTTTCTAATGGACGAAAATTCAGTTTTATAACTTAAGGAAGATCATTTTTCAATGAGAACTCTTTTTCCATAACTTCCAACCTTTTTGATAAAAATCTCTCCAACATTTTTATCAATTTTTCAAAACAAAACCCCTTCATCAATTCACATTCAACAAGCAAGATTGCGGTGGATTTCTGCATTCAAGCTTCGAGGAGACGGTGGTTTTGGGCTTCGGTGGATACCGCAACACGAGGAGTGTTGAGCAAATGCGTTGGAGTTTCGCGAACTACAACTTCAGAGGTCGAGGACGACATAAGCATGTCTTGAGTGAGTCAATGTCTGTAAGTCTTTTGAGTCTCTTGTAAAACCTTTTGTTGTAGTGGATTTTGTCTAGGCCCAGCCGTCCGAGGTTTTTCCCATTTGGGTTTTCCTCGTACATCGGCGTGTTGTGGTTGGGATTTTCGCACTTTCATTTTATCATATCACCTAGATGCATGCTTAGGATAAAATGAATTTAATTGGAATTTTGTTCTTGAAAATTTGTTAAACTAAATTTAAAATTGAGTTAGAAGAATACATCTTTCATAGAAATAATAAAATTGGATTAAGTGTGTGTGTGTATTCTACGAATTAAACTAAGACCATATAACCCTGCAACTTCAGTAGTGCATTCTTAAATCATGGTGGTCCAATAGTACCCTTGACGGATAATCTTCTTGGCAAGCATATGATAGCTAATGTGGATCTCGCATTCCCCGCTATGATTTTCTGCATCGTTCCTTCAATATCATCCCCTGCTATGTAATGCAAATGTACTCTAACGAAATTTCTCTTGAAAAATACTTTGTCGTAGATGATGTACTGGGAGACAGCTTGTGAAGGGTCGTACGGTCTTCCTTCTATGCCTCTTGGGGATACCTACCATATTTGAGAAGGCGCTAAATGTCATAGTACCATAATCCTACCATATTAGAGTCTTCTTCGGTGACGAGCTCAACATGGTAACAATGAGTGGGTGTCGCTTTTTTCTGAATCAAGATAGGGGTCATTATTATACCCTCAGGCGTGTTAACCATGGAGGCCAGGGTTACTAAGGCATCGACTAGGATATTTTTCGAGCGATGGAGGTAATGGAAGGTGCCATTTTTGAACTGGGAGGCAAGCTCTTTTAAGTGGGAATATGAAGGTAGGAGCTTCTCGTCCTCGACTTTCCATTTCTTAGGAATTTATCCGACAATGAGGGAAGAGTCGTCATAGAATTCTAGGTGCTTGAGGCCTTTCTCAAGGGCGATTTTGAGCCCTATATTGCATGGCTCATATTCAGTAATGCTATTGGTGCAAGGGAAGTCTAGATTGATGACAATGGCTTGTGAGGGTCATTCGGAGTGATTAAGAGTATCCCAATACCATACCCTTTTCTTGTTGACAGCTCCATCATAAAACATCTACCACCTGAGATCCTCCTGGGAGGTGCATAGAATGTCTTTATTTGGGAATTCGGAGACCCAAACCTTGGTTCCTTCCATAGGATAATCAACAAGGTAGTCACAGATGTCCCTCCCTTATGACGTACATAATGCCGAACTCGACTAGCAACATCAATTAATGGGCCATTTGACTTGAGAGAGAGGTTTTTTTAGCAAGTATTTTATGGGATCCATTCGGGATACTAGTTTGATGGGGAACTCGAGCATGCAGTGACGTAATTTTTATGTAACCCGGACAAAGGCGACACATGCTTTCTCCAAAGCGGTGTAGTTGACTTTGTACTCAACCAGCTTTTGACTAGCATAATATATGGTTATTCCCTTGTGAGATTCTTCAATGTATTGGGCTAATAAAGCCCCTGTTGAGGTATCAATAATGGCCGAGTATAGGAGGATGGGGAGACATGGTTGCGGAGGCTTGAGCACCAGAGGTCGAGGGAGGTATCACCTAATTTAATCAAAGGCTTCTTGTCATGACTCGTTCCAAATTTTAATTGAATTTTTCTGGAGAAGTTTGAAAATGGGTTCACAGATAGAGGTCAGTTGGATGATGAATATACCAATGTTTTATAGTTTACCCGAGAATCCTCGTACTTCTTTCTCCGTTGAGGGTGGTAGCATCTAGAATATGTCTTTTAGTTTGGCGGGGTCAGCTTTAATTCTTTTCTCACTAACCATGAATCCAAATAGTTTCCATTTAGTGACGTCGAAAGTGCATTTTTATCGGTTATGCCGCATCTGATACTGTCGTAGTCGTTCGAAGAATTTTCTCAGGGCGGGGATATGACCTTCCCGAGTCTTGGACTTGATCATGTCATTAACATAGACCTCGACTTCTTTATGAATGAATTCGTGTAGGATGGTTATGAAAATTTTCCCATGGGGTGATGAAGGATTTTTTTCCTGGTGGTCAGGGAGCATCTTGATCTGGTTGTAGCCGGTAAATCCGTTAACAAATAATTTGAGGCCATGGTTGGCTATATTGTCCACGATCATGTCAATGTTAGGCAGAGGGTAATCATCTTTTGGGGATGCCTTGTTCAGATTATGATATTTGATGCACATGCTGATTTTTCCTCTCTACGAGAATGATTTTTGCAAACCATGTAGGGTATTCGACTACGAGAATGAAACCCACTTTCAGTGGTTTGATTACTTCTTTATTGACCTTAAGGGACCATTCCATTCGAAGCTTTCTTAATTTTTATTTGACTGGTTTTCATTCCGATAATGTGGGGATCTCATACTGAGCTATCTTTGGGTCAATGCTAGGCATATCATTGTAGGACCATGCCAAAATGTCCACGAACTCTTTCAACAACTTTTCAAATTGCGTTCCTCACGCTCATTGAGGGTGAACCTTATCCTAATCTCACGCATGTGTCTACTATAATTGAGACTAATAATAGCAGTCTCATCATCATTAGTTTGAATGCTGTTATGTTATTTGTTATTTTCCTTATTGAGATCAGTTAAGAATTGTTCATTTATAAAATCATCATCATCAAGAGTTTAATTAGAATAAATGTAATTGATTAAAACCATAACAAGATACTCAAAATCTTCATTTATTTCATTATCATTTAATACAACATTGAGAACCTCATCAAAAGAGGCCCCATTTACATTGACATCACAAATATGAGAAACATAAATAAGTGCAGAGGTTTTTTGAATGGGGTAAAAAGTAGGGTTTGATTGGGCTTGAGCAGGCAGGACCGGGATGGCATAGAAAATTAAGGAGAATCGACCCCAGTGTGATTTTGGGGGATGGGTCTGATGGTGCAGTATCTTGGTCGATCATGCAGAGACTCAGCCCCAGTGGTTATAGTTCAAAGGATTCCTCGGAGTCGCTACCGTCGAATTTCTTAGTGATTGCCAGGTTTTCCTTGGTCAGAGGTTTCACCTCGTTCTTCCATTCTTCACCATAGGTATTTTCATCTTGGAAGAATATCTCTAGGCCTGGTTTCATCTTTTTCTCAGCGCGACCATACCATGTCTCGAAAAATCCACAAAAGGGGAAGTCTCTGCCCTCTTGGATAAATCTTTCGTTCAGAGAGTCTCTCGAAGTAGTCTTTTCATCCTCCAGGACTTTTTTATCATGGTCAACAGAGTTCTTTGAGCTCAGCTATTGAAGGTTGGTAGCCTAAGACTCGTGAAGGAAAGGATTCTTTTAGGAATATAGGCTCAAGGATCCCTTACTGGCGTCATATTATCCCCATTCTAGGCATGAAGTGCATATTCATGAACATCTGGATTACACTGATGTTTCTATGAGGGGTATGTTTTGGGAAACCCCAGTCTTTAAAATTGTCTCCCGCTGGGATAGGGAATGTATTAATTTTAAAACTAGAGAGGAACATGTCACTGGTCCCATATTGAATCTCCAGTACTAGGTTGTCGATTCTGGCACTGTCTGAACTGTCATCATCCTTAAGGATGGTGATGACTTGCCCTTTAGCGAAGAAATTCTGGTTCTAATAGAGAGAGAAATATACTCCTCAGATGTTGTGGATCCATGAATGACCAAGGACTAAATTGAAACACGCGGGTATATCGATGACTTGGAACTTGATCAAAGGGTTGATAGGGCCAGCCCCTAGTGTAAGCTTTATAGATCCCATCACTTCCAGGCGGGTGTTATCATAGGCCCACGCGGCGGAAGGTGTGCGAGTGAGATCGCAAAATTTCAATCCCAAGTAGTTTATACATTAAAAGCAAATTCGTTGTCTACAAGTGATAGCGGGACTATATTCCCCCAAACTTTGACAGGGATATTGAGAGCATAATTATGATCAGGGCCAAATTTTTGGGATTTTTTCAGAGAAAGAGAGGATTCTGGTAGAGGTCAATAATCCAACCATATTCACGGCTTCTTCGAGAGTGGTAGGGGGAGAAGTTATGGGCCCCATATGGAGATTTATCAGAGTATTTCGATGTAGCTGGGAGGACATGAAGAATTCCCACAAGGTGATGTTGGCTTGGGTTTTCTTGAGTTGTTCGAGAACTTTGCTTTCTTCAATGGTCATTTCTAACATTGGGAGCTCTTCGGCAACTCCTTTTCCTTTATTTGTGCTATTTTAATAGGGAGTCGGATCTTTGTAATATCGACTAAATCGGGCCATGTGGTTAATAAAGGTGGGGAAGAATAAGAAACTCGTGACTTCGTCAACTTCGGGTTGAATAGACACTTTATTGATTTCCCTCATTAATTCTTCGAAAGAGATCATTAGACAAAAGTTGATAATTGAACTGGCTTCTCCACGATTAAGTTCATCATCTGAGCTAAAGTCACCCTCATACAGTGGTGACGATGTCCTCTTGCCAAGTGTAGTCGATGGATTCAATAACCTCCATAGCATCATCAAATAATTCTTCCCACTTAGCGGGGAAGTGCAAAAGTGAAGGGACCAGACATCCCTCAAGTTTAAAGGTTGCGAGCAACTTGGGGAGGCTTCATATCTTTTCTTTCTGGCGAAGCATATCGGACATGATCTGTATGACATCATCCAAAGTGATTTCCTCTACAGGTACCACCCATTCATCTGATTCTCAAGCCCAATTTCGAGTTTCCATGAACACGACGTTAAATCGTTCATAGTTGATGGTCATCTTTATGGGCAGTTTCAACCTAAACCTTTGCAGTTGATCTAGTACTGCATGCAGTTCCATGCCTCCCCCTCTAATCGGGTGTGGAAAATAATATAGGCTCGCATGAGGAGAGACAGAGCTTCGCGAGCAAAGCATGTGGGATATAGGAGAAATAATAAGAAAACTTTGAGAGGTTTGGGTGAGATTGTGGAGGTTTCGAGTATTTTTGCTAGGCATAATTTGGGTAGAACTAATAAGAAAGCCTGCACGATGTCGCCTAAAATGGTTCGAGAAACTCCCTAACAGATCCATCAGGAATTTCAAGTCCCTAGCCGAGATGTTCACGGCTCACTTCATTACAAGAAGCTCTCATCCGAAGAGGATGGACGTTTTATTGATAATGAAGAAAAAACCTTAGGAGAACCTCAGAGACGACGCGAAGAGATACTGGGAGATATTCAACTAAGTCAAGGATTGCTCAGAGCAAGTCGATGTAGCATCCTTCAAGATCGGCTTTCCCCACTCTTGTCTCTTATACCAGTCCCTCACTAAGAAGAAGGCCACAACCGTCGATGACTTGATGGCCCACATCGAGAAATATGCCAAAGTCGAAGACGTGACCCATCCTAGTGCAGGAGAAAATGGTGGCACCAAAGTTGCCGGCAAGGGGGCGAAAAAAGTGACATTTAAAAGAAAGGGAATAAGAGCGGGGGCAAAAGTGGCTCGAAGAGTGGGAACAAAGGCGACGCCTCGAAGGCGTTCCAAGCCGTAAATACCGTCTTAAGAGAATTGATCTATAAGATCCTTGTAAAAATTAAAGACGAACCATTAATAAAGTGGCCCAAGAAGATGGGTGGAGACCCCTCCAAGAAAAATAATGCATTGAGATTTACGTTTCATAAGGAAGACAGGCATAAAATCAAGCACTGCAAGGCCCTCAAGTCCCACCTCGAAAAGCTAGCTCAAACTGGACACTTAAGTGAATTCATAGAAAAAAAGGCAGAGAAGGTAGCTGTAAACGGTAATCAAAAGCCCGATAATGTTCTCGAAGAGGATGTCGGCCACGAGTTCACAGAAATGCATGGGGCGTCCGACCTCAAGCAGATTCAAGGGAACGCAACTCGAATGGAAGTAAAGAAGTTGACAAAACTAATGCAAGCTTTTCAGATTTATCCAGCCAAAAGCCCAGCTGGGAAGTGTCGACGTACAGAAGAAATTGACTACAACAAGCATATCGTGTTCACAGATAAGGATTTGGTGGGAGTGAGAACTCCACACCATTATGCATTGGTCATTACACTCAGGATAGCTAACTTCGACGTCGACAGGTTGCTCGTCGACCAAGGCAGCTCATCCGGAGTAATGTACCTCGAGATGTTTAGAAAGCTGAAGTTAAGCATTGTCGACCTAAAGAAGGCCACCGCTCCTTTGGTTGGCTTCGCTGGAAAGATAATAATCCCCTTGGGAAAGATCGTCCTACCGGTAAGGGCAGGAAGAATCTCGAAGATGATCGAATTTCTTATGGCTGATATTGATTCACCTTACCAAGCCATCCTCGACAGAGGATGGCTGGCTACACGTGATGAAGGTCGTCTTATTGACCTATCATTAGAAGCTGAAATGTGTGACAGAGCACGGAGTGGTTGAAATTCATGGAGATCAAGCAATGGCAAGAAAGTGCCTCATAGCGTCCATACGCTCGAAACAAGAGAAAAAAATGGAGGAAGCAATAAACAAAGACGAAGAACAGGAGAGGTTGATGCCCTCCAAATAGCAGTTAAGATATAGCAGACTAGGAGTGGAGGAGACCAGTATCCTCCCCTCTGAGAGGGTCATCGAGGACCTAAAAAAAGTCGCAGACGGAAGTGGCTCGACTGAGAGAATATTTTTTATTGGAACATCCCTTACTGGTCGTGAGAAGAAGGAATTAGTCACCCTCCTTCGGAGCAATTTGGACATTTTTGTATGGGAGCCATAGGAGCTGCCCGAAATTGGTCCCAGCATTACTTGCCACTGACTACACGTGGATTTAGCCTTCAAGCCAGTTATATAGAAGGCCCGCCAAATAGCTCCAAAAAAGGCCATGGCAGTGGCGAAGGACGTGGAGAAGTTACTGGATGCAGGGTCCATATGGTAAGTTCAGTTCCCCAAATGGTTATCCAACCCAGTAGTAGTCCCTAAGAGCAATGGGAAGTGGAGAGTATGTATCGACTTCACTGATCTCAATAGGGATTGCCCCAAGGATAGCTTCCCCCTTCCAAAGATTGACCAGCTGGTAGATGCAATAGCAGCTCATGAAAGAATGAGCTTCTTAGACGCATATTCTGGATATCACCAAATCCCTCGACACGAGACGGATCAAGATAAGACTGCCTTCATCACTATTGTTGGCTTATTTTGCTACAAAGTTATTCCCTTTGGACTCAAGAATACAGGAGCAACTTATCAGCGATTGGTTACTAGGATGTTCAAGAACCAAATGGGAGACACTATGGAGATATATATCGATGATATGTTCATCAAGAGCAAGCTCAAAGACGACCACCTCTCCAACCTAGCAAGGACCTTTGAAATCCTCAAGGAAATACCGAATGACACTTAATGCAAGTAAGTGTTCCTTCAGCGTCCAGTTAGGAAAATTCCTTGGATACTTGGTTGGCGAGAGAGGTACAAAAGCTAATCCCGACCAAATCGATAATATTAATAGGGTTCAATCCCCTAGAACTATGAGAGATGTACAAAAGCTTACAGGAAAGCTCGTTGCCTTAAACAGTTTCATCTCTAAATCTTTAGAAAAATGCGAGTCGTTCTGCCAGCTGCAGAAGAAAACTAAGAGCATGGTATGGAACGAGGGTTGCTCGAGGGCCTAAGAAGAGCTTAAGGCCTACCTCAACAATCCTCATTTGCCTCTAATCCCTAGAGAAAATGATTCCTTATATCTCTACCTTACAGTATCAGATCATGCCATGAGCTCTGCCTTGGTATGTGAGAAAGAGGGAAGCTAGCATACAGTCTATTATGCAAGCAAAACTCTTTTAGATGCCGAGCAGCAGTACCTGCCAATGGAGAAGCTCGCCTTTGCACTGGTGGTCGCCTCGAGGAAACAGAATCACTACTTTAAGGCCCACTCCATCTTTATAGTTACTTCGCACCCCCCTCAAAGTTGTACTAAGGAAAGTAGACCTCTCAGGCTGACTTCCGAAATGGTCGGTTGAGATCGAAAGATTTGATATTCATTTTCAACCAAGGACTGTTATCAAGGGGTGGGTCCTCACCGATTTTATTATTGAATTCACAAGGGAACATCCCTGTAATCAGGCCGAGACTAGTCATCTGAGAAAAATCCCGTAAGAGCCAGGCATCAAGAAGTTATATATTGATGAAGCCTTTAATTCCAGAGGGGCAGGAGTAGGCATCGTGCTAGTTACCCTCGAAGACACAATGTTCGAGCAATTAATCATGCTTGGATTTGAAGTCTCTAATAATGAAACAGAATATGAAGCACTGATCGCTGGTCTACGGAAGGCTCAGTTGTTTGGGGCAAGACACCTTCAAGTTTTTGGCGACTCACAACTGGTATCCAACTAAATAAGTGGCGATTTTAATGCAAATGACGAAAGGATGGCAGCCTATCTCACCATTGTAAAAAGGTTAATGGCCAACTTCGATCGCGTCAACGTTCAGTAGTTTCCAGGGGACAAAATAGCCATGCCGATGCCTTGGCAGCTCTAAGCTCAGTGGTTTACTCCGACTTAAGGAGAACAATTAAAATCGATTTCCTTGTACAGTCGAGTGTCAACCAAGAATCGATCCAAACCTCGAGCATGTTCTCCATACACCATAGTAGATTACTTGTAAAGTGACGTACTGCCAAGTGATAAGAAGATCGCCCATCGGATAAGAGTCAAAGCTGCCCACTTTCACTTATCTCCCGAGGGTAAACTATACAAAAGGTCCTTCACAGGTCCATACCTCAAGTGTGTTCATCCACGGAACGTCGAGCAAGTCCTACACGATCTATATGAAGGAATTTATGGAAGTCAAATAGGAGGAAGGTCGTTAGCTTTTCGACCAATAAAGGAAGGATACTAGTGGCCATACATGCAGAAGGATTCTGGAGTCTACGCTCGAAAGTGCGAGAAATGACAAATGCACGCACATATGGTTCATTAGCCCGCCAGTGATCTAAAGTCACTCACCATCCCGTGGCCCTTCGCCCAGTGGGGCCTGGACATCGTAGGCCCTCTGACAACTATTACCGAAAATTGAAAGTATTTATTGATCACCACAGACTACTTCACTAAGTGGATAGAGGCAGAACCACTGGCAACATTAGAGACGCGGGCATGATGAGATTCATATGGAGAAATATCATTACTCGCTTCGGGATACCCAGGACAATCATCACTGACAAGGGAACCCAGTTCGAGAGCGATCTCTTCCAAAACTTTTGCAGTGACCATGGAATCAGACACTACTTCAGCTTTGTGGCATACCCTCAGAGCAAAGGTCAAGATGAGGCTTCCAACAAAACAGTGATCGATGGACTAAAGAAGTGCCTAGAGCGAGCCAAGGGAGCATGGGCAAACGAACTACCCCATATCCTCTAGGCCTATAGTACTACCCCGAGGTGAGAAACTGGAGTGACACCGTTTGCACTCACATATGGTATGGAGCCAGTTATTCCATTAAAAGTTGGTCTCCCTACCATGAGGTCCACGCTGATCGACTAAGGCCAGAACGATGGAGCATTACTCGCTGAACTTGACTTAGCCGACGAACGACGAGAATTGGCTCTAGTGAAACTAGCAGCCTACCAGTAACAACTAGCCAAGCAATATAATAAGAAAGTCAATCCAACGACATTCTAGGTTGGGGACTATGTACTAAGGAAAGTCCTTGGCAGCGTTGTGAAGCCATCAGATGGAAAGCTATGACCAAATTGGGAGGGACCATTCAAGGTGGTAAGGGACGACCTGCAAGGAGCCTACCACTTGGAAACTCTAGATGACAGAGAGATACTAAGAGCTTGGAATGCGTCCAACCTGAAGAAATTATACTTCTATATTTCTCTTTTCATGCACCATTAATTTAGGTAAATTTAATTTAGGCAAATTTTTATTTTACAAACTTAATATTGCTCTCTGTTCGTGACTCTAATTAATAAATTTTGATTGGCCTTAGCATTATACGAGCGTTGGTTTTCTCAGATATAGTTTATTATATGCATCCTTTCCAAGTTACAGGCTTCACTCTTAATAGGCATAATAAAGATCACATGTTACAGTAAGTTGATCAACTTTCTCTATCCAAACGATCCCATATATAGACCCTACCATTGCACCACAGTGGTTAAAGCATCAGCAGGGTTGGCCTTTGTTACGAACACAATTTGCCTCCTAATTTGCCTCTGGAAATACATAAAGCCCTACAGGGGATCCTTAGGCAATTTGACCAACCCAGGATTGGTCGCCAACACGGTTTGGCTCAAAAATCCAGCTTGGATGGATTATTTGTTTATCAGGTATATCCTCGCCATTGCCCTACTTAGGCCTAAGACAGTGTGATGACACGACCTAAAAGGTAAAGTGAGGCAGAATGGTATGACTGAAGTGTACTGGAGTGGGGGGATATCCATTTGAAAAATTGGCTTTATATGAGTCATATCTACTCGGCTAAAAAAGCCCAAGATAATTAGAAATAAGATCAATGAAGTCCAAAATAAAAAACACATGTTTAGCTGGAAATTGCCTAAAACATACATATATTATTACATCATTACATGTACAAACAATTACATATGCCAGAATAAATCAAACCCTAATGATTACGCGCGTGAAAGGTGTGCTCGTTTAAGGACATAGTCGTTGTTTTCGTTTCACCGCGATAATACAAAAACCTAAATTACGACTACACTTGCGATACAAGTCTAGCGGTAAGTCGGGTATCGAAAGATCCACTAAGGCGAGTTACTAGAATTTAATTGATTTAATACTTCTAAATGAAAGTGTAAAAGATAAATTACAAACTAAAAAGGGAAAAAGATGCATAAAAGGGAAATGTTTAATCTAGGCGAGTGTATTGAAACTAGATTAACAAAGCGGTAAAAACTATAGGTTGCGTCGAATATCCCTCACTCGAGTTAATTTGTATAAAATGGATACATGGGTCGACGAGTTATTACGAATGCGTCTCGTTTCGACAGTTAATTGAACCAAGGGTTGTCACGCCCCTAAATCCGCATAAAAGCCTAATCCGATTTTGGCGTCAATAAATAACCCAAAAATTGCGCACGCAAGGTCATAAACACGGGACATACATGATATGCCCTGTCAAATCTCCTAGGCGCAATAACTAGGACAATGCACCCGAAATAGACCCGTAAACACCATCACCAAAGCAAAGCAACGCGTCAACTCGAGTGAGTTCCATTCAAACACAACCTAATTTAAATTAGCTAGAAAGCATGTTAAAAATGCGATAAATAAACGCGATAAATCTACCTAGAAAGCAAGGAAATTAAAGCATGTAAAGAAAGCATGTAAACCTAATTAACAAAGCATGTAAATTAACAAGAAAATGAGAAATAATGAAATACACGCTATATTAACGGAGATGGAAGATGATAGCACAAATTACAAGCCCAAATGGGTGTCAATCCAAGAAGAAATGAAGAAATGAGCTCTCAAACCTCCAAAACCCTAACCTAAACTATGTAAAATGAATTATCATTGTTTTTACATAAAAAATCCTTTATACAGTAAAAGTAATTAAATTAGAAAAGAAAATAAAAGCCAAAATATCTGCAGAAAATAGGGGATCGATCGATCGATGGTAAAAAATGAAGTCCACTGTCTCCCATGAATTGCACAAACTGAAGGATCAATCGATCGATCCCTTGTGATCGATCGATCGATCAAGCAGGTCTGCAACTCATTTTCTCCTGTTTTGGCATGTTTGCATTTCTCTTTCGCTAAAATCCCCGTAACTTCTTCGTTCTGAATCAGAATTGCGCACCATTCACGGCCACACGAAGCTTGCGAGGAGGGATACAACTTCCGTGTAGATATTGGGTCAGGTGACCAAGCTGTGAAAAGACTAAAATGCCCTTGAACGTGCGATCGTGTACGAAAATCGAGCGGAATGCGTCCGAACTTCACACTTAGCATCCGAATACCTATAAAAGCACAATTAACCCCTGCAAAACATGTTAACATAGAGATCCAAGTTTGTCTGGTTAACGAGCATAAATATAGGATATAAGATACCCGAGGGGAATAAAATGCGTCGGTTCAGAGGATGAAATACGCAATATTTGCGTATTATCACACCCCCTAACTTACAGATTGCTAGTCCCTAGCAATGAAATGGGATGCAACAAGAACTACAAGCAAACCAAAAGCAGGATAAGTACAAAAATATGGTATAAAAGCATAAGGCCACTTTCGCGGGCAATTCGATTGCATTTAACATATGCAATAAGCCGTTAAACCCCTAGGTTACCTAGTGGACGAGTGTCGTCTCGTGAGGGTTTTCAGGGATAATACCCACAAACATCAAATGGTTTCCTCAAAATATGCCCAAACCAACATGCGACAAGCCTAATAATAGTGAACAAGATTTCATACGCATTATTAGCAAAGTGAATGAATTCAAACAAAAGTCCAAATCATCGACATTATATAATGCACCTCATAGAATTGAAACCTTAAAATGTGGGAGGGGGAGCGAGCACATGAAAAGTGTGATTTGGCAAAAACTTATATAAATCTGATAAACATTAAAGCAGGCATATATTCAATCCTCACGGGCATTACACTCATCAAATGAATTCACTTAAAACAGGGAGGTAACACACGGAACATGTGGGCATAAAGAGTAAATGTAAATGGAAACCAGGCCGCACACATGTCACAAATGAAGAACGCTGTATATAAAATAAAAAAATTATAATCTCAATGAAAGATACCGCTCATTAAAGGAGGCGAAATGTATTTTCACAGATTATCAAAACTATTATGACTTTTGAATTACATCAACCTAAGATCACATAGGACTTTATAAGGTTATGATGTAATCTAGGCTAGGGTATGAATTGAAGGATGTATATACGGATTCAAAGTGTTCGGAAATGAAAACTTATAATAATGGGAAAATGCGGGCAATATCAAAATTTGGAAAACAAGTTCCAAACGAGCATTAGATATATCATCGGGGAGAGTAATCAAAGCTTATTGAACTATATATAACCATTACAACTTTCTTTTTCTTTTTCTTTTATTCTTTTTCTCTTGTTTTCTTTTGATTTTTTCTTTCTCCTTTTCTTCACTTTTTCTCTTCTTTCTTTTCTTTACTTATCACACTCTCATATGCCTAAATTGCAACCGCAACACAACCACATCATTCAATCCCAAGCAACATTCCAAATAAAGGTTTGTAAGGTGTATGTATGGTTTAAAACTCCAATTTAGAGTTGGTTATGGCATTTTGGGATTATGAAAAGAAAGGCTAATATTTAGGTTCAAAGGGGTTAACGAGGGTAAACATATACGGTGAGGTCAAGGCTAATATGGGTGATATAACAAAGAATGCCTATGATCATTTCATAAAGTTTACGCAATTCTCGAGTCAAAACAATATATGAAAATCATGATCAAGTAACACATTTCAAGAATGAACTCAATTAATAAACGATCAAATGAAATAATAGAGAGATTACCAACGAATTCAACGTTTTCAAAAAGGAAAGAAAATTGTGTACACTCACAAACGACTAAAGGTACAAAGCTTACTCGGTGTAAGTATATACAATGCAACAAAAGATTGCCAAGTTATAAAAATCTTAAACCAAATCAATAGAAAAGTGTGTGTGCTCATGGGATTAAAGTTTAATTCATGAAGTTATTCATAATCAATGATCAAGGACTAAAGTCTAATAACTTCTAAAATCGAGAACATGCATCATTGGGTTGTCTATTGGATCGGGCAATTATTGAAATTTATCATCGAAAGCAAAGGCAAAGTGCCCAAAAAAAGAGAAAAAATAAATAAAATCTTTTTGAAATTTTCAATTTTTCAAAGAAAAGCATACTAAGTAACTAACATGTGAGCAAAAACATGGACTAAATAAAGAAATGGATAGAATATCCCACACCCCCTAACTTAAAACCTGACATTGTCCTCAATGTGAATTAAGAACCAAGTTAAAGAGTGGAAAAGAGCGATATTACCCCAAAATGGAACGATCCCATAAGAACAAGTCCAACGAATCTACAAAACAAGTTAGTACCGATCATAGCAAAAATTAAATAAAAAAAAGTTAACTAATTACATTAGACTAAATTAATATACAACCTACTATTTAGGCTTCACACTAAATGTACACTAGAAGTCTAAATAGCTGAGGGTCCATCATGAGAACGATTTGACTTTGGAGGATAACCGGTGTACCCTCACTCACAAGCATGCCTTCCGAAAAATATGAATTCTGCTTGAACAACGGAAGGCATGTCTAAGGCGTAAGAAAGGAACCATCGTCAATTAAAAGCTTTGGAGGGACGATGGGGGAATTGGATTGAACGGGTGACAAAAATATGTGGGGACAGAGAAAAGCATAATATCCTCCCAAAGATTTTGAAATTGGAATGGGAGGTAGCGCACACAAAGGCAAATATGCGATTGTGGAGGGCGACTCGAGCAAGTACTCCTCATCGATAAAAAGGTTTAAAACATTAAATTTTGAAACCGAATCATCGGGTACTTATGACGGTGTGATAACAGAGAACGAAAATGGGGATGAAAGAAATTCAAACTCATGAGATGAATCATCATCGCATGAAGATTGAGTTTCGAAGGAAATAATATCATTTTCAATGAAATGTTCTTCTTTGGGGGCCAAAGAATAAATCATTTCATTGCAAATAGATATTACGTCATTTTCATCCTCACTTTCAATATCTATTATGCAATGGGCAAAGTCTAGAATGGTTTGTTCCAAAGTAGGCACAAAGACCTCATTTGGTTCAAAACATTCCTCGACTTCGAAAGTCTCGGAAGCAAAATCGTCGTCGGACTCAAATAATAAATCCAAGTCATGTTCCCACAAACAAATTTCTTCCCGATAACAATTTTCAAGTTTCTCATTCTCATACATACGCAAGCCCTTACCGAATGTCATAGGTCGAGGTGCGGATATATGAAAATGAGAACTTTGAAAATTATCATCGGACTTAAACGAAAACTCATTATTAAAGGAATTTTGAAAATTATTGCAATTCGTTTCAAAATTCCTATTATAAGGAGGTAAAGGCCCAAAATAATTATCATCATCATCAAAAGTCCAATAACCCAAGTTTTTACTTTCGTTATACTCGCACAAAGTCATATTTGAATTTGAAATTCTATGGGATTCTAAGTATTAATCGAAAGTAAACGGATTACGGGAATTTTGAGAATTATAACAATGATTACCGAAAGAATTAGAAGAAGACATGTTTACCCCCAAAATGGCTCGAAAAGGCGAATTCCACAAAGTAAGTGTGCGCGGAAAATTCAAGCGTTTCTAAGTGCTCAAATGTAGTAGTCCTGCAAAAAGGTTAGAAAATAATACAAATAGAAAGAAAATACTACGAAATACTAAATCAAATAAAGTCTAAAATAAACAAGTCCCCAGCAACGGCGCCATTTTGATTATGCACGTGAAAGGTGTACTCGTGTAAGAACACAGTCGTTGTTTTCGTTTCACCGCGATAATACAAAAACCTAAATTACGACTACACTTACGATACAAGTCTAGCGATAAGTCGGGTATCGAAAGATCCACTGAGGCGAGTTGCTAGAATTTAATTGATTTAATACTTCTAAATAAAAGTGTAAAAGATAAATTACAAACTAAAAAGGGAAAAAGATGCATAAAAGGGAAATGTTTAATCTAGGCGAGTGTATTAAAACTAGATTAACAAAACGGTAAAAACTATAGGTTGCGTCGAATATCCCTCACCCGAGTTAATTTGTATAAAATGGATACATGGGTCGACGAGTTATTACGAATGCGTCTCGTTTTGACAGTTAATTGAACCAAGGGTTGTCACGCCCCTAAATCCGCATAAAAGCCTAATTCGATTTGGGCATCAACAAATAACTCGGAAATTATGCATACAAGGTCGTAAGCACGGGACATACATGATATGCCCCGTCAAATCTCCTAGGCGCAATAACTAGGACAACGCATCCGAAATAGACCCGTAAACACCATCACCAAAGCAAAGCATTGCGTCAACTCGAGTGAGTTCCATTCAAACACAACCTAATTTAAATTAGCTAGAAAGCATGTTAAAAACGCGATAAATAAATGCGATAAATCTACCTAGAATGCAAGGAAATCAAAGCATGCAAACCTAATTAACAAAGCATGTAAATTAACTAGAAAGCAAGAAATAATGAAATACACGCTATATTAACGGAGATGCAAGATGATAGCACAAATTACAAGCCCAAATGGGTGTCAATCCAAGAAGAAATGAAGAAATGAGCTCTCAAACCTCCAAAACCCTAACCTAAACTATCTAAAACGAATTATCTCTGTTTTTACATAAAAAAATCCTTTATATAGTAAAAGTAATTAAATTAGAAAAGAAAATAAAAGCCAAAATATCTGTAGAAAATAGGGGATCGATCGATCGATCCCTTGTGATCGATCGATCGATGGTAAAAAATGAAGCCCACTGTCTCCCACGAATTGCAAAAACTGAAGGATCGATCGATCCCTTGTGATCGATCGATCGATCAAGCAGGTCTGCAACTCCTTTCCTCCTGTTTTGGCATGTTTGCATTTCTCTTTCGCTAAATGATAAGCACCCAAAATTGTACATTTTATACCCCGAATAGACATACTTTAATTGCTAATTCTCGACAATTTGGGTCTTATGCGCTTTATTGTCTATCTTTTAGGTCAACCGTCCGTTTGCGGTGTCAAAAGCGATATATCGAGGCAAATGCGCATTTTATGGAGCTAATTACCAATCCCGTAACCCTAGCCTACCCTCACCTAACCCAAACCTACCCCAAACCCTGTGTGTATTTTGTTTGTCCCTTTTTTATATTTTTTAGATTTTTAGTTTGAGTCATTTTAATTTTATGATTTATTTTATATTTATTTAGAATTTTTTAGGTTCTATTTTCTATTTTTCTATTTCTTTTTAATTATTGTGATTTTATATTGATTTTGATTTTTATTAGTTTTTAGTTTTTAGTCTTATGTTATTAGGATTAGTTTTTTAGGAATTCATTTTTTTTTTTAGTTTTATTAGATTTTATATTTTCATTTTAAGATTTTAGTTTTAGTTTTAGTTTTAATTGATTTTTATTTATTTTTCATTTGTTTTTAGTTTCGTTTTTTAATTGAGTCTTTATTATTTTTTTTTAGAGTGGGATTTTATTTTTAGGTTTTTAGTTTTATTATTTTTATCTTTTAGTGTTAATTAATTTTAGGGTCCAAATTAAACACACACACACTAACTTATCCAACACACACACACACTAACTTTCCTAAAAGAATATTCAATTAATTCATTAGTGTAATGAGAATTAGCTTTTGAATTAAATGAATACTTTGGAAACTCATGAAATTAAAATTGTGCAAGTTGGATAAATTTGTGTGAATTGAGGGTGGATTTTCCGTCCCTTGAAAATTTTCTCTCATTTAGTTGCACTCCACTCACTTGTATCACACACTTGTTTATAATTTTCACATTTTACTTTTAGTTTGATTACCCCCTTTTATTTAGTTTAGTTTAGTATTATTTCACCTCACCTCACCTCACCCAATTGTTTTAATATTGAAAAAGCTAAAAAAAAAAATAGAAAAGTGAATTACAATTGTGTTCCATTTGCTTTACCCCCTTGGAAGTGGATTGATACCATTACTTACCGCTACGCTTAAGTTGATATTATTTTGTAGGTATTTGAGGTTTTGATTAACTTGGTTTTCAACAACGACATACAATAACCAAAGTTATCAAATGGCGTCATTGCCATTCTTGGGAGCGTGAAGCACTTGGAGCGGATTTCAACTTGTAGTTCATTTATTTATTTATTTTTGCACTTTATTATTTTTTTGTAGCATTTTTATATTTTTAGAAGGCTTGTATTAGGATTTTTACCTTGCTTGTATTGCGGTGCATAGAGACACCATTTATTTTTCATTTGTAATTTGTAATAATCGAAGACAAGCGTGATAGGGAAACCGGACAAGGTAAAGAGAGTGCGTCCAAAGGCGGGGATTTAGAAGCCTCTCTACCTTGGGTCGGTAGGACTCTCAGGGCCGACTGAGATAGGCGTAATCCCCCCCCCCCGGTCGACTCAAATTTTTCGGCACCCCACGACCTAAAAACCGTGGGAGGTACATTTCTTATACCCTCACGCCTCTCCTGTTAGCGAGTCAATTCTTTTGTGTGCTCTTGTGTGATTTTATTCTCGCATTTATTTTTTGAATGGTGTGATGAATTAAATTACTAAGACCTATACCCGGTCACGCACGAGAAGGGATTTCATCACCCGACTCACTCGCTTACCATTGTGTGCTACCCTAGCCATCACTAAATTTAAAATCAATTAACTAGGTAGCCCAATAGGAGAACATTTTTGCAAAGGCGATCACTCAGATAATTCTGTGAATTTTTATCTCCCGCAGACTTAATTAAAATTTGACTACCCTTTCATTAAAATTAAAGATAAAAATTGTCTATGTGCTAGTTAGGAATTCTCCTTAACTTGTGTGTGTGTCTAATTCATTTTTTGATAGTCGGTTTTAGTTGGTTCGTCCAAATCAAAGAGTCCATATTTTTTTCCCACCATTTTTCTTCTATTATTTTTCTAAAAAATCCAAAAATATTTCCTTTCTTTATTTTTATAGAAAAATCCAAAAATATTTTCTTTCTTTCCTTTTTCGAAAATCCAAAAAAATATTTTCTCTCCTCATAGCCGAAGAGCATCCTTTACAGGACTATTTTGGTCATTTCTCATTGCCACGCGACACGTGTGAGAGTGGTCCCGAACCGTCTCTTTATGATATTTTTAATGGTTTCACCTCTCTCACGAGTCCCGTTGATACTCTTGACCCATCTCTGCACTAACCTCCTATTCCATCACCCTCGGTGTCAAGTGTCGACATGTCGAGTACCTTGTCATGCACCCATTGTTCCTATGCCGATCACATGTCCCATGAGTGCCCTTACATTCCATATCCATCCGAACCCATCGTGGAACATGTGTATCCATATGACACTGTTTCGGAACCCACCTCGGCCTACTACCCCGATATACCTAATCCCGAGTTGTGTGAGTACCCAAGCTATTCGTGGAGGCCTGATCACCCTTTCATGCAATAGGAATTCCAACCCGATGTTGTGGATCCTCACACGTTCCAACAGTCGTCATGGAAACCTTGTGCACCCATTCACGATCAGTACCCTCACTACGCACCCCATGAGTATCAACCAATTATCCATCACGAAAGCGATCCTTTCGTGTATGATGAACTTGGTCCGACTCCACCCACTTCATTTGAGTATTCTCCATATAGTCATAATCATAGCGAGTTGTGTCCAACTCAACCACCGCCATCGCCCGTCACTCCACCACCACCATCATCCACATCCGCTCTCGAAAGCCTCTTGCAAAAGTTCATACTCGAGCAAGAGCAAGCCACTCAAATCCAAAATGAATTGGAGTGTGCGAGAGAGTCGGACATTCCCATGGCTCCACCCATTGTTGCACCCGAGTGTGATAATGATGTGTCCTCTTATGACACGAATTTTGAGTGTGACCAACCCTACCACCCCGAGAATCTCGAAGTTGAGACCATTCCATGGTCCGGGCCCCAAGTCGACAATTGTGTTGACTTACCTTTCTATAGTGAGCCTGATCAAATCCCACCATGCCCATATGAACCCCACCTTGCGGTTCCCATTCCCACTCTCGAGATATCCAAAATTTTGCCCGAGCTTTTACCTTATGCCCCAATTGCCTATGTCTCTGACATGACCATATCTTTTAGGTTAGCTCCGGCTACGTGTGCTCACTATTGTACCGAGATAGCGTCAGAGATGGTTCCCACCTCTCTTGATATGGATCCTACCCCGTCATATTTGGCTCCCCTTGAGCCGAATATTGTTGTTGATTCATCTATCTCGAATCTTAATGCCTCGTTAGACCCTTTCACCACATCGGATGGCGACATAATAGTGGATAAGTTGATCACTCGCTCGGTTATTTCCACACTCATTTATTCATAGAACGGTCGTGTGATTTCTCTGAGGCCCAAACCATTCCACTTACCAAGCCCTTCTGCCTCCATAACCAACTTGAGCACCATGCCTATAGGGCCCTAGTTTCCCTCACCTTTAAGCTCAACAACGCCCGTTACCGGTGCCTACTCACCATCACCTTTACCCTTTTTTCCCACCCGCCCATGGTCCACCGATGCCTTGCATCGTGTGATGCACTTTGCCATACAAGTGCATTGACCCCTTTAGCCTGTTTCCAACAAGACTAACGCTTCAGTCTTGTTTGGGGGTGATTTTCATCACCCATTTTTCTGTCGCCCCGTACTTTTATAGATCTTATATTTAGGGTGAGAATAGTTCAGTCTGGCTAAAGACATTAAACTTAGCGCTACCGGGAGGCAGTCCGTTGTTTCTTGTACTAGTCTCATCCTGTTTGGGGGTGGTGTTTCACATCACCCTATGTTTTGCCATGTTTATAGACTTGTACATTTTATTTTATTTTTTCTTTTTCTCTTATCACTTCTTGGCTACATCTGTCCACTTCATTAGCGGTTGATTCTGGTAATCTCTTTCCTACCTTATGCTCTCAATTTTAAAAATCATTTTACTTAAAATCGAGGACGATGTTCCTTTTTTTTTGGGGGGGGGGGGGGGATTTTATTAAAATCGTACCTCTTTTGAATTTTTTTAATTATTGAACCTGATTTTTAAAATTTTGTGCAGTTTCTTTCATCTCAATCATTGATGTGAATTTTCAATCATCCATCCTTTTAAGTCTAGTAATCAAGCTAGAGGATTTATATTTTTTCTAAATAGCTTATGTAATACATAACAAGGCATTTTTCACCATGAATTCCTAGACTCAATAAAATTTGAGCACTTATCACGTCACTACGGTTTAGAGTTGAAGAGTACTACAATTCTCAAGAGAACCTCAAGAATCACTAGTAGAGACTTTAGCTTGTGAGATTCGTGCCTTTCACCCTTTCAGAGTGTCTTACGCAATCTTCGAGTCACAAGTTGATTCAACTTCGTTTGGGTCCGCACTTTAATTGTTGTATGATCTCATTATTCTTAATTTATGGGTTGATCACTGAGAACGACATCACTTTATAGTTGTAAGAAACGCGTGTCTTAAAATTTGTCCCGAATACTAGATTTCCATCCATACATATTTACCGTTCACTTCACCCATCTTCCATATATTCCCCACACCATCCATATACATACCCCATTTCCATTCACATTTCATCCTTTATTTTTTAGAAAAACATTGTTTTCAAATGTTAAATGTCTTCAATGTTGAGAGAATAAAAAATAAAAATAAAAAAGAGAGAGAGAAAAACATAAAAATAGCAAAAATAGAGAAAAATCGGGAAAAAAAATAGAAAAGAAAAGAAAGAGAGTTTGTAGTTAGTAGTTGGTTTTGAAATAAAGACATTTGTTCTTCATAGTACACTCTTCTCGCTCATCCATCATATATCCATCATTTCACACATCCATCATATTCTACCTCACCTCATCCCATATATCCCATTTCATTTCCCCCTCACCCATTATCATCCATATATTCCCCTAGGTGTTCGGGCAAATGAAAGTCGACGTGGTGAATAACTCGACGTTCTCACTATAGTGATTAGCATTTCTTTCATGAGATCATTTTTCTTTCTAATTGTCCGTTATTTCTTATATGTGAGTGAGACGTTTGAACTTGCTTACATTTACTCACCTCCTCACACACAAGAGCGATACACTAACCATATCTCGAGAGTTCGTTTGAGAGAGTTATATCCAGTGCGATTTGAAGTTGAAGCGTTGATTCCGAAAAGGCAATCTAGGAATTACTTTTGTGATACTCGACCCGTTTTGACTGATTCACACTACACACGTTGAGTTCTAAGAAGGATGTGCCTTGAGTATTTACTTAGCTAAACTTTTTACACATTCTAGCTTGTATTTCTGAAAGCATTTCTCTCATGATGGATTGTGCGATTATTCTACATCTAATAAGAGATTGACTGCCTTTTGCAAATAAGAATTTTGTGGGTATATTCCCTGCAAACCCTCATGAGACACAACTCGTCCTATAGGGCAACCTATAGGTTTAAAGGCTTGTTGCATATGTTAAGTTCAATCGCAAGTGCCCGCGAAAGTGGTACACTTTTGGTTACTTATCTTTCTCTTTCTCTCTATCTTATTGTTCGAGGACTAGCAACGCTCTGTTTGGGGGTGGTATGATAAGCACCCAAAACTGTACATTTTATACCCCGAATAAACGTACTTTAATTGCTAATTCTCGACAATTTGGGTCTTATGCGCGTTATTGTCTATCTTGTAGGTCAAACGTCCGTTTGTGGTGTCAAAAACGATATATCGAGGCAAATGCGCATTTTATGGAGTTAATTACCAATCCCGTAACTCTAGCCTACCCTAACCTAACTCAAACCTACCCCAAACACTGTGTGTGTTTTGTTTGTCCCTTTTTTATATTTTTTAGGTTTTTAGTTTGAGTCGTTTTAATTTTAGGATTTATTTAGAATTTTTTAGGTTTTATTTTCTATTTTTAAATTTCTTTTTAATTATTGTGATTTTATATTAATTTTGATTTTTATTAGTTTTTAGTTTTTAGTCTTATGCTATTAGGATTAGTTTTTTAGGAATTCATTAATTTTTTTAGTTTTATTAGATTTTATATTTTCTTTTTAGGGTTTTAGTTTTAGTTTTAATTGATTTTTATTTTTTTTCATTTCTTTTTAGTTTCATTTTTTAATTGAGTCTTTAGTAATTTTTTTTAGAGTAGGATTTTATTTTTAGGTTTTTAGTTTTATTACTTTTATCTTTTAGTGTTAATTAATTTTAGGGTCCAAATTAAACATACACACACTAACTTATCCAACACCCCCTACTTCATCTTCTCCACCTACACACCCTTTCTCTCTCCTATCTCTTCCACCATTTTTAACCCTCCATTAAACACTCAAAACACCACCCACCTTCAGCACCCTCACCACTTATACCTTATACCTCCATCCCCAAACCCACCGCTCTAACCCAAGCCCATAAAACCCGCAACCCCGGAACCCAGCTGCAAAACCTCCGACCGAAACCCTCTCTTCCAAAACTCGCCCTGCTCAACATGATCGCAACCCACATCTCTCTCTTTAATAGCCCCGAACCCGGAAGCGACCCTATAACCCGAGACAGCCATACCCAACCTCGCCGACGGACAACCCTAGAACCGTCGCCCCTACTCACCAATAAACCCGGCGGCGACAACCCCTCGTCCATCTCCTCTTCGCAACCCAAACTCCTACCCGATTCCCTAAAACCCTCCAGGCCAAACCCAAAAACCAAGAAGAAGCGCCCCGACTCCGAACCAGCACCTGCTCCGCGACCATCTCGTTGGATCCAATATCCACTCACCCCATTTTCGGTCGACGACCCTCCTCACCAGCCACCGGTGCTTCCAAACCCGACGGACCACAAACCCCATACCAATGACAACCCATCTCGGGTATTGCCTAAACCCATTTCCCATTCAGTCATAACCCCACAAAGCCACGACTTCCTCTACCTGCCAAACAACAAAACCAAAACCAAGTCATTTAACCCACATGCATTAAAACCCCTTATCCCCATTTACCCAAAATGCCTCCCAACTACCACTTCTATCCCAATTTTCAAAACTACCCCTTTAACTAAATCAGATTTGTTCCAATCCCCTCACCCACATGACCTCACACCCCATTTTCATGCACATTAAACCTTCCCAAAAATACCCCTTAGCCCCATGTGTGCCATGCATCTACTATAAAAGAAGACTCAAGACCCCATTTGAGGGAGATATCATCAAATAGAGAGAGAATTAGATAGAGAAACACCATTTTTATTTTTTTTAGTAGCTTAGTTTTTTTTTAGATTAGAGAAAAAATTCAATAAATTGGGTGTTGTAATTAATTGAGATGAATGACGAATTGAAGAATTAATGCAATTGAAGGCAATTTTGGTTTGATTACTCCTATCTAATTTTCATTTTATGCTCTTATTTGATTCTAATTTTTATTGGATGATGATTATGGAGGGCTAATCATCCCATTCAAGGGATGATTTGAAACCCTCATGAATCCAATTTGGTTTAATTGTCAATTATAATTTTGTTAGTTTCCTTTGATTAGCAAATTTAATTCCTAATTATTTTCACATTGAGAAATGGAAAATCATCCTTGAGAAAGGATTGAAAATTTTATCATCATTTGATTGAAACTAGAGATAGGCTTATCACTTGATTTAAATGTTAGTATAATTTTTATCTATTCTTGTTTTTACTTTGTCTAATTAAAATTAGTTTGGTGAATCGATCCTAGCGGGTGATTCATTTAATTCATTTTAATTCATTTAGAGTAGTGCTTGTGGGGATTAAACTTACTTTTCTAAAAGAATATTCAATTGATTCAATAGTGTAATGAGAATTAGCTTTTGAATTAAATGAATACTTTTGGAAATTGATGAAATTAAAATTGTGCAAGTTGGATAAATTTGTGTGATTTGAGGGTGGATTTTCCGTCCCTTGAATATTTTCTCTCATTTAGTTGCACTCCACTCACTTTTATCACACACTTGTTATATTTTTTACATTTTACTTTTAGTTTGATTACCCCCTTTTATTTAGTTTAGTTTAGTATTATGTCACCTCGCCTCACCCAATTGTTTTAATATTGAAAAAGCTAAAAAAAAATTAGAAAAGTGAAAAAGCACAAAAAGAAAATAAAAAGTGAATTACAATTGTGTTCCCTTTGCTTTACCCCCTTGGAAGTGGATTGATACCCTTACTTACCACTACACTTGAGTTGCTATTATTTTGTAGGTATTTGAGGTTTTGATTAACTTGGCTTTCAACGACGACATACAAAAACCAAAGTTATCACTAAAATCCCCGTAACTTCTTCGTTCTGAATCGGAATCGCGCACCGTTCGCAGTCACGTGAAGCTTGCGAGGAGGGATACAACTTCTGTGAGATATTGGGCCAGGTGCCCAAGCTCTGAAAAGATTAAAATTCCCTTGAACGTCCGATCGTGTACGAAAATCGAGCAGAATGCGTCTGAACTTCACACTTAGCATCCGAATACCTATAAAAGCTCAATTAACCCATACAAAACATGTTAACATAGAAATTCGAGGTTGTCTGGTTAACGAGAATAAATATAGGGAATAAGATACTCGAGGGGGCTAAAATGCATCGGTTCGGAGGATGAAATACGTAATATTCACGTATTATCAAGGACCAGGTCGTTGGGCAAGGTAATCAGCTAGCCGCGCTCTTCGACCATCATCTGGGTGAGGGATAAATTCCCCCTCGACATCATCCGAGATAGGCTCCAGTAGCTGTATTGGGATCGCGTCCATTGGGATCCAGCGCTCATCCCTTCTGAATGGATTTGGGATCAAAGATGAGGGCGTAATCTCATGCATGTACCAAAGGACGGAGTTAATGGGCACTTGTAACTCCCTAAGGGCACTCATCCACCCTCCAATAAAGGATAACTCCTCGACCTCCTTCAACCTTGTGGGAACGTCTGTCCAGCCTGGTCGTACCCATCTGCCCACACCTATCGAGCTTTCTTGAATAAGTGCCTCAGAAGGGTGGCATCCCTTTGAAGACCAACGACTATCACGTGCGCCCTACGAACATCTCCCCGTAGTTCGACAATCTCCCTGGCTGAACCACTGTCGTCAAGCATAGTTGGCTGCCTAGTTAACGAAGAAGAACCTCGTATGAGTTGAGGAGCAATGCTCGGCGCATTCTCCCTGAGACGTGCGACTTCCCTCCTTAAAGCATCGTTCTCTTGTTGCAAGATTTCTCCAACTTGATTGATCTCATAAGCATCCAAGAGCTTAGCATTCAGAGCATCAATTTCTTCTTAAACAGAGGCGTCGACCTCCTCCATCTCCTCAAGTCTATCTTTCAACTTGGCAACCAACTCAGACTAGTCTTTGTAGTCCTGGTTCCTTGATCTGAGAGACTTGCAGATTTTCACAAAGGCACGACGAACTTGGTCGCTCACGTTGGTACCAAGAATTTGGCCTAGGCGAGAAGTAACAAGAATATACTCGTCAAGGTCAATAAACTACAAATCATAAAGGCACGAAGAGTAAACATATCAGCAGATGCAAAAATCCAAAATTTCTTTATTTTATTGAAATCGACACGAGTCGGGTACAAGTACATTGATCAAAAGGAAGAAAAGATTAACACAAAAATACAAGAGGAACCCTAGGAGACTAATTAGAAATCCTCGACCTGCTTAGAGGAGGCTGGATATTTTCCTTTATTAGCATCGAACTCGCTCATTCCAGTTCCACCTGCACCTCCCTCAACCGGAGCAAGGCCCTCTCCTCGATCAACAAGAGCACCGACAGCAACGGTGCCTTCACTAATTTGAGCGGCTGGAACCCCCTCCTTAATAACAGGAGTAACCACATCCTTTATACCTGGTTTGGGACCTGGGTCATGCTCATCGAAAAAAGGGGAATAAGTAGCTACCTCGGCAGCAAGAAGAGCCCTATCCCAACCCTTTTTGAACTTGGAACGGCTAATATAACCAATTTGAACTTAGACATCATCATACGTCGTCGCCCATCCATCGTTGTAAGCACTCTTCTTGATGGAGGAAGCCTCGGACTATACCTTTGCCACCTCCTCGATGAGCACCTTGTTTACTTCGGTGACTGCCAGTTTGCTCGCTACAACCAAGCCATAAGTCTCCCGCTACTCATAAAGTTCCTTTGCCTTCTCTTTTCTCTCCTTATAAAAAGAGGCCTTAACCTTTATAAGATCACGCTTAGAGGACTTCTGAGCCTTGTTGGCAACTTTTAAGCTCACCTCGAGCTCAGAATTCCTTCTCGCTATCTCGCCACGGTTGCGATCGAGAACGGTGTTGTCAGACAAGAACTGCAGAGAAAGATGGAGTATAAGTAAAAAGGATATAATAGGAACTACAATAAATAGAGGAAATAATGAATAGACTTACAAGAGCGAGTCAGGGGCTTGCACTTGTCCCATTTTTTATGACCACTCACGGTCCATTGGTATAATCGCCCTCTTGATCATCACAAGAGCGAGATGAGGGGTCAAAGCCACAGAGGCTCCCTCAGTTGGGACAGACACAGGGACCAAAATAGCCTGTGCCTTTTTCATCCTCGTTTCCCCTCTTCTCCTCTCTTCTATCTCATTCTTCTCAACCTCCCTTCTCTTTCTTTCTTCTTCTCTTTTTCTCTCATTATCCCTCCTCAACTCTTCTTCTCTTTTCTTCTTCTCTTTTTCATGTGTTATGATCTGGGAACCACTAGCAGTATCCCCAGACCCAGGCATCTTTATCTTCAACATGCGCGACAACATAACATCATCAACGATTAGATTTTTCCTCATTGGGGGAGCCATATCCTCTATTCTCGAGCTCTCTGAATCTGATTCCGTGCTGGAAGTTCCCTCACCAGATCCTGCCTCACCACCACCAGCAGCACTAGACTCCAAACTTTTCTCCTCCTCTTTGTCTAGGTCGATATATTGAGGAGCACCTTCTTTCTCCTCTTCTTCCTCTGAGATGTCAAAATGGGGAATATAGTCAACTAGGCGGGAGATTAAGCTGGAAGTAATGTTCTTATATTCCAGTAAGAAGGCAATCGATCTTGGATGCTCGCCTTCTGCAATGGAATCTTGTATATTCTAAGCCTTGAGTAACTCAGTAGCACAGATCTCTTGGATAGCAAGCTCCTGATTCTTGGACTTTGCTGCAAAGGAAGAAGGAAAACATTAAAGAAAAAACACATTATAACAACAATGAAAAGATAAAGAGATTGAGCAACAACATATATATTCCTCTCCATAGGTAGGAATTCGAGGCCCCACGTACCTCTCACCTCCTACCCGAGGAGGTAACTTCCAGTTCTTAGCTATGAATCCCTCAGTCCAATAATCTTTATAGGAATCAGGTAGGTTAACTACTAACACCCTATCCGGACTCCTCGCTTTCAACTAAAGAAGACCAGAGCTGGTGCGAGAAAATGAGTAGCAAAAACAAATTTCAACCAAGCCCATCTTAGTGTCATATAGCTGATTTATCCTATGGACACCATTAACAATATTCCAAACATTCAGAGAACATTGGACTCGGACTATAATGTAAAAAAGAGACGATTTGGAGGAAAATTTAAACCCCCTTGGGGCAATAAGAGAACGTGAATCCAATGGTCATCCTCAACATCGCGAACATTGCGAGGAACAGGGGCACACTCAATGTCTACCCAACTAGGGATGTTATAACATTTCGTAATTTCTACCAAGGATTTGTTGTTTATCCTTGTTATGAGAAAAACCTTGGCTACAGTAAAATTAAAAACAAAGAGACGAAATACATAAAAAAGGGAAGACTGAGACCTTACAGGGAAAGGAATGGAGCTCGTAACAATGGAAACCACGAGCAAAAGAAGACGATTGAAGCAAAATATAGCTTGGAAGATATAAAGAACAAACTTGAGAGCAAAAGGAAGCTTGAGAATAAGAGACAGTTTGAGAAAACGCAGATTAGAAGTGGCAAAGCGAACTGTCTGAGTATCTCGGTTTAAACTCTAAATGATAGTCCACAAGAATCGAAGAAGATTTGTCACTTGAATCTCCTGTATAAAGACGTTTTGCACCCTGGATTTGTTAAAATTCACAACAGTGCCACTTGGAAGGAACCAAAATCAACGGTTAAAATTTTCGAGCCCAAGTTGTGACCCAAAAATTTTAAGGGCAATTTTTGGTACCTTCTTTATTTTTTAGGGCCATGAGAATAGCCGGACAAAGGCAAACTAAAAATAAAATATGTCCAGACCAAATTATGGGATGTTCTAAATAACGGATTGAGGATTTGACCCATTCTATCCCCAAAAATCTCGAAAGAGATATTCAGGGGATAATGGGCTAGTGGGGCAGTTATCAGCGCCCCTCTCTCTTCTACTGAATATATATTGTACCCCTGGCCCGGGGAAAAGGGCATACAAAAAAACCTCTCTCGAGAGTTACTGAATATAATAGTAGACCTCTCCGTGGACGTAGGCAATTTGTCGAGCCACGTATATCTTCGTGTCGTGATTGTGATCTTTGTTGTTCTTATTTTCCTGGTGATTGTATTTCATTATTATTTGTGTTGAAATATTTATCACCACATTAAGTTACATAGTTATATATTTATATATAATACCTTTGTAGTTGTATACTATTATTAGTTATGCAATATTTAGTATAGTTATCATTTTATATGTTTATTTTATTACTTGTCATAATATTCATTTAGTTGTGCAATATATATTTAATTAGTTATATAATTATATATTTATATCTATATATATTTTAAACTTAGTTATATATATAAAATCAATATTGTATTTGCATTATATTAATGTTGTATATGTATATAAATTATATATTTATACTTAATACGTTATTTTCTTTATATACTATTTTTGTACGTTTATGTTATGTTTATATATTTACTATGTATTAGTAAATATTAAAACATTTACTATTCAGCTAGATATTATAATACAAACCTTTTTCTTAATTGATTATGAGTCTTAGATCTCTTGTGGATGAATTCCAGCCGTAGGATTAAAGCTTTAAAAGCTTTGATCTTGGAAATTGTTTATATTAGAACTGTAGGTTAGTATAGGTGTATTTCAGTGAGGGTCCTTGGTGATGTCTTTTTTTATCGGCCTTAACTGTGTATAGTTGTTAGTTACTTTACGTTAGAAGCATTGTTGTCCTGATAAGTCGGGGTCAAGTGTGCGTGCTATCTAGGCTTAATTGTAAGCCTGTAGTTCAAGTAATAATCCCGGTAAGTCAGGGTTGAATCCTTAGGGAAACGGGAAGAGAAAATCGTAACGACGTATGGAAAGACAGCGAACCCCAACTTGACCCTAAAAGAAACGAAAAGATGCTTTGAATGGGAGATTTACTACAACTAAATGCGTATTTAAATTAAGGAATGACTAAGCTAAGCACCGATGCAATGAAAATGACCTAATTAACCTAAGAGGGATGTCAAGTGATTAACAAACTTAACTGCAAATGAGAACAATAGGTTGGGTTACAATCCCCCACACCCTAGCAATTCACTTTGTAGGATACTAGATTTCGGAATTAGAATATGAAAAGAACCCGGACTTTATTAATCCCAAGCATTACGTATATGAAGGAACGTAGCCCGCATCATACGAAATCGAAGGTAAGAATAAAGTGGTGTCACATTAACTAACACACGCGTCGCACTCTTTAGCATCCCGGTTACCTAGGGCAAACGAGATCAAAAGTTCTAAGACGGTTATCATAGTTACGCAACACGATTCCTTTAAGATTCAATTCAAAAATCTATTTCCAATTATGATAAATTACATCGGGTGGGATTCATGCATCCCAACCCTTAAAAGATTAGCCAGACATGATTAAATGAACAATAACATCAATTTTAAAATTAAAATAAATCATGATTGGCAAGAATAATTTTTAATTTGAGATATCAACTAAGAATTGAGAATTAATTAACTAAGTAAGGGGGAGATTAAGTTAAATGAAACGAAATTACTTGCATTCACTAGATCTGGAAATCAAATTTGAATCTTGCAATCAATATTCAAGGCTAGAGTTTGTAACCAGGTGAGAGATCTTTCTCTGTCTAAAAACTAAATTAAAAATTGTCAAAGTTCGAACCCCCTTGTCTAACAATAACTAAAAGTGAAATACATCACGAAAAATCCAGAGTTGTAGCTGAATCAAACTCTAAAATCGAAACAGAAAATCGGGATCTATCTTCGGTGGACCGATTCGTCGGGTGAGCTCGGTTCGGTTCGGTTCTAAATTCGAAACGGTCCTTTTTTGCTGAAAATAGGATCGGTACGTTATGTAAAATTTTCCAGTACAATGATAGGAAACCAAATCGGTCCTATTTTGTGGGAAATAGGATCAGTCCGTGTTTTGATTTTGCCTAGTGAATTTTAAGTATCCGGATCGGTCCCTTTTTGTTCTAAATAGGATCGGTCCGGTCTTCAAAATCAATTTCTCTTCAATTTCTCATGATTTTTCTTCATTATCTCTCATCTTTAGAACCTCGTAACTTCTGCTCCGTGACTCGGAATTGGATGTCGTTTCTTCCTACGCGCTTGCGGACTCGAGGTTTTTAACTTTCGTTTTGGGTTCTCGTTAGGAGTGCACATGGTTCAGTTCAGTTAGGTTCCACTACGGAACCAGAACCGGAACTGAAATTGGTCGATTTCCTGGTTTTGGAACCAGAACCAAAATTAGTCAGTTCAGTTCGGAACCGAACCATCGGTTCTCGGTTTGGTTCGGGTCGGTTCACGATTCTGGTTCTTGGTTCTGGTTCTTGGTTCTGGTTCACGGTTCTGGGTCGTGGTTCTGGTTCGGGGTTCTGGTTCGCGGTTCTCATTAATGGTTCTAGTTCTCGGGTTGGTTCTCGGGTTGGTTAATGGTTCTGGGTAATGGTTCTGGTTAATGGTTCAGGTTCACGGGTTGGTTCTCGGTTTGGTTCTTGGGTCGGTTCTTTTCTTCGGTTCGGTTTTTCGGTTCGGTTCCATGGGTTTGGTTCTCAGTTCGGTTCGGTTTGGTTCAGGTATAAAACCGAGAACCGAACCGAACACTTCGGTTCTCAATTTTTTGGAACCAGAACCAACCCATGGAGAAAAAAACTCGAACCAACCCAACCCAACCCACGAAGATCGGTTTGGTTCGGTTCTTCGGTTTGTCGGTTTTTTTGCACACCCCTAGTTCTCGTCCAGATTCCTTATAAGAATTACGCTTTTACCCTTTTGACTTTTCTTCTTTGATCCATTCTTCTGCTTTGGCTTTTTCCTCTTTTTCCTTAGCAATAAATACCTGTAAATATCATGAAAAAGGCACAAAACTCGAGATACTATGTAAAAAGGTCTGTAGCATATAAATGAGATAAATCAAGATGAATTATATTATTCGAGGTGATAATAATCCCTAAATTAAGGGGATAAATTCGGAAGAATTTACGCCTAATCAAAGCCCCCTAACTTAGAACTTTTCGCGTCCCGAGCAATGTAAAAGAATTCAACTTAGGCTCAACTCTCGAAATTCGTTTTATTAGGATAGAATACCACTTTCGCGAGCAAGCGATTGTATTCAGCATATGGAACAAGCCTTTAAACCTCTAGGTTACCCCTAGCAGGACGAGTTCTATCTCGTGAGGGTTTGCAGTGAATGTACCCACAAAATTCATTTTCCTAGACTCAAAGAAATTCAAAATATTTAAAAATTATTCGATTTAATTTCCCAAAAAATAATCACCCTGTATTTGTATTCGTAAGTCTCAATTTGTCGTGCATGTGCGAAGCCAAAAGTTAAGTGTACATTTCCACCGATTGCTCATTCCATTACTTTTTCAAAAATTCGTTTTGATTTAAATGCTCACGGGATACTCTCGCAAACGAATCACTAAGAATGTGGCTATTTCTCTTGGTGTGCGGGATATAAGGAGTAAATGCAATGGAATGCAAATTCGCGCACACCATCAAGAAAGACGGACTATTTGGGGTGGGAAGGATCTCGTCATTAGAGTACGATTATAGGGAAACCGAAAACATTATCTCTAATTCACATATTTAATCTCTGTTATTATCTTTTATGCCTTAACTCTCCACGCGGTAGCCAATTTCGCAATTCGAACTCGGTTAGGACTTTTTCGGGTTATAATGTGTATTGGGTAAAATTTGAAAAGTTTGAGAATTTTGGAATTGGAAAAATTTCTTGTGATGTCCATTAGTGCTTTTTCGGGCTTTTTGCTAATCTTTTTCTATTTTTTATTTTATTTTTCACACTTTTCTTTTCTTGCTATTTTTGTTGAGCATAGTATATTTTTCTTGCCCTTTTTATCGCACCATTTGGACTGAATTTCTGAATTTTTCATTTTCACAATTCCAGGCTAAATTTGGTATTTTTCAGGCTACAAACGAAAAGGGAAAGATTTATTCGGCTCAAATTGGGTTGCAAAAAGATTATTTTTTCACGACTTTTTCTGGTCAATATTTTTGGTTGACAAACGAGGGCCTACTTCACTGTCCAAATTGCTAATTACATTACCATATGCGTCTCGAGATGAATTAAGTTTAGAGATATTTTCAGCGTGTTTTTCAAGACAACATTCCATTTCTCATAACCGATCAAAGTTAAAGAATTGAGATCCCCGGCGACTTATTTAAATGCTAAAGCGAACTTTGAGTTAGTCATTAACTCGGATTGATTTTAAAACTCAGAAAAATGGATAAGCTCGACATCTCACCGGGTTAATAGTCTCCACACTTATTCGTTAAGTCGTTAATTCACGCTCAATTTCCATCTTTAGTCAATTTTGGCTTTATGTGTTTGGATCGTTGTGAATTTGAGACTTTAAATAAAATTGCGATGGTATTTTCGAAAAATTTAAATTCTAATTTTTATTTATTTTGAAGAAAAAATATTTTTGGCTTTTTCAATTTTTTTTTTTTGTGCATTTGGACTTTGTGAAATGTAAAAATGCGTGCGTACCCCCCAACTTAGGCTTTTGCATTGTCCCGGGGCAAAAATGACTAAAAACTGAATTAAGGAGAGTATAGCACTAATGAACAAAGTACACAAATGCAATAAGGTAAAATAAGCACAAGACACGCGAGATAATCAATCCAATTTCCATTAAAATATGATAAAGGTTACAAAACTGTGGAAAATGAAAGGAAAAACATGTTCGAAACATCCGAAAAACAATGAAACTAAAACGGGGCTGGTTTGAGGGTCCGGGGGAGTTGGGCTCATAAAGATCATAAAAGTAAGATGGGGGAGGGGCATTGAAAGAGATTTCAAACATTTGAGCTTGAAGACGGTGCATCATGCTCGTATCACGCCGATATGCACGTTGATCCTCCTCCCTATGAGCGTCGTAGCAAGCTATGAACCTCGAAAGTTGTGTTTCAAGCGCAGAGATGCGAGCATCAAGGTTTCCACCTAAAAGCTCAAATTTCGAATCCTCCTCCTCCACGTACTCGGGCTCCTCACCCTCGACCATACTCACGTCATCAGTTACCACCTCATCTGCCGAGGATTCATCGCTTGACTCTTCCTCATCACTTTCGTCACTATCAGTGGCTGCTTGCCTAGCTTAGTAAATTACCCTTTGCATCGCGCTCTTGGTGCAGGTGACCTGTCCAAAAGGATTTGGAAGGTGAGGAAACCCGTTGGGAGGCTGAATGCCGGCGTTAGCAATAATAGACCAAATAACCCGGGCATAAGGGAGCGGGGCAGCGCCTTTCTCATCCATGGCTGCGTGGAAAATGTCTCTGTACATTGTGCGGGCCAAATGGATGGTGGAGTTTGGGTCATAGGGGTGGTAGACAAGGTTTGCTTGTCGAGGGCGCATGACGGAATCGTTTGCAACATGAAAAATATTGGCACAAACGATTTGGAAGGTGATACACGCTTCGTCGTCCATTTGGTAGACGGGAAAAGGTGCGCGATGCCACTGTTGTCCAGGAGCGATACGGGAAATGCAAACGTCTTTGTCAAGGGGCGTGCTGCTATTGGGGTATTGATATGGGGATGGGTGAGGGACATCCTTCTCCGTTAATTTTCACATGAGGATGTCGAGAGAGAACGGTACGAGGGTTTGGTCAATGTATGCCTCGGCTTAAAAGTTGTCGATGTGCACGAGGGACCCGTAGAAAGAGCGCACTTCATTTGCCCATATGGCCCCGAATAGTTCATTGAAGAAGCGTCACCCCCCCTTTGCGATGAAGAGGTTGGTGAAACTTGCGGACAACTCGTCCCAGAGAACCTGCCTCTCAATGTGCAACGTGCGGGAGTGACTGAAGAACCATCGACACCATTGTTGCTCCTCGTAGGAACGGGACAAGGGCGGTCTGTTTTCGGCAATGACCGTTGAGTTGTATTTTTCTGGGGGTGGTTGGTTGGCCATGAAGGGGATGGTGATGGAAATAGATGTTGGAATAGATAGGAAGAGAGTGTGGGGGATGGAAAGTTGTGGTGAAAAATGAGTAGGATAGGTGTAGATTTATAGGTGGGGGAAGAGGATGGTTTGGGTTTTGGAGAGAATGGTTTGGGTGGGAAATGGGGTGTTTTTGGGAGGGAAAAAGGGGTTGGGAAGTGTTAAGAGACGAAATGGAGGGAAATGAATATATTGGGTGGTGAACCTCGGGAGATGTAGAGTTGCAGGTACGGGACCGGTCTGTGTGCCTAGGGGCGGATCATTCAGGGTCTTTTATTTTTATTTTTAAATTTCTCCCCAGCGGACCGGTCCCGGTGCCCAGGGGCGGATCGATCTGCATTCCCAGATTTTCCAGAATTCCCCCAAAGTGTAGAAATTCTCTCCTCTCTCAACTAGAGGGTTCCCTCACTCATTTTTCTTCATGATTACACCTAAAACCTTCCACAAACTCTAATTCTACTACGGATGCTCTTTCGAAATTAATGCTTACCCTTAACTTCGCAAAACACAAACCTACGGACTCTAACAACCCTAACTGAATTACAACTATTATACACAAGATTTCACCCCATACATATCGGTGGTGCGACGACCTCTCAACCACAACTCACTCTACCCCGTAAACGGGGTCCGACAACCAAATAGTGTCGACATCTTCTACGCACGCCTCTAAATATGACTTTAGGCATTGACCATTGACTTTGAACGTATTTCCCCCTGTTTATGTTCCAATTCCACTTCTCTGTGGGGGAATACGGTCTTCACAACGAATGGGCCAGTCCACCGAGACCGCAACTTACTCAAAAATAAATGAAGCCGAGAGTTATAGAGGAGCACTTTTTGCCCGGGAATAAACTCCTTATGTCGAATAATCTTATCGTGTGCGAGTTTCATCATTTCTTTGGATATCTTAGCATTTTCATACGCGTCATTGCGTATCTCCTCTAACTCATTTCACTGAAGTTTGGGAGCTTCGCCGACTTTATCCATGTCATAATTTACCCTCTTAATGGCCCAATACGCTTTGTGTTCTAGCTCGACGGGAAGATGGAAAGGCTTCCCATACACAAAGCGAAACGTGGACATTCCGAGCGGATTTTTACCTACGGTACAGTAGGCCCATAGCGAATCATTCAATCGAAGGGACCAATCTTTCTGGTTGGGATCGATGGTCTTCTATAAGATGTTCTTGATTTCTCGATTCACCAACTCGGCCTGCCCATTAATTTGTGGGTGATAGGTCGTTCCAGCCTTGTGAACGACGCCATGCTTACTCATAAGCTTCTCGAATGGCTTGTTGCAAAAATGCGTGCCATTATCACTAATTATTGCTTTCGGAGCACCGAAGTGTAATACCCCGTAATTTTATTGATTTTTATTTAAGGGATTAATTGAATTAAATGAGAATTAATTGGGAATTAATCCGGATATAAATACTAGCGAGATGTGAGTTGGTATTTGATTATGATGTGTAGGTATGGTAATATATGAAGATTGAATATATTAAAATTGTCGCGAGACTGAAATACGACAATTTGGAAAATTTAGTTGGGACGCGCGCGTCAGTCGCGTCAGGAATGTAATTATTTAAATTAAAAAGTGAATTATATTTTTATCAACCTAATGGTCATTTTGAGTGCACCAACGTGTCCGAAAGGGTCGAAATAGTCAGAAAACACTAACCGGGGGTTTAATTTGGATCCCGGGGCATCTTTAGGCCAAACCGGCAACCAAAAAGGGTATTTTGGTAGTTTTAAAGATAAGGGAATTAAAACCCACGAAAATTAGAGTTTATATTTATAATTTTAAAGGGGCCACTAAGGCCATTACCAGCAAAAGTTAAGAAAGTGGGCTACGGGAGTTTTGAGAGAAGTTGGAGATAGGTTACAAGAGCCAAACCAAAACCCTCAACCATCACCACCATTCTGGAAGAATTTGTGACCGAAAGAAAGGAAATTCAGCATAGAATCAACGACAACAAATCTGGAAAACGAATCTAGGGCAAGTGATTTAATATTTTTAAGTGCATTGAATATTTCTTCCATGTTTAGTGTAAAAACTATTTTTGTCTTGAAAGTTTTGAGGAAAACTAATGAAATTGTTGGAGAAACTTTAAATTTGGGATAGGATTTGCATGTAGAATGTCTATGGAAGAATTTAGTATCCAAAAACTTAAATATGATGATTTAAAAATGGACTTATGATGAGTAATTGAGCGCAATAAAATTTTGGAATTCATGTTCATTGGGTTTGGGGTAAATTTTGGGGATTTATGATGATTACATGTTGTTTAGGAGGATTTGACCCATAAATATGTTAAGAAACGACCTAAGAGGATTTAGAGAAGTTTAAGAACAGTAAAATGCTATTGGGATGATCTTAGGATGAGTTTAGAGAAGAGAAAATTTGAGAAAAACGGATTTTGGGATTTCTGGGCTTAATCTGCCATCTCGTTAGAAGACCTGCCCAGGTCGTTCGAACGAGCGAGCTTCTAACAAGATGACAGTATCCCTTCTAACGAGTTGGTAGTTCGTTCGAAGCCTTTCGTTCGAACGACACTCGTTCGAACGAGACTTCTAGCGAGTTGTCAGAATGGCCTTTTTGGCCTGTTTTTATTTCAATTGTCCCGTAAACTTATTTAAATGGTGAGATAACCTTCCCCTATTAACTAGTGGGTATAGTTGTGAGAAATGGGGTACATTGAGGAGTAAAACTTAGGATCTTATAGTAAACCGGATGACCTTTGTGGATTTGGAAGCGAGTATCTAATTTCGACGTGATAAGAGTTGACGACTTTAATGTATATAAACCGGGAACTTATAAGCGTATGATATTGAATGATAATACGAGAATGAGAAGTATACCTCTAATAATATGTTGAGATATCTAAGATGTGTGAATGCGTAGTATATGTAGTTATCTGTGTATAACATATCTACCGTACTTGCTATCATGGGAGGTCGGCGTTCGATCAGGGCCATCTAATCTTTGTGTGCCTACGGGGGGGATTTATATTGGTACCTCGAGAACGTAGGTCAGAGAAGGACTTATTGAGAAGTTAATAAGTCTGCTGATCATGGGAGCGTAGGTATGTGCGTGACCCATGTGATGTGAACTATGTTCGTCTCCTTTGTTTGTGATTGTTGTTTAATGAAACGATTCCTGAGAGATTCGGAATACGTGGTCCTTATGTACGTGATGTACCGGGATTGGATAGCAGAGTATGTGTGCACCGCAGCTTAGTCTCGGGGTGCTAGTATTGTATATTTATGATGAGAATAATATACTGTTAATTGAAATGAACTGTCATGTATAAATGTGAGTATAAATAATAGCAACGTTTTGTAAAAATAAAATGGAAGATCTCTAGTAATTAGTAGTACTAATATGGGAAAACTGTGTAGAAAAGTGAAACGCTCTGTTTAAAATAAGATGTCGGGAATTGAGCTGGGAATCGTATAGTAATGTTAGATTTTTTTATTGGACTAGTTAAGTATGGGAATAACTAGAATGGGTACGGTAGTATAGGAGTGCACACTTAGTTGAGAGGTGAGGAACTCATGGGAGTGCACACACTATCATGTACTTTATATTCACTGTTTAATGATATTAAACACTTGCTATATTTTAAACTATTTTCACAATCGGGCTCTGACCAGTTTGCTTCCAAATATATTTTCTTGTAAAAACCTTTTAGGTGCCCAGCCACAAGGACACCAAGCATATGAGTTCCATTCAGGTGACGTGTTGTAGCTGCTGTGGAAGTTACAGGACCTTGGCAATAGACGCCTCCATTTTCGATCTTGACTCCATTATCAGATTTTCTCATTTGTTGGGCATGTCGCCCCATTGCTTTTGGAGACATCTTACTTATTCAGTTATTTCAGATTTTGGTTTGTAATTAATTTAGTGATGCAGACTTGGTATTTGTTTATTCCAGTATTCGGATTGTTGTGAGGAGTTTTCCTCCAGACTCATAATTATTTTATGGTTCTTCTATTATGACTATGTGGTGGAGTTTATGTCAGCATTTCATAATTTACTTATTGCATGTTAATCAAATTTATTTAAAATTAACAATTCACTTTTTAAATATTAGGTGGCTAGTAATTGTTAAAACGTTTTTCGATAGTGATGTTATGAACTGAACCAACTTGGCATTTTGTATTCATTTGAATAAAGGAGTAGCTACCCGGTATTTAACTAGTCGGGGTATCACAGGTAGTATCAGAGCATTAGGTTCTAGTGTCCTTAGGATCTGTACGGCTTGTTATGTTTCCGCTGAGCTTTCTTTGATATAAATCCCTATATTTTAGGATTGTTGTATTCTTTTGTGTATGCTTCGCTCTTTAACTATTTTGAGATAATAACTGCGAACTTATAAGACTTTACTCTCATTTTAGATGCCTCCACGACGTGCGCAGCGAGTTCCTAGGGATGCTCAGCCCGAGCCACAGCCTGCACCAGTTCAGGGCACCATGAATGCCGCAGAGGTTGCAACTATTGCAGCCCAAGCGGTAAATGTCGCCCTCGCAGTTGTGCAGCAGGCACCACCCCAGGTGCCGGTAGCCGCGCCAGTTCAGGCTCATGCATTCCCGTCTGCTTGGGAACGCGTTCGTGATGCTTTTCAGAAAGCGCACCCTCCGTAGTTTGCTGGTAGCTCCGACGTTGTGGTATCCAGTCAGTGGAGGAAGGACATTCAAAGGCACTTAAGGATGTACGAGTGCACGGATGTTCAGAAGCAGATACTGGCTACTTTTAAGCTAGTAGGATCAGCGTTGCAGTGGTGGGAGTCCATTACCACCGCGGAGGAGAGAAACGGCCTTTCTATTCAGGAGTTCTGGGTGCGGTTCGACCGCAAATATTTTCCGTCAGCTATTCACACATAAATGAGAAGAAAGTTAATGAACCTCAAGCAGGAGGGGAAGACCGTGGCCGAGTATGAGGACGAATTCACTAATCTCTTGAACATTGTTCCCGATGAGATTCCGACTGAGGAGAAGAAGATTAAGAAGTTCATGGATGGATTGACTTGGAGGATCCGTCAGCACTTATTGGGAAACCTCTCGTTGGCCACTTATTCTGATGTGGTTAACGCGACACTACTTCACTGTCAGGATCACCGCTTTCACATGACTGAGAGTAAGAGATCAGGAGAGTCCAGCCATCAGGGCAGGACAGGGGGAAATGGTGCCAGCGGGGCACAATCTACTCAGGTTCAGCATAAGCAGGGAGATCAGGGTTCCCAGCAGGGGGATTCTAAGAGGTTCAGATCTGGGAGTTTCAGAAATGGACAGGGAGGTTTTCGTAATGGCCATCAGGGTCATCAGGGCTAGCAATAGCAGTTTCAGCAGGGCCAGCACGGCCAGGGGAGAAATGGTAACGGCCATCAGGGCCATCGGCAGCAGGGACAGCGAGGGGGAAACTTCCCGGGGAAGTGCTTCGTTTATGGCAAGATTGGACACAAACGCCAGGATTGTCCTGATAGGGGTAGGACCCCACAGCAGCAGGGTGCTCGACACGAGCCACAGAGGCCTATATTTCCCGCCGCCCTCCCAGCACCACCACAGATGGCAGCATTACCACCCATTCTAGCGATCTCAGTCCAGCAGGGGCAGCTTCAGTATGGGAGAGTGTATCAGCTCCAACATGTCGCAGTCCCACAGGATCCACCTGTCATTGAGGGTATGTTCTCTATTCAGGGGACTATGGGGCGTATTTTATTTGATACGGGGGCCACACATTATTTCATTGCCATGAGATTTGCACGCACTATTGGGGTGTTAGACACTGCAGAGAGCACGATTACTTGTGTAGATTCACCGTTGAGTAGGGGTTCTGTGATTTCACTTATTTGTAGAGGTGTGGGTATAGAGATCGGGAGGTATACTTTACCCGCTAATATGTTAGTATTAGAGATGACTGAGTACGATGCGATTGTTGGTATGGATTGGCTAGTTGCGTACTGAGCCATGATTGATTGTTTCAGTAGGAGTATTATTTTTGCCATTCCCGGGCAGGAGATATTTTTAGTGGCGATGCCTCGCCCTGAGGGAGGATCGTCCACTCACTTGTACTATATAGAGGAAGAGACCTCTAAGGAAGTGGTAATACCACTCGATTCGATTCCAGTTGTTAGGGAGTTTGTTGATGTATTTCAGGATATACCTGGACTACCTCCGAGTAGGGAGATAGATTTTGTGATCGATTTGACGTCGGGCACTCGGCCTATTGCCTGTCCACCTTACCGTATGGCTCCAGCAGAGATGAGAGAGCTACGGGATCAGATAGAGCAGTTGTTGGGTCAGGGGTTTATCCGGAGGAGTACTTCGCCGTGGGGTGCCCCTGTGTTGTTCGTAAAGAAGAGGGATGGATCGTTGAGGTTGTGTGTAGATTACCGATAGTTGAATAAGGTCATGATACGAAATAAGTATCCGTTGCCCCGAATCGATGACTTATTCGACCAGCTGAGAGGAGCTTCCTTCTTCTCAAAGATTGATTTGCGATCGGGATACCATCAGTTGCGTATCAGGGAGCAGGATGTCTCGAAGACTTATTTCTTGACGAGATATGGTTCCTACGAGTTTCGGGTTATGCCTTTTGGTTTGACCAACGCTCTAGCCGTGTTTATAGACTTGATGAATAGGGTGTTCAGAGATTTCCTAGACCAGTTCGTCATCGTCTTTATTGATGACATCCTGGTTTACTCCCAGACAGAAGAGGAACACGCCGAGCATTTGAGGCAGGTTTTACAGACGCTACGTCAGAACGAGCTTTATGCAAAGTATGAGAAGTGTGGGTTTTAGCTGAAGGAGGTTCAGTTTTTTGGGCATATCATTTCAGACCGGGGGATATCTGTTGATCCGGGGAAGGTATCCGCGGTGAGGGAGTGGGGACAGCCCACGACACCGACTGAGATTCGTAGTTTCTTGGGCCTAACAAGATACTACAGGAGGTTTATTCGGGGTTTCTCAAAGATAGCGGGTCCTTTGACACATCTGACTCCCAAAGGTGTGCCATTTATCTGGAGCGATGCCTATCAGTTGGCATTCGATGAGTTGAAGGACAAGTTGACCTCAGCACCTATGTTAGCATTACCGATATCGGGAATTGAGTACCTAGTCTACACTGATGCATCCTTACAAGGACTTGGAGGTGTATTGCAGCAGGAGAGTCAGGCCATAGCTTATGCTTCCCGTAAGCTAAAGCCTCACGAGAAGAATTATCCCACCCGTGACTTGGAATTAGCGGCAGTTGTATTTGCCCTTCGGATTTGGAGACATTATCTCCTGGGGGAGAAGTTTCGGTTGTTCACATATCACAAGTCTCTACAGTACCTCTTCACGCAGAAGGAGTTGAATATGCGTCAGCGACGGTGGCTTGAGTTTGTAAAGGATTATCAGTTCGATATCCAATATCACCCAGGGAAGGCTAACGTGGTAGCAGACGCGTTGTGCCGTAGGCCAGTAGATGAAGTGGCCGAGGTGTGGAAAGCTGAATGGAAGGAGTTGGGACACCAGGATGCAGTGGCCCGATCGTTCATGTCTGTGATGACTATTACACCTCAGATTGTTACGAGGGTAATAAAGGCCCAGGAAAATGATAAGTTCTGTCAGGAACAGATAGTTCGATTACTAGCAGAGCGAGCCGAGTCCTATATCGTTAGTTCAGACGGGGGATTACGCTTCAATGGAAGACTGGTCGTTCCGGAAGGGGAATACTTACGGCACGAGGTAATGACAGAGTCGCACGGCTCACGGTTCGCAGTACACCCTGGTGGGGATAAAATGTACTAAGACATGAGACGATAGTATTGGTGGAGCGGGATGAAGAGAGATATTTTCGTGTTTATTTCTAAATGCGCCACTTGTCAGCTAAAGGTGGATCATCAGAGAGCGGCAGGACTTCTACAGCCATTAGAGGTTCCAACGTGGATGTGGGAGAGCATATCTATGGACTTTATCACGGGGTTACGTACGTCACAGAGGGGTCACGACTCCATATGGGTAATTGTGGATCGATTGACCAAAGTTGCTCATTTTCTACCCGTAAGGACAGACTACACTACGGGACAGTATGCCCAAATTTTCGTTGCGGAGATAGTGAGACTTCACGGTGTGCCTCTAAATATCGTGTCTGATCGAGACAAGATATTTATTTCACGATTTTGGGAGAGTTTCCAGGAGGCCATGGGCACTGAATTGCGGTTGAGTACGGCTTATCACCCGCAGACCGATGGGCAAACCGAGCGGACAAATCAGATGTTTGAGGACATGTTGCGTATGTTCATCCTAGACTTTGAAGGGGGTTGGGAGCAGTACCTTCCACTGGTGGAGTTTGCTTACAACAACTCCTACTAGTTCACTATTGGTATGGCTCCATTTGAGGCGTTGTATGGTAGACCTTGTTGTTCCCCAGCATGTTGGTTAGAAGTGGGGGATAACAAACTCCTTGGGCCGAATATGATTTAGGACACTTTGGGAAGGATAGAGATGATACGGAGCCGTATTCGGGTAACTCAGGACCGTCAGAAGAGCTACGCTGATGCCAAGAGGTTCTTTAGATAATTCAAGGTGGGGGACCAGGTGTTACTTAGATTATCTCCTATGAAGGGGATTATGCGTTTTGGGAAGAAGGGGAAACTGGAACCAAGGTATGTGGGGTCATTCCCTATCATCGAGCGTATTGGGCTAGTTGCGTATAGACTTGGGTTACCGGAGCACCTGTATAGGATTCATGATGTGTTCCATATTTCCTCGCTGAGGAAATATCTTAGGGATGATTTGACCCATACTCACATTGCTTTGGAGGACATCGATCTTCAGCCCGATAGTTCCTATGAGTAGGGGTCGATTGCTATTTTGGACCGAAGCGAGCGAAAACTGAGGTCGAAGATAGTACCGTTAGTACGTGTTCAGTGGCGGCATCATAATACCAAGGAGTCCACATGGGAGCGCGAGGATGAGATACGCGAGCGTTATCCAGAGCTATTTTTACCAGGTACTCTTTAGTTCTAAATTTCGGGACGAAATTTTGTTATTAGGGGGAAGTATGTAATACCCCGTAATTTTATTGATTTTTATTTAAGGGATTAATTGAATTAAATGAGAATTAATTGGGAATTAATCCGGATATAAATACTAGCGAGATGTGAGTTGGTATTTGATTATGATGTGTAGGTATGGTAATATATGAAGATTGAATATATTGAAATTGTCGCGAGACTGAAATACGACAATTTGGGAAATTTAGTTGGGACGCGCATGTCAGTCGCGTCAGGAATGTAATTATTTAAATTAAAAAGTGAATTATATTTTTATCAACTTAATGGTCATTTTGAGTGCGCCAACGTGTCCGAAGGGTCGAAATAGTCAGAAAACACTAGCCAGGGGTTTAATTTGGGTCCCGGGGAATCTTTAGGCCAAACCGGCAACCAAAAAGGGTATTTTGGTAATTTTAAAAATAAGGGAATTAAAACCCACGAAAATTAGAGTTTATATTTATAATTTTAAAGGGGCCACTAAGGCCATTACTAGCAAAAGTTAAGAAAGTGGGCTACGGGAGTTTTGAGAGAAGTTGGAGATAGGGCCAAACCAAAACCCTCAACCATCACCACCATTCTGGAAGAATTTGTGACCGAAAGAAAGGAAATTCAGCATAGAATCAACGACAACAAATCTGGAAAATGAATCTAAGGCAAGTGATTTAATATTTTTAAGTCCATTGAATATTTCTTCCATGTTTAGTGTATAAACTATTTTTGTCTTGAAAGTCTTGAGGAAAACTAATGAAATTGTTGGAGAAACTATAAATTTGGGATAGGATTTGCATGTAGAATGTCTATGGATGAATTTAGTATCCAAAAACTTAAATATGATGATTTAAAAATGGACTTATGATGAGTAATTGAGCGCAATAAAATTCTGGAATTCATGTTCATAGGGTTTGGGGTAAAATTTGCGGATTTATGATGATTACATGTTGTTTAGGAGGATTTGACCCATAAATATGTTAAGAAATAACCTACGAGGATTTAGAGAAGTTTAAGAACAGTAAAACGCTATTGGGATGATCTTAGGATGAGTTTAGAGAAGAGAAAAATTGAGAAAAATGGATTTTGGAATTTCTGGGCTTAATCTGCCATCTCGTTAGAAGACCTGCCCAGGTCGTTCGAACGACCTCGTTCGAACGAGCTTCTAACGAGATGACAGTATCCCTTCTAACGAGTTGGTAGTTCGTTCGAAGCCTTTCGTTCGAACAACACTCGTTCGAACGACCTCGTTCGAATGAGACTTCTAACGAGTTGTCAGAATGGCCTTTTTGGCCTATTTTTATTTAAATAATCCCGTAAACTTATTTAAATGGTGAGATAACCTTCCCCTATTAACAAGTGGATATAGTTGTGAGAAATGGGGTACGTTGAGGAGTAAAACTTAGTATCTTATAGTAAACCGGATGACCTTTGTGGATTTGGAAGCGAGTATCTAATTTCGACGTGAGAAGAGTTGACGACTTTAATGTATATAAACCGGGAACTTATAAGCGTATGATATTAAATGATAATACGAGAATGAGAAATAACCATCTAGGATGTAATAATAACGGTGGCTCGCTACTCTCTCTAGAATTTGATCAATAAATGGCACGGGGGAATGATCTTTCCTAGTTCTCTCATTGAGTTTCTGGTAATCAATGCAAACGTGCCACTAGGTGGTGGTTATGTTGGGGAACTAGCTCTCCCTTAGCATTTTTAATCACTGTCATGCCCGACTTCTTCGGGACAACTTGCATAGGGCTCACCCACTTATTATCCGAGATTGGGTAGATAATCTCGACATCTAATAATTTAATAATTTCAGCCCTCACTACCTCTTTCATAGTAGGGTTCAACTTTCTTTGCATTTTTCCCGAGGGCTTCACATCCTCCTCGAGGTTGATTTTGTGGGTACAAATAAAAAAACTTATCCCTTTCAAATCAATAATGCACCAACTAAAAGCACTTTGGTGTTTTCTCAAAATTTTCAGTAATTTACCCTCCTCCTCTTCGTCTAGGCAAGAGGAGACAACAACAAAAGATGTCTCATTCTCTCCTTGATAAGCATATTTAACGTTGGAGGGTAGTTTCTTTAATTATAGGGTAGAGAATTTTTCAGTAGAGGGAGCTATGCGTGATTCCCTCGGCGGCAGTTCCTCGAATTTAGAAACCCAACTCACATCTCTCACGTCCTCGTCCGATGCTTTCTCATCCAGAATTTCCCTTAACTCCGCTACTTCCTTTTCAAAGTCGGTATACGCTCCCCCACTCTCGTTACTTGACACCAGATAAGATTCTAGGGCATCTCCATAAAAAAATTCCTCTATGTACTCTCCTACGATCTCATTAATAAGGCTTACCGCGTGAAGATCATCTTCTTCTCCCGTATGTTGGGCTATGTTGAAGATGTTAGTCTCTAAAGTCATGTTCCCGAAAGTGAGTTGTATCTGCCCATTCTGAGTATTGATCAGTGCATTAGTCGTAGCTAAGAATGGGCGCCTAAGAATGATGGGGACATGATTACTCGAGGTGAAGGAGGGCTATGTGTCCCAAATGACAAAATCTACAGGGAAGTAGAAGGTGTCAACTTAGGCTATCACGTATTTGATAATACCCCTAGGTATCTTTAAGGTTCGATCCCCCAATTGGAGAGTGATCTTTGTGGGCTTGAGGTCACCCATATCAAGTTACCTATAAATGGAATAGGAGAGGATATTGACACTCGCCCCGAAATCGAGTAAGGCTTTTTTGATTTTATTCTCTCCAATGATGCATGAAATGGAGGGTGCACCGGGATCATTAAATTTCAGTGGGAGATCATTGAGTAGAACATAGCTCACATTTTGTGGTAGAAATACATTCTTATTTACCTTCATCCTCCTCTTTACTATCAATAAATCTTTAATGACTTTTGCATAAGCCGGAATTTGCTTAATGGCATCGAGGAAAGGTAAGTTTAACTTTACTTGCTTTAGAACTTCTAGGACCTCATCGCGGGGGGTTCCTTTTTGGGAAGGAACCAGCCGTTGAGGAACTGGCATCGCGAAGGGTGGTTTCATAACTACCTCATGTTCACTAGGGTCTTTACTATCACTCTCTTTCAAGGGGACATCTTCGGCCTCTTTTGTGTCGGGTAAAATCTCCTTGTCTTTTGGTGCATCATGTGAGGGAGGTGATAAATAAATAACTCTCCCACTACGTAGAGTGGTTACATCTTGACATTGCTCCTGATGTTCTATGGAGGTGGAGCTAACACTAGTTTGACCTTGGGGAGGTCTTCGGCCCTGGGCATGAAACTTGCTCTTCTCTTCAACGAAAATTGCAACTTTGAGATGTTCGCATTGATGTCGGTGAACATGCGATCATATCTAACGTCGGTTGCACTCTGGGAGTTGATAAATTGGTGTATTGTATCTTCTAGAGTCCTCCGCGGTGGAGCTATATATGGAGCCAGATGAGGTGGTGCTTACTGAAATTGAGGAGGGGGTGGAGGTAGGGCAACCTGTGAATTTGGATTCAACGCAGCTTGTTGTTGCCCGTAGTTAAAACCAGGATGGTTTATCCACGAAGGGTTGTACGTGTTCCCATATAGGGCATTCAAGTTTCCCTTAAACCCTCCTATAGCCTCCACCTGCTCGGTATGCATAGCCTTGTAGGTGAAAATCATTGCGCATGCCTTTATGGAATGACTCGCCTCACAGATAGCGCACGCATTTTATTTTACAGCACAGTTAGATCCGGAAATGTCTCTCAATCGGACTTCAAGTATATGTCTCACTCCTTTCTCAAACTGATCAAATCGACGGTGTAGTAAAGTATTACTATATAGTTGGTATAGACCAGATGCAGTCGGAGTGGAAATACTTGTCTAGGTCCGGTTTGGGTATTAGGATCACATATGTCCCGTGCTTGAGTAGTCTCGACGATATACTTAAGATGGGCCTCAACATCACTTGCATCTAATTCCCATAATGGTCTTTCACACTTGGTTTGCACAAGCTGTTTAGACGCTACTGTTAGCCCATGATGGAAGGAAGAGATTAGGTGATATTTTTCAAATCCAGGATGGGGGCAAGCGCTAACCAATTCTTGAAAGCGTTCCCAACACTTATCGAAAGACTAATTATCTTGTTGTCGAGAAGCTTGAATTTTAGTATTAATAGAGTTGGTTTTGTGCTGTGGATAGAACTTTGAGAGAAATTTCGATTGCATAACCTTCCAAGAGATAATGGAGTTAAGGGGTAGAGACCGCAACCAGGTCTTAGCTTTATCTTTTAAGGAAACAAGGAAAAGCTTCAGGAGAACAACATCTTGCGTGCAAACTTGATCACTAAACGTCTTGCACGGCTCTTCGAACTCGCGTATGTGAAGGTATGGTTTTTTTGAATCCAGGTCGTGGAAAGTAGGGAGAATCTATATCATCCCATTGCGAAAGTGGAACTGGTCGGCATTATACGGGAGTAAAATGCAACCAGGGGTAACAGTTCGCTTGAGAAAAAAAAGTTCTTTCATGGGACGATATGGTGGATTTCCCTCCCCAGTACCGAAACTAGCGATGTCTGACATTGTTATCTCTTTAATTGACTCAGAATCCTCACTCAGTGTCCTAGAAGTGTGACTCAAGGAGTGACTGAAAGTGTGACTGGCAATGGAGTGTGCGGGTGTAGGAGGTGGAACCCAAAATTATGGAACGCGAGGGGTGCGGGGGCTGTCAGGATTATACTCAACGATTGGATTTTCGTGAATTCTGATTGGAGTATTTTGAGTAGTTTGTTCAGTATTTTGCATGAACAAGCTTTTGAGAGATAATTTATTTTTGATTTTTTTTTTTGTCAAAGTTTTAGATTGGCTCAATCTAACCTAAGTCTACCTAATTCCCGAAAACGGCGCTAAAAACTTGAAGCGACCACAAATGTGTTCTAGTGTGCGTGCTATCTAGGCTCTAGTGCAAGTCTGTCGCTCAAGTAATAATCCCGATAACTCGGGGTCGAATCCTCAAGGAAATATGACGGGAAAATCGTAATGACGTATGGAAAGACGGAGAACCCTAACTTGACCCTAAAAGAAACGAAAAAATGCTTTAAATGGGAGATTTACAATAACTAAATGCGTATTTAAATTAAGGACTGACTAAGCTAAGCACCAATGCAATGCAAATGAGCTAATTAACCTAAGAGGGATGGCAAGTGATTAACAAACTTAACTGCAAATGAGAATAATAGGTTGGGTTAAAATCCCCCACACCCTAGCAATTCACCTCGTAGGATACTAGATTTAGGAATTAGAATCTGAAAAGAACTCGGACTTTATTAATCCCAAGCATTACGTATATGAAGGAACGTAGCCCGCATCATACAAAATCAAAGGTAAGAATAAAGCGGCATCAAATTAACTAACATGTGCGTCGCACTCTTAAGCATCCCGGTTACCTAGGGCAAACAAGATCAAAAGTTCTACGACGGTTGTCATAGTTACGCAACACGATTCCCTTAAGATTCAATTCAAAAATCTATTTCCAATTATGATAAATTACATCGGGTGGGGTTCATGCATCCGAACCCTTAAAAGATTAGTCAGACATGATTAAATGAAGAAAAACATCAATTTTAGGATTAAAAGAAATCATGATTGGCAAGAACAATTTTTAATTTGAGATAGCAACTAAGAATTGAGAATTAATTAACTAAGTAAATGAGAGATTAAGTTAAATGAAACGAAATTACTTGCATTCACTAAATCGAGAAATCAAATATGAATCTTGCAATCAATCTTCAAAACTAGGGTTTGTAATTAGGTGAGAGTGCTTTCTCTCTCTAAAAACAAAATTAAAAATTCTCAAAGTTCGAACCCCCTTGTCTAACAATAACTATAAGTTAAATACATCATGAAAAATTCGGAGTTGTAGCTGAATCAAACTCTAAAATCGGAACAGAAAATCAGGATCTATCTTCGGCGGACCGGTCCGTCGGGTGAGCTCAGTTCAGTCCGGTTCCAAATTCGGATTGGTCCTTTTTTTAAATAGGATCGATCCGTTATGCAAGTTTTTTTAGTACGATGATAGGAATCCGGATCAATTCTATTTTGTGGGAAATAAGATCGATCCGTGTTGTAATTTTGGCCAGTGAATTTTAAGGGTCCGGATCGGTCCCTTTTTGTTATAAATAGGATCAGTTCGGTCTTCAAAATCAATTTCTCTTCAATTTCTCATGATTTTCTCTTCATTATCTCTCATCTTTAGAACCTTGTAACTTCTGCTCCGTGACTCATAATTGGACGCCGATTCTTCCAACGCGCTTGCGGGCTCGAGGTCTTCAACTTTCATTTTGGGTTCTCATCCAGCTTCCTTATAAAAATTACGCTTTTGCCCTATTGACTTTTCTTCCTTGATTCATTCTTTTGCTTTGGCTTTTTCCTCTCTTTACTTAGTAATAAATACCTGTAAATATCATGAAAAAGGCACAAAACTCGAGATACTATGTAGAAAGGTCTGTAGGATATAAATGAGATAAATCAAAATGAATTACATTATCCGAGGCTATAAAAACCCCTAAATTAAGGAGATAAATTCGGAAGAATTTACACCTAATCACTATGTGATATCAACCAAGTGGACTGTAACACTCTTGGGCCCCATATTGATTTACACCAATTGTCTCTGTTGCAGTGATATTATCCTTATCTCATGTATGGACAATTTGAAAAGACTCCATTTTATTATTTATTCATTTTATGTCTACCTACTTACACAACGTTTATAAGATTTATTGTATTTTTCTTCTTCCTTTTGCTTCTAACCTCTCTCCCTATCAGTCTACAATATCTCTTAGAAATGATGTAAGGACATTTTTCTCATGTCCGAAATGTTTCATTTATTTATGTCGTACGCCGCTACATTTGGCACGTCACCTCACGATCTCACATGACGGCCTCTATCCGAATTCCAGGAATCAAGCATGCATTATCTCCATTAATGTGTCCCTCGTCTGCATCAACGACTTCACGTTCCTTGATTCTAGGCTCGTAATGCAAGTGGTACGCAAGAGAAGTCAAATCAGTGAAACAAGGCATGATAGGGATGTTCAAGGGCAAATTGGTAATTTTACAGCCACTGTCCGGAGGACCGGTCAACTGGAAAGTTGAAGAGCTTGCCGCAACAAAGATACTGGAAGAAACGGCACCTCAATCCGAGCTACGGTGAACAAGTTATGGCCCGTTGAAAATGGAGATATTTACATAGAAAATTCTGGGAATTTTTCTAAGTGTTTAATCCCCAGTTCCCAGCGCACTTTCCCGAACCCAGTCCGAAACCGGTTCGGGGGGGAGAACCGGTTCGCAGGGTACCCGAACCGGTTCGGGGTACCTGTACGCTGGATAGAATTTCAGTGTTTTAAAATCGTGGGTTTCTTCATGTATTTCCCTATAAATACCAACTTCGGGGGAGTTGTTTTGCAAGACTTTGAAAGACGAATTTGAGAGTCCAAATACCTCTAGTCTTCATATTTTTGAGTCCCAAGACTCATGTTTTGATTCACACATCCTTGCCAAATATTTGTGAATCCTTTTGCAACCCAAGAACACAACTTTGGTTTGTTCAACCCTTGTGGAGAAGCCGTTTCTCTTCTCCATTGCAGCCCTACTGGAAAGGGATAGTTCCAGCCGCGACTACAGAATCCGATACCCGAGGGTAATTCTTAGTCAACTTGTATTTTCATTGTAATCCGATTGTAAGCCGTTTTCTTACAAATTATAGTGAAAATAAATGGTTTTGCCCCTGTGGGGGATTTTTCCTTAATTGCATGTGTTTGAATGTTCTTGCGTAGATTATCAATTTATTCAATCACATACTGCTGCATATTTAGGGTTTGTTTGTGTTAAAAGGGTTTTATATATAATTTGATCATTTGAACGCGAGCACACACGTCTTCACATGAACTAATGGATTTAATCATATACGATTTCACTTCAAGATATTGAGAATTTAATGCGCTCTCAGTTTACTCTCTCCATTTTTGAAGATCTCCAACGGTCATTATTTCTAATGCTACAAAAATAAGGCCAAGTTTGTGTTGAAGACAACATGACACAACAATAGAAGATATATGTCAAACACCAAGAAGATAATAACTTAAAATTATATTAAACTCGTACACTTACTCAAGAGAGCATTAAAAATTTCATTCACCTCTACTTGCGATTTTGAGATAACAACAATCAATACACTGCTATTTGTTGAAGAAGAAATTCAAGAGCACAAAAATCAAACTTTAATACAAGATTTCAAGAGAGGACTTGAGCCAAAAATTAAATTTATTTTGAAGTCTCCCTCAAGAAGAAACTGGGACTGAATTTGTATTTTAAGAGTTTCAACAATTCAACCTTGTACTAAAATTCATACTTGTTTTGAAGCTTTGTTGAAGCTTCGGTTATTATGGTGATTGGTATCTACCCTCAAGTGGACCACGGTCTTGGAGTCGGTATTTACTTCAAGCGTTTGTAGAGTGGTGGTTTGATCCTACCATCAAGTGGATCAGAATAGTGAAGTGCAAGGAGACGGAAGCTGCTCTAGGCGCGTGGACATAGGCCGGGATTTGACCGAACCACGTTGAAATTACAGTGTCATTTATTTTCCGCACTTACATTCATTTATTTGCATGTGCTAGCTTATTTTTATATTTTCAGCACTTATATATTTGCAAATATTTCAATTCCGAAACTGGTAAAATTGGTTTAAGATAAAAAATAATTAATTTTGAAAGTAACTAATCAATTTCAGAATATTATTTTTTATTAAATACAAAAATTCATTATATATTTATTGGGGTGCTTAAATCTGAAATTTAACATGTTTAAATTAATTGGTTGTATTTACTTGATATTGTTGGTTCTAATCATTAGAGATCCATTAATCTAAAATTTGGATTAAGTGATTTAAATTTAATATATTCTGAAATTTTAATTTAACCCGAAAAGTTTGCACAATCCCAATTCACCCCCCTCCCCCTCTTGGGGATTTTTTTATGCAACAACTGCGATTGGTGCATTTGAATAACTTATAGCAATTATAAACTCGCGTTGCCATATAAGTTTAAATATGTCTTTTTATACACCAGGTGCATATGTTAAAATGCTATTTTCAGATAGTGTGAAATTGAAAATTTTCAAAGGAAACTGGATTAACGAGAAAGATTCAATAAATGAATGTGATTTCTCGCACATTAATCGTGTGGATTAATAGATTAAATGAATGTTTTCGTAATAAAACGATAATGCATATAATGTAAAAATTAATGGCTTTTGGTCTAAGTTAAATGAAATATTTTTGAATAAGACATGGTCAAGATATATACTGTATAGTTATTGCATGTACATTCGAGTTAATGTATGATATAACATTCGCTCTTCCCGCTGTTCATTTTTATATTGCATTTTGTTGGGAACCCCACTGAGCCTTTACTCACCCCGTTCTCTTTGTTATGGTAGGTTAAGCGATGTTTCGTATTTTGAGAGTATTTTGCAGGTAAGTGACTCTTACTATATACGCTAGTAGCTTTGATTACTTGAACCCTAGGCCCTTGCCTAATGGGTTCCTCACTTACTATCATTAATGTTTGGAAAGTGAAATTGCATGCTTATTATATTAATGTAATTAGTTAAAATGGACTAGAAACATTATATAGATTATTTTACATCACTCCATACCTAACCCATTAAGATCGGACCGGGTTGACCCACGGGTGACCATTAAATCCGGATTAGGGCATTAGTGACAGTGGTCAAAGAGCCTGGAACTCTTTCGAGTTTTCTTATAAATACAGACATTTCCCATAAAGAAATAGGAGGAGATGTAATTTCAGAGCAGAGAGACCATGTCAAAATATACTGCAAGATAAATAAAATAGAAGAACTCTCCGTGGATGTAAGCACATTGCCGAACCACGCATATCTTGTCTTTGTGTGTAACGTTTACTTCGATTATTTCTAGGCTTGTGTCCATTGAATTTTGAATAGTAGGATCTAACCTCTAATAGAAACTATCAAAATATTTATTTTACCTTTTTTAATGTCTCAATTCCATTTAACTAAAACACATATCGAATCTTATTAATTTACTTTCTGAAAAGCTTTGAAGTGATCAAGTTCTTCAAGGTCTTTATCATATATTTCTCATGATCATACCCACTAGATTAAAGGTAAATTTGACATCGTACAACCATAACTTTAAAACATGTTAAAAAATAAGAAGTATTTATTTATGGAAACATGTTTTTCAAAATTAAATCTTTTAAGTGTTTTCTAAAATTTTCATACTCATGGATCGGAAATATGTTGGTTTTACAATAAACTATTTTAACAACATTGGAATTGGACGCATTGATTGTAACTTTGTCCATTTTTTGAAAACATAACAAATGGAAAAAAAGTTAAATGTGTCTCGTCTTCCCTTGCATTTGACATAATTTTCTTTATTTGCCACTTCTTCTATGATTTTGATTTATAAATTGTGGTATATTTGAGGTGTGGCCTTGATATAGATATCTATGAACTTTGGCAAACACAAGTTATATAATAACACGATTAACATACCGTTGTTAACTAAAATACCGAAAATGTCCTTTATATCAATGTTTGGGTTTAACATTATGCACTAGGGTTCCTTCAAACAACAATGCAAACTCATCCATTCTTACTCTAACTTCAACATCACCCATTTATGCAAAAGTGGATCATTAATACCTCCCAAATTGACTATAGTTGATGTAAAAGAAGGTTTAAGGGTAATTGTTATCGTTGGCATGGTGGTGAGTAGAGTGAAGACAAATAATGTATAAATGGGTGGGTTATTGGTTGTGATTTGAAAAAATTGGACGGGATCCATATGTATGCAAAAATACTTTTTATAGAAGGTTTTGTTTTGCTTGGATTTGTGTTTCCCTTAGATCAAATCACACAAAAAAATGGTCTTTTTAGAAAATTTTCAATTTTTTGTGCCAATTTCGATTTTGAGTTCCACCCCCAATTCTTTTATTTTTTCTTGTTGCTGCCAGATTTGGTATATTTATAATAATTGAAAATCAACAAATCGTAAAATTCCCAAAATAAGAAAATAATTAGAATAATTTCGAACAAGATCAAAAATTCCAAATTGACATGTATTAAAAAATTGGACCAAGTATAATTTCTAAATATTTAAACATTATTGAATTTTTTTCAAAAAAATTGAATCGACGTAATTTCAAAAAATTGGATCAAAAAATTGAAAAATAGATTTAATTCCAATTCTGATTCTTTTTCTCAAAGAAGTTGGATTTTGAAAAGAAAAAAATTGACAATAAAAAATATAAGTCACAATTAAAAAAATTCAAAAGTTTGGAAAAAAACACCCCCCAATTTTATACGTCGCAGGTGTCCTCAACCATTTCATTCTTAAAGTAGACTTTAATATTATTAAGTAACTTATGAAGCTTTATAAAAAGGAGAATTTATCAAAAGGCCCACGAATTAGTATTATTTTAATTTTTGATTAAAAATATTTTAAAATATAATTTTTAATTCCTAGAGTGACATTAACTAGACCGTCACAGTTGCTCATATCATAATTCACGCCAGCACCAAATGCCACATCATCATTTTTGAGAACAGTCATAACGTGACAATGACACATCATCACCGATGCTCACAAATACATGTTTACATGATCAATATAAAAGTAAAACTATTTTTGAAAGCAAAAAATATAAAAATCTTAGGGACATATACCAAATAGTCCCTCAAACATTTTTTAATACTAATTTAGTCCAAGCCTTTTTATTTTGCCTCAAAAAGTCCTTTGTCACATATTTTGAAAAGGGAGTGCCGCTGGCGCGGACCTCTAAAAATAAGAGAGAATTGAGTGCTTGAGGGACTAAATGGGTTAAACTAAAAATATGTGTCCTTTTTAAAAAATATATATTTATAGTAGGGACTATTAAATAATTGACCAAAAATCTTAACCATGGTTAAACACCTCATATGTAACCATGGTTAAGGTTTCTACCGACCTTTCCCCTTTGGGTCGGCCTCATAAAATCTCGGGGTGGACAATTATGTACATAAACTAACGAAAAACCCAATTTATAGGTCAGAAATTAAAAGCCTTAGCTATTTAGTTTCCAAATACCCTCCACAAAAAGGGCTTGCGATCTCAATCTATCATCTTCTTCTAATCGGTACGGTTTTGCGATCTTTGTGTTTGTGTTATTTTTTCAATTAGGTTTAAAAATTAGGCAGTTTTTTGGGGAAAAAAACTTACCTTAATGTTTGTTTATGATAATTAGAGATTGGTGTGATGTTGAATTATCAGATTTATATTAGGTAGAATTGCGTTATGATAGGGTTTGTGGTTTGATGGTGCTGTTGTTGTTAATATGACTTTTAGGGTTTGTATTCGATTAATTTAGTGTTTGTATCAGATAAGGTTGATTGGGACTTGAGATTAGTGGTTGGTTATACATGTTGGGGTGGGGTGTGGGGGAGGTGTATGGCATTTTTTTTCCTTCTACAGCTTGTTTGGGAGTTTTTGGGAGAAAAGAACGTTTTATCAGGAGAAAAGAACAGGGGAAAATTAATAAGAGAGAAAAGAAAAGAAGAGAAGAGAAAGTTGTTTAGGAGAAAAGAGAACAACTTTCTTTTGGAAGTTTTTAGGGCGGGGGGGGGGGGGGGGGGGGGGGGATTATTTTTTTAAGGGGAAAAAGGTAAATTCATTAAGGGTCCATTTGATAACCCAATTTAAAGTCATGAAAATGGAATTGGAAGGCCACTTTTAATTCCATGGAATTGAAATTGGCCTTTCAATTCCAATTCCAAGCCTTGAAATTGGGTTGTCAAACGGGCCCTAAGAAACTTTTCTTTTCTCTCCATTTCTTTTGATCCAGAAAGAAAGTTTAGCAAAGAGAGGAAGAGAGTTTTTTAAAAAATTTATTTTATTTTCTTTTCTTTTAAATTCCCAAACGACATAAAAACACTTTATTTCCTATATAAACTCCTAAACGAAGGTAAGGAAACACAATTTTCCTGTTTTTTTTTTCCCTCTCCAAAATATAACTCCCAAACTAGCTCCTAGAGTTTCAATTTAAATTTGAAAAGCTTCAGTCATTCAGCTGAGTATAGGTTAAAGTAGGGTACAGGTTTATTCCTAAGACTTATCAGTTTATACCAATTGATTTGTTTTAGTGCTTGAGTTGATTTGATCCAACCATCTTAGGGATTTTTTTTTTTTTGATATTTTTATCAACAGGTTTAGTCAAATAGGTCCTACTGTTTTTTTATTTTTTGCTCCAAATGGTCCCGTTTGGAAACATTTTTGCTTCAATGGTTCCCATCAAAAAACAAATGGTAGTAAATATTTCCTACATATGCAAAACATATGATAAACAAATTGTAAATATGGAATGTAATAACATGTACTATCTATGTCAAACGTGTAATAGGGCCTGTGGGGAAAACAAATCTTTTAACGGGCCAATTAAGAAATGTCTTATGTAAATAAGACTTATTTGTCAAGCTTCTTTTTTTGTTGTGTGCAGGGTGGGGTGGGGAGGGTGTTCTATGATTTAAGCTTGACTGATTAGTTTATACTTATTAATTTGTTTCAATGCTTGAGTTGGTTTGATCCAACAATCTGAGGGGAATTTTTGTAGGGGGTGTTCTGAGGTTTAGCTTTGATTGATTGGTTTATACCGGTTAATATGTTCAATGCTTGAGTTGGTTTGATCCAACAATTTCAGGGGATTTTTTTTTGTGCGGAGGTGGGGGTGGGGAGTGGGGAGGGTGTTCTAAGTTTAACTTTGACTGATTAGTTTATACTAATGAATTTGTTTTAATGCTCGAGTTGGTTTGATCATCCAACCATCTTAGGGGAATTATTGTAGGGGGTGTTCTAATGTTTTCTTTGGTTGATTAATATGTTCAATGCGTGAGTTGGTTTGATCCAACCATCGTTGGGGAAATTTTTGTAGGTTTGTTGTATGTCCTTTGTTTTAGCCAAACCTCTGTTTAGAAATGCTTAAAAAGTGCTTTGGAAAAGAAAATGTTTCCCCTTTCTCTTTACGCTCTCAATTTTCGGTTTTAAGAGTCCATTTTAAAAGCTTGAATGAAAACACATCGAGAAGCTACCTTTCTTGATTTGCTTATCCTTATTTAAGCTACCAAGCCAGAAGGTTCGAAAGCCGGCGAGGCTGGTGTGCCTCGCCAGTTTGTCCCTTTCCTCTTACTATCTAAATACGTATAAATATAAACTACTAATATATTATAGAAAGGTAATAGAATCAAGAAAAACTAAGAGTGATGTGCAAGCCATGACATATTTTTTGTTAATTTTTAATGGAATTATCGTAAAATGTGCTAAATGTTTAACCTTTTTTTAGTTCAAGGAGAAAATTATTGGGTGAAATGATTAGTAAACCTGAAGTTCCAGGGGGTTTACTATATTTAACCTATTTTTTATGATACTATTAAGCACACAGAAGATGAATATAATATTCAATGTATACCCGGTAAATCAAGAATCTTATTGTTTTCCTGTTTCTCAATAATTATTTTAATTTTATGAAGTATGGACGTATCCATATTCTGTTGATCTGTATCCCCTGTATATATTCATGCTTCTTATTTTCTTTGTATATATGTTTTCCCCATCTCTCCAAGACTCTAATTATTGTTTCTAGTATCATGTACCTGTGAAGGTTATAATGTTGTTTACTATTCATTCTATCATTGTAGACAGTGGTTTGACTAGGGCATTCTGTTTTATTTCTTGGAGTTGGTTAATGCTCTTGCTGTTGGTACCAGTGTGTTGTCTATGCGTGCCTTGGTAGACTTTCACTTGCATCTTTTTTGGTTATGTGGTTTTCATACGACTTTTCATCTCATTTAGGAATGTTTATGGTACTTGGGAGAAGATAAGTTCACTGCAACTGTGGGCTTTTCTGTTTTCATGTTTTGGAAATTGACCTTTTTTTTCTTCCTTTTGTCCCTTAGCTGGGCAGAATTGCGTATATCTTTTCCTTTTATAGCCATTTTTCGTTTTAGTTAGAAATGCATGTATCTGCTGGACAGCTTGCTCATATCTTGTAATCTCTTGAACATGAAAGCAATTTGTTTTGTTTTTACCTAAAAATATTCGCCATTGTCATGTTTTCATTGCACCATACTCAGTGTTATATTGTATCTGTAGTAGGATTTTAGTTGTGAAGTATCGTTCTGGCAGCATTTTGCTTAAATTTTTACTGACTGTTAATTGGATTATGTATTTTTTTTCCTTTCTAAAGTTTGTTCTTTTGTTGAGTTTGATAGGTCTATATTTTAACCTCTCTTATTCATCGTGTCTCTTTGTTATCTTTTTGTTGTATTAACTGCTTTCTTTACATTCATTTTCTTAAGTTATTGTATTAACATCGTGTCCTCAATATCATATTTTAATGAAATTTAGAATTGACTTTTTTAATTCTTGGAAATATAAGAATTCTGTAATTACAATGATCAAGCAGAATTATAAATTAGTTTGTGAGCTTACTTGTCAAGCAGTGGATTATTGTAAACAGCTAAAAGAACGTTGGCCTTTTATCAATGGACAAAGGAAAAGCTCCTAGCTTATTTGTGAATGACGGTTCATTCATGGAGAGGTTCAAACAGCTTCAACAGGAGAAAGAGAAGGGGTCTGTAGAGGAATCTAAATCAGGCCCAGTTGTGTCAGGAACTGTAGCTCCTAAGCCTGTCATTAGTAAAACCGGCTTGGAATCTAAAACTAGTGATTCTCGCAAAACCACCATGGCTGCTTCGAGTGGCAAACTTGCTTTCAGCCTGAAACAGAAGACAAAGCTTGTAGCACCTCCTGTTAAATTAGGCGAAGATGAGGACGAAGACGAAAAGGATGCTGGCAATGTATCAGGTGATGGGCCGGTGAAAAGGCAGAAGTTGGGTCAGCCTGATGCCTCTGAGAAGTCATCAAGACAAGTTGATGTTGGTAAATGCTTCTTATGTACATATAATACACATATATCTCATCTGGTGGGAGTAAATTTTTGGTGGATTTTCTTGTTGGCACTGTCACCTGGTGCACGTGCAAGCAGTTGCATTGCATGAGCAGTGTACATCCTAAAATTACATGATACCCACATAGCTTTGCAGTTTTCTGTTAGATATATGCTTTTAATTTTTAAAATAACAGCTTTAAAAATAACATAATTAGCTGATTACGCTAAATTTTTTCTTCGCTGTATTATTGTACATCCTCGTCGGTCAATTTAGACCTATCCAGTGCTTGAGTGACTTATCACCATTTTTATAAATTGATACCGTGTTATTTGGTAAATTATGAGGCAGTGATAGATATATACTCATGTCTAAGGTGCACACTGTGCCTACGAACGTCCTTTTGTTATTTTATAATTTCTATAAGAATTAGGAGTGTATCCGATCAAAAACAAAAAAAAATCATGAGTGTGTTTACATCTCTAGGATGCATTTCATTTAATAATTTTTTGAAATAATTTGTATATATATGTGTATATATATTTATTTTGTATGGTTTTATTCACAATTTTCAACAACTTACTGAAAAGGATCAAATCGACGCAACACATGGTATTCTCTGATTGGTGCATGACTGAATGCACATCATGCGCTGACAGGGTGCGCGTGTTCAGCGCCTGCTCCACGTATGGAAATACATCCCTTTCGGCATTGAGGTGCACACGCCAGTTAGCCTTTATACCCTTTTTGGGCTGCCATCAATTTTATTTTTGGTACAAAGGCTATAAACTTGTATTTTCGGCGAGATTCTTTTCTCAGGTGCTTCATCTCAGCCCTTGATTTATTAATTAGAGAGATCTGTAACGTTATTGTGTTAAGATTTCTCAAGGAGATAAACAAACCCTCTCATATTATATAGATAATATAATATAGGTTATACATGACATATTCAGGGTCATTGAGGCGTTCATATATCTTGATATCTTACTGTTACTTTACACTTTTTCAAATATATCTGTAAATGAACTATTGATTATATTATGTTTGGCTGCGGTTTGTTCAAACATTTTATTGGTGAACCTGAGTCAAGATTGTTTAAATGGAACTACTAAAACTGTGAATGCTCACGCTCCTTTAAAATTTGTCCCCTTCATTGTTCCCTTTGAGAAATTTTTGGGAATTTCTATTCTTAAACTGGTGAATGAAGAGGACAAAACATTCTTGAATTGTTCTTGTCTGATGAATGCAGCTTATACCTTAAGTCTCTATCAACATTGGTGGAAAGAGATGGCACGCCTGCTACAAGAGTAATTTGCATTCTCTTGTTCATGCTCTTGGTATTAATCAGTTATTTAAGTTACATGCAGCACCGCCATCCCCAACCGATCCTACTGTGAAGAAGGTTGCAGACAAATTGGCAAGTTTTGTGGCAAAAAATGGAAGGCAGTTTGAGCACGTCACTAGGCAAAAGAATCCAGGAGACACCCCTTTTAAGTATGTGCACCGTCTTTTGGGACCTCTTTATTTCTTCTGAAGCTGGGTCATGTATTTTCCGTGTCTTCTACCAGTTGCATGTTGGTCTGGGTGTTATTTAAGGTCCGTTTTAAAATATTGGTGGCCGTTTGGTAAACGTGTTTTTAAATCCAGTTTTCTAAAATATTAAAAATTAACGCACATAATTGGTCTAACACGTGTATATATATATTATACATATATGCATACATATAATCTACATCTACATACTAGCGGATGCCCGTGCCCAAGGGCACGGCGATAAATTTGCCCCCGTGATAAAACTCAATTCAAGCTCAACCCATAATAACCCGTCTTTAAAAAAAAAAAACACCTTAAAAAAAATTAAAAAACCTAAAAAAAATAAATTTTAAAAAAAAATATCTTAATTTTTTTTTTATTTAAATATATTTTTTTTAATAAAAATAATAATAAATTAATAATGTATGTATGCGTACATGAATGCAACACATAAGATGTCATGCATGACAAACCCCATATCATGCACGATAAACATGCATGACATTTTATGTGTTGCATGCATACACGCTTGCATGCGTACACATGCATGCATGCATGCATGCATACATACATACATCATTATTTTATTATTTTTATATTAAAATATTTAAAAAAAAATTCTTTTGTTTTTTAATTTTTTTTAAAGTTTTTTTTTAATAAAAAATACGGGTTATTATGGGTTGAGTTTTATCACGGGGGCAAATTTATCGCCGTGCCCTCGGGCACGGGCATACACTAGTATATGGGTTTTTGTTATGCATGACATTTTATGTGTTGCATGCATACAGGCTTGCATGCGTACACATGCATGCATGCATACATACATACATCATTATTTTATTATTTTTATATTAAAATATTTGAAAAAAAAATTCTTTCGTTTTTTTATTTTTTAAGTTTTTTTTTTTATAAAAAATACGGGTTATTATGGGTTGAGTTTTATCACGGGGGCAAATTTATCGCCGTGCCCTCGGGCACGGGCATACACTAGTATATATATCAATATAATAAAGTACAATATGGGGTATGGGTTTTTGTCATGTGTATATATATATAATACACAAATGTATACAAAAATACATAATACACAAACTCATACATACATACATATGTATATATTATGATATTGCATGTATAATACACAATAAAAATATATACATACATGATAAATAATATGTATCATATATATACTTTATCTACATGTATAAACAACATGTATGTATATAATTTTTATTTATTATAATCATGCGAATATTTATGTATTTGTAATACCCCGCACATTCTAGCAAGTGAGGTGGCCAGTCGCCGCCGCTAAACTACGTCGGACGTCACTAAATAAGTTATCATTCTCAGCACGTGTCAAAAATATGAGACATTAAAAACTTTTTCCAAAAGATAATATACAAATTTATTCAACCAATATAAACATTCATGCAAATTAAAATCCATCACCATGCTATCTTCAAAATAAATCCAACTTCAAATTATTAAACCCCAATGAAATAATCCAACTATGAATATCTGACCGAAATCATAAACAAGTGTGAAACCGTTTGGGCCGCTGAATCCATAAATGAAAGTCTCATAATAAAAACGACGGAATGAAAATAAATCAAACTACTACTAGAGCGATAAAAAAGATAAATATCCAACTGTACTCCAAAAATCTCTAATCCATCCTACGCAGCTACTCCAATAACTAAAATTGAGATGTTAGTCAACGCAGTGGGTCAGAGCCCATCGCATGAATACTAGCTACCCCCCAATTAGGGTCCGTAAACCCAGACAAAAGCATTATACATGATAAATATCACAATAGAGTATTTTAAGTTCAACGAGATATATATTAACATGCGAGTAAAAATGAACTACCAATATTTACCCACATAGCTAAGCCGCCCCGATGTTCAAGTCCAATTATGATATTTCAATCATTAAATTTTATTAAAGCTATCAATTCAATTTAATTCGATTAACCAAATTATTATTATAGCGACACTACTATAGCCAACCGACCTTTCTATTGATCCTGCACATATTCGGACCCGCCTAAAGTTTTACACGACACACATATAGCCAATCGACCCAATTTTGTTAGTCCCGCACTTATTGGTGAGGTTACACGCACGACACGTCACAATAGCCAGTTAGCCCAATTTCGTTAGCTCTGCACTTTTTGGCGAAGCAAATTCATTTTAATACCCATTTATTATCTTATGCATCAATTTCCCTTTTTATCAAGTTCATATTTTTCTAATAGCCCCACCCATTATTCAAGCCTTAAATCCTCAAACCATCCCTAGTCTCATACCTAGAGATCTCCATACCACAAGTGTACCCTAGCCTATCACTTAGGAAGAATACCTATAGACAATTACCACCTAGTCTAACGGAACAATGAAAAAGTGTACTACTTAGCGCCACCCCGAAAATACCCATGCGTAAAAAGCTACACTCAGTAGTCCCATATCTAGAAAGTGTTAGCAACAAAGGTCTACCTACTAGTTCCATACCTAGCAAGTAACCTAAAATAAGGTGAAAGCATAACTACCCCAACAATCCCGTCGTTTTTGCAGTGTCGAATATTAACACAATTAACGATCACATAAGGTATATTTTTCTAATTATAATGCAATTCTTTCAAATAAATTCCAAGATTCCAATTCAACCAATATACGTCCGTTAAATTTTAATTCTACTTAAACAATTCCGGTTTCAACAACTTATATAATTTTCATTTGTATGCATATTTCGGCGGCATACAACAATAAATTTCTATTCTATAAGCTACACACAATAATCATGATTTTACGAGTCGAACTCCAATTATAAAATTCACACTATTTATTCGAACATGCGAACGTCCATATATTGTAATGGAATTCCAACCTCTAATCTGTGCAAGAGTTTTGAGTCTTAATTCGTATTACAGATTTGAATAAAAATAGTCCCAACTTTAGTTTCACTTTTCCTAATTAGTATCTCTAATTTAGTTTCAGGAAACAACGATTATTGGTATTTAGGCAACATTTAAAACGCATAATATTAAAGGAAAACAATAGAAGTATTCATTCGTGTAAAAAAAAATCGTCTTGAAAATCTAATTACACGGTCGCGTTCCTCTCGCGAAAATAGTAAAGACATGTTGTTGGATGTTCTTGAGAAAACTTGAGAAAACTTGGTCAGATATTCAAAACTTGAGTTGAAAGTTGATTTAAATGGGGTTTAGGTTTTGTAGATGAGAGGAGGTAAGAGGAGGTAAAAACATGGAAGGCTACTGCTTTTTGAGAAGGTTAAAATGTGTTTAAAAACTCTAAACTTGTGCCTTTATATTTTAAGAAAAGAAAAAAGCTCGAGTCCTATACAAACACTAAAAGAAAATGACAAATTTCCACCCTGCCACTGGAGCGAACCGGTTCGTCCACAGGGCCGAACCATTTCGGATCCCTTGCCATATCGAGATTCCCCATTTTTATATAAAAAGATATGATTTCTAATTTTAAATCCCGATTTCAATTAAAATCATATTTTATACGAATCAAAACGTTTTTAAGTATAACATTAATTAATTCCAAAAATTAATTTTCCCCGAAATTTTAATTTATAAAGGATTTTACGTTTTAAAATCACGGGGTGTTACAGTATTATATATGTGTATATAATACTTACCTTGGGCAAGTGCCCTCGCTCAAGCTACTGTTGGTCTCGGGTTCGAGACATGGGAGCAACCTCTCCATATCTTGGGGTGAGGCCAACTGACATTCGCCTCTCCCAGACCTGCAGTTAAGCTGTAGCCTTGTGCATTGGTTACGATCTTTATATACGAAGGTATAAATGCATGAAAATATGGCGAATAAACAATTCTCAGTTGAAAAACAGAAAATAGAATTTAGAAAACAACCTTTTGTTGTTTTCTGAAAACATGATTTAAACTAAAAAAATATTATAATCCTGTATTTAAAAACTAGTGTGCCAATCACAAATTCTTACCATAATTGTATTTAAACACATAAAACAGTATCTTAATTCATAACCAAACAAGTCCTTATTCTCTCCTTTTGAGAAGGTAGGGGTGGGACTGGAGAGGAGTGGGACAGGAGAGGAGTGAATCTAGGCAAATTTTGGAACGTAATTATAGTGACAGATCACATTGTCAAGCATTTTTCTGGCTACAATTTCTTATTACCAGTTCTTTAGTTACATGAAATATCTTTGATGCAGACCTTAATAATAATGTGTTTGGTTGTTCTCGAAATGTGGATTTGATGAGAAAGTAGGAGATTCAAACTTGCTTGTGAACTCTTTAAAATGAAATGATGCTGTTATTTTTTTTAAAAATAATTTTCATTTTTATCCTTTCATATTATATGAAGTTTCACGTATCTCAATCTTCAAATCCATTTTGAAATATAATATAAGTATATGCCATCAAAGAATTTTTTACTTGTTTCAGTTCCATTTTCTTTTCGACCAAGTCGTTTTCATTATTTTTACGGATAGATCGCTCGTAAACTCTCCGGGCGAGTGAATTGAATTACCAAATTGCATTGAACTCGACCATTTTGTACGTTATATAGGCATTTTTCCCTTTGCTACATCCCAAATTTACCAGTTTCTATTTTTTTCTTCTTCTTTTGATTACCGTTTTATTCTTAATATAATTGTTTTCTTCCACATTTTTATTGTATATATATGTGTATCTATATTTTTTTTTTTTTACGGAGAATCTTAATAGAACCATCACTTGCAGGTTTCTCTTTGATGAAAGTAGTGCTGATTACAAGTACTATGAATATCGGCTTAGTGAAGAGGAAAAGTTTCTGTCGCAATCCAGGGATTCCCTCACTTCGCAAGGTGGCTTGTGCTTAAATGCCGGCATTACTATTCACTCTACAAACTAACTTCTTTCGGGAGCAACTAACCCAAAAAGCTGAGATTTGATGTGTGCAATCTAGTTAGTTGACGCTTTACAATTAGTTATCTTCGTGAAAATGATTTTAGACAGTTTACAAATAGTTTTGTTCGTGAAAAAGCTAGTTAAGGCTTATGCCTCGCTTTTTGACACGAAAGCGCTTTGACACGAAAATGCCTTGTGCTACACTTTCGCCTTTTCAAACACTGAGTCCATATATGTTTTCATATCTTGATATGATTGGTGCATTCTTGTCATCTATATAAAAACGCACCGTGAGTTCAAGTGCAGACTATATCCTTAAAGTTCCATTGCGTGTTGAAATTAATGTCCTTCAAGCGGTAGTTTATCTAGTTTATTTATTTTCTTTTTCTAAGAGTTCGTTTTTATTTGATTTTTTTAAATTTATCTTCACAGTTATATTATAGATCCTGGACACTTTGTTTCTGTAGGTGGTACAAGCTCCACGACTCCTAATTCAACTAGTGGTTCTCAAAGGTCACATCGGCATAATGCAAATTATCAAATCCCTGCCTCAGCTTTATATGAACCTACCGAGAATGCAAGAACATCTACAACTTCAGCATCAGCAGGAAGATCTAGTTATGGTATACAATCTGCCCTGCTCTCTCTAATTTTATTTCTCTTCACGTTTTTAATTTATGTTTATTATTTGAGATTTTTCTCGGCTGTTTTTTTTTTCGATGAGTAAAATGTATTAATATAACGAACCCGCCAGAGGATGCCCAACATTGAAGGGTCAAACTTAGAAATAAATTAAAAACAACCAGATCCCTCCCGAAAGCCAAAAAAACTACACCTTCCACTCAAACTCTTCCTTAAAGTCTAACAGCTGCGATTTTGATGACGGAAATGCATGTTTAATCCAACCGTGCATAGAACTCACCATATCAAATCGAATCGTAGCCGGAATCCTTTCCTTGCCATCAAAGCGGTTCCTTTCCTATCAAAGTGTCCACAAAATGCATAAAAGGGGTCACTCTCCAAAATGGGAATTCCCATTCGGCACCACCCTACAATTCTAACCTCCCATTGCCTTCGACAGGGAGATCCCAACACACTTTGAAAAGGGAGAATATAATAGTAGATAAGAACTTTAAGGACGATATCGTAACCGTTATTAGGAACGGTGATAGACTTATACTTGTAAAATTGGTATTAGGTGAAAACATAATTAATATTGTTAGTGCTTATCCACCTCAAGTAGGATTAGATGAGCACACTAAAGTACAGTTTTGGGAACAAATGGATGAACTAATTCAAGAAATACCCGTAGGTGAGAAAATCTATATAGGGGGAGATTTTAATGGCCGTGTAGGAGAAGATCGTGTAGGAGAAGATCGTGTAGGATATGGTTTTGGAGATAGGAACGACGGGGGAGAGTCTATCTTAGATTTTGCGATGGCTTATGATTTTGTACTAGTAAATACATGTTTTAAAAAGAGGCTTGAACACATAATAATTTATAAAAGTGGAACGCACAAGAGCCTAATAGATTTTTTCATTACTAGAAAAGGAGACCGATTAACGTGTAAAGATTGTAAGGTTATCCCGGGAGAGAGCTTAACCTCACAACATAGGATAATGGTGTTGGATATAAATATTAAAAATCAATCACGAGTGCGAAAAGTGAAGATTAACCCACGAACTAGGTGGTGGAACTTAAAAGGAGAGAAATTAGAACTATTTAAAGATAAATTATTAAATGAAGCAACATGGAATACCGAAGAAGAGACTAACATAATGTGGAATAAGATGGACACATGCATTAGGAGAATATCAAAAGAAATTCTTGGAGAATCAAAAGGCAAGGGTCCACAGTCTAAAGAAACTTGGTGGTGGAATGAAGAAATACAAAATATAGTAAAAATTAAAAGGGAGTGCTTTAAAACATGGCAAACAAATAGAAATGAAGAAAATTTTGAGAAATATAAATGGGCTAAAAAGGAAGTTAAGAAAGTGGTAAGAGATGCTAAGTTAAAAGCGTATGATGATCTTTATACAAAATTAGGTACACAAGAAGGGGAAAAAAGTATTTATAAGCTTGCTAAACTTAGGGACAGGAAAACAAAAGATTTTAATAACGTTAAGTGTATCAAAAGTGATGATTCGAGAGTCCTAGTCAAAGATGAAGAAATTATGGAAAGATGGAAAAACTACTTTAAGAGGTTATTAAATGGAGATAATGGGAGTAGATTATATATAGAGGAACTTAGGGAGACTCGAGAAAATATATTTTTCCGCAGAATTAGGACAACAGAGGTCAGGATTGCTCTAAAAAAGATGAAAACAGGGAAGGCTTTAGGACCAGATGGTATCCCTACTGAGGTTTGGAAGTGCTTAGGGGAGGATGGAGTATCATGGCTTACAAAATTATTCAATAGAATTTTAATGACTAATAGGATGCCCGATGAATGGAGAAAAAGCGTTTTAGTACCTATTTATAAAAATAAAGGGGACATACAAAGTTGTTCAAATTATCGTGGTATTAAGAAAATGAGTCATACAATGAAACTTTGGGAGAGAGTGATTGAATATAGATTGAGATTAAAGACAACAGTATCTGAGAATCAATTTGGGTTTATGCCTGAGAGGTCAACAATGGAAGCAATCCATTTATTGAGGAGATTAATGGAGAGGTTCATCTTCGTATGATTTTTATAGATTTGGAGAAGGCGTATGATAGGATACCCAGAGATATAATATGGTGGGTTTTACATAAGAGGAGTGACTCGCAGATATATTGATGTGATCAAGGATATGTATGATGGTGCGATGACTACAGTAAGAACATCCGCCGGAGAAAGTAGTGAATTTCAATTACGGTAGGTCTACACCAAGGCTCATCATTAAGTCCTTATCTCTTTGCGCTTGTTATGGATGAGTTGACTGGACAAATACAAGATGAGGTGTCATGGTGTATGCTATTTGCAGATGATATTGTTTTAGTGGATGAGACTAAGACAGGAATTAATGCTAGGTTGGAATTGTGGAGAGAAACTTTAGAAACAAGAGGATTTAAAATAAGCAGAACTAAAATAGAATATGTGGAGTGCAATTTTAGTAGTAATAGGAGGACAAATGGAGATGTGGTGAAATTGGAGGGTCAAGAGATACCTAGAAACGATCATTTTTGTTATTTAGGATCGATTATCCAAAAAGATGGAGATATTAGTGATGATGTTACTCATAGGATTAGAGCAGGCTGGGTTAAGTGGAGAAGTGCTACCGGCATTTTGTGTGATAGGCACCCATTGAAGTTAAAAGGTAAATATTATAGGACGGCCATTAGACCCGCCATGTTATATGGGACAGAGTGTTGGGCAACCAAGAAACAAAATGTGCAGAAAATGAGTGTGGCGGAGATGCGAATGCTAAAGATGGATTTGTGGTAAAACTCGAAAGGATAAAATAAAAAATGAACAAATTCGTGAAACGGTAAAAGTAGCTCCTATAGAAGATAAATTAAGAGAAAATCGACTTAGATGGTTTGGACACGTCAAGCGTAGACCAATGGATGCTCCTGTAAGGAAGAGTGATTTAGTTAGTATTGATGGTAACACAAGGAGTAGAGGTAAGCCTAAATTGACTTGGTGGGATTTATAAAAAAGGACATGATGTCATGTGGTTTAACCGAAGATATTGCACTGGACATAATGGAATGGAAAAATATGATTCATGTAGCCGACCCCAAATAATTGGGAAAAGGTTGATTTGAGTTGAGTATAACCTCCCACAAACTCCTCGCCACCCAACAATGCAACAATGTATCCTCCTCCATGCACATCCAACAATGACTCGCCATACACCACCGAGATGTGAGTGTAGCCTGTCTAGCTGCTGTATACGCAAAGAAAAGCAATTTGGTAGGAGCACTCATCCTCCAAATCTGCTTCCACGAGAATCCACCACTATCCTCCTCCATTCAAGTTGAATAAAAGGATCGCGCAGAGAACACTTTACCCGCATCCTATTTCAAAGCTCTTCCCCCTCGGAAATCGATCATTCCTCGACCATTTGAAGAAATTTTATACCTCCTCGAACGCCCAATCATGGAAAGGCCTCCTGAAACTAGGGTTCAGCAGGCACGTCCCTTTCACCCAACTGAAAAATACAATCCACCACAGTTTCTGGTCTCGGATATAATTTCAAAAAAAATATTTTACTATATACAATTATGATAAATGATACAGTTAATTTGCTACTTTGCCCACCAAATTTTGAAAGTACACAATACCAATACTTATCTCAAATTAATATAATAGGTGTAATTTGCTTTATGAAATTGATGGTTGCAAAGATGATTTGGGAGCATGAAGGTTCATTTTAGATAAAGAAACAAGCCTTGAACCCCCCTTAATTCTGTATTAAAGATTGTAATTAGTATCATTCAATTATAGAGCCCACAAGGCGTTACTTGTATGTAGTAGTGGCAAAATGTGGCCCAAATAATAAAACAATCCATATTAGTCCACTCATCTAAATATGGGGCTCATATTTAAAAGCTATAAGTTAAATATGGGCCCCATATTCCAAAGCTATGAGTTAAATATGGGCCCATATTTGAAAGCTAAGAATCAAATATAGAGCCCAATTTTAAAAGATACAAATCGAATATAATACTCATTTTTAAAAGTTGTGAGTAAAATATGAGTTTTTTTTACATATACTTCGAATTGTAATGCTTATTTTAGTAGAAAAATAATGGGTTGCCCAACTCATATTTGGTCCGCCCATATTTGGCCCAGTCCACATTTAATCCAACCCATATTTGACCCAACCCACATTTAGCCCAACCCATATTTGACCCGTCCAAATTAGGCCCAGCCCATAATTTTGCCGGCGCTACTTGTATGTATGCAAAAGAAAAAGGAACAATACGCCAGATTTCCATTTGTTAACCCTGCTCATGTATGTCATATAACAAATAACTGAGGCACATCCAACAACCATACTGATGTGAATAAATATTGGGGTACTTTTTTTACTTTGCCGCTTTCGTCAGTTGTCCTATTTTTAGTGACAGTCGAATAGATTCTAGAAGGTACTAATATTGTTGTCCTGAAGGATGCCACACATCATCATGATCTCACTATTGCTAACACATTCTAGAGGTAACACATTCCAGGGAATATTGGGCCTATAAATGTGCACATTCCCCAAGGGGATTATTCATTTAATATATTGTGAGTTTGTGCCGTGATTATTATTCTATTTTGTTGGTGCCATTGAGCCGTGTCACGTCAATTGATATCAGAGTAATTGTATGATTTTAAACCCTAAAATGTCGCACATTAATGGCTACAAAGAAATTATGTCAACCTGGCCTAGAGAGGCGTATTGCCCAGCTGGAAGCATCTCTACAAACCTTTTAGGCAGGTAAGTTCCCTAACCACTTACCTAACCACTGCTCTTCTTCCACAAAACACAATCCCCACCATTTCAGCCCCTAAATGACATCCTGGGCAGCGACACTCCACCAAGGCTTCCATCTTGGGCTGCCACTCTCGATAGCCTCATGTTTGTGTTACTATTGGTTAACTTATCTTAAATGAGCCTATCCCATGTGTTGTGGGTTAACTTATCTGGTTATTGAAACAGGACCTCCGTTACCATATGCTATGAGTTTTCTTTTTAAGCAACAGGCTATAGTAAATTTAAACGGGGCTTCTGATCTTTTGGTAATGGGAATGTTGTCAGGGATTTATGTTAAAAAAAATTAAAATAGAAGAAGTGTTGGTAGGGCATCATGTCAGACACTAGTCTCTTTTATTTGATGGCCATTATTTGGTATATCAAATGCATGGGAAGAGTATATATAAACTTATCTTGCATGTCTCGATAAACTTGTCTTGAGATAACAGCCAATTTGGGAACTACATTTAATTAATAGTTGGTATCATATATACACATTGTCTTGGTTGTAGGTGAATCTAGTGGCCCAACAGCTGCGGATCCTTTAACAATGATGGAGTATTACATGAAGAAGGCTGCACAGGAAGAGAGGAGGAGACAGCCTAAACAGTCCAAAGATGAGATGCCTCCGCCTGCTTCTCTTCAAGGTCTATAAATGTTATTATACCCTGATTGAAACTTATTTGGGTTCAGCCTTTTTTTTTATATTTTTCCAATTACTTCTACTTGATGCTTTAATATATGGGGGGTCTTGCTTACAAATGTCATGCATGGGCAGGTCCTGCAAAAAGGGGTCATCACATGGGCGATTATATTCCCCAGGAAGAGCTTGAGAAGTTCTTAGCCACCTGCAATGATGTTGCTGCGCAGAAAGCAGCCAAAGAGGCTGCAGAAAGGGCTAAGATCCAGGCAGATAATGTAGGTCACAAGCTTTTGTCTAAAATGGGTTGGAAAGAAGGTGCTCTCTCTCTCTCTCTCTCACGAACACAATCTGCATATGATTTAGATGAAGTTATCCATCTTGAAAAATATATATATTCCTTTTTAAAATTGCACATTTCTATTCTCGGTAATAATTATGCGCTTTATGTCGCTGAGGAATTTACATGTTCTGATTAGTTTCTGCAAATCTTCTGTATTACTCTTCCTTTGTGGATGATTCCCTTCCAAAATTAATCTTCATAAAATATGGGGGTGGGGGGAGTACGTTTGAACAACAATACTTGAGGGCGGGATATAATTCCAATACTTCTAGGCCAACTCTTAACTATGTTGCTATGAAAATACACAATTTATAGTGCCTTTTATGAATAATCAATTTATAGTGCCTTTTATGAATGTACACAATTTTAAGATTCCTTTCTAATGTATCACGTTGAATGATATATGGTTTCATGGAAAGTGGCTGGTTCTTGTTGCTTAATGTCACAAGGGTAATGAAGTTAATTCTCATAAAGTTGCTTTTTTACCTTTTTATAAATTGCAGGCGAGGGTTTGGGGAGTTCAAGAAGTGGTATTGCAGATCCAATAATGGCAGGTAATGTGAAACAAGACCACCTAGGGGTAGGTGCTGTTCAGCCCGGAGAGGTGACTCCTGAGGATGATATATATGAGCAGTATAAGAAGCGGATGATGCTTGGTTACCGTTACAGGCCAAATCCTCTGGTATGGCATCCTTTTTTTTTTCTAAAGTTAGTTTTATTTTGATAAAAAATATCTTCTTTATTTTAGTTTTTATGGTGATTAATAATAAACAAATCCATTCAACCTTTTTCTTGATGTTGTGTACCTTAACGGTAAGTAAAGTTAGCTCTATTATCTCTTGGGGATGGGGGTGCAAATGAGCTGACCCAAGCAAAACTTTAATTCGTTTAAGCTCATTTGTTAAATTTTGATTGTGCTTAAGCTCGAACCCTCAGAGTCTAGCTATATCAAGCTCAAACCAGCCATGTTGGCTCAACTTGACAAAAAAGGTCATAACTCAAGCTCGGCTCAAGTAACGAAATGAGCTTGAATTTGAGCTCATCAAACAAGCTTTATCTAGCTGATCTTAATCGTTTACCTATATATATATATATAAATATATATATATATATACATGAATGCTCCCATAACGACCCAAAACAAGAACTTAAAAAGTAAGGACACTGTTATTTTTGGAACCTTTAGTCTAAATCCCCCAACTTTCGACAGTTTGTGTGCGGTCCCTGGAGTTATATGACATTGTGTGCTGTCCTTGGAGTTACATTATGACCGTTATATTAGGGTTTTTCTTGTTATATTAGAAATATTAATGTTATATTAAAAAATATTTTTGTCATATTAAACCACAATACATGTCATATTAGCTACAATACCTATTAATATAGCAGACAAGGGCCGAACATAATCACTTAAAAAACTAAGGGTCGGACTTAAAAACGTCCCATCGTGTGTCCTTTTGACGTGTTCTCTATTTTTAATTTATATCTTTTTTACCATTAAATGCATTTCGTGAAGTGGAGAGAATTCGTCTAAAATGCACCTAACAGTGAAAACATGCTCTTTGTTTGAAGCTCTCCTTGCCTGAATATGTGGAAGCATATAGTCGAAAGAACAGAAATCCGGATCTAAACCCCCCCCGAAAAAAAGCATAACAATCTGGAATATTTTGATAGAAATTAATGAGGATTACAATGGAGATGACTCTTATTTACAGCCTCCTATAGTCCTAGATAAACATGAAATTGAAAATAGAAAAGGAAGATGCTTGTCTACCAACAAGCTATACCAATTAAAAGATAAATTCCAACAACTAATCCTAATATCCATCTGTAACCCTTTTGTCAATATCCACAAAATAACTGGCCCTTTCATTGAGAATATATACCGACGTCAATATGTACATGATTTGTTTTTATTAAACTATTCGGCTTGATTAACTTGATTAGCGAGCTATGAGTCACGAAAAGAGTCTTGTGCACTGTTTAACAAAAAGGTAATAATGAATAATTTTCCTGGGTCCGAGAGTTTTAATTGGTCCATGATCCTCTTTTGAGGGAGGGTTATGAAATTTGAACGCCCCTTTTTATACAAAGATGCTTGTGTAGTAATTGAAGAGCTATTAATGAGAGTTTTCTAATGTTCTTTTTATTATTTCTATTTGCAGGGCAACCCTAGGAAAGCATACTATTGAGTAATTTGCTCAGATGAGCCGTTTCACTTGTTGGACTGCCCTTGAAGAAGTAACTTGAATTTGAACCTTTAATATTGTTCTTGATCAAATGGAAAGTGTTTTTATCTTTTGTGTTGTGAATTGGAATTTTAGTTCTCTTTTTGGGATTTAGTTCTGAATGTCACAGTACTGTCCACACACTATTTCATATATTTTATCCCTCCTCTCATTTAAGATTATATAATCAAGGGTTATTTGCTTTGTGTGGCCTATTTATTAACTTCACGGTTCAGTTTCAGTGTAATAAATACTGAAAATGTTATAAAATTTTTGTGAGTTTTGGGTTTCAACCTTATAATATGAAAATCTTTGGGTCCAATACCCTAGATTCCATAACAATTAGACCTCAAAATGCAAATAATCTTATAATGACAGCTCTGGACTAGATTCAGTTGCGTAAGCAAGTTCATTCTACTATTCTTCTATCGTGGCTTCCATTTGGCTTGTGTTGAGTACTTGAAGCATATATTTTTTGCACTAATTACGTATGCCTTCAGTGTTATTTAAAATTGATGACCAGAAAGCATAACAAAATTTATAGATTTTACAATTAAGTCACTAAATTGTTTATATAAAACAATTAGACATTGTATAAAATTTCATGGTTAAATTTCTCTGTATGTTGATTTTCCCAGGTGGAATTTAAATTTTGAAAAATGATGTTGGATTAGATACTTGTAAATTCATTAATTTACAATCACTAAATTTAACCCCCTCATTTTTCTTATTGGCAACCGTACATAACTTGGTAATCGATTCAAACAATTGTGAATCATGGCTATACAAATGATTTACAATCAGACTAAAATAAATCGCAATTGCAATCAGATTATGAACAGTAGGAAATTAACGGTGTCCCAAGATCGTCACTCCATAGGATAATTGATTCAAATGTTTGATCATGTGTTTATGTTGGAGAGTTTCATAGCGATGACATTCACATATTATGAACCCTAGATTTGTTCGCATTGACCTCAAAATTTGTTTGCTTATATATACAAATTGAGTGTGCTTGTTTATGGAAATGATTTGACTCTTTATGGTACAGATTTCGGTATATACTATTTTTATAAAATAGTTTATGGAAATGATTTTCTTGGTAAGAATATTATCTATATGTTTTTTCATCAAAAAATTCAATAAAAAATTCGTTGAGATGAGGTGATATATTAAAAAATGATATATTTATGCATATTTTTACAGGAGGGGACCCCTCTCTCTCTCTATATACGTGGAGAGAGAGGGACTCCTATATCTGTCCGGATTATTATTTTTTAAAATATTAAATTTTTTTTTGAGTTGATTTTTTAGGTAAACATTTTAGCGAACCTCACAAAAAAATTATATTTTTTTCTATTTTAATAAAAATAAGTTAAAATATGTGAGCTTTTAAGAAACTTAAAAACTGACATATTTTGATTAATTTTTTTAAAAAAACAAAAAATTCATTTTGAACTAATAGTGTTTTGAAGGGTTCCCTAAAATGTTTTAATACCACACAAAAATAAAATCATTTTTTTTTTACTATTTTAAAAAAATTGCCTATACGTGTGTATGTTTCTTTCTCTCTCTCTACGGGTCAGTGGGGGTGTTTGGCTGCATGTTACTACAATCCAATATATACTAATTTGTTGAATATAATATGTGTAATGCCATGTCATTACTTTTATTAAAAAATCCCATCTCATAATAATAAAAGCCACCTAACTATTTTGTTAATTTTTTATAACATAAATTTACACCGATATTTATTTTAAAATTTAATAGTTTTTCTGAGTAAAAAGTTTTTGGCGACTAATTAGAAAAAGGTGTTTAGATGCACAACCAATTAAAATAAATGCTTAGGTCTCCTGCACATTCATACACGTGCCTGTTGTAGTTCTCTGAATCATGACCCATGATTAACCATTTCTTCTTCGCCCTTCGCCTCCTCTGTAAGGAAAAGAATAAAGATATGTACCCGCTTTGATATATATATTTCATATTTAATGCTTTAAATGTTTATATTTTAGTGTTGTGGGTCTCGTCAGGACAACAAGTACAATCATATATTGCCTTGTCTTATTAAGCGGATATGAAAAATGGGTAAGAAAGTGTGTATATGTAGTGATGTTCTAAGGAAAATATTAGAGCGACATGCTTTTTTGATATAAAAGTGGGACTTAATGATGTGGCATTGTCACATCATTAAAAACACACTCCAAATTCATGTAGAAATACACTACAAATTAATTTTTTTTCAAAATATATTTTTTAAATTAAAAAAAACAGTTAATTAATTTTAAAATTTTTATTTTGAGTTGATTTTTTTATATTTCACCTGTCATGTTTAAGTACTACACACAAAAAATTCAACTAAAAAATAGTCCCACGAATAATTTTTTTTCTTTTTCATTGGTTTCTCATCTTGAAATGAGTTAAAAATAATTTTAAAAAACACTTTCCTATTAAAATAGTTTTTTTGTTTTTTTAGTATTTTTAACTCGTTTAGTCCATCAAATACCCATTTACCCAATATTCTCTTATTTTCAAAGGTCCGCGCCAGCGGCACCCGTTATTTTTAAAGTTATTTTTTTTTAATTTTACATTTAAAATAATTTTTGTATTTCTTAAATCTGTTTAAAGGCAGTCCGACCACTTATACATACTGTTTGCGCGGATCAACATAATATAAAAACTGGTCCGCGTCAGCCGTATGTTAGGTGGTCGGATTGCTTATAAATACCGCGGTATGTATAGGTCGTCGGATCACCTATATACATACCGCTGACGCTGGCAATTTTTTTATAAATAATAAAAAGACTATTTTTAAAATAGTAAAAAATTGTCCGCGCCAGCGGTATGAAAAAATAAGACTCCATGCCACATCGCGTTTTTTTGGGTCATGATCGTGTTAGTTAAAAAATAAAAGATTCATATCGCATTGTGTAATTTTTTAATTGGTTTGTGGTAAGTAAAAAAATACGATTTCGTGTCTTATCTTGTTGTATTTTAACACACACACACACACACACACACACACACACACACATATATATATATATATATTATTGAACCTTTTTTTATAACTTGAAAATTATATTTTTTGAAAAAAATAAATTTATAGAGTGATAAAACAAAAAAAAACAAGTGTGTATCTTGATGATGTGGCATGTGCCACATCATGAAGTTTGAATTTTAAGTATGGAAGTCCGGTCGCTGTAGTCTCACTCCCTCTATAATCAAGCCGCGTGAAAACTTCACAAATACTAGACTATCATTCCCTAAAACATACGTTATTTTGCTATATGGCACGTATTTCATGATAGACTAAATCTAGTGTTTTCATTTTTGGATTTTTGAATAATCTTTTACGGACTCTTTCTTATCTAAAGTTTTTGTATTGGTTGTTTGTTTGGTTTAATTAGTTACCAAATAATGAATTTTATAGGAAATTCATGAAAATGTAAATTATGCGATAGGTATATGAATTCATGTATTACGATGGATTGACACTTTTTTATTGTGCGCCTTAAAAAACAAAGTTTTAACCATCATATATTAAACCTTTTAATGGGACTCCAAATAAAATGAAGTGACCTAAATTTCTTTGTTATTATGTGAAGAATGTAATACCCCGTGATTTTTAATTAGTAAATTTATATAATTAAATTCTATTAGGGAGAGATTTATGATTTAAGGATTTATTTATGCAAACAAAATTTGATTTATATTAATCTTGTGAATTTATTATAAATTAGTCATTTATGTAAATAGAATACATGGTGGGAAATAGGTAGAGACCTTTGGGCGATGAGGTCTTTTGGCTTGTTTCGAGGACCAAGTTAGGGTTTGAGATATATTTAATTTTGTGTATGGTTATGTATGAGTTTAAGTCACCAGTGATAAGGATAGAGAGAGGAACACGACTGTGAGGCTCGCGATAATGGGTAAACTCAGCAACTCCCGCGACCGTGGGGGTAAATAGGGGCGATCGCATCGAAAGAGGTTTATGGCCCTCTCGCAGCCTAGTCGGGGGATGTTCAGAGCTTGGATCCCTCTATATTATTATGAACGAGGCTCATTTACTTTGACACACTTTTCTCTCAAAACAAAGCCAACAATCTCTAAACTTCATCCTTTACATTTCAAGCTTTAAATGGAGGTTCTTATACTTGGATTTTGATGATAAGCTAAGAGAATGATGTGTCTATCTTGAAGAGAGGAATGATATTTCGAAGTCAGATTTCAGAAATCGATTAAGGCAAGAATATTCTACTTTTCCCCTTAAGTGCTTTATAAATTAGATATTCCCTAAGCCATATTTAATACTTGATTAAAATCTGTTGGAAACTTAATTAAGGATAGTAAACCTAATTTCTTTCTATTATTATGAAATGCTATTGAAATTGGTGAAATTATTATGTAATGATATAATTTCAAGAATTTAATTATGTGGATTAGATTATGAAACTTTTGAGGATTTGTGAGTTAATATGTTAATTAGTTAAAAAATATACTTATGAGTTAATATGTTAATTAGTTAAGAAATACACTTATCATGTTATATCGACTTTGAAAACATGAATATGAATTGTCTATATAACTTTTCCCTTAGAATCATGACTTTTATTTATATGATCATTCTAGAACATCCCCCTTTTATTTTATTATTGGAAACTTCACACGAGTCCCTTTATTAATTCATATATATAATGTTTTATGGATCTGTCAACAAAATGATAGAAATTTGAATATCTACATGTAAATTTGATAATAATGGACGTAATAAATAAAATGGGACGAGATTTGGGAAATAACTTACTTGATATTCTCCGTAGAACTTATGCTATTAGCTATATGTTGTTGATAAAAGGGCTTGGATTGTTTTGGTTAATTGTTAATTTGGACAATGGGAATTAGGATTATTAGCTTATGATTATTGTTGTTGACGAGCATTGTTTTGCTTGGTTCATTATAATAGTTGATAGAATGAGTGTTGATTAGTTAATGGTTGTTGTTATCAAAGGAAATCATGTTTTTGACTATTTTTTATTACCAAGGAGATTTATTCTATTGGTTAATTGATGTCGACTTTGTGGTTTAGGCTGATTGATTAGTTATTGTTCTTCTTGATGTAATTTAGGTCAATAGTTATTTCTTGTTAACGAAGGATGTATGTTATTGGTTATTTGTGTTGGTTAATGGAACTTGTGTTGATTGGTTAATACTTGTGGTTGGGGACACTTATGTTGCCGGTTAATCATCGTGATATAAGGGTTTTATGTTCTTGATTATATATTATTATGGAGAGGTTTGTGTTGTTGACTATATAAGGTTACCACTGAGGATTATTGCATTATGAACGTATATTTTAATGTTATTGGGATTTTTCTTGTTGGGTTTTATATGTAGGAATTAAAATACGTACATAATTTATGGGTAACTTAGATTAATATAGGGAGTTGATTTGGGCCTTTAGTGTGTTAGGTGTTAAGTTTGAAGGTTACTAGAAGAAAGGATGTTAAGAGACGATATGAAGGCTACGATAAATTTTGGACTGAGGAAGTGAAAATGAATATTTCGGAGAATGATTTAATGCACTTTAATGCTTGTAGATTAAAGTTTGACTTATGAGATTTAAGTCACTTGCGCGAACTTTGGTATACTTATAATTAAGGAAAATGAGGAGATATAAGAGAGGGAGATGATATGTTGTTATCCTTAGACTGGGTTGTTTGTTGAGTTCTGAGTATTAGATCGTGTGGATTGGATATATGATTTATGGGATATGTGGCTTATGGGTAAACCACACTTATTGATGTTGTGATTCTAGAGGCCATTTGGGATTGAGGATAATTGAATGAGAGTAGAAGTAGTGATATAAATCCGTTGTTATCCAATGTAGTATATGAGTAAGGATTAAGGCTGGACGCCCTAGGATGTTGTAGGATTAGTTTGTGAAACGTTTGCTCTCGATGACTGCCAAATCTAGACATAAGTGTATATGGGGGTCCTTGTTTGGATTTAATTTATTGACACCCCGCCCAATTAAATATCGGATGATCAGTCCTTTATTAAATTAAAACATAATATACAGTTGGTTCATTCTTAACATCACTGTCGAAAATCGTTAATTACTAATCAGTTAATTAAGCTGGTGTCAAATTTTAATCTTTTAAATTAACATGCAATGATCCGAAACAAACAAATAAATCACATTCACCATTCCAATTAACCAACATCATAAATAATGAAATAACTGAATAAAATAAGATATGACTGGATAAACACTTTAGCCTGAAACTCCAGTACAATAATCCATATCTAAAACTGAATCCAACAACTGAAAATAAATAAAGTACAATGTCTCTGGAAATAAATACTAGTAAAAGATGGGAGGCACGCCTAACTAAGATAAATAAAATGATGCATCAAATCTGAAAGAAATGGAGGCATCTATTACCGAAGTCCTGCAATCGTCCACAGCAACTGCAGCACGTCAAATGAAAATGAACTCCTAAGCTGACCGTCCCTGTGGTTGGGAACCTAAAATGGTTTTTACAAAATAGATTTGGAAAGCGGGTCAGAGCCCGAGTAAAAAAATTTAAAAATATTTGCAAGTATTTAAAATGCAAAATCAGCAGATATTGTATACATGTTAGTTCCACGTGCTCTCACTTGAGTTCCTCACCCCTCAACTATTGTACACACCTAACGTATTCTGCTAACCCGTCCTAGTTATGCTACCCTGTCTAACTAGTTCCAATTCCTTATCTTACTAAACCTACTTACTCGTAGCACCCATACAATTCGTTATTAATTTACCTTCTCATATCATTTAAATTAATTTAGGGTTCATTAAATTGATGTTAAGTTTCCAATTCCTTAGGTTATTGTAGACATCACTATCTTTCTCATCTACTAAGCACACACAGTAGAATAAATCACAAGTCTCTCTCTCTCTCTATATATATATATACACACACACACACACACACACACACTAATACAACACCCTTAGACTGAGACATGCAGTGCATGCATACTCTGCTATCAAGTCCCGGTACATCATGTACTAAATAAAGGACTGTAGGCTCAGAATCACTCTCGAACCACAATATACAATTCATATATAATTGGAGGCGAACATAGTTCTAGGGCTTTGGGCAACGCACATACCTACACACCCAAATGACCGGGCACACCCTCGTTCATACAAGCGGTGCTTATCCCTTAGTTTTATATTCTTGGGTACAAGTCAAAGCCCCACAAGATGGCTCATTAAGATAAGACTGTGCCTTTCTCGAACCTCTTGCGATAACAAGCAGCATAGGTATGTCATGCAAATAATAAATCACACATTAGGTATTCACATAACCTATGTATATATATATATATATTCAATAAAGGTAAGCACGTACCTTATTATATATATTCCGTACGTAGTCAACATAACTCTCGTATAGTCTACTTATTATTAATATACCGCCAAACTTCTTATTCGCATAAGCCCGAGTGTTTCCCCTCACCTAGAAGGTTACCAATTGTTCATTAAGTCTATTCAGTAGCTACCTCACTCATTCCCAGCTGGTCTAGGTCACCAATTCTACCAAATTACCGGGACATGATACCGTTCTCCGAATTAGGTTCTTATTACTCAATTAAGCGTCATAAATCTTACCTCGTAAGTTATTCTCATGTGACTAAGTCTCAAACCCAATATTGACCTACTGGTATCTTAAAATAACTCTCTTTACATTTAAAAATTATCTCAAAGATTAATTCAACCGTTTCCTGCGAGTTCTAAACAAAAAGGGAGAAAATTATCAAAATCTATGCAGCCGAATCGATTTGGCCTTGACCCGCGATTCTCCTACAGAATTGATTCAGCCAGGTAGCCAAATCGATTCGCTTCTACAGGTCTCGTCTTCTCCACTTAACTGTTATGGGTTTACACCATTTTCACTCAACCAAAACTTTATTACATGAACCCAAACTCCCAACCAAACTTTCTAAACATCATATTAACATATATACATGATTTCTAACGTGGAAAAATCTTCAAATCATCAAGAAACATCATTAAATGGAATTAATTCAAAAATTATCTCTAAAAATCCTAGTTCATCATTTTTCATTAAGAACCACAATAAAAACCAGATTTCTTCGTGTTTTGATTAGTAGAAATTCATCAAATTCGTGGTCTTACATAAGGGATTCAAATTTTACATTAATTCCACCATAACATGATTAAATCTTGAAATTTTGTCATTAATATTCATGAAATCAAGATGATTAACATCTTACTCTAACATGGATGATATATCCTTATTAAATTAAGTAAGATAAATACTTGCCTTTGTGTGTAGATCTGATTTCCACAAAATTGGTGATATGGGTGTGTTCCTCTCCTCCCGATCTACGCAACTACGGTGATTTTGGTTCAAGAATTGTGTTGGACAGTCTTGGGACTCTTTCAGGACTCTCCTTCTTCAGTCTTTGATAGCCCCTCTCAGTTATGTTCATGTAACCCTAACTTCCTTAACTCCTAATCTGATTTACACTTGTAAAATTCGTGGATCTAATTTCCTCAAAAATTTAAAAGACTAAAATACCCTTCTAGGGTACCGATTTGGCTTAAAATTACCTCGGGACCCAAACTAAACCCCCGGGTATACTTTTTTGACTATCTCGACCCTTCCGGATGCATTGGCGCACTTGAAATGACCATATGAAATATTAAGAGTAAAACTATATTTTATTTCCCCAAATTAAGTCCCGACACGACTGGCACGCTCGTCCCGATTAAATTTACCGTAATTATCGTATTTTTCACTCACGACAATTATAATATATCTATCGACACCCCATTCTGTTACCCCTAACTCTCCTTAGGTCCCTAGTACCTCCTTTCATCACCACAAACCCAGGTCATGTCCCGAGTACTGACCTGGAGGCCATCAGGCACTCCCCGGCTCAGTTTGACCTAAAAGTCAAACTCTTTGGCTCGACCGAGGCTTTTTCAAAGGGCACTGAATAATCTTCCCAATGGTCCATCCCGTGCGCGATTTCGACTTTCCATGCGGACGGACGATCCGTTTGACTCCGGGAGGTCACCGAATGCTTCTCGGGACTATTGACCAAAGTCAACTCTCCAAACCGGGTCAAACTCTTTGGAATGTCGAAGTACATCTCCTAACCTTTCCAACGGTCCACCCCGTGCGCGATTCAGACTTACCATGCGAACGAACAATCCTCGTCCAATGAACCGACAAATGCTTCCGAGCCATATTTGAACCAAAGTCAACTCCCGAACCCGGGAGCTGTCCAAAGGACTTTCAAAGGTCTCTGAATTTCCTTTCCAATGGTATGCCCCGTGCACAATTCTGACCAACGGTTTACCCTCGGCGATTGATTTTTTGAAAAAGCCTGAAGCGCACTGCCAAATGGCAAGTTCCAGACCCTGCCTATCGGCACCTGCCGATAGGCAGGAATAGGTCTATGCCGATCGGCAGTTACCTGGGCCTATAAAAGGAGGCCTTCACCTCATTTGCAAGAAGAGCCCAAATCTGATAAAAATCTTTCTGAACGAATCCCAGAAACCTCTCTCGAAGGCAGCGTGATTTCAACTTCCAAATCCCTTTTTTACTTCCACTTTTCATCATCCTTTTCATCAAACTTGGTGAATTATCCACTCTCCATCATCATCCAAGTGCAAGGGCTTCTCTCCAACATTCAAGATCAAGCTCAAGATCTTCAAGAAGGTCCAAATTTCTCAAACTCTCTCTTAAATTCTCTTAAATTCCCCATAGCTTGTTTTCTTATTTAGCACTTTTATTATCTCATCTCACACATCCTAATATACTTTTTATTTAGTATTATTGTACATCTTTTATTTTCATAAAACCCAAAAAACAAGAAAAAGAGGGTTTGCTCATAAATTCCAAGTAGGGATTCTCACACTTTTCCCACACTTTTCTCACAACTAAAACACTTTTTCTACACACACACACACACACACACACACACTCACAAATAAGAGTTTCCCCATTTGGGTTTATGGGATAAACCCCACCCCTCGTTTTGTATGCGAACTACGTGGACTTTGATGCCTTTATAGGCTACGTAGGCGTCTCGGGGTAAAACCCGAGACTCGAGTCCTTTCTCTCACTTTTCTTTCATTTTCTATCTTCTCTAAATCCATTTTCCTTATATTCTATATACTTTCCCTTAATAACGCATTACTCCATACGCGTTATCGTTCCATTATAACGATCAACGTAGGGGTAATCGCGTAAATCTTATTTTTTCTAACATTATTCTTATATCTTCCTACGGATGACTCGCTTTATCTTTTCCATGATACAAGTCGAGGATTCCTATCTCCATTATATATATACACATGCACACATATCACGGGGGAAAACAAAAGGAAAATAGCAAATATTCATGAGAGACCGAAAGGGCGGAATGGGTGCCTAACACCTTCCCATTCCGTAACTAAGCCTCCGAACCCTTCTCGAATTATCTTGGTTTCGCACGCACCAGTATGTCTTTGGATGCCATCCTTCGGGGTGGCTTCCCCTTTTTCTTTTGTCTGTTTTGAGTAAAATAGACTGACGACTCTGAATCTCTCTACATTTTTACACCACATCTCAAACGACGTCGGCCGAAGCGCTCCCGAGAGGGATGCGCGGGACCCGAGGATCCTTCCTCCGTGCGTTCGCCCGCACCGCGAGGATCGGGGATGGCCACAGTGGCGACTCTGCTGGGGATATTGTGTTTATTTTGAGGGCTTGACTCTATTTACATGAATGCTATATTTGCTTATGTTCCCCCCCCCATATCTACATGTTCCCCTTTCTCACATGTATCCCATGCTTATGCTTATGTTCACACACTTGTAGAAATTTCTCCATGTACACTTCACACCACGTGCACCTAGGATCACATATATCCCCATGTTGTACGCATCACCCATCTATACTTGGTGTACCTTTTGGGGTACTCGTAGTTTGCTCCTTATTTGGCATAATCAAGAAAGGCATTCTCATCATAAGATACTAATAAGAGAATCATGCATGATTCACACGACATCACCAAAGAGCATTGCTATTGACCAAATTTTACCCTATAATTGGAGAGTCACTTCGTGATGGGCGCTGGTCCGGGAGGTCCCAGTTAGCCTAAGCGATATGACTCTCACCTTCCTTTGGCCAAGTACCTTCGACGTATATCGAACGGTTCCCCCGCATCGTACCGCTTGACCGAAGTCATGACGGGAGGTATATCATAGGGAATTCGTTCACGTACGCCGAGTATATCGAATTCGCTCTCACACGTGACATCCCCACGAGGTATATGGTGAGGCAATTCACGTACACTCAGGTATATCAAATGGCTTGTCCACACGTACCGATTGCCCGCAAGAGCAAGACGTATATCGTGGAAGTCACGCCAAAGGAGGGAACCCATGCCGATTCACCCAACCAACTGCATACCCGCATATAGGTGTCAGACCTAGGGCACGCACTTTAGATTGCCGATTTCAACTCGAAACTCTACCGAAATTTCGGGTCAGCCTGCCGCCCAATTTTTGTGCATTTTTAAAACGGGACCCTGTCCGTGAGCCTGGTTACAAGTCCAAATCGTAGCTTTGCATATATTAAAACCCCACTTTTCCAGGCTCGGGTCCCGTCCGGCATTGCATTTAGGAGAATTAAATACAAGTGAGAACATAATAATCATAATAATCATGCTGAGTTCCGTCTCCCAAAAACTTTTTTCCCCTTCTTTGTCAAAAATCTAAAAATATTTCTCCCTTCTTTATCAAAAATCCAAAAACGTTTCTCCCTTCTTTATCAAAAAATAAAAAATAGTTCTTCCTTTTTTCTCAAAAATAAATCTCATCCTACGCCTTCTCAGGTCGATCGCAAGCCCTTGGCCTGGCTCCCTATTGGCTTCGGTCTTCAGTCAAATCACCCCAGAGTTTCATCCATTCTTCTACTACTTTTTCCAAGTCCGGAATCCATCCATCTCCCATGGAGAATACAGATCAAGCACCAGTCATACATCCAGATCTGACGACAATCTTAGCTCAGCTCGTGTCCAAGATTGACAACCTCCAAACCGAGGTTCGAGAGATGCAACGAAACGAACTTCCTATTCCTCAAGAGCCTGAGGCCCTATTCCCTCGTGCTATGGGTCCACCCGAGCCTATTTGGGTTCTAAAAGAATATCAGCACGCTCCACGTGCCCCTCCTGCCAACGGAACGCTGCCTGCCCAGCTTCCAATGCCCAACATTGCCCAGCCTATGGCTAACCTACCTGTGGTCACTGATCCAAAAGAGGAGGAGTTGAATAAAGTCAAAGAGGATCTCAAGATGCTCAGCAAGAAGTTTGACCAGGTCAGGATCTCTGGGAATTACATGGACTACACCCACATGTCTCCTTATCCTAAAGCAAGGTTACCCGAGAAGTTCAAGATGCCAAATATTGAGAAGTTCGGGGGGAATGGGCCCCCAATAGTTCATCTTCGCAGTTATCATCATTCCATGACTCTACTATGGGATTCTGAAGAAGTAATTTCCCAATTATTTCAGCAAACTTTGAAGGATAACGCCTTTCTATGGTTTTTATCTCTTGAGGAATCTAGAATCCGTAGCTGGGAGGATGTAGCCCGAGAATTCATGTCGCAGTACAAATACAACGAAGAGCTTGAGGTCACCCGTCATGATTTAGAGCTGCTCAAATAGAATCCAGGAGAATCAGTCAGTAACTTCATAACTCGATGGAGAGAGCAAGAAGCTACCATGACTAATCGGCCATCCGAGGAAGAACAGGTCAACATAGTGAAGAAGAACTTCTTGCCCCATGTCCGAGCGACGATGGGAGGACAATACTATCCCCACTTTCGAGCTCTCAGAGCGGCTGGAGTAGAAATCGAGGAAAGCCTCGTTAAAACAGAGATTGAACCAAAGAAAGTGTCCGGACAGTTCACCCCTAGAAAGTATGACAAGCCTGCCAGTGCTACCGTTTCGACCATCAACAACATCTCTCAACTAACCACATCATGGGCACCAAAAAGCTGCCCTACCCCCATCCGAAGGGAATACACTGAGCTCCATGCTCTCCTCTCTAAAGTTTACCAAGCCCTGTTAAGCCGAAACCTCATCAAACCCTTGGATCCACGTCCATTGCCAAATCCACTCCCAAGAAACTTCAAGACTGATGCTCATTGCGCCTTTCACCAAACTGTCGGCCATACCACCGACCAATGCTTTCACCTCCGGAACGTAATCCAAGATCTCATTAACCGGGGTACCATCACCCCACCAGCCAATCCTAAACCAAACACTACTTACAACCCACTCCCAAATCACACCAATGCCATCTTCTTGGAAGAAAACCCAGATTTCGATCCCTCAACTCAAATCACACCCATATACTCTCCTAAACCTCTTCAAATTTGCCCATATTTCCTCCTACACCCTACTAGCCTCGCTGATCAGGCACTGTCACTCCTCACCAGAGCATGCATTGCTGTCCGTACCCGTTCTGAAAATGGAAGTATGAAATTATTAGAAGTGTTAAACCAACTCCTTGAGTTCGGGCTGAAATTGCCCTCACAGATGGTCATCGATTGCCAGAGATTCAGTACACTGTTCTTGGAAGCACAGAAATGGGCCCGAGATTCAGACAAATGGGTGGTACTAACCGACGAAGTCATCTTAGTCGATGTTGTCCAGACTATGGCAGGATTATTCGAGCAAACCAACAACATTTGTAGTATCACTAGGTTACTTGACACTTTGAAGTTATAAGGGCGCTTGGTCCCTTCAATCACACATATCCCCACAGAATGGGAGAACTTGTATGAAGAAGCCGTTGAAGTTATGGAATGCATCGACTTCACAGGGAAGGACATAATTGTTGCCACTTAATGGGGGGGGGGGGGGGGGAATAATTCGAAGATTCGAGTGAAAAATAGACTTCAAGAGGAGCTGGCCCAGTAGCCGACATATGTGGGATGATATCATTTGAAGAAATCCTCGGAGAAATAGACAGGGTGGCAGAACATCATGAGATTGATGAGGAAACATGATTCATGTTCTTTCCTTATTCAGTAAATCACATGACCAGATCAGGGAGACATTACTAGGTTCCCAGCTCACTACCAGCAAATGACAAGGGGAAGGGCGTTGAAAACCTTCCTATGCCAGAGATGACCAACGAGGAGAGCAAGATCCTCGATCAACTGAAGAAAACTCAAGCTAACATCACTCTATGGGGACTTTTCATGTCTTCCCAACTACACAGAAATGCTTTAATCAAATTACTCACTGGACCTATAGTTCCTCCCTCTACCACACCAGAAGAAGTGGTGAATCTGGTCAGATCCTTGACCTCTACCCGAATGCTATCATTTTCTGAAGAATAAATCCCCAGAATTGGGCCGAATCAAAATCATGCACTCAACATATCCGTCGAAGTTATGGGAAAGGCCGTGCCACTCTCTCTTGTCGATAACGGATCCTCCTTGAATGTTTGACCATTGAGAACCTTCAAGTGTTTAGGCCTGAAAGAAAGCAACCTTGCTCCAACCTCCACTGCAGTGCGTGCCTACGATCATACCCATTGTGAGGTGATGGGATCCATAAAACTTGCAATAGGGGTTGGCCCTATAAACCCTGTCGTTGAATTCCAAGTCATAGACATCCCAGCTTGTTTCAACCTGTTGCTCGGACTCCCCTGGCTCCACAATATCAAGGGTGTGTCTTCCTCACTCCATCAGAAATTGAAGTTCTTCACCGACGGGCGAGTCATCACCATTTTGTGTGACAACGAAAATGTCGAGGGTGCAAGCACTAGCAGTCCAATCCTTGAGATACAAGCACGGGTCAAATGATATGCTCCTATTAGGATTTCGAGTTGAACCACTCTTACTCTTGACAGGGGACGATTTCAAAGAAAGGGTTTGTCCAGAATATGACCCTCATGGCAATGTCAATGTGATTCAGATGTACAGAAACATGCACTTCATGCCCGGACTGGGGCAAGGGCAAAGGAAGCAAGGGATACTTGGGCCCATTGAACTAAAGAAAGCTTTCCCTCCTTGTGGTTTGGGGTATCAACCATCAGAACAAGTGTCCAGAATGATTCACCAGTCTCTATCGAAGAGAAGATCAGACTGCATTCGAACCATCTCGGGAGATTCCTTAAATGGATGATTCATCAAAGAAGGCGAAGACTTCCATTTTTTCGATTTTCCAGAACCATGGTATGACCATACAGATAAAAAGATGAGGCCGAAAATGGAGATCTTTTTCAAAGATAGCTACCCATGGGCCAAAAGTTTCCCACACCGCATACAACCGCTCATCAAAGATGTCGAAGAGACTGAGGAAAGTGATTCCGAAGATTCCTTCAACTTACAGATACTGGGGCTGGCACTCTGCATGGTTCATTCAGGCACTACATCAATGGACCCATCCCGTCTGATTAAAGCTGCTGATACACCTTTCCTCAACTGGCATGCTACGCCAGTTCTACCTCTTGAAATCTCCCCTAACCCCAATGTTTACCCTATTTCTTCTTCTGTTGCCTATCCTTGTTCAAATGTAATCGAGACCTCTTTTGACGAGGATCTCAATGCTGTTTTTCCTATCAATGAAATAAACGAAGATTTTGAGTATCTTGCTGTGCCTTACATTAATTGTTTAGATTATAATCAACCTTTTGATGATGATGATTTTGTAAATGAACAATTCTTAAATGATCTAAATAAGGTTAATAATAAACAACATAACCGCGTTCAAGTTAATGAAAAAGAGACTGTTGTTATTAATCTCGATTCTAGTAGTCAACTGCCCGAGATTAGGATAGGGGCCACCCTTAACGAGCATGAGCGTGCACAACTCGAAGAACTCGCATGGTCCTATGATGATATGCCCGGTATCGATCCTGAAATAGCTCAACACGAGATCCCCACTCTCCCAGATTACAAGCCGGTTAAACAAAAATTGAGAAAACTTTTTCACCGAATGGTCGCTCAAGGTCAAAGAGGAGGTGGTCAAACCATTAAACGTGGGTTTCATTCGGGTGATCGAATATCCCACATGGCTAGCCAACATTGTACCTGTACCAAAATCAGGAGGGAAGGTTCGAATGTGTGTAGATTACCGAGATTTAAACAAAGCTTCTCCGAAGGATGATTATCCGTTACCCAATATTGGCATGATCGTGGACAATATAGCCAGTCATGCTCTCAAGTCATTCGTCGACGGGTTTTTCGGATACAACCAAATAAAGATGCACCCCGACCACCAAGAAAAAACCGCATTCATCACCCTATGGGGAACCTTTTGCTACACCGTCATGCCATTTGGTCTCAAGAACGTTGGGGCTACTACCAAAGGGCTTCCACAACCATCCTGCATGATCTGATTCACAAAGAAGTCGAGGTTTATGTGGATGATATGATTATCAAGTCCAAAACTAGAGAAGGTCATGTTCCCACTCTCCGGAAGTTCTTTGAACGACTGCGACGGTATCAGATGCGACTTAACCCACAGAAGTGTGTCTTCGGCGTTATAAAGGGAAAACTCTTGGGATTCATGGTCAGCGAAAAGGGGATAGAAGAAGATCCTGCAAAGATGAAGGCCATACTTGAGATGCCACCACCCCGAACAGAGAAAGAAGTCCAAAATTTTCTTGGGAAATTGTAATACATCAGCCGGTTCATCAGCCAGCTAACCTCTATCTGTGAACCGATCTTCAAGCTCCTCCGAAAAGATTCAACCAAGGTTTGGAACGAGGCCTGCCAAGAAGCTTTTAACCGAATCAAATAATACCTGACCTAACCTCCAGTGCTTATGCCACCACAGTCTGGTCTCCCTTTGCTCCTATACCTAACCATAACCGACACTGCAGCTGGGGCTTTGCTAGCCCAATACCTTGAAGACTCCCGCAAAGAAAGAGCCATCTATTATGCCAGTCGCAAATTGGCCGGGTACGAGGTCAACTACACTGCTTTAGAAAAGGCAATTGTCGCACTTGTCTGGGTCACCCAAAAGTTGCGACACTACATGCTCGCCTTCCCCATCAAACTTGTATCCCGAATGGACCTTATCAAATACCTGCTTGAGAAACTCGCCTTATATAGTCGAATGGACCGATGGCTAATGCTCCTAACTGAGTTCGACATCATGTACATCACGCAAAAAGCCATTAAAGGAAGAGCCATCTCTGACTACCTCGCCGATTACCCCATAAAAGAGGCGGAGGTTCAAATATCCGAATTCCCAGATGAAAATATCCTCTGCGCCACTCAAGATCGCCTTCGATGGAAAATGTTCTTTGACGGAGCTACCAACAAAAAGGGATATGGCATTGGGATACTCCTGATCACCCCAGATGACTCCCACACTCCCATCGCCATAAAATTGGATTTCCCTTGCACCACCAACATGACAGAATACGAGGCATGCAAGTGGGCCTCCAGGTTGCTCTCAAGAAAGGTATTCAATACCTTGATGTCTACAGGGATTCTACCCTTATCATCGGTCAAGTGCTCAAAAAGTGGAAAGTCAAGGACGAAAAGCTCCAACCCTTTCATGCCCAATTAGAAGAGTTAGCCTCCCAATTCCGAGATATCACCTTCCATTACCTACCCCGAGCAAAGAATAACCTAGTCGATGCTCTCGCCACCCTGGCCTCCATGGTCGACATGCCCGAAGGAATAATAATGACCCCCTTCCTAGTTCAAAAGAAAGACAAACCGACCCATTGCTACCATATTGAGCTTATCTCCACTGAAGATCCCGAACTAGCCGATTGCTGGTACTATGATATCTGGTGCCTCCTCAAACATAGTAGGTATCCCGAGGGTTCCAACAAGAAAGACCGAACAACCCTTCGAAGACTGGATGCCTAGTACATCATCTGTCATAATGACCTACTCAAAAGGAACTTCGATGGAACTCATCTACACTGCATCGCAGGGACTGAGATTGAGAAGATAATGCAAAAAATCCATAGCGGGGAATGCGGACCCCACATGAATGGTCACATGCTTGCCAAGAAAATCATTCGACAAAGCCATCATCAATAAGATGACCAAAAATTGTAGGGATTGGGCCGAACGGATCCCTTATGCCCTCTGGGGATATAGAACCTCAATCCAAACCTCTACTGGGGCTACCCCTTACTCCCTGGTCTACGGCATGGAAGCAGTCCTACCTGTGGAGTGGAAATACCCTCGCTACGTGTCATGATCGAAAGCAATGTTAGTGAAGAAGACTGGTGCCAAAGCCGTCTTGATGAGCTTTCCCTCCTAGATGAAAGAAGATTAAAAACACTTTACCATATACAGGGGTACCATCGCCGAATAGCGCAATCAGTCAACAAGAGAGTCAAGGGCCGCGGTGTCCGGGAGGGGGACTTAGCCCTCAAGGAGATAATAGAACCCATCTGGGACCCCAGAAGGAAATTCAAGCCCAATTGGAGCGAACCCTACATTGTGAAGAAAATCTTATCCGGTGATGCCGCCATGCTCACTGACCTAGATGAAGAGGAGATGGCTCATCCAGTTAATCTGGACCGTCTCTAGAAATTCTACCCCTAGTCCAAAATCTCGGTGCGCTATAACTTTTCTCATCCCCCTTCTATTCTTAAAAAAAAAAAAAACTCTTCATTTCACTCTACCCAGAACTACGTGGGCCTGATCCTCTACAAAAAATTATTTTAAAACTTAAAAAAAAAAACAAACAAACCCCAGAGGTACGTAGGCAGCTCATACTCCTAACTTGAGTGCGACCCTTTCTTTTTCACAAAATACTATTCTTTTCTTACCTCCGAGAACGGCGGTTCATTCTAAAAATATTCGAACAAAAGGATTATGTATGCCTTAGCGATCAGTATAGATAATTCAAAATACAAAATTCATCGAAAGGCACAGCTGGATGATCAGAAACTTATTTATTTCATTAATAAGAAATTATAGTACGGATTACATAATAAAAAAGGAACGGATAACTCCTGAGAGTGCAGCTACAGCGGAAATATTGCGACTTCTCAAATAAAAAAAACCAATTTTAATTAATCCCTAAGACATGCATCTAGATGATTTATCAAATAAAATATAGCATGCAGGATAAAAAACAAACAGTTTCAGGAAAAATCGCCCAAAGGGGCAAAACCTTTTATTTTCACTATAATTTGTAAGAAAACGGCTTACAATCGGATTACAATGAAAATACAGTGCCTAAGAATTACCCTCAGGTATCGGATTCTGTAGTCGGCGGCTGGAAATATCCCTTTCCAGGAGGGCAGCAATGAATCCACACGCAGCGAACCCACATGAACCTCAGTCCAATCAACAAAGGAAGAACCGCAGCACTCCTCAATGACACGCAGCCATGAAACTTTGTAGAGACTCTCTCAGCAATGACACGCAGCCCTCGGTTGCAAAGATCTCCCCACAAAGATGAACAGTAGCAAAGCTTGTGTTCTAGGGTTCCAAAAGATTCACAAAAGTAATTGGGATTTTTTGTGTGAATCAAAAAGATGTTTTGCACATCAAAAAGGTGAAGACTTAGAGTATTTAGGACTCTGAAAATCGTCTTGAAAAGTCTTAAAAAATAACTCCCCGAAGTTGGCTTTAAATAGGAAAACTTTGAGCCTAAAAAATCTGCAGCGAATCTGGCCGATTTTTTCCCCGTCGGACCGGTCCGGTTCTGAGGCGGATCGGTCCGGTCAAGCGGATCGGTTCTTTTATTTTTGGCCTCCATCGGTTCGCTTACGGTCCGGGGTATACTGGATCTGCAGCAAGCGGATCGGTCCGGTTGAGGGACGGATCGGTCCGGTTGCGGATCGGTCCGGTATGGGGCGGACCGGTCCGGTTTTCCCAGAAAAATAAAATCCTTTTAAAAGCCTCATTTTGCTTTAAAAAACTTACTTCTTATTTTTATAAAAAACATTTTATAAAAATTTCCCAATACTAAGTATGTACTTTAAGGAACGTAAAAACAAAATTTTACCAAGTTCATTCTCGCAGAGGCTATGATGTTGAAGACACTTTGATATTCGGATCCGTTGTTGTAGATGCGATCTTGAGTTTCTTCAACGGTGTAACGGCGTACGACATATAAATTGATAATGGACAAAAATGTCCTTACAAATCTCCCCCTATGTCTATGCCGGTACATACATAAAAAATCCAAATTATCAACTAATGACCTATACAAATCTACCCTCCCATGAACCCTAAAGATGGAAAGATACAAAGGTATAAATCTTCATCGTTTGTTCTTCAATCTTCAACAATCATCAAATCTCAAAGCTTTTCTCATCAGGGTGTGCAACATATTGATCTTCAATCTTTATACCTACACACATGAGACAAAGCAAATACCACGTGACATATCGAGTTTGAAATGAGATAAACATAGATACCAATATATGATAAGCATAAGTCAAATCTCAAAACTCCCCCAAAATTCAAACTCCCCCCATAAAATGATAATTCTTTCTCCCCCTTTTTATGATGTCCCCAAATAGACAAATGAGAAGAATGAATCAAATAAGCACAATCGGGGTGCCACGGTATACAAAAAAAATACACAAACTATTTTTTTATTTTTCAAATTTTTCATACAAAGATAGGATACCAATTTGAACAACTATGATACAAAAATCACACCATGGATTTAGACTCAAACAACCAAGTCATGGAAATGGAATGAATGGGTGTGAACATATTCGATAGGTAAATCAACTCAATCAATCATATGTGCACGATGCATATGTGTACCCCTAACGAATGAACATCAAAAGTATCCTTAGGTGTAAAAAACATTTGTTGAATTTAAATGACATCGTCTTATGCAAATCAACAAATCAAAGTCAAAATGATTTCCACACCAATAACGTCCAAAACTATGTAGTGCATTTTCAAGCATATCATGGACGTGCAAACCCGTTTTAAATTCTCCAACCAAACTCCCTCATATATATTTTCTTTTAGAGGTAATCTAAATTCTCAAACTTTGGAGAATTCGTGCAAAAACCTAAATGGCCCCTTTTTGGCATGAAGATCTTTTTATTGCCTTTAAATTTTTTCGGGCTCTTTTAACCTCTTTGGACCTCGGATAATAAAATTCCTCAATTTTTTAAGTCCAATTTAACGGTGGCTTTTGCGCAAAGGATAGATAATTACCTTTCGCAGCCCCTCCCCGTTATAAAATAAAGCACACAAACTCACAAAACGGTTTTTATATGCACAATTTCCTTATCAAAATTTATCGCGCTTGGTTCGTTTTAAGGACAGGATTGAAGTGAAAACACCCAACCAACATGTGATAAGACAAGCACAATAATCAAACAAATCCGTGCATGTGTGCGATAAAGGAAACATGAGTCAAACATGTAGGAAGAACCACTTAATCACATCTTAATGACTCCAAACATTATAAAGCACATGGATGAATTGACCTATTGTCTCAAAACACTATCAAATAGTCACATGAAAATAATGGAATGATGTTGTGACTTGGTCATCCAAAGTGTTCATCCATAAACGGTGTAAACAAAAAACAAAAATCTTTTTGGATTTTTCAAAAATTTTATCAAAATAAAATCTTTTTGTAAAATTCAAAAACAAGAATTTATACAAAAAGTACAAGTCATCACACTAGTAAAAATATAACATGAAACCACAACTAGTGTATGACAAACATGCAATCACAATCAACCAAAAGATTTCACATGGGGTGAATCACGTGCAAGCAAACGGGAATCGTGGACAAATAAACCATAAGCCTCTAAATCCGATTTTCTAACCCAAATTGATGTGTAACGAAGTGTGGGGGTTTTGGGAATCGAATTTATTCTTTCATTAACCTTCCTAGGTCCATTTAAAAGCTTGTAACAAAATCGCCTAAGATGACCTTACCTACCGCAATGTGTGCAAGTGTAAATCGGGCGGTGTGTGTTACCTAAAGGTGGCCCTCTCCTCAGATTCCTAGGTGGCGCTTTCTGAGTTTGCTTAGGTGGATCTCTCCTAATGATCCTAGGAGGGACTCTCACGATGTTCCTAGGGGGCTCTTTCCTAACACCCGTAGGTGTCTCTTTCTTAACAAACCTAGGAGGCTCTCTCACACGTGTGGGAATGGGTGCAACATATTTTTCAAGACCAATCCCACCCCTATCCGTTTTGATCTCGACTGTGCCTAAAATCTTATCAAGTTTTTCAGACCTAGACTCCAAATCAAATTTCACTTTACTTGAATCTTTCAATTTCACCTCAAGTTCACCTATCCTAGATTCAAGTACTCGTTTAGAATCCTCAAACTCTAAAAGCTCCTTTTTCATAGTCTCCATCAACCCTCTAAGACTATCTCTCTCACCCTCGACGTACTCAAGCTTCTCTTTCAAAATTTTCACATGAGCCCTAAGTTCTTCAACTAAAAAATCATTATTTTTTATGGCACACTCTTTCAATTGAGCTTTCAATTTCAAATTTTCTTTCTTTGTTTTCAAAGTTTCAGCATAAAGTTCATTGAAAGCAGATTGCAAGTCATGCTCATCTACACTTTCCTCCTCACTTTCATTCACACTCCCATCACCTTCACTATCATCACTAATCACATGGATGGGAAACTCTCGCCTAGAAGCATAAAAAACTTCTTCTTCCGAATCACAATCACTAAGGGTAGAAACATGAGAAATCGGTTTATTCAATTTCATCTTTAAATTTGTGGTACACTCATGTAACGTGTGACCAACACCCTCACAACAAGAACACCTATTTGATTCGATTTCAACAGAAGATTTAAAACAGGAGTTCGTGTGAATTTTCCAATTAAATTTTTCAAAAATTTGACATCGAAGATCATCAAAACCATCAAAATCCATTGAAAAATTGCGAATATTCACAAAACTGATTTTAAAAAATCAATATCACACGATTTTGCGAAAAATAGGAATACGCAATAAATTAGCGTAACCTGCTCTGATACCAATTTGACGACGTGAGAAGTCAAATTGTATCAAAAAAAAATAAATCCCGAAAAAATCAGGATCACGCGATAAATTAGCGTAACCCGCTCTGATACCAATTTGAGAGTGCAGCTACAGCGGAAATATTGCGACTTCTCAAATAAAAAAAACCAATTTTAATTAATCCCAAATTTTAGTTAAACCCTAAGACATGCATCTAGATGATTTATCAAATAAAAAACAAACAGTTTCAGGAAAAATCCCCCAAAGGGGCAAAACCTTTTATTTTCACTATAATTTGTAAGAAAACGGCTTACAATCGGATTACAATGAAAATACAGTGCCTAAGAATTACCCTCAGGTATCGGATTCTGTAGTCGGCGGCTGGAAATATCCCTTTCCAGGAGGGCAGCAATGAATCCACACGCAGCGAACCCACATGAACCTCAGTCCAATCAACAAAGGAAGAACCGCAGCACTCCTCAATGACACGCAGCCATGAAACTTTGTAGAGACTCTCTCAGCAATGACACGCAGCCCTCGGTTGCAAAGATCTCCCCACAAAGATGAACAGTAGCAAAGCTTGTGTTCTAGGGTTCCAAAAGATTCACAAAAGTAATTGGGATTTTTTGTGTGAATCAAAAAGATGTTTTGCACATCAAAAAGGTGAAGACTTAGAGTATTTAGGACTCTGAAAATCGTCTTGAAAAGTCTTAAAAAATAACTCCCCGAAGTTGGCTTTAAATAGGAAAACTTTGAGCCTAAAAAATCTGCAGCGAATCTCGCCGATTTTTTCCCCGTCGGACCGGTCCGGTTCTGAGGCGGATCGGTCCGGTCAAGCGGATCGGTTCTTTTATTTTTGGCCTCCATCGGTTCGCTTACGGTCCGGGGTATACTGGATCTGCAGCAAGCGGATCGGTCCGGTTGAGGGACGGATCGGTCCGGTTGCGGATCGGTCCGGTATGGGGCGGACCGGTCCGGTTTTCCCAGAAAAATAAAATCCTTTTAAAAGCCTCATTTTGCTTTAAAAAACTTACTTCTTATTTTTATAAAAAACATTTTATAAAAATTTCCCAATACTAAGTATGTACTTTAAGGAACGTAAAAACAAAATTTTACCAAGTTCATTCTCGCAGAGGCTATGATGTTGAAGACACTTTGATATTCGGATCCGTTGTTGTAGATGCGATCTTGAGTTTCTTCAACGGTGTAACGGCGTACGACATATAAATTGATAATGGACAAAAATGTCCTTACAACTCCCTTCCCCCCTACTACCATAAAAAAGCCAAATAAAATCCCCACATCTCTTACGTATATAAACTCCCCAGGAGTCCTACCCACAGCTATCAGAGGAGCCTGCACCCTCATCATCCACATCCTGAGGACCCCAAGTTTCCCCTGCTTGAATAGAGTGCCGTAAACATTCCATGGATCGATGAGACTTAACCATCTTTGAAAAAACCACAACACCCCCTTCCATGGAGTCAGATAAAATAAACCATCTTTGTCCAGTCTCTACTGCCAACATCTTGCTGACTACTTTCCTCCACAACCACTTCTTATAATCTTTGGGGACATGGCAAACCTTCCCGACAGACTGAGAGGGACGGGTCAATGGACACCGATTTTTCCACAGAGACCCAAGCAACAGACGCAAGCGCTCAGTTAAATCCTCTACCGAAAAGAAATTTGGGATCCGAGGTGGCACGACCTGTGCCCAGCCGAGTTGGCACAATAGCCGCCAAGGGAAATAAAAAGATGTCTACCTGAGACCAACCAGCCGCACATATGAATACTCTCCTAGCTCCAGGACAGGCTGCAACTGTCCCTACCAAGGCACTGACCAATAGAACCCGCAAACCCCATGCTCCACAAGCCAATTCTCCCAGTTCTCAACATACAGGCCAACGCGGATGAAGTAGCACGAAAAGAAGTTGGGTACGATCGATAAGGGATATTCTGGAGGAGTCGACAAGCGAAATCTTTCAGACAACCACATAAACAGCATCACAGGGCTACCCCTCAAAAAGTCAGAACGACCTTCTCTCCAGGCATCCAGGCCATTCAAGGTCTCCACCAGTATCATCGCCGCAGGATTGCGACGGTATGACATCCATGAAGTAATGGTTGCAAGTTGCGGGTCCACCTGCAGTTCTCCAGTCACCAGCAACAATTTTGAAACCAGACCCAGAACAACGATTCCAGCATAGCCAGCATCACTTACTTCCCGTAAATGCATGGACTGCAGCACCGCCGAGAGAGAGATCATTCCTCCGGTAACCAATGATCTGGCCGTCGAAGGCGAGATGTGAAGAAGCCCGACCAATAAATCCCTAGGAGAACGAGAAAATTCGGGCAAAGCCACAGCAACACTAGGATTTACACCCAGTATGGCAGAAAACTCCTCGTAGGTAGGACAAACTTCTTCCAACCCAAAGCGGAATACATGGTCTTCAGGGTACCAGAATTTTATCGCCGCTATCAGCATATTCCACTCAATAGGCCGATTTCGCCACAAGGAGACTCGATGCATGTTGAAAGCATCCTAGTCGACATTATAAGAGCACATAGCTTCCAAGGCTTCGAGGTAGCTGGCAAACTCAATGCTACCAGGGAGATCCATCTTGCAAGGCTAAGATATGGTGGGCAAGTAGGTAAGAATGCAAGGTGTGATGAAAACACTCCACCCTTACCCCTTTTTATACTTGAAAATCCTCACAAGGGACATAATCCCTGCAGAAATCGGAGGGAATCCTACCCCACAAGGTACGAAAGGCTGAAGAGGGTACCAATCAAAGCTTTGAAGTGATTGGACTAGACTGAACTGCCGATAGGCAGGACAGGGTGCTTGCCGATCGGCAACCCCCCTATTTTTAGAAATTTCCCTTTTTCCTCTTTTGTCAAACCAGAAAACCCAAATAAAAATAAAATTGATATTCTCAACAAAATTTCAAAATCCCTTTTTCTCCTTATAAAATTTCCCTCAAAAAATTCCAAAAATATTCCTTTTTACGGTCTTAGCAGCAAAGTATAAAGCGCATGTGCATGCATTCATTCATCATTAATAAAAGATACTAAAAAAACTCCATTGCATTGCATATATCTGTTTTCTGTGTTACATCATTTTTGCAGGAAATAAAAGAAAAAGCAAAAACAACAGGACTCAACCCGAACCCACATTCTCTCTCTCTCTCTCTCTCTCTCTCTCTCTCTCTCAAGAGCTTCCACCCCTGTGGCGTGCTCTCTTCTCCCTACGGCGAGACGATGCGTCACTGCTACCCGAGCTCGAGTCCTCTCCGGACGAAGCAGACGACACCAAGCATGAAGGAACAGGAATCGCGTCCTGAATATGGGCAGTCACCGAAGATATCCAGTCTCTGATGTCCCTGAGCCAAGTGGTCGATACCCGGACTTGCTGCAAGGAAAGGTGAAATCAGTATCAAAGCAGAAATAACCAAAACAGAAAAGAAAGTAAGAAAGGAACAAAAAGGTATATCACAGGTCGAAGGACCTCCTCTGTCAAACCCAACTCCTCCGGATCCATCGCATGAGGACGGTGCAGCATAGGCACCATCCCTCCATCAGCTTGTCGAATGTTGTATGAAGGGGTATGTAGCCGTACAAAAGGGACCTCCGAGGTCGCCGTCGTCGCAGATGCCGATGGACCACCACCACTGTGGGAAGATCCCACCTCCCGACTCGAACCCGCCGGAGGGAAGGGCATGGCATCATATATGCTGGGCACCATCAACCAACTCGTCACGAAATCCATATAGTCATACGGTGCAGCCGTATCGGTGTATAGAAAGTAGGACTCGCCAATCATCGCCGCGATCCTCTCATCCTTCGACAACAGTCGCTCCCGCCTCATAGATGTAGGTGGCTGTGCTGGTGGCACCACCACCTCCTCCTCGAAAATCTGATGAACCACCCTCTCCCCGAGATACCAGGAATGTCCGAACTCATGCGCCAATAAATGCCTCATCCGCGCGTTCACTCCGGTCGCCCCCGCATCCTGAATGGCTGTCCCCCATGGGTAAAAGGTCACTGAAAATATTCGAGCGAGCATAAATCAATACAAGATCAAAAGGAGCAAAAACTAAGACTGAAATGGAAAGAGTCTTACCTTACCACTGGTCAGGTCATTCAAGACCTGACGCCCCACCTCCAGGGAGAGAGATCCCTTCGATTGTCGATTGGCCTTACGCCATCGATACAAGCGACAGAAGTCCCCAACAGTGTCGTCCTTTAAAGCAATTAGCGGGGTATTGCACCCAATCACCTCATAGAACCACGTCTAAATTCACAAACAAAGAGAGATGCATGAAAGGAAAATGAGAATGCATGAAAGGAAAATGCGAATGCATGAAAAGAAATGCACAAACTGAAGAATACCTCAAGAAGGTACGTGGCCCCAATAAAGGTCTGCCGGCAGCACCGGCTGAATGCATCCAGAGAAAAATAAAGGGTCGCTAAGGTCAGACTCCCCCAATGATAGAAAGGGATGTTCAAAAACATCCTCAAGTACGGCAGAAACCACAAATGAACGACGTCGCCGCTCGTCGCCACCATGAAACCTCCCAATACCAGCAAAATGAATAACCGGTCCATCTGCCTCACTTGCAGCCCATCCTCCACATCAATCACCCTGCTCAGCAGAACATCCTTCAGCAGGGACAGCCGGATAGAATCCCCAAAAACTATCCTCCCTACATCACCAAGTGCAGCACGCACTGCCTCCGGTCTCACCCGTAAAGAGCGATCCACCTCTATCTTCTCTCCATCACAATCCAACCCCAGTAGCTGCTGCACGTCTATGGGAGTCACAGTCATCTCCCCGAAGCCGAAATGGAAGGTGTGGGTAGTGTCCCACCACCTCTCTCCCAAAGCGTACAGGACCACTGTCGAACGAGGTGTCTCATCCAACGCGGATGCCAACCGCCCAAAACCCGTTGATGATACCATCCAACACACCACAAGTGGGAGATGCTCCCAGAAATCCTTGAGCCCCATTTTCCCACGGGCATGCATGTTCTTCAAAGAAATATCAGGCTGACAAAAAGGAAAAGTCTCATCAAAGGTCAAGAAAGAAAGAAAAATCACCAAGAAGAGAAGAATGCCAAAGGTCGGGTTACTTACATAACCGCTGAGGATCACTCTAGAGGAGCGATGATGCGATGGCTCCCGCAGCAAGGTCCGCTCATCCGCAACAGGCTCAAACTCATCAAAGGAGTTCTCACTCCCCAAAGCAAGAGGCGCCCTAGCCCTCCACTCCACACTCGCCCAATCATCAATGGTTAACCACTCCCGGTGGACTGCAGTGCTCACAAAAGCGGCCATTTCTTGAAGATCGGAATACTAGAACGATTTGCAAAAGAATCGCAGAGAGAGAGAAAGCAAAAGAAGCTTTGAAAAAATGAAGGGATTCGCCCCCTTTTTATAGGATGCCAAACGCTATGTCGATCGGTATCTCCCCCTACCATACCGATCGGAACTGACCCCTTGCCTTCCCGAGGTAGCCCAAAAGTCCGTGCCACTGCCGAATGGCACCCTTCATACTATTCCGACCGGCACCCCCTTAAATTTCGTACAGAAATTCCCAGAAAATACCAGAAAGCCTAAAAAAATCCCCGAAAAATTCCCAAAAATCCCAGGAAGGATTTAAGGCCTTTTCACCAAGAAAATTTCGCATTCCCTCAAGCGAAACCCCTCTTCCCTAGCGGAATCTTCAAAAAACCAAGTGAAAACTCCTCCCGGTAAAGCTCCGGAGGATCCCTAAGGATCACCTAATCACTTCCCCAGCGGAATTCTCTTACAGCACCCAAAATAGGTTGTTCCCCCTGCGAGGTCTCCTAAAAGCTTCCCCAACTATCAAATCCGTAGCTCAGATTAATATCATAAAGCTCTTTCTCCAACAGAATCAGAATCCAATCTTTATCCACTTTTGGGTCAGAATTGGCGCCGGTCTTGGATCGTCACCTGAGTTAGGTCAGAAATGACCTCGGTCCTCGGTCGTCACCACTCTTGGGTCAGAATTGGCCCCAGTCTTGGATCGTCACCTGAGTTAGGTCAGAATTGACCTCGGTCCTTGATCGTCACCACTCTTGGGTCAGAATTGGCCCCGGTCTTAGATCGTCACCTGAGTTAGGTCAGAAATGACCTCGGTCCTCGGTCGTCACCACTCTTGGGTCAGAATTGGCCCCGGTCTTAGATCGTCACCTGAGTTAGGTCAAAAATGACCTCGGTCCTCAGTCGTCACCACTCTTGGGTTAAAATTGGCCCCGATCTTGGATCGTCACCTGAGTTAGGTCAGAAATGACCTCGGTCCTCGGTTGTCACCACTTTTGGGTCAGAATTGGCCCCGGTCTTGGATCGTCACCTGAGTTGGGTCAAAATTGAACCTGGTCCTCGATCGTCATCACTCTTAGGTCAAAATTGATCTCAGTTATTAGACCTTTACCCTAAGACCGCAGATTCAGCTTTAACCCGCTGAATTTATCATCCCTAACACACTTCTTAGGTCCTCAGAATCGGCCTCGACCCTCTGAATCGGTCATACTCCCTCAAAAGCATCATGTGGTGTCTATTCGACGGTCATCATTTGTTCCAAACTCGCCCATCGAGGGGATTAATAGACACCCCATTCTGTTACCCCCTAACTCTCCTTAGGTCCCTAGTACCTCCCTTCATCACCACAAACCCAGGTCATGTCCCGAGTACTGACCTGGAGGCCATCAGGCACTCCCCGGCTCAGTTTGAACCAAAATTCAAACTCTTCATCTCAATCGAGACTGAATGAATCTTCAAAGGGCACTGAATACCCTTTCCAACAGTCTATCCCGTGCGCGATTACTCCATACGCGTTATCGTTCCATTATAACGATCAACGTAGGGGTAATCGCGTAAATCTTATTTTTTCTAATATTATTCTTATATCTTCCTACGGATGACTCGCTTTATCTTTTCCATGATACAAGTAGAGGATTCCTATCTCCATTATATATATACACATGCACACATATCACGGGGGAAAACAAAAGGAAAATAGCAAATATTCATGAGAGACCGAAAGGGCGGAATGGGTGACTAACACCTTCCCATTCCGTAACTAAGCCTCCGAATCCTTCTCGAATTATCTTGGTTTCGCACGCACCAGTATGTCTTTGGATGCCATCCTTCGGGGTGGCTTCCCCTTTTTCTTTTGTCTGTTTTGAGTAAAATAGACTGGCGACTCTGAATCTCTCTACATTTTTACACCACATCTCAAACGACGCCGGCCGAAGCGCTCCTGAGAGGGATGCGCGGGACCCGAGGATCCTTCCTCCGCGCGCTCGCCCGCACGGCGAGGATCGGGGATGGTCACAATATCCTTATCATTATTATTACTCATTAAATAGTTTATATTCAATGTAAATAAAGATTAGCCATTATCTCGCTAATTAATGTTTATTTTACTAGATTAATTTCCAAATAAAATTTAATTAATTCCAAATTAATTTCCAAAATAAAAATCAATTAAATTACGGGATGTTACAGAGATATCCCACATATGGAGTCTAGTGAAGGTTAGGAGTTGATATGTTAGGAAGTGATGAGTGTGTAGGTATTCTTGGTTTGGTAATTGGCAACGATGTTTTGATGGAAAGGTGATTATTAGGTATGGGACTAGGAGGTATGTATTTGTTTTAGAGTTTCTATAACTACCTAATCTTGACATAAGTGTGTATTGGGGGGGGGGGGGTTCCTTATTTTGATTTCATATGTGAAACGTACCACCCATGGAGTCTAGAGAAGGACAGGAGTTAGGATCTAATGAATAAATAAATGTGTTATGATTATAAGTGGAGTAATAAATAAACATAGAATGTGTAATGATATATTGGTAATTATAATAATGTCTAATTGAGGATAATGGATCAAAATGATGATATGATTGTATACCGATATATGACACTTTATTTGTTGCATGCCCATGATTGTAGTCAGACTTGATAGGATGGAGTACGATTTTATGTGTGTGCCATGAGTGAGCGTGGGCCCATGCTAAGGAATGGTGGATCTGGATTCAACGATGGTTTTATTTATGCGTCACATGTGTTTTGTTCAGCCCATGCTAGAGAATGACGATTCCTAGTTTGTGTGACATGATTTATTTTTGCGTACCGCATGTTTTCGAGATGGTCGGGGAAAAGGGGCACATGTCGGATACGATTTGATTAATTAAAAGATTAATTAATTATTGAAACTAATGGTTTAACTAAAATGGATTATGAGGTTCCTTTTTATATGTGTGTATATTATTATAAGTATGAAATTGGTTCAATTATGTACGTTGGAGGTTGTTGTTTGTGTTCTTACGATGATACGTGGGTGGCACTGTCTTATGCAAAGGGCCATGCAAGAGGACAATTGGTTATAATAAAGATATCAAGAAAAATATGTTATAAATGAGTTAAAATATTTATAAGTAGTTAATATGATTTTTTGTTGTATTAAAGGAAAAGCAGATTGGCCATAATAGAAATGGAATACGCGAAAGATGCTACTAATGGAATATGCAAATTGAAAGTGGGAACAAAGGATTCTAATTAATTTATGCGTTAAGAAAGTACGTAGTTGTTAATATATATTAGTAAGTTAATAGTTGGGTTAATAACAAAATATTCTAACAATGACAAAAAGGACTAGAGAGAGATATAAGATCTACCTTCTCTCTAAACCTCTAAATATTTTCATCTTCTAATCTATTTCAACGATTACATACGCATGTATTCTAAAGAAAGGGAATTTATGGTTTCAATATTCATCCTCTAATTCTACAAAGTCTCATAACACTGTTAAACATTTCTTAAACCTCCCAGATCCATACTAACATGAAAATAAACCCATTATCTTATTATCAAATGAGGTTTACCAAAAATCGCTGTAAATGTGCAAGTCAAGACTACCGAGTCATTTGTTAATGGCTAAGGGTAAAAAGATAACTACTGAAGATTTGAAGAGAGCCATGTCATCCGTTTGGGAGCCTCAAAATCCTTGGAGACTTACTCTAAAAGGTAAGGTTTTTTTAATCTTTTCTTTCAATACATGGACTACATGCATAAGGCATGGCATATATGTCCTACTCAAACAAATATAGGTTTTTTAAACCTTTGACTCGATGTCCAAATTTTAACCCACCAAGCTTTGTTTAATCAAATGCTCATGATTGGGTGTGTTTTATAGATCTCCTAGATGAATTTTGGCACCCTCGATTGTTACTTGAAATTGACAAAGATGTGGGTGTTCCAATAAGAATTGACACAATTACTTTAGAGCACAAGTTTGGTATGTTTACTATTGTACTTGTAGACATAGACTTACCATTTTATATGCCTAGTGTGATTATCTTAGATAATGAGGACATTAAAATTATGATCAATATAGTAGTTGAAAATATGTTATCCTTTTGTGAGTTTTGTGGATGTATTGGGTAACATATTTCTTTATATAAAAAGGTTAAGAAATAAGTGCATTCTACTTGAGAAAGCAGGATGTGATACCAATTTGAGATTTCGCAATATTTCAATAGATTAACTTATTTAACTAGATGTAAATCTCAAACAAACCAAATTTTAATTATATTAAACCCTAAGCATGCATCTGTGTGATTCAATAAATAAAGAGATAAATCATGCAATCACAGATTCAGTAAAAATCAAATTTAGTAAAAAATCCCCACAGGACAAAACCTTTTATTTTAATAATGTTTGCAAATCACAACTTACAACACACTAGAGAAATTTTCAATTAATTTCCACAGAAACCCACATAGAGCGTAACCTAGAACTAGAAATGACTTCCTCGAGAATCATAATAACTGCAACTCCTTCTTCAGTAATAAATACCCTCGAGTATCCCCAAGTCAGTAGTAGAGATAACACTCCACAAGAGAAAACTTCATGACATAAGTGATTGGGCTCCAAAGATGATTAAAAAAAGTAAGTGGGATGATTTGTGTGAATCTAAAAAGTGTTTAGCCCTAAAAAGTGAAGATCTAATTGCAACAGTTTTGTTGATTTCATAAAGTAAAAGTCTTCATTGAAAAGCTTCACAAAATAGGTATTTATAGGCTAACAAAAATGTTTGTGGCTACGCATGTCATTCGAATGACTTCCCTATGTCGTTTGAACGACCTAAGAAATGACCTATTAAATAAACAATGCAATACATGGTCATTTGAATTAAACAAGGAATGACCCATCGCGTGACCTAAGAAATGACATGTGATATCATTTGATCAGGTCGTTTGAATGACGACCTTATGTCGCTTGAATGACTGGGGAAAAAATATATATTTTTTGAAGTCCGCCTATAGGTCTTTCAGAAAACATTTTAAGTTCGAAAAAGCTCTCAATTTGATAAAATCATTTTATAAAAAGTTTCCCCGTACTTAGTAAAAAATCTAAGTAACTCAAAACAAATTCTATAACAAAGTATACCTCATGTCTTGCATATGTTGAATATGCTTTATAATTGGATCCGTCTTCTTGAACATGTGAATATGAACTTCCTTAACGGTTGTAGAGGGATACGACATACTTAATGTAAACTAAGGAAGATGAAAAATATGTCCTTACAAATCTTCCCCTATGTCTATGTCGTTACAAAATAAAAACAATCCGAATTATCAATCAAATTGTGACACGCCGCCTAGTAAAATACCGGACGATCAATCCTGTACCAAATTAAAACAGGAGTCTCATATGGTTCATTCTTAGCTTCAATGTCGAAAAGCAAATTAATTACTAATAACCTATTAGACTCGCGTCAAAATTTTATTTAACTAATCTTTTTAAATAAACCATTTAAATAAAACATCCACACATTTTATATATGAAGCTGAAAGTGAAATAAAATAATCGAATACTCGGTTTAACAAAGTACAATCAAATCGAAAAATCATAAATTAAAATACGATAAAAGAATAAATGAATACAATTGGGCTATCGGTTCGAATGGTTTCTCCTATCTAGATTATAAGAATAGAAGCGTCTACAGTAAACCTGCATGCATCCACAGCTGCTGCAACGGACGTCTGACTAGAAGGGATCATCATCCAGGCGTCTCTGTGTTTGGGCACCTATATATATACATATATAGCAAAGGAGGGGAAAAATAGATAAACGGGTCAGAGCCCGAGTTGTGAAAATATTTTACAAGTGCATAAATGCTATATATAAATATATATATTTAAAAAAAAAAAAATGATTTATCTCATATTTAAATTGGTGTCTCACTCCCATGAGATACCCCTCACCCCTCTTTAAATAGTGCACACCTATCGTATACCCTATAAACAACAACCCTGCCTAACTAATCCGTTATCCAAACTCTGAAAATCCATATAAACCCGAGTACCAAGGGCTAAACTTCATCCCATTCCCAGCACCGCACTACGTTCGTGCGTGGGGTGTCTCGCGAAGTGAAATCCAAACAAGGAACCCCCCCGATACACTACTACCTGGCAATGTTGATCATCGAGATCCATTAGGCCCTCAGCACAAAGCGCGCGCGCACACACACACACACACACACACACACACACACACACACACACACACACACACACACACACACACACATATATATATAAAATCTCACGCGCGCTTTCTAATAGGCATAATTTGTGCTATCAAAGATGGGCATCCGATTATATAAGTTATCCATCAGAAAAATTGGGATTTTTCAAAAATCAAAATTTTCAAAACGATTGATATCGCAAAAATTTTGTAAAAAAAAGATCTCACGATATTTTGGTGAAACATGCTCTGATACTAATTTGAGAAAGCGAGATGTGATACCAATTTGAGATTTCGCAATATTTCAATGGATTAACTTATTTAACTAGATCTCATTCTCAAACAAACCAAATTCTAATTTTATTAAACCCTCAATATGCATCTCTATGATTCAATACATCAAGCGATAAGGCATGCAATCACAGATTAAGGAAAAAATTCCCGTAGGGAAAAACATTTTATTTTAATATTGTTTGCAAATCGTTAATTACAACATACTAGAGAAATTTGCAATGAATTTTTGCAGAAACTCACATAGATTGTAGTCTAGAACCAGCAACGACTCTCTCGAGAATAACAAGAACCGCAACTCCTTCTTCAGTAGTGAATACCCTCGAGTATCCCCAAGTCACCAGTAGAGATAGAACTCCACAAGAGAAAACTTTGTCATATAAGTGTTTGGGTTCCAAAGAATATTCACAAAAGTAATTGGGATGATTTGTGCGAATCTAAAAAGTGTCGAGCCCTAATAAATGAAGACCTAATTGCAGCAGTTATGTTGATTTCATAAAGTAAAAGTGTTCATTGAAAAGATTCATAAAATAGGTATTTATAGGTTAACAAAAATCTTTGAGGCGACACATGTCGTTCGAACTAATTCCCTATGTCATTTGAACGACCTATTAAAAATAATAATTCAATACGTGGTTGTTTGAAGTAAACAAGGAACTACCCATTGTCCGACCTAAGAAACGACATGTGCTGTCATTCGATTAGGTCGTTTGAACGATTGGTTTGAAAAATATTTATTTTTTAAAGTCCTCCTACAGGTCTTTCAGAAAACATTTTAAGTTAGAAAAATGCCTCAATTTTATAAAATCATTTTATAAAAAGTATCCCAATACTTAGTAAAAGATCTAAGTAACTGAAAACAAATTCTATAACAAAGTATACCTTGTGTCACGCATATGTTGAAGATGCTTGATATTCGGATCCGTCTTCTTGAACGTGAACTTCCTTGATGATTATAGCAGGATACGACATGTTCAATGTAAATTAGGGAAGATGGAAAATATGTCCTTACACTACTGCACACAAGTTTGAAGAAACATATTTTTTGGATAAAAAGAGAAAAAACCAATGCTTATATAGGAGGGTTTTGGTACTAGGGTCTGTGGAGAACTAGAAAGGGTGACGCGTGATTCACTCCAATGGACTCTGTCTTCAAGGCCTTTGAAGTCTCAAGAGAAAATATGAGATGAAACCTTCCTCTTTTGGTAATAATGGAGTAAATGTTATGACCTTCCTCCTGAAAAGAAACTAGATAAAAATAAGTTTCACAAATAACAATGATATCTGGGAGAGAGAGATCTCCTGAAAATAATGGCTGTAATGATAGGAGTGAAGAGGCAAGCACTTTGACACTTAGAGAGAGAGAGCAGGGAGAGAATACTAGTTCTGGTGCTATTTTGGCAGAGTAATAATGTAATTTGGGTTTTCTTTTCTTCTTGACCTAAATAAGGGTCCTATTAATAGGTATACATTAGGGATGATTTGTCATATTAGGGGCCAAAAATGAGAAGGAACTTAGGGACAAGGTCTGCAATATAACTTTTGTCCCTATCTATCTATTAGATAGCTGTCCCCTCTGACAGGAGACACTTGGTGCACATCAAAGTCAAAAAGAAAATATGTCGGCTAATAGTGCCAAAATATATGATTTGGTAAATATTATTTCAAACTGTAACTTGTTGTACAAAATTTTATATAAACTTGCGAGTGGCCCACAAGGCCACTCGCTGATGGTCATTTAGAAACTGTACTTGTGAGTAGCCTCTTGGGTACCCATTTCTTTATTCTAAGCATAGACAGTGTGAGTGCTTGAGTGACTCCTAGAGTCCCTCTACTAGTATTCTATCTATATTAAAGTGTCAAGTGGTTGAGCTTTGGCTTTTACCAACGAACCTTGTCTCAGCCACCAAATCAAAACTCCCAGGAGATCCCAAATTACCTTCTCGAGCCCTGCTTGCTCAACTAAAACTATCTATACAAGAAAATAATCATTAGTAATTTATTAGTTTAGGAGTAACAATATTGGGAATGGGTCCACTCATGGTGGAACCTTCGCCTTAAGTCATTTTTGGGTGGAAATTTAGGGATGGGGCCACTCGAAGTGGATCTCCTCTCCCCGAGTCATTTTTTATAGCATCAACCTTGGGCAAAGGGGACACTCAATGTGTATCTCCTCGCCCCATGCCTTTTTCTATGTTATGGAAATCTTCGACAGTTTGGGGGGGGGGGGGGAATGGATCCCCTCGTCCTAAAACATTTTATGCAGTATTAACCTTAGGGAGTGGGTCCCCTCGTGGTGCATCCCCTTGCCATATGTCATTGTCTGGTATCAATCTTGGACAGTAGGGCCACTCAAGTTGGATCCCCTTGTCCTAGATCATTTATTTTATTAATATTGGGTAGTGGGGCCACTTTTGGTGGATCCCCTCACCCTTTATATTTTTTTTGGTGAGCAGTCTTAGGGAGTGGGGTCACTAGAGATGGACCCCCTCACCATTTACAATTTATATGATGGAATTGGTGGATATGGGTCCGATAGTGGTAGACCCCCTCATCCAGTTGAAGTGCCTACTAATGAGCGGATGCCCCTTTACATTAGTCCCCTCGTGCTAAGTCCTTTATGTTGGGCAAACCAAAGATATTTGTACGAAATCATTGCCTCTTCTTAGAATTTAAAAGATTCACTTGTTGCTTCATCATTATCATAGGGTATTAAATTTCTACATCACTTCACCCCAAGTTTGTGGTCTTGAGGAGACAAGTGTCATCTTAGTAACTGGTGTCCCATCATTTGGGTAATGATTCGTCTACCTTTTAGCCACCGAAACGTGTGGGTTTATTTTGATATAAAAGTCTCATTAAAAGGAAAACTTCATTTTTACATTAACACTTCAAACTTCTTTAGAGTTCAACAAAGAGAGATATAAAAACTTCCATAGTCATTTTTACCAAAAGCTTCTACCGGACTCTATTTCCATGGCTTCTTCCTCTAAGACTCCTTTTTCCATCGCAACCACCACTAGCAAACTGTTAGTGGGGTCTTTGCCAATTTTAGTGACTCTTTCCACCGTCTTGGCCACTGGTGTTATCACCCTGGCCATGACCGTCGTTACTACTACCTTCACCTTGGTTGGTGGCTCTCTTTCTGTTGCTTCCTTGGCTGGGGTCCCTTCGCCTGGAGTGAGAGTTTAGAAAAATATAGAATGAGTATTTGGCAAGGTTCTAAAAAATGTGGGGCGTGATCGAGGCATGGAGGCCAAGACTTAAGCCGTAGAAGCCTAGGCGGGCCTTAGGCGTAAAAAGGCGTGAAAAGGCGTTTAGGCCTTTTTAATATATTTTAATATTTTTTAGCCATAACAAAGCTATTAAAATACTAAAATTGTACATATCATAAAAATATGCCTGAATATTTGTAAATTAAAATACCATTTGATTATTTTAGATGAGATAATGGTCGGTTTGTAAAAAAATCTTTAAAAGGCGATATCGTTTCACTAAAGCATTATTGTTTTTAGAGAAAAAGTGTGCCTTAAGGGTTTTACCAAGCATAAGGCGTCAAAATCTTAAGGCGAGGCGTTTCTCCCAAGCCTCAAGCCTAGGCGGAGCCTAGGAGGTTTTTTTAGAACAGTGGTATTTGGCGAGCCGCTCGAAGAGGGACTTTGGATTATATCATCTTGCCTCTTACTTTGGGGAGAAGGAAACCTTCATGCCTTTACTTGCTAAATTTGAGGAGGAGTTCATCGCTAAGATCGTCGAGTGACCCCAAGTGGCCTAGGTGAGTCCCTTGATCTCACTATCATTTTGACTGACAATATTCTTAGGGTTATAGTTGATAGGTATGACTTCCCCTTTTCCAACATTAATCTCAATATTTATGGAGGTGCCACAGACGAGTGGTACCTATATGTAGATCATGTACTCGCCACCGCCTCGCATAAGGCTATCATTGAGGTACTTGGGCTCACCATAACTATTGACAGTTTGAAGTCCTGGACCATAGCCAAACATGACACCGCCTTCAACTTGCTGGACTCTTGTTGGAGTAGAGACTCTCACACCTTTGTAACTGGTTGGGTTAATTCACCTTCACCTTAGAGGATATCTGTGAGTTAATAAGTCTTCCTTATTTGGGGAGCCATGTTTTTATCGATGACTTCAAGGATGCTGAGGAGAGGAGATACTGCAAGGACTTCATACGCCCCTTTATGAATGCTCTTATTACGTTGCTATCAATAAGACTGGTGCCATGAAGCACTTGTTTGAAAAGTGGAAAAGGTACCGATTTAGGGATTTTGAACCCCCTCCCAAAGGGGAAATTTTAAGAAGGGGTCTAAAAGCCATGATGGGACCAAGATTAAGTCCCCTTCACACCTGGCTGCATTTTTTTGTCATTTTCTTGAGTAGGTTCTAATTACCAAGGAGGCCAGAGGACTCCCCTAGAGATTTTCTTTTCAGACTGGCTATTAGATTTGTTTAAGGGAGGAATGTTCCCCTCACAGCCCTGACCTTAGGGTTTATATACACTTGGCTAGACCGCTCTCACATCAATATGGAATGATCTTATAGCCTCTATGATGATACTAATTTTACCAACTCTTTCATTTTGATGTCTTTTCTTTTTGAGAATGGAGAGGGCCTATAATAGTGAGGCTACTCGAATTTCAAGATGGCATAGGAAATACCCCAAGACTTCCTTGGGTTCTTTAATTGAAAATTTTGATGAATTTTATGTCCGCCCTTATTTCAAGTGAGTGGGTGGGGTTTTCATGTGGGGTTTTTTCCCAGCTTTCAGAGGTACCTTCTACTGTCCTTATGATGTGGAGTCTGTTTCTACTTTCCCCCACATCTCTATGATGACTATGCTTCTTCCCTTTACTCTTCCCTCCTTGACTGAGTTGGGTCCAGGTGTGGATTTTTACCATTCTGAGAGGGTGGATACTGTTTAGTTAGGATCAAGGCATCCACTCTCTCACCTATTCTTCGAGAGGTTCCCCTTCAGAGTTGTACTTTAATTCCTATGCCAATTTTAGTTTTAAGGGGATTCTTTAATAGAGTTGATGTCCTTGGTGGCCTATTTGTGCCTGCTCGAGACTACTTTCCTTTCTTCATCCGCTGGTGGTTTAGTTTGTGGTAGAGGCAGGTATCTCTGATTTAAAACTATTTAGTGGATGTTCCTCATGAGATAATAACCATTAAGATACCAAACACCGATAAATACTTGGGTAAGAAGACCAAAAAATATCTGTGGTACCATAGCACTGTCACGAAGACCCCCCTCGAGCAGGTCACCCCTATTATGGTGAGACCTCTGCTCGATATGTCTATTTATACAAAGCACCCTAAGCCTTAACCTATCAAGACAAAGGGAAAGTGGAAGGGTAAGGCCAAGTCCAAATCCTCGTTTAAAAGAAAACATCCTGACTTTGATGTGTCAAACTTCGTTCTTACTGCAATCTATGTTCTTGTTTCTCCCCCTTCCCCTGTGAAGACCAGAGATAGCAAGAATAAGAAGAAAGTTGGTGCTGACATTTATGCACCTTCTTCTAATACACATCAAAGGTCAGAATGATACCCTTGGGGTATATGAGACTTACCGGATAGTTTATGAGCAAGGTTATGAAGCCATGGGAATTTCTACACAGGATCCACCCATTTCATCCATCCCAGTCACTGAAAGTACTTTAGCTAACTCCTCTTTACTTAGTGAAATTGATAGCCATGAGGTTTCACCTATTGGTCCCCCATCTTATTCACTCAAAGAGGAACTACTTTATTATGGAAGTGACCCTTCCTATGATGATGACAATCCTTCTTCAAATGACCTGAGTGTCCTTGATCCTCTTGATGATCATAAACTCGATGCTTACACTTTATTGGCAGTTTCGAGGGAGTCTGATAGTGATGATGATGCCATGATTTACTCCCCCTCCATTATGAGCCCTATGACTAGGCAACTATCTTATGGGAAGAGCACTCGCCCATATATTGTAAGTGTTTTCTTTTCTATTTCTATGCTCAACTCTTTATTTCACATCTCTTAAATTTATTCTTCATGTTTCACTAACTTTAAATTTTATGACTTTACACATGTTTCTTTAGTCGGGGTAAGTAGTTCCTCAGAGGTGAGGACCACCCCCTCACCCGTATCTCCTCTTGTTCGAGAATCCTTTCTAAGGTAAAGGAACTCCATGCTTGTTTCTTCTCTGGGCTTAGATAGAGAGGTTTGTCTTTTCAATTATAGTAACTCTCTTCCTCTCTATTTTTTTACAGTGTTTACTAACATATTATATTTCCGTTGACGCTGAAACTTTCTTCTGTATATCCCACTACTCTGAGGGCCTCTTCTGTGTCCTTTCATTCTATTCAGGTAATAGTCAATCTCTCTAAGTCTTTTGATTTGATTCCTCTTAGACTTGTCTTTATTCCTTTAATTCCACGCACTTATAGAGGATTATTCCCCCTAGTTGCACTACCCTACTTCTTGCTTCCTGCTTCCTCTGTAGTGGGCAAATCTATAGCTGAGCCGTCCGCTACTTCATCTATAGGGGTATTGAATTTATTCTTATCTCTAACATCTTCTTTCGTTTAAGTTCTTATGCATGACTAAAACTTATGTTGCCTTTGCTGCTTCTATCTGGATTTCCATAGGGATCTCCTTCACATAGACCTTTTACCACTAGAGGAGTAGTGTTACCCACTGGAGTTTCTAGGGTTTGTGTTTCCATGAATAACAGGCTCTAAATTCATCCCCTTCCTTCTCAATCGATCTTCACCATCACTTCTAACGAGCCTGTTTCACAGGCTATCACATCTTCACATGTATTAATTACTCTACTTGTGCCATTACCTCTTTTGGCTATGTTCATTTCTAACCAATTTATTGGTGAACAGGTCTCCACTGCTATTTTTACTGCACCTGTGATCACTTTCTGCCCTTTTTCCCTTTCAGGGGTCTAGGTACTTTAGTTTTTTTCTACTATTCTTGAACAGCCTTCACTCATGGTCACAACTTCATCTAAGTCATTACTTATTCTTATTCATCTATGTTTTAGTTGGTTCACGACACATTTTCATAGGCTGGTCCCGTGACTGGTCCTTAGGTGGCTTCTGTTGCTGGTGAGGTCCCATTTTTTGCTAGGTTGAGCATGAGTACTATGATAGTGCCTCCCTAGGTATTCATTTAAAATTTTCTTTTGAGACTTATTTTTCCACGTTAGTGATTTACTAGCATTGGCCCATTTCTTTGACCTTAGGCTAGCACTGCCAAGACTTTGCCTATAGGGTCTACTACGAGTCATAGGGAGGGGTCCCCACAGTAACTACATATTCTACATATGTCTCTTGAATTTACTTCGCAAGTGTTTTCTAACACTTCTTTATTTACTTGTCTTTTAGGTTAGCATGACTGAGGTCCAAGTATCTAAAAGACACGTTATGAGCACTGTAGAGGTGACTCTTTTGGTACTTCTTTTGACATATCTGTTTGTTATACTTCCTCTTTTTTTCTGCGCAAGTCCCCCTTTTTTTAACATACTTGTAGTCGAGGTCCATTTACCTGCTGGACCTGTATCTTTGTTCTCAGGTTGATACTGGGCTTGTTCCCATGCCCGCGGAACACCTCGCTAGCATCGTGGAGAAGTTTACCCTCGAATTTATTTTCATACACTATTTCTTTCCAACTTTCTTTTTTACCTGTGCAAGTGTTTACTAACACTTCCCTGTTTCCTTGTTTTCAGGTTAGTGCTGCGACTGTTCCAGTTATTGTAGAACAACTTGGGGAGGTTGATGTGAGGGAGGTATTATACTATCATATATCATCCTTTTTTGGTTTCACCTCTTTTCATCCTCACTTTTTACTGATAAAGTTTCTTACCGTCACACCCCTGTTTCTCTATTTTCAGGTGAGTGAGGTTGATGTTTCCAGTTTTGTGAAGCAGGTTATGAGCACTCCTCAGGTATTAAACTATCATACTTGATTTATTTAAACTTGTTTCTTCATAGTCTTTTATTGAAGAAATCATTTACTAATATAATATTTTTTTTATCTTTACCAGGTTGGCGCAGTGCCTTCAGGCGAATATTCTCGCTTTACAGACAACATATTCACACCTTTGAACCTTGTCTTCTGGGGAAAGTCACTCAAATGTTTATCTTCCTTTCCTTAACTTTTTACTTCTATGCTTTTTATTTTCAGGATCCTGCAAGCGAGCCTGTTAAGGCGGTTGATGAGGAGGAGCAGAGCTCTGAGACCACTCATTCAAGTGGTGCTATTGGTTCGGGTGAGGACTCCTCCTTCCTTCCTTCCTTCCTTCCTTCTGATCTTGAGTCCAGGAACACATGCTGTGATGGCCTTAAGGTGGAGGCTTCTGAGGCCTTCACAAGGGACCTTTAGCATGAGGAGCATCCTAAGAGATTTAGGAGCCATGAGCGGGAAGTGTTAGAGATGATCTTTGAGCATCATCCTAAGACCTTAACATCGCAGAGTGTTCTCAACATTGACAATTTGAACTTCTTCAACTTGAAGGCCTTTTCTAGTAATATCCATAACTTCTTATCCACTCCCTTACTGACTAGACCACTGTTCAGACTTTGCTATTTTTGCAGGATCTCCATGACCTTTAGAGGGTCAATCATTTTTAATGATATTGGTATGACGCTGTAGTTCATCGCATTCTGAGCATTCCTTTCAGTCCAGATAGTCTAAAGCTCAGTAGTGCCAAGCTAAAGCCGATCAGATCCAAGGTTAAATTCAGTCGCTAGAGACCAAGTTGGCTAAGCTTGAGGCTGGTGACACTGATGATGAGGCCAAGATGGATAGACTGGATAGACTGGAGGAGCAGTTCATACAAGAGGCAGGTTCCTCTTACATCGACATGCGCTTATGGGAGAACTTCTTTTTTATTTTACCAGTTTGATGTACTTTGAGATGTAGACTTTGCCTTTCTTCTATGTACTTTCATTTATTATTGTACGTGTAAATTCTATTCTTATATCAATAAAAACGATCATTTTTTCCTAATTTATTTGCTTTTCTTCTTGCCTCTATGTTACTTGGCATATGTTTACTGTGGGCTGCTCTCTTTTCTGTGAGAACTTTAGTTCAATAAACTGACCCATTGTCTATGGGGTACTTGCACATAATCTGAGCAAGTTATCATTTTAAAGTTGTCCCTCTAACTGTGGGGTAATTGTCATATATATGTGTTTAGGGAACAACTTGGAGGAGGGTGACCCCCTTATCCTTCCCAAACAATCAAAGCATAATTATCAAAATGGAAATAAGTAAAGAGAATAACTATTTCTTTTTCAATAAAATTGCCCCTAGTGTGCAGGGTCCTTGTTTCAAATTTTACTTGAGAACTTTTAAACTGTAAGAAAAATCTTTGGGTGAGTGGGTGGGGGTGGACCCCCTTCTTCACATTCTTATGCAATAAACCAAGTAATTCTTTAAAACTTAAGTTATATAATTTGTAGAAAAATAACAATTTCTTTTAATTGTTAAGAAGGAAACCTCCTGATGGTCTGTGTGTTATTTAACTATTGTGTCTGTAGGGACTTTGCTCAATATACTTTATCTTTTAGACAAGCGTACTCCTCAAGTATAATGAGAAAAATTCCTTACATCCTAAACCCTCTTCTAAACTTTGGAATTTCAAAATTTGTTCAGTCTTATAAGAGGGTTCCACTATTTTTAAAAAAACAACAACATTATAATGGATGTACCCACTTCACAACTTAGTGGCACGTGAGTACTCATAGTCTATTAGCAACCCATGAAGGTAAATAAATCATGTGCAAACTTTTGAATATTGGTCAAAATAACTGATATTCATTTTCTTTCACTATAGTCAGTGTTTGTACTGTTTAAAAAAATTGTTCTCATGATATTCTTTACAAAAAATATTTATTTACTAGAGCAAACTGTTCAAACTTATTAAGAGAAATGAAACTTGCTAAGAGCTAGGCATAACTGGAGGCATTCACTCTCAGGCTCAGATATTTGGCAGTAACTTGACTTGCCTACCCCTTGTACCACAATGGGGCCTTCCCAGTTCGAATTAAATTTAGATGCTGACATGCTTCGCAAGTGGAGTGTGGATGCCCATAAGAGAAAGTCCCCTACTTGGAACTCCCTAGGCTTAACCAGGTTTTCACATGCCCTAAATAACTGTTGGATGTATACTTTGAAGTTCTCCTTAGCCTTGTCTCTATGCTCATCCAACGCCTTCAATTGTAAATGCCAGGGATCTGGTATGAGGCCATTGCTTAAATCCACTTTAGCTGAGGGTACTGCCAACTCTACCGGTAGGATAACTTTGGTCCATAAACCAGTGAGAATGGAGTAAACCCCGTTGGATTTATCTTTGACGTTCTATAGGCCCATAAAACTATCGATAATTTTTTGTCCAACGCTCCAAGCATGTCTTCCAGCATATTCTTTAGGATGTCGATCAGTCTATTATTTGTGGCCTCCGCTTGGTCATTTCCTTTTGGATATGAGATGGTTGAATTATTATGCACAATTTTGTATTTGAGAGTGAGGAGCACTATCTCCTTTCATACGAACTGCTTCCTATTATATGTGAGAATCACCTTCGGGATACCAAACCTACATATAAAGTACTCCCTGATGAATTAGGTCACCACTTGATCAGTCACTCTCCTTAGGGGGATTGCTTCTGCCCACTTAGTATTCAGCTCCATAACAACTATGATGAAGGCTTTTCCATGAGAGGCTAGGCTGATCTTACCTACTAGATCAAATTCCCAAGTGTTGAAGGTCTAGGGTCTGCGAAACTCTATAGACCGACTAAGGGGGCAAGCACCATATTTCCATGCACTAAATATGCCCTGCACTTTTTCACATAATGGATAGAATTCACCTCCATTGTTGGCAAATAATATCCCAGTGTTATCAACTATCGTATAATTTAGCATCTCCCATATAAGAAGGCTCATGGGCCTCCTTCAACACTTTTTTAGTATCCCCCTTTGCCACACACTTCAGTGCTCTCTCATTAAACCCTCTTCTATAGAGCTCCCTGTCTATCAAGTAGGATCGGACTGCTCTCTTCTTTAAATGTATCTTATATGCCCTTTCTGTCGGCATCTTCATTTTTTAGATATGATATATAGGGTTGCCGACAATCTTCTAATTCTTCCATGAAGTTGGCCTCGATAGCTTGATAGAGCCGGGTCTGACACTTTAAGCAACCTTATTACAAACAAGCGTCCTTTACGCTCATGGTGGGCAAATAGTATCCCCTCCACTGCGATCGATGGTAAATGGGGGTATTTGTATCCTTACAAGGCCTCTCATGCATTACTGCCACCCTTTTTTTGGCCACTTCCTCTCCTACACATCTTGACAAAAATCATTGGGGGCTCTTGAAGTAGAGTGTTCCTTGAAGCAAGTTATAATTTACTAACTTAAATATTTTCATCTTTCCTTTTCTTGTCTCCAGCTATGTAAATATAGGCACCTCCATTCCTATGGCTCATCAATTAGAAATAACGACTTTACTTTGGTTGACACTGTTCTTCATCGTTCCGCGATGGTAGCTTCCTTATCTATCTTTTGCGTCATTGTAACTAACGCATCAGGGTGTTGGTTTGTTGTTCGAGTATGCCTCTCAATTATCACTTTTAACAATTAGCTGAGCAACCTTTGAATAATTGAACGATATGGGGCGAGGTTGTAGGTCCCCAAATATTAAAAATAAACTTTTGCTCATGCTGAATTAAGTTAAGGATGAATGTAAATAAACTTTTTCTTTTTGAAAACTCTTTTTCAATTTTATCAAACCAAGTTGTGAACAAATTTACTATCCCAATTTTATATTGTTTAAGTCCTAAACATGCATCTAGGTGATAGGCAAGTAAAATAAAGTAAAGATACTCACAACGCCGGATGTACAACGAAAAACCCAAATCGGGAAAAAACCTCGGACGACCTAAACCAGACAATCACTATGAATAATGGTTTTACAAAGATAGATTAGCCTTACTCAATAAATCAATCCCCACGGGGCTTGATGATCCTTCTGATCTTATACTGTTCTTCAATAGTGCCCACACAGAAATTTCATCTTCCACGATGCTCGTCCACAACACTCGACTCCAGGAATGTCTCGGTGTCCACCGATACGGCTTGATATGTCTACGATGTTTAACATGATGTCTGTCGCTTCTCCACCGTAAAACCAGCAATCATAAGTGTTCAATGAGGAACAAACTCAACTTGGTGCAGTAAGGATCACATAAACATTTGATAATGAAAGATCGGATCTTTGTAAACTCTAAGGATGTGTTTAAGCCTTTGAAACCTTAGAAAACATGTGCAAATAGGTTTCTGGATCGTAAAACTATTTTTCCAGAATGCACATCCTTCGAGAAAATAAGACACCTCTATTTATAATAAAATTGAGTCGGTGTTAGAATCTCGTTCGAACGACAATGCATCTTGTTCGAACGACATCAAATGTCGTTTGAACGACGTCGTCAGATAGGGTTCTTAATTTAAACAGAGTTGTGATAAAAACCAACTCTTATCCAATTCTCATACGCCCTTATCTGAAATAAATGAAGTGTAAACAATTAAACCTCTTTTAAAAACATTTTCTTTAAAGAAAATAACATCCTTATTTTTATAAAATGAATTCCTAGTTTCATTAACATTATGCATTCATAGCTGTGTGATCTCGGAATGCAATAAAACCTTAAAGACGAGAAATTACACCAATTAAACTTCGGCGTGATTAATTCCATGTAGCTTTGCGGCAACGTTTTCAATTAATCTCCAATACGTCATAGACTCGTGGGATCAAACAATAAAAAAAACTATCTATAACTTAAACATGTTTTGTTCCGAGAATAAGTTAAAACTACATTAAGACTCAATTGGAAATTTGGTCCTTACAAATATCCCCTTTGACTATTTCAGGATAAAACCAACAGTGAAATGCCTAAGTCGGGCCGTCAAGCCGTATGACACCTAAAACCCATCCCATAAAACCTGAAATGATAAATACATCGTCAGTATAGGATAAGGTTCTTTAACAATGAACCAGCAAGCATGAAACTGTCTCGAATGTCTGAATGTGATGTACACTTGAAATATCGTATCTCTTTAAGCATACCTACACACATGAAACAGATAAATACCCAGTAAAGTATGGAGGAACAAATGATAGAAATCAATAGGAAAATAATCAAATCTGAATCATTTGTTATGTGAGTGAACATGATACCAATATGTGAACATGATATACACTTGATACAAATTTAGAAATAAGCAATTAAATCAGGATATCACAAAGTCACAAAACTACCCCTACATCACGAACATCTCTCCCCCTTTTTGTCTCGAATAGAAAATCTGGTGAAAAGATAAACATATCTAGCATGCAATATACCAATTTGATATCAATTTGTAAAATTAATAGAGAGATACCAATTTGGGTTAACTCATAATAGGCTAGATAAACATGAAATAACCAACTAATAATGATCAAACAATGTCAAATGAGTAGCTAGCAAACAATGAATCACACAAAAATTTATCAAGCTAAGCAGGTGTGATAAACGAATCAATGCAGTAAAATATGTCATCAACCAAAAGTGAACTGCATAAATAGGAATCCAGTACCAAAATATGAAATAATATGAAGCAGCGTACTGAAACAAAACACAACCTGAAAAAGTCAAAACAGGTCAACTAGGGTTGTCGTTCGAACGAGCTAGGGATGTCATTCGAACGAGAAGTGACATCGCTCGAACGAAATAGCATGTCGTTTGAATGACATAGTCAAACTTTCACAAATTCCCCATAATATAAAACAGTGTTGCCCAGTGGAAAAATTCCATAAAATACTAACTTGAAGGGGCTCAAAACTGCAAAACAAGAGTAAAACAGAGAAAACTAAAAAATAAATAAGTATGAGTGACATGCCAACATAGTATCGATGTGCCTAAATATGAACATGGAATGTATGGGCGTGAACTAAAACAAGTCATGATACGATTATACTCTTCAGGTGTGACATGTGGGGAAATGATGTGCAAACCTTTAGAGTTATACTGTGCAAAGCTATGTTTAATCTCAGTCCATAACTCAACTGGTTTCAAACTAGTGACCTCACCCTCTCGTGTGACAGGTGGTGACCAACCTTTTTCAATATCTAACCAGACACACTCATCAATAGATTTTAAAGCACTTATCATTCGCATTTTCCAGTAAGCATAATTAGTGCCATAAAAAATAGGAGTGCGAAAATTATCAAAATTTTCAAAATTCATCCTTACAAGCAACAGGGATCAAACACAATAAAAATGTATTTCTAGCTCTGATACCAATTTGTAGGTCCCCAAATATTAAAAACAAACTTTTGCTTCTAACAAACCCAAGATGAGAGACAAATACTCTGCTTCATTGTTTGAGAACTTAAAATCGAGCTTAAAATATTGGATGACTTTTTCTTTACCTCTCGAGAGAATAATGTTCGCCCAGCCTGTCCCTTAGGCACAAGGGCCATTGAACTACATCTTTCATTCTTCCATTTCCCCAAATAAGCAGTCTTGGAAGTTATCTCCTAGAAATTCTTCGCTTGGAGGTTCAAAATTCTAGCTAAGGAAGTGGGCTAACAAATCTGCTATCGCTTGACTCTTGATAGCCATTGGGAACATGCACTTCAAATCGTATTCAGACAAGATTAGGAACCACCTCGCTGCTCTGTCTACCAAGATCATTCGCACCAGAAGATACTTGATATGATCATACTTGGTGATGATATGGACTATGAAAGCAAGTAGTTAGTTCTTCAGCTTTTTGGCAACAAATACTAAGGCATGGCAATGCCTTTCCACATTGGTGTACTTAGACTCGGTGCTCGAAATCACGTACGACAAAGTAGTATACAGGCCTCTCTACTCCTGATCTTTCTTGGGAAAGAAAGGATTATATGGACCTTTCTGGCGAGGTCAGGTAGAGTAGCAGCGGTGAACCCACCTCTGATGGTACCATAGTTGGGGGGGGGGGGGATGCCAATATCCCTTTTATTTTCTCTAAAGCTTTCTTCTGCTCGTCCCCCAAACCCATTTGGACTTTACTTTCATCAATGGAGTGAACGGGTGGGTCACCTCCGCTAATGCTGGTATGAATCTCCTTAGATAAGAAATCTTCCCTTAAAAAACTTTTAATCTGCCTATGGGTTTTTAGTGGTGGCATCAGTAGTATAACCTTCTTTTTTTCTTTACTACTTGTAGGTTTACTACAAAATCCAGGAATTTTCCGCTGTTACCCTAAAAGCACATTTTGAGGGGTTCATTTTCATTTTGTACTTGTTGCATCTTTCAAATACCCACCTCAAATCTTGGATGTGCCTACTTTACTTCTTTGAATTTACCACTAGATCAACAACATAATGAAATAAATCATGAAATATATCCATCATGGTACGCTGATATGCGACACCCATATTTTTTTAGCCCAAGGGCATGAACATATAATGGATATTTCCCAATGGGATGCAAAAATCAATCTTTACGATATCAGCCTGATCCATTCTAATCTGGTTATAACCTACATACCTGCCCATGAAACTATATATGTCTTGGCCTACAGTGGAATCCACCAAGCTATCGTTATTGGGGAGTGGAAGCTCATCTTTTGAGAGAGCACAGTTTAAATCTTAAAAGTCTACACAAATCCTTATCTGACTCTTATTCTTCTTAGCTACAGGCACAATACTGGAGAGCCACACTTGATGTTGGATGGGCATAATAAACCCCACCGCTAATAGCTTTTCTACTTCTACTTTAATCTTAAGATCCAAATCCTCTTTGTATGTACGAGTGGCTTGGCTTACTGGCATGGAATTGGGAAGGACATTCAATTTATGAGAACTCACTTCTAGGTCTATCCCAAGCATTTCAGTACACATCCATGCAAAACATTCGTGAATTCCCAAAGCAAATTAATGATCTTTTCTCCCTATATTGGATCAATCCCCTTGGAGATTATAATGGGTATTCCTTCCTCCCCTTCTAATCCCAAGTTTATTTCCTTTAGCTCATGAAGCTGCTCCCTTAAACCATCTTGCATACATTCTAGCGCTTTCTCGGGCTCTTCCACATGCTCAATGATGTGTGATTTGTCTACTAATAATCGTTCTGGTGTCGGGTTGACGCTCTCATCCCATAATGACGCCCGCACAGATGATTATAAATGATATCTAACTTTCTTGTCAAGGAGTACAACTTTCTTGCATGTGTGAGGTGGTATGGCCACTTACTCACACTTTTTTTTCCATGTCCATTTTCTTCTCGTGGGATCACCCTTTGACCCAGTCGATCATGGACAGACTTTCATGGTTGATCATCTCCTCCAACCATCTACATCCCCTCTAACCTTCTTGCTAAGTTTCTTCTTTCTTCGTCTAGTTTGGTGTATAATGCCGCATCCACTAGATGGGCCTCTTCTACAGAAAATGGTCTCTCTGTCAGTTTTATCATGATCTTAGTACCACAAATGTTGGCCTTAGCACACTGATGATATGTTAAGGTCACTATTCTATGAGTGTTCATCCATACTTTACCTATCAAAAGTTGGTAGCTGGTATTGGCATTGATGATATGAAACTTAATATGGGATGTAAAATTACCCAACTTGATTCCCACATTCACATAGCCTAGTGAGTTCATGCCTGCTGAAAACCAAAATTCACCAATGGCACTGGTGCCATCTTCTCTTGAGAGATACCCATCTCATACAACTTACTAATGGGCATGATATTGATGGACGATCCTCTATCCATTACCGTACTAGGAAAACTGATCCCATTTGTTAAGGTTGTTTCGTAGATGGGACGATTGTGAAAATAAGGCACTTGCCTATCTATTTCACAGAAGATCACCTCTCAGGTATATCTTTTGATCATTCGTCCTACAGGCCCCTGCCAATTAAGGGAGTATCCCTTCGTTGTTGGACTAATTCTAGAATCCTTTTTGTGATGACCACACGGGTGTCGTGCTTCACCCCAAGTTGGTCAAAAAGCCACTTGAATTTTGGGCTCCTTACTACACTCTGAATATAACTTCACTTTGTATTTTTGTGCATTGCATACATGCCCTGCCTTAGATATTCTTCCCTCATCTATAGAAAGATCTACATCTTCTCTAACTTTCAAGGGGTTTACTTGCTTAACCCCATAATTTTCCTCCTCTTCTATATCAAGACTAACTAACCAGTCTTTTACACATTCTTATTGCTCCACTATTCCTTCAATTATTGAGATTCTTCTTCATCACACCCCACCATCATGTTGACGGTGCCATAGTGATGGGCCTGAAGGGGATTTTGTTAACATATACAGGGGGCATCTACAGAGTACCATTGGACACTTGCTCGCCAATAATCCTTCATAAGTAAAAATAGTCTTTAGTAGTATGTTGCACCCTATGGTGAAGTTGATAATACTAGCCATTTTCTTTCTCTATCATTGTTGGGACTTTCCCATCAGAGTGGGGTGGACCTACTACCCCCTCTCGCACTAAAGTGCGGCAGTAATCCATGGCCTCTATCACGTTAAAAGGCAGCGATATTGGCATATCGTCCCCAAACTTCCTTTTTCCTTTGAATCCCGAGCCTCCCTTCTTGCCCCTCAAGTTCCTGTCCACGTAGTTGATAACTTATCTTATAGAGACCTGAAATCATCCTGAGGTTTGAGGCACCTGTGTCCTCTAATTTGACGGTCTGGGTTTGATTATCATTACAATATTTCTGGCTACTCACGTGAACACCCTGAATGTACCATCCTCGGTCTCATTGACCAAGTGGATTTTATACTGCTCTAGGAGCCGGTTGATGCATATTTGTAATAGTATTGATTCAGCCACATCTTTATGGACATCCAACGCCCTTTAGTGAAAGCGTTTGATTTACTACATCAGTTCTTCGACTGGTTTTTGTACCTCTTATGCGAGCTTCCTCAGCGTGAACTCATCTTCTGTTATGAAAAATTTCTGGAGGAACTGTCTGTGCATATCAACCCATATTGGAATGTTGTTAGGTGCAAGGTGGGAGTATTAGGTGTATGCTTTCCTTATAATAGTTTATGAGAATTCTCATAATTTCAAGTCTTTGTCATTACCATGCACACCCAAGTACTATACAACCCTCTTCACGTGTTCTCTACGGTTATCTCCCTTTCCATTAAACTTTATGAATTTCGAAGGAACATACCTCTCTGGTTATGGATTTTGATTGATAATTTTTGTGTAAGGGTTCTGCATCTCCTCGTATATATGAGAGGCTTCTCTCTGATAGGAGAGTAACTTCTTTACCTCTTCCATAGAGATAACCTTGGAGGGAGATTCTTTCAGGATAACCTTCTTCACTTACAGTCACTGCTATTGCCGTGGATGCCCCTTCAGTAAGGGACACCATCGGTATTATATAATATTGATTTAGGCTTGCTAAATCGACATTGTTTTACTTCAAAAATTCAAAGAACATAGTCATTACATTCATACTTGCCAACGGTGTAACTGCTGCCATGCTGGTCTGCCCCACCGGAGGAGCAAATGCTCTCACTCTTGTCACCATGACCTCTTCTTATGTGGTCTGGTCATTCTGAACTCCATTATCAACTGGAGTATCTTAAGAAACTAGCTGCTTTGACACATTATAACCTTATTTATCCTTGAAAATGGGGATAAGTTCCCAGCAGAGTCGCCAAATATTGGAGGGTGGTTGTACTGGGGTTTATGAAGAACTAAAACGGGTGAGGTATGACCCACTCCATTGGACTTTGTCTTCAAGGCCTTTGAAGTCTCAAGAGCAGTTATAAGATTAAGCCTTTTATCTTCTGGTAATAATGGAGTAAATGCGGTGACCTTCCTCATGAAAGGAAACTTGATAACAATAAGTTTCACAAATAATAATGATTTTTGAGGGAGAGAGATCTCTTGAGAATAATGTCTGTATTGATGGGAGTGAAGAGGAAAGTACTTGACACTTAAGGAGAGAGATAAGGGAAAGAATACTAGTTCTAGTGCTATTTTGTTAGATTAACAGTGTTACTTAAGTTTTCTTTCCTTCTTGAACATGTCAAAAGATCCTATTTATAGGTATATACTAGGGTTGACTTAGCATTTTGGGCGCTAAAAATGAGAGGGAACTTAGGGACAAGGTCTGCAATGTACCTTTTGTCCCTATCTGTCTGTTACCCAACTGTCCGCTCTGACAGGAGACACCTGGTGCACACCAAAGCCAAAAGTAAATATGTCAGCTAATAGTGCCAAAATATATGATTTGGTAAATATCATTTCAAACGGTAGCTTGTTGTACAAACTTTTATTAAAACTTGTGAGTGGCCAATGCCACTCGCTGATGGTCATTTCAAAAGTGCTGTTGTGAGTAACCTCTTGAATACCCACTTATTTATTCTAAGTGTAGGACATGTGAGTACTTGAGAGACTCCTAGAGCCCCTCTACTAGTTTTCTATCTATCTTAAAGTTTCAAGTGGTCGAGCTTTGACTTTTCCCAATTAACCATGTCTCTCAGCCACCAAGCCAAAACTCCTAGAAGATCGAAGCTTACTTGCTTGAGCCCTGCTTGCTTATCTAAGGATACCTATACAAGGAAATAATCATTAGTAATTTATTAGTTTTTGATTAACAATCTTGGGGATGGGTCCACTCGTGGTGGACCCCCTCGACCTAAGTCACTTTTGGGTGGAAATTTAGCGATGGGGCCACTCAAAGTGGATCCCCTTGCCCCGAGTCATTTTCTGTAGAATCAACCTTGGGCAGAGGGTCCACTCAAGGTGGATCTCCTCACCTTGGACTTTTTAAGTGATATGGAATTATTTTTTTTGGGGGGATGGATCAATTCGTAGTGGATCCGCTCGCCACAAAACCTTTTATGCAGTATTAGCCTTGGGGAGTGAGTCCACTCATGGCCTTATGTCATTGTCTGGTATCAATCTTGGACAGTAGGGACACTCAAGGTGGATCCCCTCATCCTAAGTCATTTATGTTATTGATCTTTGATAGTGCGCCAACAATCAATGAACCAACTTGTTTAATTTAATTCCAATTTTAGTCCCAAAAATCCTAACTCGTGCAACTAATTGTGATTGACTAATTCAATAAAATCAAGCATGCACACAATCACAAATATGAGGAAAAATCCCCCAATGGGGCAAAACCTTTTTATTTCACTATATCTTGTAACACTGACAAATACAAAAAATTATAGCTTGACACACTAATACCCACAGTGTCGGTTCGTTGTCGTCGATAAGAGATCCCACAAAAGATCCGATCATCAGCAATGGAGAATCAGTTTTATTCTCCACAAGTGTACTCCAAATGAGTAGAATAAGTAATCTAAGGTTTAAATTATTCATATATGAATTTTGGGACAATTTGGTGAATCAAAAGAGGTTTAGACTCACAAAAAATGAAGTCTTATTTACAATAGATTCTGCAGAAAACGGAGTTGGAAGACTTGAAAAACGTGTATGAAAAACACTAAATTTATTGGAAAATTAAGGCGGCCTCTCGCTCGTACGATATTAAGTGTCGTTCGAATGAGAAACATACTTCGCTCGAACGACACTTTGGCTATGTCATTTGAACGACATGCCATGTCGTTTGAACGGCCTGAATGACAAAACCTTTGCCTTGATACTTGGAAAAAATCATTTTTAAAAGGAAAACATTTCGGGTGCTGAAAAAAAGTTTATAAAAAATTCCCAATTCAATATGTAAACCTTATAAATTCCAAATTAAATATTTTACAATAATCGTGAGTGGAGTAGAGGGAATGTTGAAGATGCGGTTTCACGTTGCACTACGCACATATGAAGATGATGATGTGTGCATGAGACTTCAGATTCAGATCGAGACCGTGATGGATGATCATGTTGACATGTCGAATGTAACGGTATAAGACATATATACTGTGATCCAGGACACTTAAAAAATTTCCTAGATACTATGATGGACATTTATAAAATCATGTCCTTACAAATCCCCCCTATGTCTATGACGGTACATACATAAAACTATCCGAATTATACTACCTAAACTCAAACAAATGACATACAATTTAATATCCCCATTAAACCCAAAAAACTGGAAATACTAAATGACATGTCTTAAAAAAGTTTTCAAAATCTTCAAATCTTCAACTTCTTCAATATTTCATTGTCATCATCAGGGTGTGTAAAAATGATCCTCAATTTTGTACCTACACACATGAGACAAGAAATAAATACCCGTGACGCGCAACAATTTGGAATATAATGATAAGCAAAAATAAATATCAATTAATCTCAAGCAAATCATTATTAAATCAAATAAAAATTCTCCCCCATAATTCGTTCTCACCCTTTTTATGATGTCCGTAAATAGACAAATATGAAGAACATAAAGAAACGCAAATGGAGAATGTCATATGATAAACAAACTTTCTCTTTTTGATTAATGTCACATGGTAAACAAAATTTCTCTTTTTGATTTTTTCCAAAATTTTTCTCACAAAATATACAACAAATAATCACACTATGAAAGAACACGAAAATAACCAAGTCGATGATAGCAGAAATGTAGGAGTGTGAACAAATTCGATACGAAAATCAATGAATACAAACATAACATATGTACAGGATGAATTTCGGATATTCCTAATGAATGAACTCAACATCTTTCTTAAGTGTAAAAAATGGTGGAATTACAAGAAATTTACTCAATCAAATCAATAAATCAAAGCTCAAAGTGATTTCCACACCAATGACGTCCAAAATTATGTAATGCTTTTTCATGACTTTCAAGGACGTGCATACCTATTTTATATTCCATCCAAACTCTCTCATAAATAATAATGCTTTTTATTTTTCTTTTGATGTGATGAAACTAAATCCTATTGGCCCACCTTTTTGGCATATTTTTCTTTTTATTGTCTTTGAATTTTTTAGGGCTCTTTTCAACCTCTTTGGACCTTGGCTTCTGTTTTTATGCCACAATTTTTCTAGGTCCGATTTTAAATGGTGGCTTAATCGCAAAGGATAAATAAGTACCTTTAGTAAACCTTCCCCGGTTTTCAAATACATCACACAAACTTACAGCGACGATTCTTACATGCACTACTTGCATGTCAAGTTTTATTGCAATTGGTTCGTTGTATAGATAGAATTGAAATGAAAACACTCAAACCAACATGTGATAGACAAGTATATTATTCAAATAAAACCGTGATATAATGAACCAAACATGTATAAAATATCACTAATCGCATCTCAATGACTCCAAATAATGTGAAGCACATGGATGAAATGACGTAGCATCTCAAATCACTATCAAACAGTCACGTGGAAAATGGAATGAAGTTGTGACTGTGTCTATCTTAAATGTTCATCCATTAAAGGTGTAAACAAAATATAAAACTATTTTTGTGTTTTTCGAAAACTTTATAAAAAGAAAATCTTTTTGACTTTTTCAAAAAGTTATCAAAAATAAAATCTTTTTGGATTTTTCAATTCTTCAAAAAAATAGAAAATATTTTTGTATTTTTTGAAAAAAATAAAAAATAAAACCAAACAAAAACAATACACATGATATAATATAGAGATAGGAATCATCAGATATGAACATGAAAAAATGCATCCTACTCTAGACATGGTAACAACCCCTCAGTTAACTGTGCAAATTTCTAAAGACTTCCCAAGGCTCTCGAATCTTAGGGAATCTAAAGGCTTCATGAAGTTATCAGCTAACTGGAGGTCGGTAGACATAAAACTCAAGGATACGACCTTCTTTTCTACTAGCTCATGGTTAAAGTGCTCACGTATCCTAATGTGCTTTGTGCGCGAATGTTGGACTGGATTACGGGATATGTGTATCGTGCTCGTATTATCACAGGAAATAGTCATGGTGTCTTGTGATATCCCATAATCATCCAACATCTGCTTCATCCACAGTAGTTGCGTGCAATAACTCTCAGAGGTTATGTACTCAGCGCCCGCAGTGGATAAAGAGATTGTGTTTTGCTTCCTGCTCAACTAAGGGACAAGAGCACAACCAAAGAAGAAACACCCAACATAAGTGCCCCTACATCCATATGCATCCCTGGCCCAATCGACATACGAATAAGAGGATAAATGATCATTGGTATCAAAGGAATACCAAATACTAAATGAGAGAGTCCCACTCACGTATTTGATAATATGTTTTAGACTGGGGTGTTTACTCCCGTTATATTTTATTTTATTTAGTATTTCATTATTTATGGTGTGATTAATTTAGTATGGTGAATGTGATATTTAATTGTTTAATTGTTTTAAATCTTTGCATGTTAATTATAAAGATAAAACTTGACACCAACTTTTTAAATACTAGGTGGTAAGTAAATATTAAAAAGTTTTTCGACAGTGATGCTAAGAATGAACCTATCTGGATATTCTATTTTATATTTAATAATGTCCTGATCACCCGATATTTAATTAAGGGGGGTGTTATAGATGGTATCAAAGCATCGTGTTCTAGATTCCTTAGGAACTGTGGGCATTTTCACGTTTCTGCTTAGCGTTCTTTGTTATAGAGCCTTATTATAGGATTGTTGTATTCATCTACGTATGCGACTTATGTTCTTCTGCTATTAAATTTAGTGATATGATTTATTCGAGTTTGGTCAGGCTTCGTACATTGAACAATATAGGACGACCAACAAGGGCTGTTAGGAGGATTTCAGGAGGAGAGGCTCGGCAGAAGACATAGAGCTTTTTGGAAATGGTGATCGCGATAGAAGGCGCCATAATTATTGTTTCGGAAGAAGATAATAATATAATCATTCTGTGGCATTAGGGACTCTTTCGAAGAGTCATCTATAAGAATTCTCAAAAAAGAGGAAGTATGATGGTCCAATGGAATGAGACAATCCAAAGGAAATTATGTAGGGTGGAGAACAACAATACCCAAGATTAAATTTTGGGTAAATTTTTTAGCTCATTAGAGAAGCATAGAGTGGTGAGAGTCAGTCACCACATATAAAGGAGGATATATGAAATAAAATGAGTAATTTGGGTGTGGTTTGATGGTACGATCTTCCATATGCTATTCAGATAGAGATGCGAATGGACTTTCGACATGAGTAGAATACACAAACGTGGATGGGAAATCAGGATAGGGTGACTAGTGCCGATATCGTTAAGGGCATAAGTTTACAAATTACATTAACGCTTCCATTGGGAGGGAGCCAAGAAGGTTGGAGAATCTAGCTAAAGATCAAGACTGGATTAAACGGTGTTAATGAAACACCATATGAGAGTATACCTAGTAGGGAACCCCTTTAAATGATGCAGATCGATGAAATTTCTACCCAGTGAGGGTGGATTCAATCAGGGCCATCCAGTCCAACAACGAGGTGTACAGGGCAAGTGGAATCAAAGGAACAAAGGGGGTAACAATCGAGGCTAAGACTACCCGAACTAAGGGAAGGATACCCCGACATGGCCAGTAAGGCCATAGACAAGGGGAGGATGCGAAAAGGTGTCCGATGGGTGGAGAATAGTATTGCCTGTGTTAAACTTATCCACAACAGGAAAGTGAGGCCATTTGGACTGGGAAGGTAAATGGGAACATTACCAGTGGGGCACAATAGCAGTAGGAGAAAAAGTTCCAGCGGGAGAATAGTGCTAAGAGATTTAGGTCCAATGTTTACCAACTCGAGGTATGATGGGTTCAGGTAGGACCAACGGAGTTCTTACCAACAGTAGCATCCCATTCCACACAGTCGGTAGGACCAAGGGAATAATGAAGAAGGACAGCAGGGCCATGATCAGAGGTAGATAGATTTTTGGGCCGATGTCTCACTGGTGGGCGTATAGGCCATAAAAGAAAGGATTGAACAAAGCAAAATAAGGGTAACTACAAGATGAGATCCTAAATATACAACCATTACAACAGATCGTGGGTTAGTTTTGGTGCGAGAGTTACGTTCAGGGATGCGACGATCAGGCGAGGCAGATGGCAAGTGGAGTTAATATTTTTTTTCATCCTTGTGAGTACGGGATTAGTTCGGGTGGACATGAGTGCATCAAAACATATGATTGTTAACACTACAATTCGAGTAAGTGTCGAGTTTAGTGGGTGCATTGGCGGTATCAGTGTCATAATGAATATATTTACCGTTGGGTAGCGAGACTTTTTGGTGTCGCCCGCAGGGGGAGCGGGTGTGTACATTAGGAGGACATTTATATTGTGTGGTTAGTTTTACTACTTTTGAAAGTTATGAAAGTAAAATTTATTATGGTCATTTGTAGCTACAGGATACCGAAGGTTTGAGCGGTAGTAGGGTTTATGATAAGGCTATCATGTTTGTTATTCCATATTGAGATATCTTATTTTGAGGCATCACCTGAAAGAGGGTTGTGCCTACCTATATAGATTATATTGTATATTAGACTTTGGTGAGCATGTTGTCTTGTTATATTTGATCCTAGTGTGTTGGTACTTCTGACTTATAGGATTCAAGGTGCTTTGTGTTTATTCTTGAGAGGAGAGATATAGCTCGTTATTTATATAGCGTTGAGAACTTGTGTAGTAAGAGCGCCGTGTTATATGTCGTATTTAGTGACATGAGAGTGGACGAGTAGACTTCTTATGTCAATAGACAGGACTTTGGGGGTACATGTTATGGACTGAGGGCCTAACGGATCTCGACGACCAACAAGGTTAGGTAGTAGGGTATCGGGGGGGGGGGGGGGGGGAGTCCTTATTTGGATCTCGCATTACGAGACATCCCGTGCATGAAACTTAGCAAACATTTGAGGTCGAGAGAAGTTTGGTCCTTAGGAATCGTGTTTAGTAACCTAGATATTGTACATATATGTGATATTAACTGGGAGTTGATAGTTATATTACCATTTAAGGCCGTAAGAATCGAATAATGCTGGTGTGAAAACCGGTGTAGATCATTTATACCACGAGTATATCGGTGGGGTAACCTAGAGAATAATTAAGTTGCTATTAGTAGGTTGGTCGAGTATAACCTCACTGTATAGTCATGCCAAGTATGCTATAATTAATTTAACACAAGTATATTATGTTTCGTGGAATTGTGCAGAAATGCATGGGGATAGGGTGTATGGGCGCCCTAGTTAGTTGAGATTTTTAGTATCATTCATGATGAGTAGACATAGAAATTTATCAAATAAACATAGACGTATGAGAAAATTAGAAACTGAAACAAAATGGGACAAAGAGAATGTAGTGACATTGAGAGCAAGGCGAGTCACTAGGAACCAAAGAGTAGAAGAAAAGGAGTGATTATAGTGTTAAAAAAAATGCACAGAATGTACAGTTTAGATTTTTTGGGTTAATCAGGAGTTACTCTGTACAGAAGAGTAATATGATGAGACTTAGGTCAGAATCAACTAAAGACGTAAAAGTCTAACATGAATAGTCGGGCACGATTACAGATCTTCAACGAACGGATCAATCACTAGTTCGAAGGGTAGAGTATCGACCGTCGGTCTAAAGATTACCATTATGAAGGGGTACTGAGAACAACGTAGCGTTCCAAACTTTAGAAAGATGTGGAACTATATGTGTAATATGAGCAAATGAATAAGGGAGTTGGCACATGGGGATGTTGGAGTTTTCTCCAGTAGGGGAAATACTTTAGCCGTGAGTAGAGAGGTTTATAATAGTGACACAAAAGGAACGAAATTACAGAGTGTTGTGTAGGCACCAGGGTAAATTGGTAGCATAATGAAGAAATATTTCTATGTGTGACGACTAAAGAAAATTAGTTGCGAGATGGAATGGTAGGGGAAGACCATTGGACTAAAGGACACCGTTAGTAGAGATATAGTGGGAACAACAGAACGACATAATCGGGATAGTGAGATTACATGGGATGCCACTTGAGGTCATGTCCATCAGGGATAAAATTGTTTTATCTCAATTTTGGGAGAGTGTCTAGGAGGCCATGAGTACGGAGTTATGATTGAGAACGATCTATCACCCGTAGATTGATGGGCAGACTGAGAGGACGAATCATATGTTAGAGGATATGTTACGGATGTGTATCCTTGATCTTAGAGGAGGTTGGGAGCAGTATCTTCCACTGGTGGAGTTTACTTACAATAACTTTTGTTATCTTACGATTAGTATGACACCATTCGAGACACTATACGGTAGCCTTACTTCATTTTCCCGCTTATAGGCTAGAGGTGGGGTTACAAAAAGCTCCTCAAGACAGAGGTGATTCAAGATACCTCCAACAGAATTTAGATGATTTGGAGTCGAATATGGGTAGCTCAGGCAGACAGAAAAGCGACGCTAATGCCAAGCGATACTTTCTGGAGTTTAATGTGGGGGCTGCCACGCGTGTCTCCTATAAAGGGTATAATGAGTTTCGGAAAGAAGGGGAAATTATCACCGAGGTACGTGGGCCATTTCATATCATCGAGAGGATTGGACCGGTGGTATATGGACGTGGGTTACCGGAGCACTAGCATCGTATTCATGATGTGTTTCGTATTTCTGTGTTGAAATGATATCTCAGGGATGAGTTGGCTTACACTCACATTGCGTTGGAGGAGATTTATTTTCAGCCCGATATTACACATGAGTAAAGACCCATGCTTATCTTAGACCATAGTGAGAGGCAATTTAAAGAAATAAAAAAGTAATTTATTTTTATGTCATCCATATAGTCATTTTGAGTACGCCAAAGTGTCTGAAAGGGTTGAAATAGTCAGAACACTTGTAACACCGTAACACCCCGCCTAATTAAATACCGGGTGGCCAGTCCCATACTAAATTAAAATAGAATATACAGTTGGCTCATTCTTAGCATCACTGTCGAAAACATTTACAACTCACCCAATACCCAATTAAGCTGGTGTTAAAAAATTTTCAAATTTTAATTACAACAAAAACCCATTTTTAGTTTAAGAATAACACTACACATATTATTCTACAAATAACTGAACAGATAACACAAAAGAATTTAAATGCCATTGGAATACACATTCCCAAATAATAATCCAATACAGAAATCCCAACAATATTAAATGTATTAAAATGACACGAGTACAAGAGTGTATGACTCAGATAGAAAAGAGACAATTGAGTTCCTTTGGGCGATATGCCCTAACTAAGAGAATACTGTGAATCAAATGAAGATAGGCGTCTAATCAATACTCCATAGCTCGTCATAATCCGCTAAGGTTGGTGTCCCTGTTGCTGGACACCTGATATAGAAGGTATAATAGAAAAGAAAATATGCAAGGAAACGGGTCAGAGCCCGATGTGAAAATGATTTTGAAAACAACAAGTATTTAACAAGTGCAATAAAGCATTTATTATGTACATGTTACTATCCAACTCTCACTTGCCATTCTCACCTCTCATCTAGAGTGCACACTTAACGTCTCCTATTAACCTCCTAGTTAATGGTTCCTCCTCACTAGTTTCCATTATATGATTCCATCCTATATCATAACCCCGTATGTCCCATACCATACGTCAGATAATTATTCTCATACGTTTCTCATTTATGAATCGTTTCTCATTAACATGAATTAATCTCTTTCATAAATATTCATTAACTTATTTCAATTCTTTTCTCAATGCACCGTTATCTACAATTATCACACAGTAGATGATTTAACCATAATAAATCCAATCATTCATTTAATTCATTATATATATATATATATATATATATATATATATATACATATATGATACGGCACTCCGAGTCACAGCTGCGGTGCAATGCATTACTCTGCTATCATGTCCCATCATCGCTGGTCGCTGAATAGGAGACAAAAGGTTCGGTAAGGATTTCACGAACCAAAAACAACAACAAACAAATTGGAGGCCAACATAATTCTCGTATCCATGGGTCACACACTTACCTACGTTCCCACAGTCAGCGGACTTATCAACTCCCCGATAAGTCTTTCAAAGACCTATGTTCTCGAGCGACAAATCAAAGATCCCATGGATTCATCAGGATATGACTGCCCTCACCCGAAAACCTCCCATCGATAGGAAGTAAGCTAGGTATGTCATACACATAAATCATCAATCAATCAAATAGACATTATCATACCTATAATATAATATCAACAAGGTACTCACACTACCCTTCGATAATTCCCATACATAGCATTATATCTCTTTAAGTCCTACGTATTAAATTATTATGACTTTACTTCTTTAATCTAATTATCCCCGAGCCTCACTCATTACTCAAGGTTCAAATAGGTTTTTTCTCAATATTTTATTCAGTAAGAAATCACTACTATCCTACTGGTCCATATCATCTTATCTCCTGAATTACCACGGATTGAACTCCCCTTTAATTAGGGTTATAACCGATAGTTTCTAATCTCTTATAAACACATCTTCTATCACCTATGATTGAATACCATCATCACATGTATCATAGTCTATAGTGTTTCATTCACACTATATGACTTATCAACAAAATCAACATCCTCGCATCCTATGACATCTTTCCACTCCCGACGTGGTTAAGGTTCATGCGCGGAACGTCTCTCAAAGCGAAATCCAAACAAGGAACCCCTCCAATACACTACTACTTAAATTAGTCGGTCGTGGAGGTCCGTCAAATTCAAATACATAACCGGGATAACCTCATCCCCTCTTTCAACTAAATATGGTCTGAACTCCCATCTCTATCCAGGAGCAATATCACTAAGCGCTTGTACTACACTCAGTCCTTGCGCAATCAATAATGAGCTTAAACTCAGTCCTTGATGCTCAAATTGTAACCATAAGGCTACCCAGGTGTTATATTAAATCTCCCCTACTGGACCTATCCTTAATCCTCATGCATACAAAATAGAATCCAACACATGAATCTAGCAACCGAATTTTTTTTCAATTTAACTAACATCAATCTTAATCAATTAAATCCCAATCAAATTAATTCGATTCTTATCTAGGGCTTACTGAACCTTCCTAAGTCCCATTATATCCAATTAATAATCACCAAATATTTACAAAAGGTTCGGGATAAGAACAAGAATTAAAAATAAATAACTAAAAGGATTATGGGGAGGTCGATCGATCGAAGGCAGGGGGTCGATCGATCGATCGCCCAGATAACAACCCAGTTTTTTGCATTTCTTCTACTACGGGTTTCACCACTTTATATCATTCAAACCTTCATATTAACAACCCAAATGACTTATAATCCTTACTACATGATATATCAACATATATAAATGATTTCTAATCATCTAAACATCCTAGAATCATCAAGAGATTGAATTAAAAGCATGTTTATATCCTCTTTTTCCCGAAAATTATCAACATAATATCTTCAAGAACACATCAATGGTTTTCATAATTTCTTCAACAGATTTATGATTATTTTGTGGATTACTAACTACCTACAACATGAGTTTGATTTCTATATATTTTCAGTTTCCAAAAAATCCATTAACAACTCTATCCTTTCATCTTCCAAACATGAAAATCATCTCTTTTTATAACTATCCTAACATGGACAATATACAAACTTAAATTGCAAATATCAAACACTTACCTCTAATGAAGATCTGATCCTTTGGTGTAGTATATCACAGGTGGTTCTCCTTTCTCCGGTGGTGGTTGGTGGTGGTGACCTTTGGTTCTTAGTTCTTCTCCTTCCCATGTAAACTCTTCTCTTCCAAAGCAACCTTTCATTTTCTCTAAGAAGATGACTTCTCTATTTTATGTAGAAGAGATGAATAACCCACGTACACTTAATCTCCAATTACTTATAATAAGACAAAACCCAAAATCACTATTCACCTCCTTGTAAAAATGTCCAAAACACCCTTTTGGGTTGTCTTTTCATTTCCAAATGACCCGAGACTCAAATTCAACATCCAAATAGACATTTCTGATTATTTTAACCCTTCCAGATGCAACGATGCACTCGAAACGACTATAAGGTTTATGTAAAAATAATTTTCCTTTTTAATTTAACAAATTAGTCCCGACACGTCCCATACTGCGTCCGACTTAAAATTCAAATTACTGAATTAACAACTCACAACAATATCTATAGCATCACATTCAAATATTACCTAAATATCTTTAAGTAATATTCAGAATCATCCATTTTAATATCCACAATATGGATAAAATCCAAATGAATTAATTTATAATAAAATCCAATGAATCCATTAATATAAAATATAACCCATTTTAAAAGTCATTAAAATCACGGGGTATTACATAATTCCCCCCTTATAACAAAATTTCATCCCAAAATTCGGAAAGATAAATCATACTAGTAAGGTCAACTCTGAGTATAAATCTCACATCGCAAGAAACTTAAGTAGTACCGCCCATACAGTACATTAACGAAAATCTCCATCGATGTTACACTAAGTCTCAGCATATAGTTCCAACAGAATCAGCTTTAAACTATACCCAATCTTCCCTATACCATCCTCGTGACAAAGTTTGGGAAAATGATCCTCACTTTTTAAACAAATAAATCCTGAAGTCACAACTACTTACTGTTTCACAATTATGAACACTACTACAATTCAACCATCTAGGGTGCCCATACACCCTATCGTACAACTTTCATAATAATATTTATTGCAAAGGTTATAAACTCATATCCTAAGGACCTAGATTATTTCGACTCCCAACGGTTATTAGTTTCATGCGTGGGGTGTCTCGCAAGCGAAATCCAAACAAGGAACCCCCGATACACTACTACCTAAAGTAGTCGGTCATCAAAACTCCTCAGGTCCTTAGTCAATAGTATAAAAATCAGGTTTATCGATTTAAAAAAAAAAATCAGGTTTATCGGTTTCAAATAGAGTCTACTCATCTACTCTCTTATTAATGACAAGATGCTAGCTATAGTAGTAGTACATACACTCTCAAATACCACAAGTCAATCCACGCCGATAGTTACATCATGTTCGGACATGCCTAAAGTAAGTAATCCCATGATAAAAATCAAACCCACATGATGTCATGTAAAACATAGGTGTGCCACACCCCTCGGTGAGTCTACGTAAATAACAGTGCTATAGTCTAAGTTTAGCAACCCTTTTTGCCCACCCAATATTAATCACTACCAAAATCAGTATACGCCTCATAATTCCTTAGATTGAAAAACATACCCTCATTCGCGAGTGGTGGTTGTTGAATCCCACTATTATAACTTTGCTCCGATGTGTCAAGAAAAATTTTACCCCAAATTTTCAGTTCTAGTTAACCACACTCCACTATATGCCCAAGCCTTTGAATAAATTGCCTTCGTTAGGTAACAAACACAATTCCCGCATTTTAAGAACTTCTACCGATGACTCTCCTCAATTTTCCATAATAGGGGTGACCTCGACTACGGTCCTCATACTCAAACATACTTCATAATCTTCTAAGTACGATCTCCACTATCCGTTCAATGGCCCTCATCTGCCATACCTTTCGTACGAACCCGTCCGAAAGTAATAAGCTTCACTAATATATATGTGATCTTACCAAAGAAATCAACAATCCTAAATATAGGGCTCTACATCAAAGAATGCTAAGCTAAAAACACAGTAAGCCGTACAGACCCTAAAAGACACTAGAACCTGATGCTCTGATACCACATGTAACACCCCGCCTAATTAAATACTGGGTGGCCAGTCCCAAACCAAATTAAAATAGAATATACAGTTGGCTCATTCTTAGCATCACTGTCGAAAACATTTACAACTCACCCAATACCCAATTAAGCTGGTGTTAAAAACTTTTCAAATTTTAATTACAATAAAAACCCATTTTTAGTTTAAGAATAACACTACACATATTATTCTACAAATAACTGAACAGATAACACAAAAGAATTTAAATGCCATTGGAATACACATTCCCAAATAATAATCCAATACAGAAATCCCAACAATATTAAATGTATTAAAATGACACGAGTACAAGAGTATATGACTCAGATAGAAAAGAGACAATTGAGTTCCTTTGGGCGACATGCCCTAACTAAGAGAATATTGTGAATCAAATGAAGATAGACGTCTAATCAATACTCCATAGCTCGTCATAATCCACTAAGGTTGGCGTCCCTGTTGCTGGACACCTGATATAGAAGGTTCAATAGAAAAGAAACTATGCAAGGAAACGGGTCAGAGCCCGATGTGAAAATGATTTTGAAAACAAAAAGTATTTAACAAGTGAAATAAAGCATTTATTATGTACATGTTAGTATCCAACTCTCACTTGCTATTCTCACCTCTCATCTAGAGTGCACACTTAACGTCTCCTATTAACCTCCTAGTTAATGGTTCCTCCTCACTAGTTTCCATTCTATGATTCCATCCTATATCATAACCCCGTATGTCCCATACCATACGTCAGATAATTATTCTCATACGTTTCTCATTTATGAATCGTTTCTCATTAACATGAATTAATCTTTTCCATAAATATTCATTAACTTATTTCAATTCTTTTCTCAATTCACCGTTATCTACAATTATCACACAGTTGATGATTTAACCACAATAAATCCAATCATTCATTTAATTCATTATATATATATACACATATATGTTACGGAACCCCGAGTCACAGCTGCGGTGCAATGCATTACTCTGCTATCATGTCCCAATATCGCTGGTCGCAGAATAGGAGACAAAAGGTTCGGTAAGGATTTCACGAACCAAAAACAACAACAAACAAATTGCAGGCCAACATAGTTCTCGCATCCATGGGTCACGCACATAACTACGTTCCCACAGTCAGCGAACTTATCAACTCCCCGATAAGTCTTTCAAAGACCTATGTTCTCGAGCGACAAATCAAAGATCCCATGGATTCATCAGGATATGACTGCCCTCACGCGCAAACCTCCCATCGATAGCAAGTAAGGTAGGTATGTCATACACATAAATCATCAATCAATCAAATAGACATTATCATACCTATAATATAATATCAACAAGGTACTCACACTACTCTTCGATAATTCCCATACGTAGCATTATATCTCTTTAAGTCCTACGTATTAAATTATTATGACTTTACTTCTTTAATCTAATTATCCCCGAGCCTCACTCATTACTCAAGGTTCAAATAGGTTTTTTCTCAACATTTTATTCCGTAAGAAATCACTAATATCCTACTGGTCCATATCATCTTATCTCCCGAATTACCACGGATTGAACTCCCCTTTAATTTGGGTTATAACCGATAGTTTCTAATCTCTTATAAACACATATTCTATCACCTTGGATTGAATACCATCATCACATGGCTCATAGTCTATAGTGTTTCATTCACGCTATATGACTTATCAACAAAATCAACATCCTCGCATCCTATGACATCTCTCCACTCCCGACGTGGTTAAGGTTCATGCGCGGAACATCTCGCAAAGCGAAATCCAAACAAGGAAGCCCTCCAATACACTACTACTTAACTTAGTCGGTCGTGGAGGGCCATCAAATTCAAATACGTAATCGGGATAACCTCATCCCCCCTTTTAACTAAATGTGGTCTGAACTCCCATCTTTATCCAGGAGCCATATCACAAAGCGCTTGTACTACACTCAGTCCTTGCGCAATCAATAATGAGCTTAAACTCAGTCCTTGATGCTCAAATTGTAACCATAAGGCTACCCAGGTGTTATATAAAATCTCCCTTGCTGGACCTATCCTTAATCCTCATGCATACAAATTAGAATCCAACACATGAATCTAGCAATCGAAATTTTTTTCAATTTAACTAACATCAATCTTAATCAATTAAATCCCAATCAAATTAATTCGATTCTTATCTAGGGCTTACTGAACCTTCCTAAGTCCCATTATATCCGATTAATAATCACCAAAGATTTACAAAAGGTTAGGGATAAGAAAAAGCATTAAAAAGAAATTACTTCAAGGATTATGGGGATGTCGATCGATCGAAGGCAGGGGGTCGATCGATCGATCGCCCAAACAACAACCCAGTTTTCTTCATTTCTTCTACTACGGGTTTCATCATTTTAGATCATTCAAACCTTCATATTAACAACCCAAATGACTTATAATCCTTACTACATGATATATCAACATATATAAATGATTTCTAATCATCTAAACATCCTATAATCATCAAGAGATTGAATTAAATGCATGTTTATATCCTCTTTTTCCAGAAAATTATCAACATAATATCTTCAAGAACACATCAATGGTTTTAATAATTTCTTCAACAGATTTATGATTATTTAGTGGAATACTAACTACCTACAACATGAGTTTGATTCCTATATATTTTTAGTTTCCAGAAAATCCATTAACAACTCTATCCTTTCATCTTCCAAACATGAAAATCATCTCTTTTTATAACTATCCTAACATGGACAATATACAAACTTAAATTGCAAATATCAAACACTTACCTCTAATGAAGATCTGATCCTTTAGTGTAGTATATCACAGGTGGTTCTCCCTTCTCCGGTGGTGGTTGGTGGTGGTGACCTTTGGTTCTTAGTTCTTTCTCCTTCCCAAGTAAACTCTTCTCTTCCCAAGCAACCTTTCATTTTCTCTAGGATGATGACTTCTCTATTTTGTGTAGAAGAGATGAATAACCCACGTACACTTAATCTTCAATTACTTGTAATAAGGAAAAACTCAAAATCACTATTCTCCCCCTTGTAAAAATGACCAAAATACCCTTTTGGTTTGTCTTTTCATTTCCAAATGACCCGAGACTCAAATTCAACATCCAAATAGACTTTTCTGACTATTTCAACCCTTCCGGACGCAACGATGCACTTGAAACGACTATAAGGTTTATGTAAAAATAAGTTTCCTTTTTAATTTAACAAATTTGTCCCGACACGTCCCATACCGTGTACGACTTAAAATTCAAATTAATGAATTAACAACTCACAACAATATCAATAGCATCACATTCAAATATTACCTAAATATCTTTAAGTAATATTCAGAATCATCCATTTTGATATCCACAATTCGGATAAAATCCAAATGTATTAATTTATAATAAAATCCAATTAATCCATTAATTTAAAATATAACCCATTTTAAAAGTCATTAAAATCACGGGGTATTATAACACTCTACCTGGGGGTTTAGTTCGGGTTCTGTGGAAGTTTTAGACCAAACTAACACCATAGGGGGGGTATTTTAGTCATTTTTATTTTGGAGAAAAAGGACCTACGAAATTTTAAGGTGTATATCATCAGCGACAGTGAGGTAATTAGGGTAATCAAACACAAAAATAGAGAGGGTCCATAGCAGGGAGAAGAGAAGAGGTTCCAGAGGCTAGAACCACCAATTCCTACTCAAATTGCACCACCAACACCACCACTGCGTAGATCGGGGAAGAGGAACACCACCATACCCATCATTGTCAATGGATCATACCTACAGTAAAAGGCAAGTGTTTAAACTTGATAATTTATAAGCATGTAATGTATCCATGTCAGAAAAGGATGATTATTCCCATGAATTTGTAGAGAATTGAATCAATCTTTGAAGGTTAAACTATATTCTTGAGATAAAATCATTTTAGGTTAAATTACTTGAGTTGTGTAGGATGAAATTTATGAATTAGGATTATCCAAATGTGAACAAATCTAGGTTATGCAATGATTTTAGAATAAAATGATGAACTAGGTTTTTTGAAAATTTAATTGGAATTAATTTGATTAATTGATGATTCTTGATGATTTCATGATTCTTGTATGTCAGAAATCATTCATATATGTTGGTATAATGTTTAGTATAATTGTTTGGGAGTTTGGGAATGATTAATGAAGGTTTTGAAGTTCAAAAATGGTGAAACCCATAGTTTCTTAACAAAGAAGACAATACATGTAGGGGCGAATCAATTCGGTTCGTGCTCGAATCGATTTGGTTGCCTAGATTTTGGCCACTTTTCTCTTTTTAATTAGAGTCTTTGGGAAATGTTTGGGATTCACTTATTGGATTAAAATTTAAATATAATGGGGATTATATTGACGTACCAGTAATCCTAGGTTGGGTTTTTGTATTGACCCTATGAGGGGAATTTAAGGGCTAAGTTAATTGGGCTTAATTGAGAGAAAAATCTAATTTGAAGAATAATTCGAGTCACGGGAATCCGAGGAAAAACTATGACTTAGACTAGTAGGATATGAGTGATTTACTTACTGATATTATGAGGATGATGAATACTTGGTAACCTTTTTAGTAGTGGGAAACACTCAGTATAATACGATCAGAAGTATTATGTTAAATAATTGTTACGTAGGATATTCGAGAGCTATAAAGGCTACATTTAGATATATTATAGGTTACGCGTACACCTATAGTGATGATATATATATATATATATATATATATATATATATATATATATATATGTAAATATATATATATTGGTGGTGTGAATACCTATTGTATGATTTCTTACGGGTATGACATACCTATGCTGCTTGCTATCGTGGAAGGTTTTGAAAGGGGATAGTCTTATCCTGATGAGCCCACTGGGGGGATTTTAGATTGGTTCCTCAGAACATCGAACCTAGGAATGGGATATCTATGAAAATGGTAGTGTTGACGGTCATATGGGTGCGTAGGTATGTGCACATTCCATAGACTTAGAACTATGTTCGCCTCTAATATGTGTGATTTGTATTTATGGTTCGAGAGAGATACTGAATCGATTGTCTTACTTAGTACGAGATGTACCGAGACTTGATAGCAGAGTATGCATGCACCGCATATGAGCTTAGGGATGCCATATTAATATATATACATAATTAAGTGATGAATATATTTATACACTTGTGATTTATTCCAATGTGTGTTCTTAGTAGATAAGAAAGACAGTGAAATAAAAAGTTTTAGCAGGTCCTAGTTTGATAGACGCCTCCATTTTCTTGTAGATTTGATGCACTCATTACTTTATCTCAGTCGGGCGTGTTTCCCATCTTCTTTTAGCAGTTATTTCCAAAGACATTGTATTTCCTATATTATTCAGTTATGGATTTAGTTTCTATATGGATTATTGTATTAAAGATTCAGACCGGGATGTTTACTCCCGTGATATTTTATTTGATTCAGTATTTCATTATTTGTGGTATTGATTAATTTATTATGGTGAATATGATATTGATTGTTTAATAGTTTTAAATATTTTCATGTTAATAATAAAGATAAAATCTGACATCAGCGTTTCAAATGCTAGGAGGTTAGTAAATATTAAAAAGTTTTATTGACAGTGATGCTAAGAATGAACCAATATGGATATTCTATTTTTAATTTAATAAAAGCCCAATCACTCGGTATTTAGTGAAGTGGGGTAATACACGAGTAAGTGCGACTCTTTCGAGGATGCCTAATATCGCACACAGGCTCCAACACTAAAGGCTATATTGGGACGAATGGCAGTCAAGTAAAGAAGACTACCTATCATACTCCGATACAAGGTTTGCCCTATATACTTGCCTGATGTGTCCTTGCTAAGATTTGTTGAGGTACTCATCACGGTAGGTGCATACTTAGCAGAGTCCAAACCAAATTAATTCATAAGGTGACTAGCATACTTTGATTGGGAGATGAACATCCCATCCTCTAGCTGACAAACCTGGAGACTAAGGAAGAATGTAAGCTCACCAACTGTTAACTCAAAAATTCTCCACCTACGAGGACCAATCAGAAAAGGACACATGTCATCCTACGTGGCAATATTCGACACCCGAGGAGAGTTGGTCGACACCCGAGGAGTGTTGGTCGGCACCCGAGGAGTGTTAGTCGGCACCCGAGGAGTTGGTCGGTATCCGAGGAGAGTTAGTCGGCACCCGAGGAGAGTTGGTCGACATACCAACAGGGAAGATCAAAGGATAACTATGCATTTAATGATCATTAATGTACATTTATACTGTAGATGACAACACATAGCATACCAAGCAATTCAACAATTAGATTCGTTGAATGTAGACATAATGTATAAATGTCTACATTCAATGAATCTCTTTATCTCCCATCACTATAAATACATGTATTCCCTTAGCCAAAAGGGGAGATCCAAGAGATCCAAAAGAGAACCAAGAAACACCATACACAAGATACACATGCTTTCTCTCTCTACCACATTGTGCTATTGTAAACCCCTGGGAATAAAATAACAGTGGACGTAGGCTTTTCCTTATAGCCGAACCACTTTAAAAATCTTTGTCTCTTATATGTTTGATGTGAATGTTTATCTTCATCTTCAATCTCATCCTCATCATTTATCTGCTGTTGACGCCACTAAAATGGCAGTGGTCATTTTCTGTCTTCAACAGATTGGCGCCGTCTGTGGGAACGTGTTACAAGCATTGTTCTCCATCAAAAGCTAAGTTTTTATTTTCTATATGATTCAATCATGATTTTTATGTTTATATACATAAATTAATTGTCCAATTTTTATTTGCAAAATATTGCATATCATGATTTTAAAATCATAACTGTTAGATTAATTCTTATTTAGAAATCTGAAAAATAGTGGATTTTATAAATCATAACTTTTTGCTTGATTCTCAAGTTTCTATTTTATATCATGGAATAAATATTTTAAATGATTACATATACCAATATATACGACGATGATAAGATTTGATCATTTTCATTGTTGATTTTGAAATAAATTTTGTAAGATCTTTGATGTCTATTCAAATTCCCATCATATTTTTAATAAAAGAATGGGAAAAGGTTAAAGACAATAAAAAGTTTTCTCATGGAAATCATGACCCAGATTTATTTTCTCTCTTCAAGTTTGAGTCTTTTTGCATTCATTTTTATGAACTATATACTTAATTTGGTTCAGCTTCCATTTATGTCAATAAAGTCAAATTGATTGATTTTTGATATAAATTTGGTAATAACTTTAATCATTCACCATATTTTTATCTCTCCAAATAGGGAATAGGAAGGGATCAATATAAAAAATAATTTTCTCTCACCTGAAAAACCCACTAACTGTAGTTGGTCGACGAGGAAAAAATATTCCAAACTGTATCAACGTAGTTGGCCGACGAGGAAGAAATATTCCAAACTGTACCAACGTAGTTGGTCGACGAGGAAAAAATATTCCAAACTGTATCAACGTAGTTGGTCGACGAGGAAAAAATATTCCAAACTGTACCAAGTATGGTTGGTCGGGGATAAAATCTCACTAACTGTAGTTGGTCGACGAGGAGAATTTATCGACCTTGGTTGGTCGGACACATTTTATGAAAAAGACACAAATTTACCAAGTATGGTTAGTCGGGGATAAAAACTCTCACTAACTATAACTGGTCGACGAGCACAATTTAACAACCTTAGTTGGTTGGAAAAATTTTGAACATTTTTATACTCATTACTTTATTATTAAGTGATCGAGCAACATTACTAATACTTGTAACTTTTTTATTACTAAGTTGGTCGATGAACAACACAATATTGTTATCTTTTTAACTTATACATATGCACAGATGTAGAGTATTTTACAAGACAATAGCAATTAAGATTGCGAACAAAAATGAAGTCTTTCATTAAAATAAAAAACAAAATACATCAGGAATGAAATACAAATTTATTACATCAATATTCCCATTCTATTGGTTTCTTCCCCTCTGCTTTTGAAACAGGTTCCTTGCCAGCAGGAGGATCATCCAAAGCATAAGGGGAGTTTATGAAGTTAAAATCTTTCAGCATTCTGATGTTCATCACAGATGGTCTGTCCGAGCAGCTCTTGCTCGTCCTCGAGAAGCTCTTGCTCGTCCCCGAGCAGGAAGTTGCTCTTCAAGACTCATGATCTTCTCGGACATCTCGGCCAAGGCCTGGTTCTTTGCCATTAGTTGGAAGGCTTGATTCTCCAAAGCAGATTGAGTTCTCTGTTCTTCGACAGTTACCCGAGCAGCTCTTGCTCGTCCCCGAGAACCTCTTGCTCGTCCCCGAGCAGAGGTAGAAGTCAAAATCAACATCTACAGCACTGAGATCTTTGCTACTACTGTTTCGACGAATAATGAAGAAGAAGTTGTGTGAAAATGTTTCGAAGTCCACCACTAGCTTGGTACTAATCAGATTGAAGAGTTGGGTTCAAAAGCTAATATGTTACTCAAAAAAGTATTCAGAGGATAAAAAATCAGAAGAATCAAGCACGTGAAGTTAGCACTCAGTTACTCAGCACAGGAGGCAGTTGGTCGGCTAGCAAACCAATCAACATACTTGAAGATTATGACAAGCTACAAGCTACAAGCTGCATACTATAGCATGGCTGTATCCAAATTCCCAGGGGTGATACATAGCACACGGAGTTCCTCAAAAGAAAGATTAGTAACCATCGATCAACCTGCATCATATGTCGTCCAGGAGATAATGCACTTTATGTTAAACAAATCAAGAAGGTAGATCAAGAATTTCACGAGCATCGAGCAACACTGCATAATAAATACTCCATCCTTTCAAGTAAACCATCAAGAATGGAGCATTGGGGGCTTCTGTTAACTCAAAAATTCTCCATCTACGAGGACCAATCAGAAAAGGACACATGTCATCCTACGTGGCAATATTCGACACCCGAGGAGAGTTGGTCGACATCCGAGGAGTGTTAGTCGGCACCCGAGGAGTTGGTCGGTACCCGAGGAGAGTTAGTCGGCACCCGAGGAGAGTTGGTCGACATATCAACAGGGAAGATCAAAGGATAACTACGCATTTAATGATCATTAATGTACATTTATACTGTAGATAACAACACATAGTATACCAAGCAATTCAACAATTAGAGCCACTGCCATTTTAGTGGCGTCAACACCAACCATGCCCATCTCAAACTCACTCTTCATCTCCTCCTCAAAGTCCTGATCATGTTGGGAGCATGTGGATCCTAAGACTATGTCGTCCACATAGACTTGGGCAACCAAAATAACACCGTCTTCTCTCCTAACAAACTTTTTATCAACTCTCCCTCTCATTAATCCACGGGCTAATAGATATGAAGTAAGCCCCTCGTACCAATCACGGGGTGCATGCTTCAAATGATACAGGGTTTTTCTCAGAAAATAGACGTGATCGATTTGCTTAGGGTCATCAAACCCTTTTGGTTGTTCAACATAAACTTCCTCCTATAGAATGCCATTCAGTAAGGTACTCTTGACACCCATATGGTATAACTTGAAGCGCAGATGACATGCGATGGTGAATAGTAAGGGAACGGACTCAAGCCTTGCATCGGGATCAAATGTCTTGTCAAAGTCTACACCCTCTATGTGTGTGTAACCTTGATTGACCAACCTAGCCTTATTTCGGATAATGGTTCTATTCTCATCCATCTTATTCTTATAGATCCACTTGGTACCAATCATATTCTTCTCGCTATATCGGGGGACTAGATCCCAAACATCATTCTTTCTAAACTAAAGTAACTCATCGTGCATGGAAAATATCTAGTGTTCATCCTCGAGTGCATCTTTAACGTTCTTCGACTCGATTTAGACTTGTAGTAAACAAAACTAACCATGTTATCCAGCTGAGCATGAGTCTTGACCCCAAGGGTGGGATCTCCTAGTATGATAGTAGGGTCGTGACTCTTGTGAATCCAAGAAGATATATCCCCTAAGATAGGAGTAGGGTCCACCTTGGGTGTGGGAGGCACAATGGGATCATCACTAGGAAGTGCATCCTCCTCAAATAAAAGGTTAGAACCAAAAAATGCCGGTGGTTCATCATCTTGCATGGTGACGTTTATTGATTCCATAACCTTAGAGCTACTTAGGTTAAAAACCCGATAAGCTCTACTAGTCGATGAATACCCTAACAATATTCCCTCTTCGCTCCAGGAGTCGAACTTTCTTAATTGTTCTCTATCCCACAGGATGAAGCATTTTTTCCCAAAGACACGGAAATATGAAAGGTTGGGATACTTTCCAGTTCAAAATTCATAGGGCATCTTAAGTATGTGTGGATGAAGGTAAAACTTATTCTCTGTATGGTAGGCGGTAGAAACCACCTCTGTCCCAAATCTCCTAGAAACTCTATGACCTAGAAGCATAAATCTAACCATCTCCTGAATCGTTCGATTTTTCCTCTCAACAATCCCATTTTGCTGAGGAGTCTTCACAGCCAAAAATTTATATTTGATCCCGAGGCTATCACAGTAAAGATATACTTTAGCTTCCTTAAACTCATAGCCATTGTCACTCCGCATTCTATTAATGGTGACACCATGTTGATTTTTCAGGACACGACACTTGGTCGTAAGAAATTCCACAGCATCAGATTTCTCTCTCAGAAGACCTATAATCGAGTAACGAGAGAAATCATCTACCATCACGAGTATATACCTCTTACCATCCAAACTCTTAATACGAGTAGGACCCATAAGATCCGTGTGTATCAACTCAAGCACTAGTGAAGTGGTAATGGAATTTAACTTCCCGTAGGGGCGACAAACTTGCTTTCCCAACTGATAGGGTTCACAAAACATGAAAGTCAGCTTTTCAAGAAATGACAAGCCACGTACTAGGTCCTTTTTAGCTAATCTCTCCAAATTTCTAAAGTTCACATGACCTAGAATTTGATGCCATAGATCCATAGGAGTGATCGTGGCGCTGTTCCTGAAAAATGAGGAATTGGGTACAATCCCACAACAATTATCTTCAGTCCTCAGCCCTTGTAATAGAAGTTTACCGGTTTGATTATAAACATTGCACTCGTTCTGGTCAAATTTTACTACAAAGTTCGCATCACATATCTGGCTAATGATGAGAAGGTTTGCTTTCAAATCTTTGACGTACAAAACATCCTCTAGCTTCAAAAATCCTGGTATCTTTACTGTACCTCGTCCTACTATGCTAGACTTTATCCCGTCTCTAAACATGACTTTACCTTCCTTACGATCCTCTAAGTAGGTAAAAAGTGAAATGTCACCAGTCATGTATTTGGAGAACCCACTATCAAAGTACCACTGAGAGGTATTATGTTCTTTAAGGGCAACATGAACAACAAGGGATTTTACATCGTGTTTAGGCACCTAAGTGGAGGTAACCTTCTATTTTCCCCTGTCATTATTGGTTCTAGTAGGGATTCTAGAAGTATCCGCAGATGGAAAAGAAATCTGTTGAAAATTTTCCATTAAACTCTGAGATGTGGCGACTAGAAACTCAACCTGCTCTCTAAGACTCGAAAAATAGCTAGTGGCACGTGGTGGAGAGAATGTTCATCGTGTCCGACCCAAACTATAGCAAAACTACCTAAGGTGGCCTTTTCTTTTGCAATAAGTACAAAAGTACACAGTCTTAGTCCGACCTTCATTTTCTTTTCTTGGACGAACTCTACTTTAGGGTTTTTGGTGATGGATATATGGGTTCGTAGTAAACTCAGGAATTGGTTTCTATGTCACATGAGACTTGGAAGCACCATCAAAACCTATTCCCTGCCTTTCACCAAACCCTAGAGCAGCGACGAGGAGAATCTTTCCCATTTTACAGATCTATCCTCTATCTTTACCTTGACCTCCCAGGTTCTCTCAAGGTCATGAGTGAGTTGGGCTATAAATGTTTCAAGTTTCTTTCGAGTGTACTGGGAGTAATGGAGCTCACTTGTAAGACTAACCACTTGCTTGTTCAAATCCCCTTTTTCTTTCTCTAAACTACTCTGTCTCTCCAAACAGTCTCTCTGTCTCTCTGTCTCTCTATGCAAACTCTCTCTCTACGCAAATAGTCTCTCTCTTTCTCTCAAGGTAATGCTAATGGAGGACTCTCTCTCTCTCTCTCTCTCCAAAATCTTTCTCCAAGGAAATGATTCTCAGTGTTAATGCTTTTTTATTTTTAAAAGAATCAGCGTACGCTCATCGTACGTCACTCTCGTTTTCACTTGCAACATGCTCCCCCTCACTCACATCGCTTTCACTGTCGAGGTGTCCCTGTGAAGTATCATCCTCATCGTCGTGAGGTGCACTGTCAATACTCACTTGACTAGTCGTGAATGCAGTGAAGTTACATTCATGCGGTGTCTTATCTTCAGAATCTAAGGGAGGCATTTAAAGCTACTTTGCCTTTGCCTTGACGTTTCAACCTAGTAGGACACTCAAATGCCTTATGACCTTTACCGTCACACTCATAACATCTCCCCTCATTTTTCTTAGGCGTGTCCATTTTATCTTTATCATTTTCTTTTCAAACTTATTTTTTTCAAAATTCTTTTTATCTTCGAAATTTCCCATTTTTCTTTAATTTGAGAAATTTCTTGAATTTTTTTGCGAATAAAGCCAATTTGTCTTAGTCAAAATCAAACTCCAAATCAGACATATCTTCCCTTTTTCTCCTATAGGACTCACCTCTCTTTCTTGCTAACCCCTCACTCTTCCTAGACTGGACTTTAAGTGCTATCCCTTTATCTTTTGATTTTATCGTGTTAGGAAACATGTCAATTTCATAAGTCTGGAGGTCTCCTACTAACTCTTCTAATTTCAGACTACTCAAATTTCCTATAGAATTTATCATAGTGACTTTAGGGATAAAATTCTTAGGCAGTGATCTCAGAATCTTTTTAACTACTCTAGCATCAGGAATGTGTTCACCTAGGTTGAAACTAGTGTTTACAATATTACATAACCGTGCATAAAATTAAAAAAAACACACAGATTCAAGCATGGTGACTGTTTCAAATTGTGTAGTTAAATTTTGTAACTTTGATTCTTTGGCTACATTAGTGCCATCATGGGTAAGTTGTAAAACATCCCATGATTCTTTAAAAGTGGTGCATGTCATAATACGTCTAAACTTCTTAGGGGCAACGACACTTAAAATTTCACTAAGCCCACATGAGTTATATGTGCTCCATTTAAGTTCATCATCAGTCCATGCAGTCACAGCTTTTAGATTTGTTACATTATCTACAGTGACAGTGGGAGGCATCCACCGTGTTTCACACATAACCCAAACATGTTCATCAATGGCCTTTAAGTGGGATTTCATACGGGCTTTTCAATATGCATAATTTTCCCGTAAAAAATTTGCACTCAAATACAAGTTTCCCATTGAAATTGCTCTTTTTTAAAACAAAATTTTAGATTAAAATTGATATCCAAAAAAATTTTGCAAAAAAAAAAATTTGCACGGTATAACTGTGTAATTGGCTCCGACACCAATTTGAGAGTGTGCCATCAATCAATCAACCAACTTGTTTAATTAAATTTCAATTTTAGTCCTAAAAAACCTAACTTTTGCAACTAATTGTGATTAACTAATTAAATGAAATCAAGCATGCACACAATCACAAATATGAGGAAAAAAATCCCCCAAAGGGGCAAAACCTTGTTATTTCACTATATCTTGCAAAACTTGCAAATATAGAGAAATACAGATTGACACACGAATACCCGCAGGCATCGGTTTATTGTCATCGGCAAGAGATCCCGTAAGAGCTCCAATTTTCAGCAGTGGAGAATCAACCTTCTTCTCCATAAGTGTTCTCCAAATGAGTAGCATAAGTAATCTAGGGTTTAAGTTATTCACATATGAATTCGGGACAATTTGGTTGTTGGGAATGATGACCCCCGTTTTAAAATCTTTCACTTTCACAATCAATTTCCTTTAATGCGGAATAAAGATGGTTCAACACAACAATTTAATTTTCCAAATTTTATTTGATTTTCTTTTCTTAAAATTATGAAAAATTAAATTAAACACAAATTTTAATTTCCAAAAGAAAAATTAAATTAAAACCTAAATTAGTGAATTATGGCGAACACACACACACACACACACACACAAATAATTCACACAAACCACATTAATTTAATTATCAAGTATAAACAAATTAGGCAAGACAATTATCTAATAAATGTAGTGCCGACTTGAAATAAATTAACTTAAACTAAATTTACCCAAATGATTAAACATGCACCATTTTAATCAAGATTGCGAATTAAACCATATTTTATCTTTTTACCCTAAGCATGCGTTCTAGGTGATTTTTGCAAAAGATAAAATAAAGTCACAACCATTACGTCGCGATGTACGAGGAAAAACCCTCAACGGGGAAAAAAACCTCGGACGACCCTAGCCTTAAGTCCACTAAGTGCGAAATTTTACAAGTACAAGATAAATGACTTATTCAACTCGACTCGACTCCTTTCAAGCCCCTAACGCGTCTTCTTGTATCAACCTCTGCTTAGTCGACAATCCTGGAATCCATCAGAATCTTGGAATCCACCAATGAAGCTTTAGGAACCCGTCAACCACACATGGCGCCTTTCACCGTATGAGAACGCCGCAGCCAAACCAAACCTTTTCTTCTTTGAGGGATGTAGAAGTAAACCCGAACTTTTTTCTTCTTAGGTAGAAAAGTGAACCCGGTGCCAAACAAAATCCAAGCATATATATATATATGTGGTACTTGGAATAAACTAATATGGGTGTAAACAAAAGTGTTTAAGAATAATTTTCTTGAAAAAGAAACACTCAAAACATGAACTTTTTTATAGAGGAATTAAGAACTCAAAATTCCCTCTTAGAGATTGTGGAAGATGAAAAAGTTACCTTGAAAAGGTTGGTTACTTCACTTATTAATTCTGGAAAAATTAGCGGGAACAAAAGAGTGGGATAGTGGAGAAAACTGCCAAAAAACTAGCAAAACGTTTTCCCGCCGAAAATCTCATTCGAACGAGATTTTTGTTTGAACGAAGTCCCATTAAAACGAACATATAGCGATGTTCCAGAGGAAAAATGGGAAAAGTCGAACGACAAACTCGTTCGAATGACAATATTGATCAAACTGACAGAATGTCATTTTTTGATTTTAAGACCAAAAACTTTATTTAAAATAAACATTACACCAAATAAAATTATTCCGAGGCTCCTACAAATATATAAAAGCATTCATACCTTTGGAGACTTGAACTATGAAGTGGATGACATGAAACGAGGCACTGAAACTCGGCAATGATGATCTCTTAAAAAGAAAGGCCGCAATGTCTTCAACTTTAACATGTCATAAGCTTGAAGGATACACAAGAACACTATCCCGTGACTCAAATGTTTTTGTCCGGAATTGAGCCAAACCTACAAAGGACTCAATTGGAAATGTGCATCTTTACAGATCTCCCCCTTTGGCTATTCTGGGACAAAAACAAAAATAAACTCCTAAACGGCCGTCAGCCTCTACTAGACACAAAAACTTTCCACCCAAAATAAAAAATACAAGCTTGACTCAAAACCCAACGATAACTATCTTTGCCGATGAAAGTTGCCGCTAGAATAATTCCTGGACACTTAAGCAAAACATTAAATGCATAGGGCATATCAAAATATTACACAAATTTAAAATAAATACTCCCCCTAAAATAATTCGCCCCTTTATCAAATAAATGGCCTACTTAGAAAGACGTCTCCCCCTAAGATAAATCTCCCAAACTAAGATACGATTATAATAAGATTAAATACCATTTCTCCCCCTATTGTTCCCCCCCTTTTTGTTTAGGAATAGACAAAGGATAAAGGAATTAAATTAAACAAGATGAAGCATAAGGTGATAAGAGCTTGAAAGCATATGGGCTACAAAAACATGACTAATCCATACAAATAATAAAGGATACCAACTACGATGCACCAAGATACTAAGTATGTGATACCAATTTGATACATAAGATACTAAGTATGTGATATTAACCAAAATATGCAACAAGATAGATACCAATTATGAATGAAAAACATTTATGGACTAGCAAGCAAGGCAAAGACAAAAAAATTACCATATATATGAGGACATAATGAATATTACTAACGCACATGTACATCTATATATAGGTATAAATACCACACATGACACAAAATACATTAAGGTTTTCACACTCTAATGGCAAAAATGTGTCCAAATACATGTGGTAAACAGAAGTGTAGGGGTGTGAACTAGTAACAATTAAATTTAGACCCAATCACTTAAAATATGTTCATGGAGTTGTCATTTGATTGCAAACTTTGTCACATTTGAATATAACCTCATGTGACAATATAAATTAAAATCAATGAACAAACATACACAATGCATACAAGCCTAGAGTTTTGATGATTCTATAAACCAATAGAGTCAGGACAATGAAAGCGCAACTAGGATAAACGGACATTGGGCAAACCGTTGATATACCATCCAATCTCCCTCAAAATAAGTATATTATTTTTGAATGACTATATCAATCTAAACAAAATAGGCCTTGGCAAATTATTTTTCTTTTAATGCCATATTTTTATTTTAGGCCTTTGGACCACGTATTTCTTTTAGGTCCATTCCAAACGGTGGCTAACTCGCAAAGGATAATAATTCCTTTCGGAGCCCTTCCCCGTGCACATTTATATATATCATTTTATATATCACTCAAATCTCACGTGCAACGGATTTAACATGCAGAAGTCCTCCTACGTAAAAAATATGTAGATGACTAGATTGGTAGGAGAACACCTCACAAAGCTCAAATATACATGTGGAGTTAAAATTTCAAGTGAGCTCCTGCACGTGTGAACTGAGGCATATAAAAATAGAATCCATTATAGCAACACAAAATCCAACTACTCCATGTAAGCATGGTAAAAAATATTTTAAGGATTGACAATCTTAACCAAAAGTTCTAGCCTCATGGGAGCGAAAAAGAAGGGATTCAAACACAAGTATATGCCAAATAAAGTGTGTCAAACTAAAATACACACAAAACTAAAATCTTTTTGACCTTTTTAAAATTTTTACGAAACAAACAAAAATATTTACTCAAAAGACAAACAAAAATCATTTGTATTTTTCATTAACCCTAAATTACAAAAAAAAACACAAATGACAAACAAAACCTTTTTGTATTTTTCATTTAATGCATACTTAAAATGAAGAAAATATAATACAAAAGATAAACACAAATAATAATTCTAGCATGTGATAAATCATGGAGTGTAGACTAGAAACATGATAAACAAGAATACAATTAGCATGATAAGATAGCATGAAGTACAAAAGCTAAAGTATGCAAATAACTAACACATTCAACCTTTAGGTTTTGCAAAGGAGGTATCATGTGAAAGTAAATGAGAATAAAAAATCCTATCTTGTAAAGCTACCAAGTCGGATATTCTAACCCAAACTAATGACGAATGACGATCTCGGGGTGTAGGGATTTTGGCTACCTCGTTTTCTCTACTTTGGGATTTTCTAGGACTTAGTTTAAGATAATTTTTTTTTCCTAAGATGTCCTTTTCGACCACAAAGTGAGCACTTAAGGACTCGACAAAAAGACTTACCTAAGGAATGATCTATAACATTGTTCCTAGAGTATTCTCCTAAAACATTGGTTCTGGCTTTAATGGTGGAATTGTTACAAGAATTGAAGCCTAAACCACAAGTGTAATTTTTAATTTGGATCGTTCCTAAGATTTTATCTAATTTCTCCGGACGACACTACAAATCAAATTTTACTTTACTAGAGTCTTTTAATATATTTTCTAAATTTAAAATGTGAGACTCTAACAAAACATTTCTCTCTTCAAACTTGAGAAGCTCCTTTTTTAAGGATTCCATCAAACCTCTAAGGCTATCTCTGTCGCCTTCTACATACTCAAGCTTCTCTCAAAGAGATCTCTCATGGGTCCTAAGTCTTCAACTAACACACTATCATCAACTACCTTGTCACGCTCTTTTAAACTAGCTTCTAACTTCAAATTTGCTATTTTTAATTTAATAAATTCTTCATACAATTCTTGAAAAGCAATTAGAAGTTCACTCACATCAACCTCTTCTTCATTTTCACTCTCTCTATTTTCTTTACTCTCACAACCAAAAAAAATAAGGGAATCACAAACTTTGACCTCAGAAGTGTCATGCATTTGAACATCTTCATGGAAAGATTAATTATCGGTGCTCACATGACTTGCCATGAACGGGAGAAAGTTGCGCTCAATGGGGGAATTTTTCATCTCTTCCTTATCACTATCACTAAGGGTGGCATTGTATGAAATCGGTTGCTTACCCTCTCTCCTTAGTTTAGTGGGGCATTCAAAATCCCTATGTCCATACCCTTCACAACCATAACACCTATTTGAGTCGTCCCTATTTAAATTTTCATTAAAAATTTTAGGGATCTTTTCGGCTTAGTCATGCTTAGAATTTTTAAATTTCTTAAAATAATTTTTAAATTTATCTTTGTTAAATTTAAAAAATTTATGAAACTTCCTAGCAAATATAGCCATATCTTCCGAGTCACTATCACTTTCACTCTCTGATACTTGTTTTTCATCCTTTTGGACTTTCAAACCAACGCCCTTATCAATTTTCTTTTCTGTTTTGGAGGGAAACATGTCTAGTTCATAGATTTGTAAATCACCTACGAGTTCTTCTAATTTCGTAGAGGCTAAAGTGGGTAAAGAATTTAACACGGTCACCTTAGGAATAAATTTATCGGGTAGGGACCATAAAATTTTCTTTATTACTCGGTTGTCGAGTATTTTCTCTCCCAAATTAAAAGATGAATTAACTATATCGGAAAGTCTAGCATAAAATTCATCAAATGTTTCTTTTTCATTCATTTTGATGGTTTCAAATTGAGTGGTGAGGTTTTGGAGTTTAGATGCTTTTACGACACTAGTTCCCCCGTGAGTGAGTTGTAAAATATCCCAAGCTTCTTTAGAGGTTTTACACGTCATAATGCGTCGGAATTCATCCGGTGTGACCGTGCTAAACAAGTCATTTAAACCACAGGAATTAAAATTTATAAGTTTAAATTCATTCTCACTCCATCTCTCTGTGGGTTTGGGAACACGCTCATTGTCTACCAAATGTGTGGGTGGGGACCACCCATTAATGACTGACAACCAAACCCTCTCATCTAGATACCTAAGTGCCGAATGCATACGTGCTTTTCAATATGTGTAATTAGAACCATCGAAAATAGGAAATTTTGAAAATGGAAAAAAGTCCATTTTTAACCAAAAATATTTAAAAGGACCTTAACGCAATAAATTAGCACTCCGGCTCTGATACCACTTGTCGAGAATGATGACCCCCGTTTTAAAATCTTTCACTTTCACAATCAATTTTTTTTAAGCGGAATAAAGACGGTTTAACACAACAATTTAATTTTCCAAATTTTATTTGATTTTCTTTTCTTAAAAAGAAGAAAAATTAAATTAAAAACAAATTTTAATTTCTAAAAATAAATTTAAAATAAAACCTAAATTAGTGAATTATGGTGAACACACACACACAAAATTCATACAAACCACATCAATTTAATTATCAAGTATAAACAAATAAGGCAAGACAATTATCCAATAAATGTAGTGCCGACTTGAAATAAATTAACTTAAACTAAGTTTACCCCAATGATTAAACATACACCATTTTAATCAAGATTGCGAATTAAATCATATTTTATCTTTTTACCCTAAGCATGCATTCTAGGTGATTTTTGTAAAAGATAAAATAAAGTCACAACCACTACACCACGATGTACGAGGAAAAACCAACAAGGGAAAAAAAAATCTCGGACGACCCTAGACTTAAGTCCACTAAGTACAGAATTTTATAAGTACAAGACAAATGACTTACTCAACTCGACTCGACTCCTTTCAAGCCCCTGACGCATATTTTTCTACCAACCTCTGCTTAGTCGACAATCCCGAAATCCACCGGAACCTTGGAATCCACCAATGAAGCTTTATGAACCCGTCAACCACACACGCTGCCTTTAACCGTATGAGAACGCCGCAACCAAAACAAACTTCTTCTTCTTTGAGGGATGTAGAAGTAAACCAAAACTCTTTTATTCTTAGGTAGAAAAGTGAATCCGATGCCAAACAAACTCCAAGAAAATATATATATATGTGGTACTTGGAATAAACTAATATGGGTGTAAACAAAAGTGTTTAAGAATGATTTTCTTGAAAAATAAACACTCAAAACATGAAATTTTTCATAGAGGAATTAAGCTCTCAAAACTCTCTCTTAGAGATTGTGGAAGATGAAGAAGTTACCTTGAAAAAGTTGGTTACCTCACTTATTAATTCAGGAAAAATTAGTGGGAATAAAAGAGTGGAATAGTGGAGAAAACTGCCAAAAAACTGGCAAAAATTTTTCCCGTTGGAAATTTCGTTCTAACGAGATTTTTGTTGGAACGAAGTCTCATTCAAACGAACATATAACGATGTTCCAGAGGCAAAATGGGAAAAGTCGAACGATAAACTCGTTCGAACGAAATTCTCGTTCAAACGACAAACTCGTTCGAATGACAATATCGAACGAACTGACAGAATGATATTTTTCGATTTCAAGCCCAAAAACTTTATTTTAAATAAACATTACACCCAATAAAATTATTCCAAGTCTCCTACAAATATATAAAAGCATTCATACCTTTGGAGACTTGAACTATGAAGTTGATGACATGAAAAGAGGCACTGAAACTTGGCAATGACGATCTCTTAAAAAGCAAGGCCGCAACGTCTTTAACTTTAACATCTCAAGAGCTTGAAGGATACACAAGAACACTATCCTGTGACTCAAATGTTTTTGTCCGAAATTGAGCCAAAACTACGAAGGACTCAATTCGAAATTTGTGTCCTTACAGATCTCCCCATTTGGCTATTCTAGGACAAAAACAAAAATAAACTCCTATAGGGCTGTCAAGATCTACTAGACACAAAAACTTCCCACCCAAAATAAAAAATACAAGCTTGACTTAAAACCCAACGATGACTATCTTTGCTGATGAAAGTTTCCGCTAGAATAATTCCTTCACACTTAAGCAAAACATTTAATGCATAGGGAATATTAAAATATTAAATGAATTTAAAATAAATACTCCCCCTAAATTTCTTAGCCCCTTTATCAAATAAATGACGTACTTAGAAAGAGGTCTCCTCCTAAGATAAATCTCCCAAATTAAGATACGATTATAATAGGATTAGACCCCATTTCTCCCCCTATCATTCTCCCCCTTTTCGTTCAGGAATAGACAAAGGATAAAAGAATTAAATTAAACAAGATGAAGCATAAGGTGATAAGAGCTTGAAAGCATATGGGCAACAAAAACATGACTAATCCATACAAATAATAAAGGATACCAACTATGATGCACCAAGATACTAAATATGTGATACCGATTTGATACATAAGATACTAAGCATGTGATATCAACCAAAATATACAACAAGATATATACCAATTATGAATGAAAAGCATTAATGGACTAGCAAGCAAGGGAAAGAAAAGAAATTACCATATATTTGAGGACATAATGAATATTACCAACGCAGACGCACATATATATATATATGTATAAATACCACACATGACACAAAATACATTAAGCATTTCAAACTCGTATGGCAAAAATGTGTCCAAATACATGTGGTAAAGAAAGTGTAGGGGTGTGAACTAGTAACAACTAAATTTAGACCCAATCACTTAAAAATATTCACGGAGTTGTCATTTGATTGCAAACTCTATCACATTTGAATATAATCTCATGTGACAATATAAATTGAACTCAATGAACAAACATACAAAATGCATACAAGCCTACAGTTTTGATGATTCTACAAATCAATAGAGTCATGACAATGAAATGACAACTAGGATAAACAGACATTGTGCAAACCGTTGATATACCATCCAATCTCCCTCAAAATAAGCATATTATTTTTGAATGACTATATCAATCTAAACAAAATATGCCTTGGAAAATAATTTTTCTTTTAATGCCATATTTTTCTTTTTGGCCTTTGAACCACGTATTTCTTTTAGGTCCATTCCAAACGATGGCTAACTCGCAAAGGATAATAATTCCTTTCGGACCCTTCCCCATGCACATTTATATATATCCTTTTATATATCACTTAAATATGACGTGCAATGGATTTAACATGCACAGGTCCTCCCAGGTAAAAAAAATATGTAGATGACTAGATTGGTAGGAGAACACCTCACAAAACTCAAATATACATGTGAAGTTAAAATTTCAAGTGAGCTCGTGCATGCGTGAATTGAGGCATATAAAAATAGAATTTATTATAGCAACACAAAATCCAACAACTCCATGTAAGCATGGTCAAAAATATTCTAAGGATTGACAATCTAAACTAAAAGTTCTAGCCACATGGGTGCGAAAAAGAAGGGATTCAAACACAAGTATATGCCATATAAAGCATGTCAAACTAAAATACACACAAAACTAATCTCTTTTTGAGCTTTTTAAAATTTTTACTAAACAAACAAGAATATTTACTCAAAAGACAAAACAAAAATCATTTGTATTTTTCATTAACCCTAAATTACAAAAAAAAAAAAAAACACAAATGACAAACAAAACCTTTTTTTATTTTTTATTTAATGCATACTTAAAATGAAGAAAATATAATACAAAAGATAAACACAAATCATAATTCTATCATGTGATAAATCATGGAGTATAGACTAGAAACATATTAAACAAGCATACAATTAGCATGATAAGATAACATGAAGAACAAAAGCTAAAGTATGCAAACAACCAACACATTCAACCTTTAGATTTTTCGAAGGAGGTATCATGTGAAAGTAAATGAGAATAAAAAATCCTATCTTGTAAATCTACTAAGTCGAATATTCTAACCCAAACTAATGACGAATGACGATCTCGGGGTGTAGGGATCTTGGCTACCTCGGTTGCCTTACTTTGGGATTTTCTAGGACTTAGTTTAAGATCAAAACAAAACTTTATAAGACGACCTTTTCGACCACAAAGTGAGCACTTAAAGGCTCGGCAAAAAGACTTACCTAAGGAATGATCTATAACATTGTTCCTAGAGGATTCTCCTAAAACATTGGTTTTGGCTTTAATGGTGGAATTGTTACAATAATTGAAGCCTAAACCACAAGTGCAATTTTTAATTTGGACCGTTCCTAAGATTTTATCTAATTTCTCTAGACGACACTCCAAATCAAATTTGACTTTACTAGAGTCTTTTAATTCATTTTCTAAATTTAAAATGTGAGACTCTAATAAAAAATTTCTCTCTTTAAACTTGAGAAGCTCCTTTTTCAAGGATTCCATCAAATCTCTAAGGCTATTTCTCTCGCCTTCTACATACTCAAGCTTCTCTCGAAGAGATCTCTCACATGTCCTAAGGTCTTCAACCAACACACTATCATCAACTACCTTGACACGCTCTCTTAAACTAGCTTCTAACTTCAAATTTGCTATTTTTAATTTAATAGATTCTTCATACAATTTTTAAAAAGCAATTTGAAGTTCACTCACATCAACCTCTTCTTCATTTTCACTCTCTCTCTCTCTCTCTCTCTCTCTCTCTCTCTCTCTTCTTCACTCACATCTTTCATTTTGACAATCAATTTCCTTTAATGCGGAATAAAGACGGTTCAACACAACAATTTTATTTTCCAAATTTTATTTGATTTTCTTTTCTTAAAATGATGAAAAATTAAATTAAACACAAATTTTAATTTTCAAAACTAAAATTAAAATAAAACCTAAATTAGTGAATTATGGTGAACACACACACACACAAAAAAAAAATTCACACGAACAACATTAATTTAATTATCAAGTATAAACAAATTAGGCAAGACAATTATCCAATAAATGTAGTGCCGACTTGAAATAAATTAACTTAAACTAAATTTACCCAAATGATTAAACATGCACCATTTTAATCAAGATTGCGAATTAAACCATATTTTATCTTTTTACCCTAAGCATGCGTTATAGGTGATTTTTGCAAAAGATAAAATAATGTCACAACCATTACGTCGCGATGTACGAGGAAAAATCCACAACGAAAAAAGAAAAACCTCGGACGACACTAGCCATAAGTCCACTAAGTACGGAATTTTACAAGTACAAGACAAATGACTTACACAACTTGACTCGACTCCTTTCAAGCCCCTGACGCGTCTTCGTGTACCAACCTCTGCTTAGTCGATAACCCCAGAATCCACCGGAACCTTGGAATCCACTAATGAAGCTTTAGGAACCCGTCAACCACACACGGTGCCTTTTATCGTATGAGAACGTCACAGCCAAAACAAACTTCTTCTTCTTTGAGGGATGTAGAGGTAAACCCAAACTCTTTTCTTCTTAGGTATAAAAGTGAACTCGGTGCCAAACAAACTCCAAGGATATATATACGTGGTACTTGGAATAAACTAATATGGGTGTAAACAAAAGTGTTTAAGAATATTTTTCTTGAAAAACAAACACTCAAAACATGAATTTTCTCAAGACTCTCTCTTAGATATTGTGGAAGATGAAAAAGTTACCTTGAAAAGGTTGGTTCCCGCACTTATTAATTCTGGAAAAATTAGTGGGAACAAAAGAGTGGGATAGTGGAGAAAACTGCCAAAAAGTTCCCCCCCGAAAATCTCATTCGAAAGAGATTGTCGTTCGAATGAAATCTCGTTCGAACGAACATCTAACGATGTTCCAGAGACAAAATGGGAAAAGTCGTTGGCAAACTTGTTCGAACGACATTCTCGTTCGAACGACAAATGACAATATCGAAGGAACTGACAGAATGTCATTTTTCGATTTTAAGCCCAAAAACTTTCTTTTAAATAAACATTACACCCAATAAAATTATTCCAAGTCTTTTACAAATAGATAAAAGAATTAATACCTTTGGAGACTTGAACTATGAAGTTGATAACATGAAACGAGGCACTGAAACTCGGCAATGATGATCTCTTGAAAATCAATGCCGCAACATCTTCAACTTTAACATGTCATTGGCTTGATGGATACACAAGAACACTACCTATGACTCAAATATTTTTTTTCCAGAATTGAGCCAAAACTACAAGGGACTCAAGTAGAAATTTGTGTCCTTACATTGGTGAATCAAAAGAGGTTTAAAACTCACAAAAAATGAAGTTTTATTTACAGCAGATTTTTCAGAAAATGAAGTTGGAAGACTTGAAAAATGTGTATGAAAAACACTGAATTTATTGGAAAATTAAGACGGCAGCTCGCTAGTACGACATTAGATGTCGCTCGAATGAGAAACATACTTCGCTCGAACGATGCTTCGTGCCACATGGCTATGTCATTTGGAGGACATGCCATGTAGTTCGAATGACAAACCTTCACCTCAACACTTGGAAAAAAATCATTTTTCGAAGGAAAACATTTCAGGTGCTAAAAAACAGTTTATAAAAAAAAAATTCTCAAATCAATATGTGAACCTTAAATACTCAAAATTAAATATTTTACCATAATCGTGAGTGGATTGGAGGGAATGTTAAAGATGCAGTTGCACGTTGAGGTTGTATTACGCACGTATGAAAATGATGATGTGTGCGTGAGACTTCGAATTCGGATCAAGGCCGTCATGGATGATAATGTTGACATGCCGAATGTAGCGGTATAAGACATATATGCTGTGATCTAGGACACTTAGAAAATTTCCTAGATACTAAAACAGACATTTATAAAATCACGTCCTTACAATCTTGGGGAGTGGGGGCACTTGTGGTGGATCCCCTCGCCCTTTATATTTTTTTTGGTTTGTAGTCTTGGGGAGTGGGTCCACTCGAGATGGACCCCCTCGCCCTTTACAATTTATCTGATGGCATTAGTGGAGATGGGGACACTCATGGTGGACCCCCTCATTCAAGTTGAAATGTGGTTAATAATGAGAAGGTACCCCTTTACAGCTCGTAAGGTTGTAAAAAAACATGATAAAAAAGAATTCAAATGTTTCAACGTTTAATCCAAACTAAAGTATACAAGATCATATTTCCCACCCAAATCCTACAATATTGGTTGTTGATTACGAAAAACACATTTCTTTTGGTGAGGATAATTATCCTGGAAGATCTATGTTTCTGTCAAACAGTGGTATATTTATTCAAGCTCATAAAGGAATTAAGAATTCCAAGGAAGTTAATGGTATAATAGGAAAATAAAGAGTAGTATAACAAAAGTTTACTCCTATGTTTACTTAATAATCGAAAGGAAGTTTGGATCAATTTTAAATCAAGGACTTTAATGAGAATCCTTTTGACACGTCTACAGCTGGGATAGTCTCCACTTATTATAAATAGGAAAATTCTAAGTGTACTACATTTTGAAACCAAATTGAAACCACATGCCTACGTGGCATGTAGAAATTGGTTAATTTTCTATGGATGTGAGTCCGTGCGAACGAAATTAACCAAAAACCGCACGCCACATAGGCATGCAGTTTCAATGCCGTACAAAAATGTGGTACATGTAGAATTACTCTTGTAAATATTGAACATCCAGTCACTTGGAAATTTTAGCAAACAGAGCCTTTAATTGCATATCAAATTCAATCCCATGTGAAAGAAGCACTAAATTTTAATTCTAATGATGATTCCTCAGGTGGGCCTAACAACGTTAAATAAACTTCACCCAAAAATATCTAAAAAAGAAATAATTGGGCTAAATTGGTGTATGAGGATAATGATTTAATCACAAATTAATTAATTTCTGCTCACACAAATGCAAATATCGATATCAAAAATTCGAAACAACTTCAATTTCATCCTGAAAAGATTAACCACGAAACTAACGATGATATTATGGTGGGAGCCATCATTGCTCAAATAAATAAAGTACATCAGTTTGTGGATCGTTCCAAGTCAAGTGGTATAAGTTTTGTAAATTTTTTGATTTTTAACGAGGAGGAGAGATCCATCTTAAAATACAATTTTAGGTAATAGTATGTCATTTTATTTGATTCTTTTCTCAATTTATCTCTAGATCTCCTAAGAACCACCTAGGAAAGGCTAATTATCTTAATTATAAATAAATAAGTGGGGTTCCATCCCCTTAAAAAAGTAGATAGTTGATAATGCCTACCATTACTTTATTAGTAGTTGAGCATATTATCAAAAGAATAATTGTTGAGATCCGATTTAGATCGATAATTGCTTATACTCTTGTTATTATATGGACCATTGTTAATTCCAGTTACCAATTAGATAGTTGTTTACCCGTTATCATATTGATATTTATAAGGAATTTATAATTAATGTTTATTGCCAATTAAAAGACTACATTGTGATATTTACTTCACTTAGTACGTCTAGCTAAGTTTATGTTGTCCTATTTGGGAACACATATCTAGTATTCTTGTGATGGCCATCATACTCGTGGACTAACATCTCAGGTTAGGAGTGTGTTTCTAGGAGCAATTGGATCTTTAAGTACAAACTTGGACACTTGGAGACTCATATCATGTATGAATCCGTTTTCCTCTGTCATTTATTTATATGAAATAATTATTGGATTGGTGGATTTAATATAATTCCACAATTGTAATTTAGGATTGTTGGAAGTTATACCTGTTGATGTTGTATATTGGAGGTTTGATGATGTTAGAATTTGTTAATTATGGTTATTTATATTCTATTTTCTTTAAGTATCATATTGTTTAATTTTTTTTAAATGTCTCATATACATGTCACACGCTAAGAATGGTATCTTAATTTTAATGATCGATATATCTTGGCATAGGGACTTATTTATCCCGATGGAAAAATATGCGGGTTATTATAGAAAATATCCAGGAAACTAAAGCTATGAATAAAGTCAATGTTAGTTTGAACGAATACAACATTTGAGTCCCATCACTAGTCTCCACTGCTATTTAGTGATTACAACTATTATGAGCCATAAATTAAAATATATTTTTGAGTTCTATTTAGAGACCAAAAATTAATTAGTCTCACTCAAACAATAATTTTTCCATATATATGTGGAGGGAGGAAAGGCGGGAGAGAAAGAGAGAGCTATAAATAGATATATAAAGTATACAAACATACTTGTGTGTACAAGTGATAAATTGAAAGGAAACTGAGAAATGCGCAAGTTGTGCTAAAAGGCATAAGGATTTCCAGACACCAAATTTTAATTTTTAATTAATTAACCATTTGAGCAATTAATCCTATTTGAATAAAGAACCAATTTAAACCAACATTGTGTAAACTATCGACCAATTTTATCTTGCCCTAAGCATGCATCTAGGTGATTTTCAAGAATAAAATAAAGATCAATCCATAATGCCGAAGTATACGAGGAAAAATCACAATGAGAAAAACTCGAACGACCTAGTTTATGAAAATTCACAATTATATAGGGTTAATACACTAGTGACATACATACTTACTCCACTTGACTCAACGCCTTTAATCCTTGGTGGAGTCTTCACTACTTGAACCTTTTTCATAGCAACACCACAAGAATCCACCCACGATCGTCACTCCTGTAAGATCTGAATAACACCAAACAAAGACATCCCTATCATCTGATTTAATTGGTCTATCATCTCCCTTGATGGGGAGATGAGTTTTGCTCCCATTTTGATTATTTTTCCAGGTTCAAAATTATAATTGAAACTACTTATAGGTTCTTTAGTAGTTTCCCGTCCCTGTTCTTTTTTTTAATCCTCTGGATCAAGGAATCCATGTACAAACAATCCATAATAGGTACTTTAGTATGATATAACTCATAATATCCTATAAATGAGGTCCCTACTAGGGTGAATAAGTTATGTGCGATTCCTGGGAGGATAGGTTTCTGGACTCTTAGGTCGTAGCCAATTTTTTGGACTTGCATACCTTAACTGAATTGGTTTCTAATGGCATCTTTTCCTTTCGTTCGGTTCCTTAATCTCACATTGGGAGTTATTTAGGGTCCCCGTATATTTCTTTTACTCCATAGTGAGTATGGAAGAATATCAACATCCTCCTCGTTGACAACACTCCATCTAATTGTTGAGAGTATGCCACCTTAGTATGGTGTTATATGCTAAGAGAAGATCTACCACTAGTAAATGACTTTACACAAGGGTCCATTATTTATGAATTCCTATTATGAGGGGTAAGTTGATGTATCCAATGGCAATAATCATCTCCCCATTGAATGAAATTAATGGGGTTGCTAATGGAATGAAGTCTTTCGTTGCCAATCCCACTGTTAAATATTAATTCATAAAGGTAATATCAATCGAGCTTCTTGTATTAATGTGTATTCGATGCATTAGTGAATTACCCCTGACCATTATAACTAATAGAGGATCATCACGTGTTTAGGAAATCCTTTATAGGTCTGTTTCTGCGAAGGTCATAGTGGGTACCTTCTGATGTATAGTGATCAGTCGATATGCTGGACTTCCCTCAATTGAACTTTCCTGAGAAGGAGGTAATACCACATGCAAATCCTCCCAAGATAGTATGGAAACCTATAAAGTTAGTTTGTCTTTGCCATTTTTATTTGAGGTATCTCCACCATTTGATACAAATTGCTTTATTTGGATCTTTTTGATTAACTCCTCTATGGACTCTCTGAGGTAGTAATAGTCACTAGTGTTATATCCATGATCTTTGTGGTAGCAACAATATATACACTTATCCTTATTATCATCAGGATCCTATTGGTGCATGATGTTGCAGTTGTTTTTGTATTTTAATAACTCAGAAGACATCTTCCACGAATGTGGTGAGGGGAGTAAAATATTTTCTAGCTTTGGGCTTCATTTTTTTTTTCCAAAATCTATATATTGGGGTTGGGCATCCTCAGGGAGAGACCCATATTTTCTCTTACTAAGATCTATGTGGGAGGCTAGATAATCTATGTGAGATATCATCATCTGCATTAATGTATTTCTAGACTCTTTCTAGTCATTGAGTCAGAGTCGGGGTTAGTCTTTTGCTAAAATACCCCACGAGAGATTTAGAAGTAAGTATTGTAATAAAGACATCCACATATATTGTATCATTAAGATAACCTACCTATAGAGGTTTTTGGTTAAACCTCTTGGAGTATTCTCTAAGGGTCTTTGTGAAGTTTTCATGGTCCTCGGTTCAGTGTTTGGCAGTGCCTCTTAAAGTGGTAAGGAATGCTCTGCTAGCACCTCACGTGGGCTTTATTACAGCAACACCAAAGACCTATAAGTTTTAAGATGGTTGATAGGGTCCTCATCCTATCAGATGTTTATATTGGGGTAATCTTTTTCTTGGGATGAAGGGAGTAATGCTACGCTTCATTGGAAAACGAAGAGAGAGTCTAATGCAACAATAATTTAATGGTGTTAGAAGTTTAATATTGATAAAATTATCTAATCGATTTTCCATTTTCTTAATATTGTCGTCCCAAGGCTTGAACATCTAGTACCCCCTTAATGAGTGCTTTTATAGGAGAGATAGTCTTTCTCTTATTAAGATAAGGGTTTTGGACCTTTTAGGCCAAGGGATAACTTGGTTTCCCTTAGCATGGATATCACCATCTTCTCCTTGAAGGTCCTGACCTTCTTGTTCCCCTTTAGTACATTGGTGCATTGCTGTAACATGTGCGAGTGCAGTTGATGACGGAGCAACTGGAGGGAGCCTTGCCACTACGATCTTCAATTGATCTTGAAGTTATTTATGTCGGGCGTTTATTGCCTTCATGGTATAATCTAGCCTATAATTGGTCATTATAGTGGTGAGAGAGAGAGAGATAGAGAGTTGTGAAGTCTAGTACAATGACTTGAGAGAATAATTGTTCCAATAGACGATGCCAAACAAATGGTACTGAAATCAATTTTGACCTCACCCTTAAAAATATACCTCCTTAGAGAAAAATGAAATGTTTTAAATTAGTAATAATAATGACATAAGGATATATAGTGGTTTAGTACCTCAATTGAGTTACCTGCCTCCACTCTTAAGGAATTTCTCTATTGTATATTCAGTCTAATGATGAATAGTACAAATCTATTCAACCTTAGACTCCTGATAAGGTGGTACAAATGAGGTTTGGTGTATTTGTAATGGGAAAGATATCTTAAGAAGCAACTAGTTATTTCCTCCAAGTACTTGTTACTAATTTAGGACTCAAAAGACTGAAAAGAGACTAGAGCATCTAAGTATAATGTCTATAACACAATTTAAGAGCCGACAGTGTTTTGAACTCTATTACAAATGCAAAATATATTATCTTTAACACTTGTTTTAATGAGGAGATTGCTTAAATTTGGTTAATTGAAATCTTCGCAAAGCAACCATCATATATTCAACTGTTGGGAGTAGTTGAGACGTGACAATAGAGGCACGTGCGACCATGGTTGAGCTCTGTTGCTATAGTAAAATGGCGGAGTATTGGTGGAATGTCTTAAAGGTGAATGATGATGGTTGTTGAGTGCATTAAAGGAAAAAAGTACAAGTGGCGAGAAAGGGTTGGTAGAACGTTGTGTGTACTTTCTACCAACTTGCCAGACCGGTCATATGAGGCCTTTCCTTATTCTTATGAGGTTTCCTGATCTTGAGGTTTTGGTTATAAGATAATGAGGATGGATCGATCACGTTCAAGTGGTCCCTAATCAAATGAAGGTCTGGGGAGGATACTACACTGACTTTTCCCCGTTGTATCTTTGTTAGACGTTAACACTTACTAGAGAGAGGCACGTGAGCTTTATTTTTGGACCAAGGATAGTTTAACAACCTTTTCTTCCCTTTGTGATGTGGTGGAGGGTGGCCAAGGTCCCTATCTCATAATGATTGTTTTTCCATTAGAAACTAAGTTCTGTTGGTGACTCTAAGCATTTCGTATTGTCTTATGGAAGCCTTTTAGGTTTTCCCCCCCCTTATATTAGGGGTCTAAACCTTCAGTTTACTACAAGAATATTGATTTTTCCCAGCATCAATTAAATGCCGTGAAAAGCACTAAAAATGACGAGAACACTTTTGGTGGCATTTCCACTAGTACGGTAATAGCCAATGTGGTGAAAGAACAATGATTTTCAAAAATGCCGCTAGTAGTTAGCGGCATTTTTAGCAACATTACTTAAATTGCTACAAAAAAATCTTTTGGGTGCATTTATATTAATGCTGATTATAAATTTTTCGCAACATTAAAAAAGGTTAAGAGTAACCTTATGCAACCTATTGAATGTTCAACACACTTTTGGCGGCATGAAAAAATGTCGAGAATGATAGTAGCATCATTAAACAAAATGTTGATATTATTTTGAAATATATGACTAATAACATGTGTTAAAAAAATCACTTATAACAAGTATTGTATTTATATGCAAATGCACTACCTTAACATTAAATTAAGAGGGTGGTAATCAAATTAAAGTGTCATTAAATTAAAACCAATAGCATTCATCCTAAATAAATATAATTGAGCTTGGAACAATTATCCATCCACAAAATAAAATTTATTACATGTCGAATAGGAAAAAGTGGAGAAACATGAAGTGAAACAAAATTTTATATAATGTATGATCCTTATCCATCAAAGTTAAACATCCTCTTCGACCTACAAATAAAAAATTCAATTTTTAATCATTGGTACTTATTCTTTAGTATTTTAATTAAAAATTAGTAGATTAGCAATATGCCATGCTACTGTTGAATGATATGGATCTCCAATTGTGGACTTGTTTCCATAAGGTCTAGGAAATGATTAATTTATTACAAATATTTTCTCGATATAAACTTTCCAAAAGTCTTAAGCCAGTGGCGTATCCCCTACTTTTATTGAAGGGTCCTTGCTCACAATGAATTCACGCCCCACAACCACTTTTGGAAGTCCGAAAATAATAAGGTCTACAATTATAGGAAGTATATTAATTGAGATCCTTTATTGTGGTTAATGGTGCTTCTTCTTCTTTGATGGTTCTTTCTACAAACATGATGAATATGTCATCAACCTTATATTTTTCAAAAAAAATCGGCAGAGTTTTATTTGTTTTTAAGACATCCCAAAATTTTTAAGACTATATACAACCAAATAAACCAACCCCCAAAGTCAAGTATACATAGTCCCCAAGGAAGCGCATATATATTGTACCCTTTAAAATCCTTTAAATTAGTAACATACCTAAATTGAAGTAGCATTCGCTTGTTCACTAACACGAGCAGTAGTCTCGGGGGCAACTAAGTGTTGAGAATTTACAATCTACAAAAAATGAATTATTTCAGTCATGAGTATGTAAAGTCTTATATTATGATTTTAAAATGTAGTTATCTAATTACTTGTTGAGGTGGAGCTAAATGGAGATGGTCCATGCCTATGAGCTCGACATTGACCATGTTTATCAGGTTCCAGGACTTCATAAAATTTATCGTGTTTACGGCTGATGGATTCAGTACAATCTGGCAGAAGTTGTTATACTTTTTGCCTCCTTTTTGACTGAAATGCAACGATTTTTATTATATAAAATAAAAATAATAATCATTCATTCACAAAACCAAAACAAAATAAAGATCCCAATATCTCCTCGCCACTAATTTTAGATGCTTCACATATTAATTTCATGCACATTTTTAACTTTCATAAACAATAAAATTATTTAATTGTTAATTTAATCCACATCCATATATAATATATATTTTGCTTCTAACGATATGACATAATCCCATGCAAGCTGCCTTTTATAATGGTAGATAAACAGAGTAAGAATTTTGATTAATAGGTAAAATGATGTCGTTGAGATTTTCTAAGAAAGAAGGGAAGGAACATGGATGATATTTTTGTACCATTGCTTCACTAAATCCTTATCGATGGCTGAGCCATCGCTCTCATCGTGTGTTTTGATGTAAACATTAACTAGAGAAACCTTTTTCCCTTGATTAGCCTCCATTTGCATAAACCTAATGACTCGTAAGTCATTAAATAAATAAGTTTGATAACATAAAATGATATTCACAATCAAAATCTTTTATAAACACCTTATGAGCAACATTCGCATGAATTTTTTTTTCTAAAGTATGTGGTGTTCTTTGCTTCTTATGAGTTCGGTGATTTCTTTGAATAATTTTCTATTATAAAATATATTTAAAATATATGTTTAACTTGAATTTATAAATGTTTACTGCTCATAATACATTATACCTTTGCCTCACGAGTTCACCAATACTCAACAAGTTACGACCACTACTCTAGCTTTACTCTAGGAGGACAATATTTCAATCTCTCTTTATCGGTATCAAAGGCACGATAATGTTTCTTCACCTCTGCTTTCTAATTATTCCATATTTTCCCAACATTTTTCATTCACATTTTTTTGAATTGTTCAAGGGCATTAGTGTTCTCTTATATAATTACAATGTATAGAAAAATAAGTCATCTACTACACACTGATTTGTACCTGAAGAATTCAATATTTCAATTCATTTGCCACAAATCATGGTATCATTTGATTTCACCTTAACCTCTCGCCAAACATTTTCCTTACATAGGTATAACTCCTTGCATCACCAATCTTTGAAAGACAACGATAACCTGTTCCGCATCGATATAATATTAAATTAGTAACCTCTTACATCGATTAAATTATCATCTTTAAATTGTCAAGAGATAACATACAATATTGCAAAGAGTATTCTAATAAGAGTTGTGTTATATGGAAATTTATAAAAGAATTTTTACATGTTCCCATCACAAACTAAAATACCTAAGTGGGTAGATAGTATATTTGTGGTATCTCCGACTGGTTGATAGAAATCGTTGAAGTGAAGCTCTAAGCATTTTTCCGTACTTGAAAATTCATCCAACTTCGCAATGCCTCTACGTTTAATGACATATTGTGGTGAAGATGAACTGTAAAAAATGAAAAAATAGGTTAACTTCAATCTACACAATTAATTAAGCCCATATAAATAAAAAACTTTGAGTACCTTCTTCATGTGAATGGGCGATTATGTAAAGGCTTACTCTCCATCAAGCTACTGTCGCTTTCACTGTCATTTGAGTTTGATCGTTCGGTCGAGATAGAATTAGAAAGGGAATGAGAGATGGGATGAGATTGCGGATGAATTGGTGGTTGGATATTGGATTATGAGTGTAAGAGATATTATGAATGGGAATGCGCCTATGAGAGGGCTTTACTCTACCATTGTGATGTCATAGAAACCCGCAATAATAAAATTTCACCACTGAGTTTTCAAGAATAATCGACCATAACATAATTTATTTCAATATGATTGTTGATGTAAAAAATTAGATCGTATCTAATTATTCAATCACAGATAAATAAATGAGACAAATAAATTTTAAAGTGGTTCAGCCTTATAAGAATGGACTACGTCCACTGTTATGTTAATGCCGAATGTTTGGGAATTCTCGATTACAAGTTCTATCAAGAAATTCCTTTCCCCTTACAATGAGGATTGTACAATGTATTTATAGCCCTGAGGCTGTAATGTGAAAGGGTAATACATTAAATGATGTACATATGAAAGGGTAATACATTCAATGCCCCTTAAGCGTATGGGTCTGAATGATAAGCATTTAATGAACAGTCAAACTGTTGGTTATACTGCTATTAATGCTTTGTTCTAGGTTCAGCTCGGACCGCCTGAGTTGCTCGGTACTCAAGAATTTCTCGGAGAGTTCTTGTTCCTCGGAGCGTATGAGTTCCTCGGGGAAGTAGTGTTTCTTGTTGTAGTATGGTTCCTCGGAGCGTGTGAGTTCCTCGGAAGTGTTTGTTGTTGCCACGTAGATTGCCATGTGTATTCACTCAATTGAGCCATGTCAGCAGACTAAATTTGGTATCAACAGAAGCCCCCAATGTTTTATAGTTCGAAATTTGAGGAGTGTGGAACATTCTTTCTCGGAATATTGCAGTTTTAAATGGTCATCCTGAAATTTAGGAGTCTTTTGTATTTATTTCTCCTTCCAACTTCGTAGAACCAGTCTTTTTTGAATTTTTCTACTCGCTTCGATTCCTGCGCCCTTTTTATCTTTTTAGCCGCCGGTAACGTAACCGTCTCTTTTTGTAATCATTACTTTTTCCTTTTCCCAAGGCAGAGTATTTAAGCGTCACAGACAATCCCATCGTCTTCTACTTTTTCAAATTTGTATCTTCGAATTTTCCATTGTCTTACTCTCTTGTGCGTTCATCTTTTCCATCGTTCGTTGTCAACAGATCCACTCTTTTTCTGTAAGACCTTCTTCCTTCTTCTTCATTTCCTTCTTTCGTCATGGTTTATCCTATAGAATCGATTGACAAATTTTGCTCTGATTTCTCTATTCCCTCCTGGGTTATTTTGGAAGAGCTTTCTAAGCCTTCTGACTATTTTCGTTTGGCTAAGGGGCATTGGTTCCCCAGTCTCTTTATTGCTGAATGCGACTTTTTTTTCCCGCCAAATCCTCTATGTCTGGAATTTTGTCAATATTTTGACGTTGTTCGTGCAAGAATAGCCCCCAATACATGGAGAATAGTTAATGGGGTTCATAGACTAAATCAAATTCATGGAACTCGCATAGGAATTCCAGAAATCATGTTTTGCTATAGATGGGTGGTTGGTGATAACAATTTTTATTTAAAAACTAGATTTTTAAATAGGGCTTTAGTGGTTAATCTCCCAGATGCCATTAGGGACTATTTTGAGCACGGGATTGTTATAAAAAATTGGCAACATGCTCCTTCATCTGGAGATGAAGTTTATCAGGGTCCCAGATGCCCTCCCTATGGCAATGGGATAGGTTATTTTTATTTCATTTTACTTAATTTGAAATCATGCTTCTTCTGTGTTTGACAAAATGTGCCACTGATATTTCAATTTTGATTTATTTGCAGTTGACAGTAAAAGAAAGTGTCCAAAAGAGGCAGACGTTAATATAAGGCACTTAAAACTTATCTGGAGTCTGCATCAAACTGTTTCTGACGAGCACATTAGGTCAGCTTCATATCTGCTGCAGTACAAGTGTTATACTTCCTCTTTCACTGCTAGTCCTATGATAAGCGAAGTAGAACCAATACCAGCCTCTGCAAGTTCTTCGCCTGAATCACATATTCCTTTAAGTGAAAGGATGAAGAATAGAAGACCTCCCACTCTTTTCGAGAAACCTTCCTCTGCTGCTGGAGAGGCAAAAAGAAGTAGATATGATGTCCCAGAAGGGACAAAGAAAAATGATGCACCTTCCTCGGCTGCTGCTGTGAAGGTTGTCGAGAAGCCCCAAGTGGCTCCGAGCAAGTCTGCTGCTCCAGAAGAAGTGATTGTAATATCACCGACTAAGAGTTCTTCCTTGGTCGAAACTATTCCTGTTCCCCCGAGGAAGCTGAAGAAGAGCTCCTCGGTCAATTTGGCTGAAAACATCTCCCAGCCCCCAACTACTGGAACTGGTGTTCCCCTTTTGTTCCCCCGAGCTCTGCCATGAGATCGATGAAGACTTGGATCATTCCCGAGATCTAAGGTATTGAGGAGAACCTTTCTCGGGACATGGTCACCTCATTGGCTACTCGCCATATTGCTTCTGTAAGTCTTATTATTTTGAACTTTTCATCTTTCCTTTGTTATATCTGTCTCTGACTTTCTTTCATTTTCTTTTCACAGTTGGTGAGCTGCTTCAATACAATTTTAAAGAAATATGAATCTATTAAAGCTTCAATCTTCTTATCTGGTGTGGAGGAAGCTCTGATGGGAGTGAGGCAGTCTTTGGAAGATTCTCGTCAGAAGCATGATGCTGACAAGGCTGCTTGGGAGAAGAAACTTACCTCCACCGAGAAGGAGAAGGCTCAAGTTGTTGAAATCTCCTAGGGGTTGGAGAAGAAAATAAAGGACTTGGAGGAGAAAAATAAAGAGCTCGACAAAAAGCTCAAAAATGCTGGAGAGTATGAGAATAAACTCAAGGTTGATGAGGAAGAATTAATCCAACTTCACGAAGTAAGTCACAAGAAGGAAGAAGTTGAGAATAAACTGAAGACTGCTGAAAGTCTTCTGTCCGAGAAACTTTCCTCGGAGAAGTTAAAGAGGAAAATGGCTGTGAAGAAGTCTTTCAGTGCCGGCTGGGACAAGGGGTGGAACAAAGGCTTGGCTGCCATGATGTCGCAAGTCGAATATGGCAGCCTAAAATACTTTAGAGATGGGTGGGTCACTGCTTTACAAGAAATGCAAGTTGATGAAACTTCTGAACTCTTTCAGCGACACATCCCTGGTCCCCCTCCAACTCCTGAAGACGAAGAAGAGGACGAAGCTGCCTCCGAAGAGTCTTCCAAGGTGATGGGAGATCATCCCCCAGCCATCCAGCCTGCTAACGAGAAACTTCAGCAGCTCGCTACTTCTTCTGAGAAACCTCCAACACTTCGCCAGCTACTATCTGCTCCATCCGAGCAACCTACCTCCTCGTCCTAGCCTCCCGAGAAAGTTTTGGGAGACAAGGAAAAGGTGTAGAGTTGTTCGGACTTCTATCTATTTTATTTTTCTTTGACAAAATGTAATCTTAAACCATGTAACTTTGAACCTTGTGATACAATAAAACTTGAACTTTTGTTTTTGCATACTGTTGTTTCTCCTCTTCATGCTCTGTTGGGACTCTTATTGATTATTGCTTTTTCTTCCTATGCTAGTTTCTGGCCAGGATGGAATTATTATCTGCTCACGATACAAAGCTGTTGAGGCAATGCAATGATTATTATAAGGCTGGTCACACAGATCTGAGTGCATCACAAATCGTCGACATCCTCGGCCAAGATGCTTCAGAACAGGCAGTTGAAGCTTACCAATATTTGAAGTGTCTGCTTGATCGTGCGGTGGCCAATAATGTGGCTTATTATGATATGATCGAGGATCTCCAAGGCACTCTTGAAGACCTTTAGCAACAATACAAAGAATCCACTGCCCTTTTGCACGAGGGGTATGAGAAGAAGTATCAGCAACTCAATGCTGACAAGGGATATGAGAAGCGTTTTGCTGGCTACGATGTGAGGGAGAGAACTCTGAGGGCTGAGGTCGAGGAGTGTAGAAAAATAGCTGAATTATTAGAACAAGAGAATAACAACCTGCAAAGAGAGTTATCGCAGTTGAAGTCTGCAGCTTCCACTTCAAAAGCCTTGATCCCAGTGACTGATGAGGGATTCTCGTTCTTGGAGGTCGAGAACGTCAACTTGAGAGATGAGTTGGAAACCTTGAAAAGATCTGGCCCTTCTACATCTTCTCATGGACGAGAAAGAGCTCCTCGGGGATGAGCAAGAGCAGCTCGGATTCCTGTCGAGGAACAGAGGACTCAATCTTCTTTAGAGAACCAAGCTTTCCAATTAATGGCGAAGAACCAGGCGTTGGCTGAAATGTCAAAGAAGATCAGGGACCTGGAAGAGCAGCTTTCTGCGCAGAAATCTACCTTGGAGAATAAAGAGCTCTTCATAAAAAATCTCCACGAACAGATGGAAAGATTGACATATCAATTCCACAAACAACCCAGGGAGTTTTGGATGGCTGGCTACAACGAGGCTCTCTACCACTTGGACGATCGTATCCAGAATGCCAATAATGAGGGCTACAAACAGGGATGGCTGAATGCCTTAGGTGTGCTGCAACTCGAACAGGGTCATTACCTGTGGGACTACCATGATCCTGGGCTGCTCGACCTACCCGTGCCACCATTCAAACTTGATATGAGTTGGATCCCTGCTCGGGCCATTCCTCGATGCTTAATTTCCAAATATCTCAGCGACTACAATCTCCATTCAAATGTCGAGATATCTCATCCCGAGCACCTCCTAGATCAACATCCGTGATGAATATCAGGATTCTGAAAGATCTTAACTTTATAAATTCTCCTCTTGCTTTAAATGATCCGCCTGCTGGAGAGGAACCTGTTTCAAAAGCAGAGGGGAAGAAACCAATAGAATAGGAATTTTGACGTAATAGTTAGTATACATTTCATTCTCAATGTAATTTGTTTTTGATTTTAATGAAAGACTTTTATTTTTGTTCGCAATCTTAATTGCTATTGTCTTGTAAAACACTTTACATCTGTGCATGTGTATCTGTTAAATAGATAACAATATTGTGTTGTTTGTCGATCAACTTATTATCGACTAGCTTGAATTTATGGTAATCATTTGGCAAAAATAATGTTTTGTTTCTCGGCCAACTTAGTAAAAAGTTACGAGTATAAAAAATGTTGCTGGATCACTTTCTCGTCTTCATAAAATGTTTTCGACCAACCAAGGTCGGTAAATTTTCCTTGTCGACCAACTACAGTTAGTGGGTTTTTATCCCCGACCAGCCATAGTTAGTAAATTTTTTTCTTAACGAGCAACTTTGGCACTTTTTGGAATAGTTTTACCTCCCGACCAACTCATGTTGGTATTTTCGAGAATATATTTACTTCCTAGCCAACATAAGTTAGTACATAGTTTTACTTCCCAGAGGAATACAAGTTTTACTTCCCGGAGGAATACAAGTAGCTTTACTTCCCGGAGGAATACAAGTTTTACTTCCCGGAGGAATACAAGTAGCTTTACTTCCCGGAGGAATACAAGTTTTACTTCCCGGAGGAATACATTTGTTTCTCGACCAACCTTAGTTGGCGTTTTCGAGAATAAATTTGAGTAGTCCGAGTTTTGTCGAGTTTTTTCGAGTAGTGTGTAGCATTAGTATTCCCCGAAAAACTTTCAATAAAAGGAAAGAATTTGGCAGAATATCTTCATTTTATTCATGCTTACGGAACTGCGCTACATGAGAATATACATCACTGATAATACTTGCGCAGGTGCTCTGCGTTCCATGCATTCTTAAACTCCTCCCCCTCTAAAGTTGCTATTCGGTAAGTTCCTGGTCGAACAACATCGGTAACTCGGTATGGTCCATGCCAGTTTGCCTCCAGTTTGTTGTGCTTTTGAATCACCTTCTTTAGCACATAATCTCCTTCTTTCAGGTCGTACTTCTTCACCATCTTATTGTAGAACAAAGCTGTTCGTTGTTGGTATGCAGCATTCCTGATGGCTTCTTCTTCTCTAACTTCCTCGAGCATGTCTAAATCCAATCTTCTCATTAAGTCGCTGACAGGGGAATTGAAATTCAGTACCCTGTGTGTTGGGAGGCCCAACTCGGCAGGTATAACAACTTCACTTCCAAACGCTAGCATATATGGAGATTCCCCTGTTGCTACTCGGGGAGTAGTTCAGTAAGCCCAGAGTACTGATTGTAGCTCGTTGATCCAATTTGCTTTCGCATCATCCAGTCTTTTCTTCAAGCCATTCAGCAACGTTCTGTTTGTCACTTCAGTTTTTCCATTGCTTTGAGGATGGCCTGACGCTGAGTGGATTTTCAAAATGTTTGACTGATGACAATAGGCAACGAACTCCTCATTGTCAAATTGTGTTCCATGGTCTGTGATGAAAGCATGAGGAAGACCATATCGACAAATGATGTTCTTCCAAATAAATTGGTATACCTTCTCGTACGTCATATCAATGAGAGGCTCAGCTTCTACCCACTTAGTAAAATAATCCACTATGACGACGAGGTATTTGAACCTTGCTCTGGTAGTTGGCAGTGGTCCGACCAACACATGGCAAATGGCTAAGGAGAAGTAATGGGTGTTAATAATGCTTGTGGAGTTCTTCGGATGGAGGAAAAGCGCTGACACTTGTCACATTTCTTGGCATAGGCTATACAATCAGCTCTCATCGTCGGCTAGTAGTATCCCTGCATCATCATCCTTTGCAAAAGTGTCCGACCTGATACATGGGCTCCACAGGACCCTTCATGGACCTCTTCAATCAAATCTTTCACCTCGGTGGGATGCACACATCTTTGCAAACCTGCTATCATTCCTCGTCTGTATAGGATGCCATTAGTCAGTACATAACGAGCAGCCTTGAACTTCAGCTTTTTAGCTGCAAGCTTGTCAGTTGGTAATTCTCCTGTCTCAATATATGCCCTGATGGGATCCATCCATGCTACTCCTAAATCGAGGGTAATAAAATTCGTCGTCAGATCTTCATCTATACTTCGACCAGCTAAAACTTCAATTGGGATTATTCTTCGTAGCTCGGTACGAGTAGCTGATGCTAATCGAGTTAGGGCGTCTGCTCTCGCATTCTCCATTCTTAGTATTCTGACCAACTGAATAGCAGAAAATTCTGATACCAACTCCATCACCTTCGCCTGATACTTGATCATTAATTCTCCTTTGGCTGCATATATTCCCAACATTTGATTTACGATCAATTGAGAATCACTGAAGACAATAACCTGCTGTGCCTCCATAATTTTTGCCAAATTAAGACCTGCAATCATGGCCTCATACTCAGCCTTATTATTGAAAGCTTTGAATTTGAATCATAGGGCGCATTCCATGTCGACCTCGTCCGGGCTATTCAAAATGATCCCTGCCCCACTGCCTGTTGTGCAAGATGAGCCATCTACATATAGCCTCCATATAGGTAACTCGTCTTCAAATTTTTGATCTGACAGAGTTCCTCGGTGAAATATTTGTTGCTTTCTTTCATCCTCCCCTGATATTTCTTGCTCTTCATCGATCATCTTTTCTTGCCCTTTTACCAACCTGAGCTGGCCTGGGCTTGAATTTGATGATCCTGTAACATCTACTTGCCCTTTTACCAAACTAAGTTAGCCTGGGCTTGTATTTGATGATCCTGTAACATCCACTTGCCCTTTTACTAACCTAAGTTGGTCTGAGCTTGTATTTGATGATCCTGTAACATCCACAGGTTGATCAGCGAGCAACTTTTGCTCCTCGGGGGTACCAGGATAGGTGAACTCTACTATAAAATCTGCTATAACTTGTCCTTTTAGCGATGATCTGGGTTCATAGACTATATCATATTCACCGAGCTCTATTGCCCAGTACATCAATCTCCCTAGTTTTTTTGGTTTATGAAGGGCTTGCCTCAACGGCATATCAGTATATACGACTATAGTATGAGCCTGGAAGTATGGCCTCATTCTCCTACTCGCCTCAATCAGCGCCAGCGCTAACTTTTCCAGCCTTGAATATCTGATCTCTGCTCCTCGGAAGGCCTTACTCGTATAATAAATTGGTTTTTGCACTCCATTCTCCACTCTGATCAACGCCGAGCTAACTGCATTCTCGGACACTGCAAGATATAAGTATAATTTTTCTCCCATCACTGGCCTGGACAACAGTGGAAGTTCTCCCAAGTATTTCTTCAAGTCTTGAAAAGCCTTCTCACATTCATCATTCCACTCAAAAGTCTTTCGGAGTGTCTTGAAGAATGGGAGACATCGATCAGTTGCTCATGATACAAATCTGTTGAGTGCTGCTACTCGTCCTGTAAGACTTTGCACCTCTTTCTTCGTCGTTAGAGATCGCAGCCCTAATAGAGCTTTGATCTTTTTAGGATTTGCCTCAATGCCTCGTTGATTGACAATGTACCCGAGAAACATGACTTCTCAGACTCCAAATATGCACTTCGTCGGGTTCAGCTTCATTTGATATTTATCCAGTTGATCAAAAGTCTGACTTAAGTCAACTAGATGATCGACAACTTTCTTGCTCTTTGTCAGCATATCGTCAACATAGACTTCCATATTGCAACTGATTTGTTCAACAAAGACCTTGTTCATCAGCCGCTAATATGTCACACCTGCATTTTTGAAAACAAAAGGCATAACATTATAACAATAAGTTCCCCTAGGGGTAATGAAAGAAGTACTCTCCCTGTCTTCAAGTTTCATTTTAATCTGATTATAGCCAGAATAAGCATCCATGAAGCTCAGCAGCTCGTGTCCCGAGGTAGCATCCACTAGTTGATCAATTCGGGGCAGTGGAAAGTGATCCTTTGGGCATGCTTTGTTAAGGTCGGTGAAGTCTACACACATCCTCTATTTGTTGTTCTTATTTTTCACCATCACCACATTTGCTAACCAGTCTGGATATTTGACATCTTCAATGAAGCAAGCTTTCTGGAGCTTCTCGACTTCCTCCTGTATAGCTTGATTCTTCTCGGGACTGAATACTCTTCTTCTCTGCTTTACAGGCTTGCTCTCCTTATTCACATTGAGCTCGTGACATAAGAAATTTGGGTCTATCCCGGGCATATCCTCATGACTCCATGCAAAGGTTTGCTTTCTGCTTCTTAGGAAAGTTATCAATTCCTATTTTAATGAGGCTTCCAACGACGAACCTACTTGAGTAGTTCGTTCAGGGTGCTCGTCGTCCAGAATGATGTTTTCAGTAGCTTCCACCACTTGACCCTTTACGAGTTGTGACTCATCTCTAGGATCCAATGTTTCAATTTTGGCACCTTCATCCACTTGATAGGTAGTAGTCTTTTTCCTTGATTCCTTCAGTTCCTCTTGCTCGGCGGATGAATAATAGCATTCTCGAGCTACTTTCTGTTCACCTTTCACAACTCCTACTCTAAAATTTGTTGGAAATTTTAGGCACTGATGCACTGTAGATGGTACAGCCTTGAATTTCTTCAATCCTACTCTTCCCATGATGATATTGTATGATGATTGAACATTCTTATCCATCACGAAGAAGCGTATTCTTTCTGTCCGACAAGCAGGCCACGTACCAATGAATATATCCAACTTGATCATCCCAAGTGGAAATACTTTCTCGCCAGCAAAACCGAGGAGGGGTTTATGATAAGGCTCCAGTTGAGATAGCTTTAGATTTAAACTATCGAAGCACGAGTAGAACATGATGTCTGCCTAGCTACCATTGTCGACCAGTACTCTTGAAATTATTACCTCCTTCATTCTCATCTTGATCACCAATGGGTCATCATGAGGATATAGAACACATGCAAGGTCATTCTTTGAGAAACCAATGACCAATTTCTATTTATTCACCTTTCTCGAGCGATCCTCCTCAGCTAGATTTATTCGCTGAATGTACGAGCAAGCTTGAGCCTCACAGAGATAAGATTTGCTCTCGGCAGTAAGGTCTCCTCCTCCTGCATCTCCACCTGTTATAACATTACAGTCAAATGACCCAAAACGTATTGAAAATACCTCTCATTCTGGCTGCCTTGGTCTTTTGGGAAGATCGGGATCGTCTTCTGGATCAACTTCATGGTTTCTTTTCTTGTTCTCTTCTGCTCGACGAGGAGATCTAGACCTCTCTCTTGTTCGGTCGTTGTTTCTTCTTTCGCTTCCACGATCAACGTACTTTGCCAGCGTTCCTCGTCTGATGAGTGTTTCAATCTCATTCTGAAGAGCTATGCAATTTTTGGTCATATGGCCATGATCTTTATGAAACTCGTAATATTTTGCCTTATTCCTCCTATCAGGGTCTGCCTTCATTTTCCCTGGCCAGTTTAACTCCTCTTTGTTCTTGATTTCTTCTAGAACATGGTTGATGTCCTTGTTTAAAGGAGTATAATTATCATATTTCTTCATTACATACCATACCGACCTAGTTTTTGAATGTTTGTCATTACCATTGTTCTTATGGTCTTTCTTCTTAGCTTTATCTCCTTCCACCTTGGTTTCTTTGGCATCCTTATTCTTCTTCGCAGCCATAGCCTCCTCGACATTCATGATCTTGGACGCTCTTTCCATCAGGTCTGACATGGTTCTAGGTGGATCTTTAGCCAAAGTGTAGTATAACTTGTTTGGCAGGAGTCCACTCATCAAGGCGGTAATCGCTGTCTTCTCCTCATAATCAATGACTTCGAGTTTCTCGTTATTAAAATGAGTTATATAATCTGTGGTACTCTCACCATCTTTTTGTCTAACACTTAACAAATGTGCTACTCGTTTAACTAGCTTTTCCCCAAAATAGAAATTCCCAATGAATAACTCGGCCAGTTGAAGAAAAGTTGAGATCTTACCCCGGGGAAGATTTATATACCATATTTGAGCAGATCCGGTAAGAGTTCTCGAGAATGATCTGCATCTCATCTCATCTGGAATAGCATAGATGTCGGCTGCAGCTTGGTATTGTTCTATATGAAGGACAGGGTCAGTCTTTCCATCATATTTGGGGGTCACAACAGGTGCTTTGAACTTTAATGGTGTTGGAAAATCTACAATGGCATGGACAAAAGGTGTTCCTCGAACAAAAGTTCATTGTAGAGGGTTCTTGGCTTTAGCCATTTCCCCTAATCTATCCTCCAGCCTCTGAATAGAGCCTTTCCAAACATCATTTCCTTCCTCGGGCCTGTTGGTTCGAGCAATTGATCGCGTTGAAGTGGCTTCCTGGGATCTATCTTGACGAGTAGCTGTTTGCGACTGGGCAGATCCTTCCCTTAAATCTGATGGTCGTCGAAAACTTCTCGATGCGACTTTAGGAGGACTTCTACTCCTTCTAGGTCCTAATCGATTGAAAGGTGATACCCTGCTTAACCTCTCTAGCGCACTAGTCCTTTCTGGAGAAAGAGTGATACGTTGTTCAGTATCTATGGCTCGCACTCACGAAGTTCGTCCAGGTTGATAAGAAAAATCTTCAGACTCCTCATTGCGATATGAATTGGTACGCCTAGTACGCGAAGAAGGTGCACGGGTATTTCTTTGAATACTTCGTGATCCTGAATGGGTTGGTGCACCGCCATGGAGGGTTTGTATGAGTTGTCACATCGTTTCTTGCATGACTGTCTGGCCCTGAGCCAGATTTGTCATTATTCCATCCAGATCTGGAATATTCGGCGGAGTAGATGGATTTGGAGGGCTTCCAGCATTTTGATTGCTGGATTCTGGAATATCAACCATTTGTGATGAATTATTTTCGATGAAAAATGATATTACCAGTCGTTTTCCACAGATGGCGCCAATCTGTTGATGTAAAAAATTAGATCGTATCTAATTATTCAATCACAGATAAATAAATGAGACAAAGAAATTATAAAGTGGTTCAGCCTTATAAGAATGGCCTACGTCCACTGTTATGTTATTGCCGAATGTTTGGGAATTCTCGATTACAAGTTCTATCAAGAAATTCTGGTCCCCTTACAATGAGGATTGTACAATGTATTTATAGCCCTGAGGCTGTAATGTGAAAGGGTAATACATTAAATGATGTATATATGAAAGGGTAATACATTCAATGCCCCTTAAGCGTATGCGTCTGAATGATAAGCATTTAATGAACAATCAAACTGTTGGTTATCCTGCTATTAATGCTTTGTTCGAGGTGCAGCTCGGACCGCCTAAGTTGCTCGGTACTCAAGAGTTTCTCTGAGAGTTCTTGTTCCTCAGAGCGTATGAGTTCCTCGGGGAAGTAGTGTTCCTCGTTGTAGTATGGTTCCTCAGAGCGTGTGAGTTCCTCGGAAGTGTTTGTTGTTGCCACGTAGATAGCCATGTGTCTTCACTTAATTGAGCCATATCAGCAGACTAAATTTGGTATCAACAATGATCAAATAGATGAAATAGTTATTTTTGTGTTTCACTAGTTGAAATTTCAATCTAATATCACAACAAAACATGATCAAATAAATACAATAATGTGGTGCTGACTTTTATCAAATCTATCAATATATCCACCTATTCTTTGTTTTATATATTTTCTTTTTGATTATTTGGATGTTGGGAATTGTTTTCTCCTTTTATGACGTTTTCCCCATATTCTTTTCCTTTTATTTCCATATTATGTTCAAACTGATCCAATTGAGTTGTGGTTTTGTTTCAGTATTATCACTGATCACATTGATGGCCACTGAAATTTGATACTGACGTTCTTCACTATTCTTTTCATTTGGTACAAGCTATAAACAACTTCTTTATCGATGTCAATGGATATGGGAAAGACATATCTGTAACTCACTTCATTATTCTTATTTTACCGATGCATTTGGTTATCAATAAAATTCTTTCTTGGCATTTTATTCAAATTACATATTACCATGAAACTTGTGTTCCTCTGCAGATTTGGAATGTTGGGGGGATTTATAAGAAAAGTGCAGGTAGAAGACTAAAGAAATTAACCAAAATCCATAACCTGTTTATTCTTGTTTGTTTAGAACCAAAGCTATACTGCAGTAACCTATCTAATAAATCCACAATGGAACCTTTTAATCTTGTGTTAAGCAAAAAAAAATTCACAATGCCATAATCTAAGGAATAAGAGATGATACAAATACACATAGACCATATACTAGAACAAACGCATAATACTTCAGAGAAATGTTGCAAATCACAAATTAATAAATACAAGTACACAGAGTCCTACAATTAGAGACTAATCTGATATCAAGGCATCATTAAAATACTTCTTACAGCAGATTGAGATTCTATCAAGACGTGAAACATATTTTCACCAAAAGTAGACCACGAAGAAGAACTTAAATATAGGAATGATTTATAGGTTATATATTATCATTAGTCACTAATGAATCAAACCATAATAAAATGATCTTTTATCTAACAACTAAGCCTAAGAGGCAACCTTTTAGTAAAATGTGACAAATCCACTAGGTTATTATACTTTTATAATTATTAATCTTTTATTTAAATGACCATTTTTAGATAAGATTCCAATTACATTGATCCTGACTACATTAAGCAGTTTTAGTTTTAAATAGGACTCTATCTCTAGCCTATAAATAAGGCTACAACTATAAGTCTCATATGCGTTAAAGATATTTGTCTTTGAACCAGACTGGGCCTAAAGGTTTACATTGGAAACTAATAAGTGTTTCTTCTATTATGGTCATGGTAACCATACCATATTGGGCTTGGTAAGCATGTAACATACCAAAAAATTTGTGATAAAAGCATGTCTGCCTCTCATCAGACGCAAAAGGTTCTTCCATTTTGGAAACCAAGTTACTCCTATCATAAACGAACACACTTCCAGGAGGGTATTTAAATTATAAGTTCATTAACGAACCATTAAATCTGCGTTAATTATATTTCAACAAAAATGTGGAGATAGATCATACCAATGAATAATTTCTCATCAGAACTACATTTGCATATAATGATATTACCACTTGATATGTTATATCATCGAAGTGATGTCAGTATATTGAAACTTGCATCAGAGAATGACATATCGGTTCCCTTCATCAAAGCTTAAAACCTAGTGAAGTTTGTATTATTGTATTAAGAACATGGCCATTAAGGGTTAATGCAATTGGGAGTCTATTTGAGATATGCCCCAAAACCAGTTAATGATTTGCATTTTTTAGTCTATCATCTTTAATAAATTTCAATTGATATTCGTGTCATGTATCCTGACAATCAAGGCCAAGTTATAATCATATATTTAGTCCAATATAACATTATAAAGAAGTGAACTAGGATCATTATGGTGGATTATGATTGTGAGGTTCACTACTAAATTTATTATTGTATAAATAATTCTTACCGAGAAGAACACTTGGACAATATATCTTCATTGAACTGCATATTTCATGGATACTACTCCGGTATTTTACCTTATGTTATTTGTATGAAGATACTAAGTCAAACATATAAGAGAGATCAGGTATATTGGACTTCACTAGAACATTTAATAAAATTAGCTAATGTGTCAATATATTGTTAAATGCTATATGTTTGCTGATAGTCACTCAATGTTTATATACTTTGAACCAAACATGGCCTAAAGGCTTACATTGGAAACTAATGAGTGTTTCTTCCACTATGGGCATGGTAAGCATACTATAATAGGCATGGTAAGCATATAACATACCAAAAAGACTGTGATAAAAGCAGGTTTACCTCCCATCATACACAAAAGGTTCTTCCACTTTGGCCACCATGTGACTGCTATCGTAAATGGATACACTATTAGGAGGGCCTTTAGATTAAAATTTCATTACTAAACCGTTAAATCTGTGCTAATTGTATTGCAAAAAGAATGGGGAGATAACTCATACCAATGAATAATTTCTCATCAGAACTATAATCACATACAACGATATTACCACTTGATATGTTATATCATCAAAGTGATGTCAGTATATTGAAACTTGCATCAGATAACGACATACTGGATCCTTTCACCAATGCTTCAAACCTAGCGAAGTTTTTATTGTTGTATCAAGAACATGGCCGTTAAGGGGTTAATGCAATTGGGAGTTTATTTGAAATATGACCCAAAACCAGTTAATGACTTGTATTTTTTAGTCTATCATCTTTAATAAATATCAATTGATATTCGTGTCATTTATCCTGACAATCAAGGATAATAATATATATAGTCTAATAGAATATTATAAAGAATTGAACTCGGATCATAATGGTGGATTATGATTGTGAGGTTCACTACTGTATTTATTATTGTATAAATAATTCTTATCGAGAAGTACACGTGGAAAATATATCTTCATCGAACTGGAATATGTTATGGCTACTACTCTGGTAGTTTACCTTATGCTATTTGTATGAAGATACCATGTCAAGCATATGAGAGAGATCGTGTACATTGGACATCACTAGAACATTTAATAAAATTAGCTAATGTGTCAATATATTGTTCAATGCTATATGTATGTTGATAATCACTCAATGTTTATACACACTTTGTCCATATTATGTGATATTATATTCAGTGTTAAGGCTATTCCAATGCGCATGAAGAGTGGTGTATAAACCAACAATGATTTTATAACTCCTAGCATGGAGATGATATCTTTTACATCCTAAATGGTTTGGAAGCCATTTTGAAAACCTTTTTTTTATTAGGGAAGATACAAGAAAAGGTGGTTTAAGGTTGAGGGCTCTATGGTTCAAGTTATTTTTGTGGATGAGTGACAAGGTCTCTAGGGGTTTAAATCGGTTTTATTGATGAAGGCTCAGGCCTTTGAGAGCTTAACACTATTTAGTTGATATGTCTTGATTTCTTTTTATAATTACTTGACAAAATCATATTTAAACTTATAATTTTGTATCGTTAAGTTGTGGTCATGGTTTATAATCTCCATACTACTATAAAATGATATACAAGCATTTAATTTTGCTTTGCATCTAAGATGTCCACGTGGACACTGAATTAGAAGTAGTTAAAACACAGAGCATTCTCACGTCTCTATTATGATTATTCATATTCGTCTCTTCATTTCATTCTTTACAAATTCCTATTAACCTTTTCATATTCCTCTCTTCGTTTCTCTAAAAATTCTTCATAATGCAGTTCTCCCTCCCCCTAAATAACTAAATCCGAAGCATCGGCCCAATAAGATTTCTCTAGGGCTTGCTTTCTTTTGATTCAATAATTTTTGTAATTTAGAGGATGTACCGAAGAAGTCACGGGCCTTCTTCTCGGAGATATTCAGGTCTCACTTCCAATTCCCCCCCCTTTTACCCTTTTTACTTATAAAATCGTTTACATAATTTTTTTATACCTTTTCAACACCAACATAACTAGGGTCTTTTCTGTATATTTGCTTTTGTTATCACCACTGGTTTATTGTTTCACTTTTCATTATGTTGTTTCTTAACATTTTTTGTCTGGGGTTTTCTACATAAAAGAATTTGTGGCTTTATTTATGGCTGATATGGCCAATGAAGAAAAGAAAGAGAAGAACGAAAAAGTTGATGAAGTGATTATACTGCCCAATGTGTTTCTTATGAGACTGAGATTGAGAATTACAACTTGAGAATAAATTCTTTGATTCAAAAGAACCATGAATTTTAACAAAAATACAAGGCAACCCTTATTAAACTAGAAGAGTCAAAGCAAAAGGTTTCAAATGTCTTAAAAAAATGTCAACACTTTGAAACACAAACCAAGACTTATAGAACTTCTAGAACTCCCATGAGTAATTCAACTAAACTTTCTATGGATTATATTACGAAAAGTGTAGTTCCCACCCTTTATAGAAGTATGATAAGGAGTTTGCTGTATCTTACCCCGTCTCGACTCGATTTATCTTTTGCCGTGTGTATTTGTGCTAGATATCAAAGTAACCCTAAAGAATATCACTTATTAAGTGTAAAAAGGATTATTAAATATATTAAAGGTACTCTAAAATTTTGTATTTGGTACACAAATGATACGACTAGTTCTATTGTAGGTTACACCGATGCCGATTGGGCCGGTTGTTCTGACAATAGTAAGAGCACTTCTGGTGCTTACTACTACATAGGCAATAATCTCGTAGGTTAGTCGTGTAAGAAACAGAATAGCATTTCATTATCTAGTGCTGAATCAGAATACATAGCAGCCGATAGTTGTTGCGCTCAATTACTTTGGATTAGACAAATTCTTAGTGATTATGGCCTCACAAAAAAAAAATTAACCATGTTTTGTGATAATCAAATTGCTATTAATATTTTTAAAAATCCTGTATTGCACTCACGAACTAAGAAAATTAAGATTAGACATCATTTTATCCGTGACCATGTCGAATCCAAAGATCTCATTATTGAATATCTGAACACTCAAAAACATCTCGTAGATCTCTTTACAAAACCGTTAGATAACATTCGTTTTGAATATTTGCGAACTACTATAGGCATGATCATTCTCAATTAATTTATATATTTTTGTGATTTATACCCCTTGTATATTTGACAAAAATTGGGGGATAAGATCTTGAGTATTGTTTAGCGAGATTTTACTATCTATTCCTATTCTAACTTAACTAATATGCCAAATTTAGTGTTTATCTTGTTACAGTCACTTCAGACCCGTTGTAAATCTTGTTTATATTTTGTAGGGTATTGGTCTATATGTAGTTGAGTATTGTATTTTATTTACCTTATTTTCTGTTCTAGGATGGGAAAGGGCAATTAGAAATTTTGTATAGGACCCATAGGATTACTTTTTATTTTGACCCAAGAGTACTGAATACTCAAGGGAATTTTGTCTCTAATATCTAAAGCAGGCGATTGAGAACACACTATATATTGACTTGCTTGAGTCTGCATATATAGGAGTTCCAACTAGTTTGGATATCTAGACAAAATATTTTAGAATAGTTTGAGAACTCCATTTCCTCAAAGGTACAAGCTCCATGAAGAAATCCAGTCCAAGAGAACCTTCAAAGGGAAGTTAATTCTAACCCTAAAACCACAAATAGGACACTTGCACTGCATAATACATATCATCTATTTGCTTAATGGTTTTTCAACACTTGAAATCTTTTTAAAATCAATTAAATTCAATTCAAATCATTTTATATAATTTTAAACAATTTTCAAATGATTTTTAAATTAATTAAAATGTGTTTTTAAAAGTGTTGTGGTTGTAAGTTGAATTTCATAAACTTATTTTCTATGCTGATTGTTTGCTTTGGTAGAAACCGAAAGCGCTAGAGAGTTGGAGGTGTGCTTTGTAATTATTTTTAACACGCGTCTCAGCCTTCATCTGGTGTGTATACGTGTTGGTTGTATATCGGTTGGATTTGTGTTTTCTGTTAGACATAAAACACTTTCACATCCTTAGCCCTTGGATCATTTTAATCAACGTACTGGATGAGTTTTATTTCAATTGAAAAATCTGGAACCCCGGATTTTATTAATTTTAAACACAATTAAAAATATTGTAATTTCCTTTTATATAAATTCAAGATGCGGAAGCGGTGTGATGGTTCAACTTTAAAACAACAAATTTTAATTTCTTAAATAAATTAAAATTACACCAAGTGAAGTAAAATTAATCAATTAATATATTCACTTGAACCAATTAATTAATCCATGTCCTAGAATTTGCCTAAGTCATATTTATCAATATTAGCAAATTAGGCGAAACCAAATTTTAGCAAATGACTTGAATTAAATAAACTTTACCCAATATTTAATTTAGCACCAAATTAAATGAGTGTGATGATTTAAACCAAATTTTATCTTGAATTATTCTAAACATGCGTTCTACGTAATTTTGCAAGATAAAATAAATCAATCACACTACGCCGCGATGTACGAGGAAAAACCCAAGACGGGAAACAACCTCGGACGGCCCTAGCCACAAATCCACTAGATACGGAATTGCAAGTACAAGACAGATAGACTTACAACGCACGACTCGATCCCTCTCAAGCCTCGACGCTTCTTCTTGTAGACACCTCTTCCTAGCGGATAACCTTGGAACACCATCGCGGTCTCGGAATCCACCGATAGGAGTTTATATGGTCACCGTCACCCGTACATGGAGCCTTTCTCCAAGTGGGTAGAATCGCAACAAAACGTCTTCTTCTTTGATGGATGTAGAAGCAAACCAAAACTTCTCTTTGAAACGGAAGAGATAAACCGGTGCCAAACTCCAAGCAATTGATATGTATATATGTGAACTTGGATAAACAATATGGGTGTAAAACTAGAGTGATAAAATATTTTCTCTTGAAAAATAGCACTCAAAACTTGAACATTTTTCTTAAACAATTTTAGCTCTCAAACTCTCTCTAAGAGATAAACTAGGATTGAAAAGTTAAGAAAAGTTAAGGTGGAAAATGTTCTTTCTGCACATATTAAAGTCTGAAAAAGTTGGTTAAAAACTAAGTGGGGAAGTGGGTGAAAAACTGCCAAAAAAACTGTTCCCGCCTGGCATCTCGTTCGAACGACATTTCGTTCGAACGAAATTCTCGTTCGAACGAGACTTCTACCAACGTTCTAGATTGAACTCGTTAGAATCTCGTTGGATATATCGTTCGAACATAAGGTTCGTTCGAACGACATATCGAACGACATTCCAGTGGACTAATATGGGAACTCGTTGGCAGGTTCGTTCGAACGACAATCTCGTTCGAACGACTCTATCGAACGAAAAAACCAGAAAGTTTGAATATTCTTGTTTAAGCCCAGAATACTTTATAAACATTTATTTAAAGTTTTAATTAATTCTTTCTTAAAACAAAACGCAGTTTTTATAAAACCTAACACCCAATAAACTTGTTCCAAGGTCCTATATATATAATATTGCATTCATACCTTGGGAGCATGGAACCATAGTTGATGACGTAGAAACGAGGCACGCAAACCGGCATATTTGATGAGGCTTTATATTCTTTGCCGCTACGTCTTCAACAAACACTTCATAGGCTTGAGAATATTACAATTAAATACTATCCTATGAATAAATGTTTTTGTCCGGAATTGAGCTAAAACTATATATGGACTCAATTGGAAATTAGTGTCCTTACAAATCTCCCCCTTTGGCTATTCCGGGACAAAAACCAAATAAAAATCCTAAAGGGCCGTCAAGCTCACTAGACTCAAAACATAACCCACCCAAACTTGACTCAACCCAAGGATCAAATTCTTTGCCATTGAAAGATGCCGCTTTAGAAGAATTCCTGCACACTTAAGCAAACTATCAAACGCATAGGGAATATCAAAGTATTAAATGCAATTAAAATAAATACTCCCCCACAATTAATTCTCCCCTTTATCAAAACAATCTACCAAAGAAGGTCGCGACTCCCCCTAAGTTAAATCTCCTAAATTAAGGTACGATTACAATAGGATTAGATACCATTTCTCCCCCTATCATTCTCCCCCTTTTTGTTCAGGAATAGGCAAAGGATATAGAACTAATAAACACAGTGAAGCTTAAAGTGATAAGACGTGAAAACATATGAGCAACAAAAGCATAACTAATCCATTATAGATACTAAAAATGAAGTATAAGCATAGAAGGACTAGAAAGCAAGGCAAAGATAAACAAATATCATATATATATATAAACTAGAAATATACCAATGAAGCACTTGCATATATATATATAGATATAAACACACATATAACACAAAATACAATAAGTTTGCACACTCGTATGGCAAAAATGTGTCATATGGAAACGTAAGTGTTGGGGTGTGAACTAGCAACAATTAAATTTAGACCCAAACACTTAATAAACATTCACGGAATTTTCATTTGATTGCAAACTTTATCACATTTAAATATAACCTCATGTGACAATATGAAGATTGAACTCAATGAACAAACATACACAATGCATACAAGCCTAGCATGATGATGATTCTACAAACCAAATAGAGTCATGACATTAAAGACAGCTAGGATAAACGGACATTGTGCAAACCATTGATATACCATCTAATTCTCCCTCAATAAGCATATATATTCTTTTGCTTTTGAATGAATAATCAAACAAACATAGGCCTTGGAAATTGTTTTTCTTTTAATGCCATATTTTCTGTTTTTAGGCCTTTGGACCACGTATTTTTTTTAGATCCAATAAACGGTGGCTTACTATCGCAAAGGATTTAATTCATCCTTTCGGAGCCCTTCCCCGTGCACATTTAGATATATAATTTTTTATCTCACAAAGCTCACGTGCAACGGATTGTGACATGCACTAGTCCTCCTAGGTCATAGATATGTAGATGACTAGATTGGTAGGAGAACACCTCGAAAAGCTCAAATATAACATGTGACATTAAGATTTCAAAAGAGCTCGTGCATGTGTGAAAAGAGGCATATAAAAATAGAATCCATTTAAACAATACAAAATCCAACTACTCCATATAAAACATGGTAAAGAACATTTTAAGGATTGAAAATCTAAACCAAAAGTTCTAGCCACGTGGGAGCGTAAAAGATGGGATTCAAACACAAATATATGCCACATAAAGTGTGTCCAACTAAAATACACACAAAATAAAATCTTTTTGAGTTTTTGACATTTTTAACCAAAAATAAAGATATATACTCAAAAGAATAAACAAAAATAATTTGTATTTTTCATTAAGCTTAAATGAAATAAATAAACACAAATGATAAACAAAAATCTTTTTATATTTTTCAATTAATTCAAACACAAAATATAATACAAAAAGATAAACAAGTCATAATTTCTAGCATGTGATATGAAATAAGGCAATGACTAGAAAATGACTAAACAAGCATACACTTAGCACGTGAATATAGCATGATGTACAAACGCTAAAGTATGCAAAACACTAACACATTCATCCTTTAGATTTAGCAAGGGAGGAAGCATGTGAAAGTAAATGAGAATCAACAAATCTTGTATCTAGCGAATTTAATAATGATTTCCTAACCCATATAGATTTATATTTAAGATCAAAACAAAATGACCTAAGGCGACCTTTCCTACCACAATGCAAGCATGTGTAAACACGAGGAATGTTACCTAAGGTGTGACCTTTTTAAAGACCTTGGACAAGGTTGACCCTCTAAAACAAACAATGGTTTTAGCTTTAGCAATGGAAGAATTTGAGCATGATGTGCTAGAACCATTAGAACTACTACTAGAGTCTTGAAAATCATTTTTCATTTTTAAAATTTCGGACTCAAGTAATAAATTAGACTCCTCAAAATTATGGGACTCCTTCTTTAAATTTTCAATAATTCCTAGAAGGTTAACACGCTCTCCCTCAATATGAGCAAACTTGTCCCTAAGAGTCTTTTCACGATTTTCACTCTCTTTCTTGGACTTTTCTAAAATATCAAAATTTGAATGTAAGTCCATGAGCTTTTCACGAAAAATATCTTTTTGAGATAAGGAGATTTGTAAAGACTCAATGTGAGCTTTAAAACAATAATTTTCATTTTCAAGAAATTTAATTCTTTTTACAAATCTCAAATTTAATTCCTTTAAATTTTCGTTACATTTGTTAAGCCCATTTAATTCCTCTCGAAAATCAAAAATTTTATTTTCATTAAAATTGGACAAATTTTCATTAAGACGTCCCATTGAGAGAAAAAAAATATGAGAGTGATAAAAAATTGAACCACCTAAAAAGGTAAGGAAATACAAAAGGCCAAAAACCGGATCTTTAACGCGATAACTTAGCGCTCCGGGTCTGATACCAATTTGAAAAATCTGGAACCCCGGATTTTATTAATTTTAAACACAATTAAAAATATTGTAATTTCCTTTTATATAAATTTAAGATGCGGAAGCGGTGTGATGGTTCAACTTTAAAACAACAAATTTTAATTTCTTAAACAAATTAAAATTACACCAAGTGAAGTAAAATTAATCAATTAATATATTCACTTAAACCAATTAATTAATCCAAGTCCTAGAATTTTCCTAAGTCATATTTATCAATATTAGCAAATTAGGCGAGACCAAATTTTAGCAAATGACTTGAATTAAATAAACTTTACCCAATATTTAATTTAGCACCAAATTATATGAGTGTGATGATTTAAACCAAATTTTATCTTGAATTATTCTAAACATGCGTTCTATGTTATTTTGCAAGATAAAATAAATCAATCACACTACGCCGCGATGTACGAGGAAAAACTCAAGACGGGAAACAACCTCGGACGAACCTAGCCACAAATCCACTAGATACGGAATTACAAGTACAAGACAGATAGACTTACAACGCACGACTCGATCCCTCTCAAGCCTCGACGCTTCTTCTTGTAGACACCTCTTCCTAGCGGATAACCTTAGAACACCACCGCGGTCTCGGAATCCACCGATAGGACTTTATATGGTCACCGTCACCCGTACATGGAGCCTTTCTCCAAGTGGGTAGAATCTCAACAAAACGTCTCTTCTTTGATGGATGTAGAAGCAAACCAAAACTTCTCTTTGAAACAGAAGAGATAAACTGGTGCCAAACTCCAAGCAATTGATATGTATATATGTGAACTTGGATAAACAATATGGGTGTAAAACTAGAGTGATAAAATATTTTCTCTTGAAAAATAGCACTCAAAACTTGAACATTTTTCTTAAACAATTTTAGCTCTCAAACTCTCTCTAAGAGATAAACTAGGATTGAAAAGTTAGGAAAAGTTAAGGTGGAAAATGTTCTTCCCGCACATATTAAAGTCTGAAAAAGTTGGTTAAAAACTAAGTGGGAAAGTGGGTGAAAAACTGCCAAAAACTGTTCCCGCCTGGCATCTCGTTCGAACGACATTTCGTTCGAACGAAATTCTGGTTCGAACGAGACTTCTACCGACGTTCCAGGTTGAACTCGTTAGAATCTCGTTGGATATCTCGTTCGAACGACATTCCAGTGGCCTAATATGGGAACTCGTTGGCAGGTTCGTTCGAACGACAATCTCGTTCGAACGACTCTATCGAACGAAAAAACCAGAAAGTTTGAATATTCTTGTTTAAGCCTAGAAAACTTTATAAACATTTATTTAAAGTTTTAATTAATTCTTTCATAAAACAAAACGCAGTTTTTATAAAACCTAACACCCAATAAACTTGTTCCAAGGTCCTATATATATAATATTGCATTCATACCTTGGGAGCATGGAACCATAGTTGATGACGTAGAAACGAGGCATGCAAATCGGCATATTTGATGAAGCTTTATATTCTTTGCCGCTACGTCTTCAACAAACACTTCATAGGCTTGAGAATATTACAATTAAATACTATCCTATGAATAAATATTTTTGTCCGAAATTGAGCCAAAACTATATATGGACTCAATCCGTGTGAACCCAGCCTTACCCAATCTGTGATCATTTAACCCACCGACCGTGTTAAACCGTTGGATTTAAGTCAACTCATTTAGACTTAATCTTAACCATAGGATTGAGCCTAAAGTTCTCGATCCTTCTACGCTTAGTATAAAAAGAGACTAAGCCTCAGCATTTTGAAACTTTTGCCATTTCATAAAAACTGAGAGAAAAGAGAGAGGAGAAAGAAGAGAGAGAAGGGAAAAGAAAAGGAAAGTAAAGAGAGAGAGAGATTAGAAGAAGAAACCCTAGTTTTCTTCGTAGTTCAAACCTCTGTGAGTCTTCCCCGAAACCAAAACACCCAAAACCTAAAAGTCCCTACACCAGAAAACCTATCTTGTGAGAGTTAGATCCTTCTAGGGTTTATGAGTTGCTCATTTTGTGTTTTCGTTTGAAGACCTCTTCAGATATTTGATTCTCTCAGAACTCATCTGTAAGAGAGATTTAAGTTTCGTCATTGAAACTAAGTCTTTATAAAAGAGAACATCACACAATATATTTTCTGTTCTTGTTCTAGATCTGTCATTTTAGATCTATCATTTAAGATCTTTACTGTTTCAATGAGTTTTTGAAATAAAAACTTTTAGTTTGAAAAATACTTTTTTAGATCTAGTGAGTTGCTTGTTTCTAATTTTTATTTCATATTTTATGAAATACTGGTGTACAAAAATAAAAGGAATAGAAAAGAACTCTTACTAAAGTTTTAAAGCGTACAGATTTGAAAATAGGTTTGATATCAAAACTTGTTGAATCAATCATTGCATGTTAAGTCTGAATCAGTTTTGTTAAAGTAGGCTTCTAATCTAGTTTGGATCTCAATTGGAGGTTTATAATTTCAAAAATATTTTCAAAATCCTGAAATTGTTTAAGACCTTGAACCGTCTTCTGAGCAAGGTATCCTTGAGATCCGTGGTTAAATAAAAGATCAAGAAGTCTTTGCTTGAAAAATCAAGATTCAGAAATAACTTTCATCTTAGAACATTTGTAATTTGTTAGGAAAGTTTGTATAAATCTTGAGAGGATGAGTTGAATGTTTGCATGTATAACACATCACAAACACTATCTCACACGAACACTTTTACACTATGGTTCTGTATGAGAATCTTGAATTTGAAAGAGTTGCTGGAATCAGAATTCAAAGAGAAGGAGATCAAGGAAAAGACAAAGAAGTAGCAAGAAAAGATCAAGTTCCAAGTCTGAATACCTTTGGAGTCGAGAATCTCGCGTAGGTACATTCTGAACTTAGGTTAGGATCTTTGTGGTTTGCTTAAGTGATGTAACTTGATTTTTGTTCTAGTGGATTTTTGTTTTGTGCCGTAGTGGGAACCGTGGATGTTTCCCTTGTTTAAGGGTTTTACCACATTAAAATTCCTGTGTCTATTTCCTTGAATGTTCTTAACTGTTGTTGTGATTGGGACTTCATGGTAACGCTAGTAGATGTTTATTAAAAATTAAACAAAAGGTTATCAACTATTGAATTTAATCCATACATTTAGAAAAAGATTTTATAACACATCTTGTGTTTTTTGAAAAGAGTTTTGCCCAAAATGTTTATTCAGAGTTTACTCAACTTATAACTATATGTTATTAATCTTGTAAACAAAAGCATTTAGTATTAAGGATTTTTTTTCAATTGGTATCAGAGCAGTAACACGTTTTGTGATCCCGAAACTTGAGAAATTATTTTCGAAACTTATTTCTGAAAAAATTTCTAAGTATGGAAGAAAAATTTGAGAAGTTAGGTAACCTATCCATACCACCACTCTTTGATGGAAACAATTTTTCGTACCGGAAAGTGCGAATGACTGCTTTCATTAAAGGAACCCTGGGTGGTGAAGTCCAGGAAATGATTAAAACAGGGTTTGAACGTCCTACTAAACCTACCTCTGCCACTGATCCAACAAGGATTAAGAAACTTCTTAGTGAATTTACTAAGGAAGAGAAAAAACTATCTCTTGATAATAACAAAGGAAAAAATGCCATCTTTACGTCCATTAATGAATAAGAATTCAAAAGAATATCCATTTGTTCTACTTCGAAAGAGGAATAGGACACTTTAGTCATTGCTCATGAGGGTGATGAACGTGTCAAAGCTGGAAAAACCCAAATGCTTATTCAGCAATATAACACCTTGATTATGAATGACAATGAATCGTTTGACGATTTCTACATAAGGTTAACTGATATTTTTACAAAACTTCATGCAAATGGTATAACCTATAGTAGAAAAGAAATTGTGTAAAAGATTATTAGGTCATTGCCATCTAAATTTTCAACAAGAGATATGCTATTGAGGAAATGAATGACCCTAATATGAGTCCTGAATTACTTAGCAGTAAACTTAGGACCGTTGAATTGGAACTGAACTTTAAAAAGCATTTGACCAGACAGACTAATAAAGCCTCTAATTCAAATGTTATGTTTTCAACTAAATCACCAGTGCCTAAATTGAACTCTATAGACTTTTCTCTAAAATGATATCTTATCCAAGGCATGATCAATCTAACCCGAGTACCACAAGTCGGTTTAACTCACACCGAACTAGGTAAGAATATCATAAACGCAGTGAAGGCCGTTATAGTCCCTTAAGAGTGAGACCGAATCATAGCCAAAGCATCTCACTTAAAAAATAAATCACACAATAAAATACCAGGCGCTATGACCTGGGGATTATACTCTCCCTGCATTCACTAGCTAGGGGGTTCACCCACATCACAAAACCTCTTATGATAGCACTAGAGGCGTATGCTTTTACATAAATATCATACATACGGATATTTATAATGTACACACACACACACACATACACACACACACACACACACACACACACACACACACACACACACATATATATATATACTATCTCTATTTCTGTATATATATAATTAAAAGAAATCCGGCTAAATCATGCCTAACACATGTGACACTAGCCCATAATCCTCGAATCAATTCGTTGACACTTAATTTATTTAAATTCACCTCAATTAAATAATTAACATAGCATCACCCTGCTAAAATACCTGGAGTCACCTATTCGGCCCATACTCTAGATGTTTACGAATTTATTTCACTTAATTCATTTTTTAAATTTCTCACTGTTTCTCACTTTTCTAAACCAATATATATTCACCCCAAATTCCTAGGTAATAGGTTCCCCTTAAATTTACACTAATTTAATAAACCTGGGATGTATCCTGAAAACAAAGGTCCAAAAATTAAAACAACAAAACCTGTCAGAAAACAGGTATCATTGATCGATCGATCGGTCGATCCTACTCCGGACAACCTTCTTCCCAAATTTCTTTTTCCTCCATTTTTGTTCATCAAACCTTCATATATTCATTCGAACTCTGAACCCAATCATAACCAATGTTTATTACACATCTTAAACATGTTCTAATTGTAATATAAATATTCAGACCTCACTGATTTCTATTATCATCCATTATTTCAAGAATTAGGTTTTAAAAATAATATTCAAGCATCTTCTTAAATTCGATTCTACAAATCCTAATTAAAAGAATCTGAATTCTATATTTCAAATGAAAATCTGATTCGAATAATAGTATATGTTATTCCATCATCAATTGAGTATTGCATCTACACACGATACCCAAATCTTAAAAAACCCATTTACGTGTGACAATCCAACGCAAAAATGGATTTGTCTACACCAACCATGATATGAACACAAAATTTTTACAAATTAAATTCAAAGCAAGTTAATATATTTCCTTCATATGTTCACAGGGTCTGATTTTATGTTGTAGAATACGAATCACAATTAGAACTCCTCAATCCTCTTTGATTTTGGCTCCCAAAGGTCTCCTCTTTCTTTCTTCTCTCTTCTTTCAATCTCTTAGGGTGTAGAATATGAATTACAACTGCTGTGACTTAGATTTCAATTTTTAATCCTCAATACCAAAATTAAGCTAACGGTCCAAGCCTAAATGATCAAAATACCCCCATGTGGGCTTGGTCATGTCTAAAAAGGCTATGGGACCTAACTACTACCCCCGGGTACTCTATTCTGATTATCTTGACCTATTCGAAACCAACTTTAACCTAAAAATCGTCAATCGAGTCACTCTACATATATTTCCTATCTCTATCTCAACCTCATATAGTTTACACGCGACTTCCAGTTGAGATATAACACAGTCACGTCGATATCACTTGCTAGGGCGTATAATAATTATTTACTACTCCCTTAGTAATTTATATTCCAAAACATTAATCATTATATCTCCCGGTTAATATTTTAATAAACTCATAATATTTAATTCAATTAAATTATGGCACACATGTAATTTAAAATAACTGAATTAATTAAATTCTAAATACTTAAAAGTACAGGGTGTTACATAGTTCCCCCTTACAAAGGAATTTCGTCCTTAAAATTTGGGCATACCTACGATGAATAACTCTAGATACTGCTCGCACATGTCATCCTCCCGCTCCCACGTTAACTCGTCAATATTATGGTGCCCCCACTGAACTCGAAACAATGGTACCACCTTAGACCACCCCTTACGCTCACTAGGATCAAGTATAGTCAGTGGTCTCTCCTCGTACGAGATATCTGGATGTAAGTGTTTCTTCTCTATTGGAACATGCCAAAAATCCCTCTCGTTCCTTCAGTTCCTCTTCAATGATGACACATGGAACACATCGTGCACTGTAAATGCTCTAGTAAGACCAACCTATACGCAACTAGTCCCACCTTCTCAATAATAAAATGGTCCCCCATATCTCGATTCTAGCTTCCATTTCTTGCCAAACCACCTGACTCCCTTCATAGGAGACAACTGTACTATAACTTGGTCACCAACCTTTAGCTCTATGTGCCTCGTGACTGCATCGATGTAACTCTTATGCCTGTCCTGAGCTATAATAAGCTCAATATTAGCAGTGGTATCCTGAATCATCTTTGGCACTAATAGCTTGTTATCCCCCACCTCTAACCAGTAAGAGGTCGAACGATAAGGCCGTCCATAAAGTGTCCCAAATGGAGCTATACTGTGGTGAACTGGTAGAAGTTATTAGACGCAAACTCCATTAATGGAAGGTACCGCTCCCATCCTCCCCCGAAGTCAAGTATGCACATCCTCAACATATCATCCAACATCTGATTAACTTGCCTCGTTTTCCCATTTGTCTGTGGGTGATACGCTGTACTCAAACGTAAATCCGTGTTTATAGCCTCCTGAAAACTATGCCAGAAGTGGGATATAAAATCTTATCCCGATCCGATACGATATTAATCTAAACTCTGTGAAGTTTCACTATCTTAGTAATAAACAACTACGTAATTGCCTCGTCTCAAAATCTTTACAAATCGATAGAAAATATACCATCTTAGTCTATCGATCCACTATCACCTAGATGGAGTCATGACCTCTTTGCGATATTTGTAACCCGATAGTAAAATCTATGGAGATACTCTCCCACTTCCACACTGGAATCTCTAGTGGATGTAACATCCTCGTCGGTCTCTGGTGATTTTATCTTCACTAGCTGGAATGTAGCACACTTAAAGACAAACTCCGCTACGTCCCGCTTCATCCTCGACCACTAATACTACCTACGCATATCCTGGTACATCTTATCCCCACCGCGATGTACCAAAAACGTTAACCCGTGAGACTCTAACATTAATGCATATCTCAAATTATCACCCTCTAGAACCACGAATATCCCATTGAAGCACAAACCTCCCTCAGAACTAATCGATTAAGACTCCTCCCCATAAACTAACAGCTGGCATACTCTGTCCTAGAAAAAGTGATCTTCTGCCTATGCTTTCACAACCCGTATAACAATCTTGAGAACGACATCCAAAACGGACATACAAGCTCTGGAAACCTCGTTGTCATTTCAAAAATCCCTCCACTTTGCCTTCCAAACCTCTGCTATCTCCCTAGCAGGCCATCTACTCAACGCCTTTGCCACAACGTTAACCTTCTCAGGATGATACTGAATATCAAATCGATTATTTTTCATAAACTCTAACAATCTCCTTTGCCTCATGTTAAAATAATTTTAAGTGAACAGATGCTGAAGTGATTTATGATCCGTGAACAAGGTAAATTTCTCCCCCAAAAGATAATCCCTCTAAAGCCTCAAGGCAAACAAAATTGCGGTTAACTTGAGGTCATGCGTGAGATGATTCCTTTCATGTAGCTTAAGCTTACGAGAGGCATAATATATAGCCCTATTTTCCTGCTATAGTACACCCACAAGTCCATGCAAGGATGCCTCCCTCTTCATATGTCCCGTCTACCCGCAAATAAAGCAGCTCCCTAGGAAGTCCCCCTACCACTGACCCTAATGGTCCTGTCGAGGTTGACCCTACTATTGGTTATAGTAGCCTCGGCCTTGTTGGCCTCCTCCATCATTCCTTTGGCCCTGATAGCCCTGGTGAATGTGTTTTTGCTGCTGGGGACCCTGCTGGCCCTTCTCGAATCCACCACCCTTAGGTCGATAACCTTCAGATCCATATATCTTAGTCGAATCCCCCTGCGGGGAATCCTATCCCTAGTGCCTACCCGTCTACTACTACGGTGCTCCACTAGCATGATTCCTTCCTACCTTGCCAGATTGTCTAGGCTCACCCCCTATCTTGATTCCCTTCAGATGTAAGTGATGATCCTGACAATGGAGAAGTGCGGCATTTATGACCTCAGTATAAGTCCTCAACGCAAGGTTGCCTATCAAGTGTTGCCTGATCCTTCAGGCTAGTCCATCCATAAACTTTAGTTTTTTATTTCGTTCACTGTTCACCTTGTCGGGCACAAAATTAGCTAAACGTGTGAACTCCTCCTCGTACTCAACTACTGAATGGTCACCCTAAACCACCTCATTATACCTCTTACACATCTCTGTCTCAACAAACGACAGAAAATACTTGGGATCAAACTACACCCAAAACTAAATAATAGATATAGTATGCCTCTTCTCAGCAGTGGTAATAGACTCCCACTACTGTAAGACTGCTCCCACTAGCTTAAATATGGCCAATATCTACTTCTGCATGTCGTTACACTTAACCATGCAAAGGTGGTGCTGAATATCCTTCTTCCACTGGCATGGTAAGATCACGTCAAACTACCCTGAAACTTTGGTGGGTGGCCCTTCTGAAAATCCTCCCTCACTCTTTGCCAATCTGATGGCCCTGGGTGGGCCTGGACAATCGATGCCACAGATTGCTGTGGTGGCTAGGCCTGAGGAAAATGGAGTGCCATGGTAGTCATAGTGGAATTAACTGTCTGTGCCATAATAATGACCACCTTTACGGCCGTCACTGTCCCCTGGGGTGGCTGTGGCTGCGGTGCCTATGGCTCTTGCTGAGCCTCTCCCTCATCATCTCTCGTCGCTTCCTTCGCTGGTCATCCCCTCCCAGGTAGCATATGAAATCAGATCGAATTATATGAGTTCACAGTCAATTCAACTATAATAACAGAAGAACGTAATCTCAAGTACATAAAAGTGAAAGCAACAGTCCTAATAATAGGGCTCTATATCAAAGCACACTACACTGAAATCGTAGTAAGCCTCGTAGATCCTATAGACACTAGAACCTGATGCTCTGATACCATCTGTGACACCCCGCCTATTTTAATCATGGGTGATAATTCCTTTATCAAAATAAATAGGAATATCATTTGGTTCATTCTCAGCATCACTATCAAAAAATATTTTAAATTACTAATGTCACACCCCAAAACCCAATATCCATACTAATCATTTGTTACTGGAATAATTAGATCATAATCTTGAGCCCATTGGAAATATGATCCATTCATCAATATTTTCCTACATAATGTGCATAATGAACTTAATATTATTCTCATATCATAAAATTCAATATCAGAGTCATAATTAAGCGAACATACAATACCGTGATTAACTATGATCAACTCAATCCATACTAAATCAATATATACAATGTGTGAGTATATTAAAATCTTCAGTGTGACAACGATAAAATCCCATTTTTAAACCCCAGCTCTCTCCAACGGTGCAACTCTCAAAGCTACCGATCATATAGTATCCTAGCTGGCAACGTATGAACCTGAAATTGTTAAAATATAAACCGCAAGCATTAAGCTTAGTGAGGTACTCCTTCCCTGCAATAGAATAACAATTCTATATCGAATATGTAGATATAAAATCCGAACAATCCTTCCCATTGGCAATAACAAATCATGGATCATAAGATCCAAATAATTTTGCCCATTGGCAATAACAAATACTGGATCAAAAGATCCAAACAATTCTGCCCATTGGCAATAACAAATCCTGGAACATTAGTTCCAACAAATCATTGGATCTTTGTCCAATTCCAATCATGCATCATAAGACCCAAACAAATCCTGGATATTTTAATATCCAAACAAATTCTGAATACCGAAGTATTCAAACCAATCTTGGATCATTGGACCCAAACAAATCCTGGATATTTTAATATCCAAACAAATCCTGAATACCAAAGTATTCAAACAAATCCGCTCTTAGAGCTGTATTCATATTTATATATGAAACAAATCATAAGTACACTCACCTTGGCAGTTTAACTGGCTTTGCCCTTGCCTTTATCCAGTACTTGTTCAATCAGCTCTTCTTCCCTTCCTATCATTCTTAAAATATTAGTATCATCATAATAATATCAATAATCCAAAGAATGATTTAAACATAATTCAATCCATAAGCATCACATGATTCCATTAAAATCATTTATCACAAGTGAAGTTCCATAACAATCCATATGCTCATTTCTTTACCACATGGCAAAATATGCCCTATAGGCCCTCTTATCGTTCATTCAACTTCCACGAATTTCCATAATTTTTCTACATCGTAAATTTAAATGATATTTCACCCAACATTAGTAAACATATTGAAAAATACAAAATTAAAGTTTCATAATTTTTAAGGTTCGTTTGCTATGTCAAGCAAAACACCGAACACATGGCGGGCATATTTTCACCCTTAGGGCAGATTTCATACCCGAATTTCAAACTCTCACCAAAGACTCATTTCTTGGTATTTTCACATTATTTTCGGATATGTCATACATATATGAGTCCAGGTTAATCTCCAATTGGAATCAATAAATTCCAGTAAGTATACAAAAATATATGGAAGTTTGAATAAACAAAGTTTCTAAACAAAGCAATTTTAGGGTTTTGTACATTCAACTTAACTTAAACTTGCATATATCCATACATATGCACCCAAGCATGAAAGGTCAGTAAAAAATCAAGGATTTATATCATATAAATCATAAATGAAAGAAAAATAGCAAGATTCATGGTTGGAATTACCTTAGGGGCTTTTACGTAATTTTCTACGATTGTTTTTTGAATGTTTCTCCTCACTTTCTTCTTCCTAACCCTCACAATTGTTTTTCCTCAACTTAAAACTCTCCCAAACTGAGTTTTGCTGAATAAAGGAGGATATCTCAAGGGTTTAAGTCGGCCAAAACAACCTCCACCTCCAACCAATCAATTTATAACATGTGGCATCATATAAAACAAAATATCATTTAAGGCTAAATGACTACTTTAGCCCCTGTTCGTAAAAAGACAATATCTTCCCACTCGGATGTCCGTTCGATGGACCGTTTATTGTGTTACAACCCTAACTCATATATCTACAAATATATAGTTTATACATCAAGTCAATTGTTATGTCATAAAGGTCAAAACTAGTCTTAAACTTGAACATTCCTACCGAAAACTTCAAAATTTCACATTTGTAACTAGTTCGATTCTTCATGTTTTATGAAGGTAGGATTAGACTAAACATAATGAATTAACATTATATAAACTAATAACATATTATACATATCACACAATCTAATCATGATTTAAATATAATTTATCATAATTATATTCGGGTTGTCACAACTAACCACCTATGTTAAATTAAGAAATTTTATCTTTCATTAACGTAACAGCAGGCAAAAATAGAAATAATATAACTCATCTACACAAATGTAAGAGTCTTAATCATCACATGATAAATAGATAAATAATAAATACCGAATAAACTATCGGTTCCAAAATTAAATCCAAACTATAAGTATACTAGAATAAAATTGAATCAAAATACATCGTCTGATAAATAAAACTGAAAGAATATATCAATTGAAGGGGCAACATGCCCAAATGTAATACTGAATCATAAATCCCAATCAAGAAATGAATGACTGAAGCATATACACAATTCTTGTATGCCTCCATAAGTGCTGCAACTATGACCTGGCGCTATGACCTTTATGCCTCCATAAGTGAGATCGAATCATACCTAGATTATCTCACCTCGAAAATAAATCACACAATAAAATACCTGGCGCTATGACCTGGGGGTTATAATCTCCCTGCATTCACTGGCCAGGGGGTTCACCCACCTTGCGCAACCTCTTATGATAGCATTAGAGGGGTATGTTTTTATATAAATATCACACACACACACACACACACACACACACACACACACACACACACACACACACACACATATATATATATATATATATATATATATATATATACTATCTCTATTTCTCTCTATATATATAATTAAAACAATTTTGGCTAAACTGTGCCTAACACTCGTAGCACTAGCCCATAATCTCCGAGTCTATCCCTAAACTCTTAATTTATTTAAATTCACTTCAATAAAATAATTGATGTAACATCACCTTGCTAAAATACCTGAACTCACCACTTTAGATGTTTATGAATTTATTTCACTTAATTAGTTTCTTAAATTTCTCACTTTTCTAAACCAATATATATTCACCCAAAATACCTAGGTAATAGGTTCCCCTTAAATTTACAGTAATTTAATAAACCTTGGATATATCCCAAAAACTATGGTCCAAAAATTAAAACAACAAACCTGTTAGAAAGCAGGCATCATCGACCGATCGATCGATCCTGCGCCGGACAACCTTCTTCCCCAATTCGTTTTTCCTCCATGTTTGTTCATCAAACCTTCATAGATTCATCCTAACTCTCAACCTAACCATAATAAATTTTTATTACACATCTTAAACCGGTTCTAATCATAATTTAAATCTTTAAACCTCATCGATTTGTATTATCATCCATTATTTCACGAATTGGGTTTTAAAAATTATATTTAAGCATATTCTTAAAATCGATTCTACAAATCCCAATGAAATGAATCCAACTTCTATATTTTGAATGAGAATTTGATATAACAATAGTATATGTTATTCTATCAAGTATTTAATCTTCACATCATCCCAAATTACTAAAAACCCATTTACATGTATTAGCCCTCCCCAAAAATATGTTTACACTACCATTATAGGAACATGAATTTTTTTCAAATTAAATTTAAATCAAGTTAATCCCTTTCCTTTATATGTTCGTAGAGCATAATTTTACATTGTAAAAGATGAATCGGAGTTAGAACTCCCCAATCCTCTTTGATTTTGGCTCCTAAAGCTCTCCTCTTTCTTCATTCTCTCTTTTTTCAATCTCTTAGGGTTTAGAATATGAATTATTTCTACCTCAAACTATTGGACTTAGGTTTTTAATAATAAATTCCAAAATTAGGCTAACGGGCCAAGTCTAAATGACCCAAATACCCCTGTATGGGCCCGGTCATGCTTAAAAATTGCCGGGACCCAATTATAATTCTCGGGTACTCTATTCTGAATATCTTCACCTAGCCGGAACCAACCGTGACCTCGAAATCACCATCTGAGTGACTCTACATAAATTTTCTATCTCGACCTCATATAGTCTACACGTGACTCCCGGTTGAGATATAACACAGTCACGCCGATATCAATCGCTACGACGTATAATAATAATATACTACTCCATTAGTAATTTATATTCCATAAACATTAATCATTATCTCTCCTGATTAATATTTTAATAAATACATAGTATTTAATTAAATTAAATTACGGCACATGTGTAATTTAAAATAATCGAATTAATTAAATTTTAAATACTGAAAAATACGGGTGCAGACCTAGGCCGTGACCAAAGCCACTTGTCGCAGACCTGGGTCGAATCCATATCAAGCGTGACCAATATGGTGGGTCACAAACCAAATCCTTGACCATAGTTGGTGGTCACGAAGATTCGTACGAGGGTCAACAGTCGCGGACACAGGTCGTGACCCAGTCTCAAAAGATGGTCACGACCCAAAGCCGAAACCAATATTCAACCTTTATCGTGTCTGGTCACAACCCAAATTCAAAACCCACATTTAACCTTTCTTCAATCTGGCCACGAACCAAACCCATGGTGGAGTTCCTCAATCCTTGTTTCAGTCCTAAGCCGTGACCCATATCTCTCTACGAGACAATAATAAAACATGGTCAAGGTCTCAAGCCGTGACCATATTAAACTAGCAAAAAAAATTAATGGCTTTTTTGGTCTTATCCTCAAATCATGAGTCCCGCGACTGCACAAATGGCTCCTACATGTTATGTTGGATGCGCACAAGGTTTTCGTGCCAATTGGAGTGCCGTTTGGTGGCCGCTAGGGGTGCCCTCCCCCTACAACACATTTTCAAGCCTTAGTGGGACTATTTTCAAATTCCTATCCTATACTCAAACAGCGAGTCTTGTGACTGCACAGTCGGTTGCTATGTATTAAGTTTGATGCGCACAAGGTTTTCATGCCACTCCTGGTGCCTTTGGGGGCCATTGGGGGTGCCCGCACCATGCGACACATTTTTAGCCTAAGTGTATCTATTTTAAAATTCGTGTCCTATCCTCAAATTGGGAGTCCCGCGACTGCACGCTCGATTGCTAAGTATTAAGTTGAATGCGCATAAGGTGTTCGTTCCACTCACGATGCCGTTTGAGGGACGTTGGGGATGCCCCCCTGTGTCACATTTTCAAGCCTAAGTGTGTCTGCTTTCAAATTCGTGTGCTATCCTCAAAACGGGAGTCTCACGACTGCTTCGTCGGTTGCTTCATGTTATGTTGGACATGCACGAGGTGTTCGTGCTACTAGAGATGCCATTTTGGGGCCGTTGGAGGTGCCCGCCCCTTACGACACATTTTCAAGCCTAAGTTAGTCTATTTTCAAATTCGCGTCCTATCCTCAAATCAAGGGTCCCCGTGACTGCATGGCCAATTGTTACTTGTTACGTCAAACGCAGATGAGGTGTTCGTGCAACTCGCGGTGCCGTTTGGGAGCCACTGGTGCTGCCTACTCCCACAACACGTTTTTAAGCCTAAGTGCCCGTGTTTTTAAATTCGTGTCCCGTCCTCGAACCGAATGTCCTGCGATTATGTGACTAGTTCTATGTGCTGCGTTAGATGTATACGAGGTGGTCGTGCCACCCGCAATGCGATATGGTGGGTGGGGGTGGTGGAATCCTCCCCCTTATGGCACGTTTTCAAGCCTAAGTGCTATGACAACCAATAATTATCCAACGTTGTAAGGAAATAAGTTTATAAATGTCCATTATCAATTAGTACGTTGTACATCGCTATAACCGTTCAAGATCACATATGCAACAAGTCGGATCCTAATATCAAGTTTCTTCAACAATCAAGCCTCCCCGAGATGAATTTGGTAAAGGCAGTGTTTTTATTCCTTAGCATTTCAGTTAGAATATTAGGATATTTTTCATCAAAAAATTTCTAAGTGTTGGAGCGGAGTTTTTTATGTTTTTCGTCAAAATTTATTTTTCGAAGTTTTAAGGCGCTGCATTTTCTGGGAAAAGAAAAAGAAAAATGCTTATTGAAAAGCTCGTATGAGCGACAACCCTTATCGTTCAAACGACATGCCATCTCGTGCGAAAGCTCATTTGAGTGATGCGTGTCACCGTTAGAGTGAAATCTGATTTCGTTCGAGCGACCTGCCGCCTTATGGTTTTTATAAAAGACACGTTAAACGAGACATTTTTCTCAAAAAGTCTTTTCTTTTTTCATTCTACAAACAGTGCAAATCGGCAGAACGATTTTGGATTCTTCATTTAAGGCTTTAAACCCTTGTTTTTTTAATTCACAAAATCCTAATTGTTCATGTGATTTATTTTGGAGTTTAAGAATAAACTTTGCTAGTGTTCAAACATTTGTGGAGAGGATATCTACATCATATGTATGAGTGTCATTGAGGAGCGCTCAAGGGTGTATCTTTCCTGAAGACCGGACTGCAGTTCGTATGGTGTCGCTGCATGTGGACCATTGCTGACTCTAGACTGCGTGTCTATGTAGGTTTGCCGAGGTAAACTTATTGTAGATTTCATTGTAATCCCTCTAAATTGTGATTTACAAATTATAGTGAAATAAAAGTTTTTTCTCTGAGGGGATTTTTCCTGAATTCTGCGAGTTAGCATATTTGTGTTTATGTTGGTTTGACACACGCACACACATAGTTATTTTATTAAGGGTTGAATTAATTTGATTAAAAAATTGACTATAATTAAATAAGTTTGTGGTTGAAATTTGCGCGTCGATTTAAATCTTTATCACACATACACTTTTACAAATTAGTATCAGAGAAGGTTACGCTAATTTATTACGTATTCTTATTTTCCACAAAATTGTGTGGTACTGATATTTTTTGAAAAATCATATATTTAAATTTTTTCGCAATGTTTCCAAACAAAAACTTATATAATCGGTTGCCAATTTTTGACGGGTCTAATTATGCCTAATGGAAAGCCCGCATGAGATCACATTTAAAAGCAATTGATGAGAGAGTTTGGTTAATTTCTGAAAGAGGCTGGACTCATCCCAGTGTCACTGCGAATAATATCGTGAATTTAAAACCCGTGTCAGACTGGACTGAGGATGAGTTTAGGTGGAGTACTTTTAATTCACAAGGGCTTGGTGCAATTTTTGGACATGTCACCCATGACGAGTTCCGACGTATTATGACGTGCACCACGTCTAAAGAAGCATGGGGTGTTTTACAACTCACCCAAACAGGCACTAAGGCGGTCAAAGAGTATAAAATTCAAAATTTGACCACTCAATTTGAGACTATCACTATGCTTGATACAAAGTGTTTTGATGACTTTTATGCACGTTTGTCTGAGATTGTCAACACTAGTTTATATCTTGGTGAGCCTATACGTGATGCACGAGTGGTTAAAAAGATTTTAAGATCGTTGCCAAAATATTTTATCCCTAAATTGATTGTTTGGAATACCTTAGGTAATTTGAATCTTCTGAAATTAGAAGAGCTGGTAGGAGACCTCCAGACATATGAGATTGGCATGTTTCCTGACACTGTCAAGCCTAAGGATAGAGGGATAGCTCTTAAAACCCAGTCTAAGAAGAAAAATACAGTGAGATTTTGTGAGTCCTAGTTTGAGGACGAGTCTGATTTTGAAATGGTCCTACTTGCAAAGAATTTCAAAAAGTTTCTCAAGATTTCAAAACAAAATTCTTCCAATAAATTTTTTTTGATAAAAGAAAGACAATTCCAAAGAAAGTGGTTAGAAAGAGAAAGTGGGTGAGGTTGATTTAGAAAAAGTAACTTGTTTTGAGTGTGAGGGTAAAGGGCATAAGTCGTTTGAGTGTCCTACTAGACTTAGGAGAGAGGGGAAGAAAGTTGCCATGCCAGTCACCCTTAGTGATAGTGAAGATGAGGTGAGTGATATCAAGGATGAAAACTCACAAAGGAAGTTTTTAGTCTTTTTCGAGTCCTGTGATCACACCCATTTTATCCCACGATGACTGTGTACACGAGAGCAACGATGATGAGTCAAGTGTTTCTAGTGGGGGTGAGAGTGAGTTTGAGAGTGGAGATGAAAGTGAGCTCCAAAATGCTTTTAGGTATTTGTATGTCGAGACCTTAAAAACCATGAAGAATAATAAGGATCTAGGTAATCGGGTTTTAGATTTGGAGAGAGAGATAAAAGTTTTAAGGAGGAAAATGTGTGACTTGATTGACACAGTGTCTAGTCTGATGACAGGTGTATCCCAACTAGAGAGTGATCTCGAACATGCTCGGGAGGTCAAAGTCCCTTTAGAGATCGCATCTAAGAAGGTAGGAAAGATGGTTCTCAATCCCATTTTGGGTAGTGGTGAGAGTTTAGGAATAGGTCATGACGGTGCATCCACTTCACATGTTTCCCCTGAGCCGGTTCCCGCTTTAGTGTTTGATTCACATGACTCTTGTTGTCAATTTTATAAAATACTGCAAGTGCACGGGCTAATATAGAATAGCGAGTGTATGTACGGATCGAACCCATGAGGATTTGTCAATTTTTTCGTTCAAAATAGTTGTGATTGTCCAACTAGATTAATTATGTTTGGAGATGAGATGTAATATTAAACTAAGAAACACAAACAAGAATTAGGAGTACGAGAGATATAATTAAGGGAGCCCGAAAACTAGGACGTTGGATCCATTTATCACATTCGACTAATATTATGTAATAATTTAAACTCGCCAGTCCCGATTTTATAACTCAAATTAAACCAACACTCATCGTATTTAATTCCTAGGATAACAAGGTTAAGTTCCCAATAAAATTTAACGTCTCTAAATCAAGATGGCTAAAATCCCTATTCCCTTAAAATTTCACTTTTAGATTTCAAAGTATAGTCTTTAAGCATGTACTATCAAAACAATCGAGTGCAAGCATAATCCATCAAAAAGTACTCACACTTAAAAATAAAAATATGATTTTTCTTACACAAAGCCGAAGGTTTAAAATACACTCTCGTGTGGTTTTAAATGAATACCGAATTTTTAAGACCTTTATCACATGTCGGGAACGAAGACGAATTTAAATCACGCATAATATTAATCAAACATGATAAATTTAACCTAGTCCTAGTAAAGAAATTAGGCTAGCGTAATGGAAGACATCATAAAATTGCAAGAATGAATATGAATTTTCATTAATAAAACAACTTACAAATGATGTGTCTTACAAATTGATGTTGACAAAATTCCTTCCACAAAGATACAATTCTTGGACCTCAAATAGAAATAAAACTCTCAAGATAAGAGAACCAAAAACTATTTTCCAAATTCTCTCTACAATTCTCTCCTTGTTCTACACACGAAATAATGAGCCAAAGGGTTCTATTTATAGGCTTAGGGTGATGCATTATGGTTTTGGTGGAACTCTTCAATTTCCACCTCCTTAATTTCCACCTCTTCAATTTCCACCTCTTTAATTTCCCCCCACTCGAAAAGTCTTTTTTTTTCTTGCTGAACACACATGTCAAATTTCGTCCAATTCGGAGAGTAAAAATCCCTGACTTTTTTATGATCTCACAAGTGTAAAAACAACATTTTATTTCGAACGACCGTAAAATTCAATTTTTTCACGCCTTTTTCAAGTTGATCATCAATTTGCACCAAATTTCATCATTACCTGCAAAAATTTCACTAGGCAATTTTTTTCGCAAATTAGCACAATAATATTATAAAATTATTGAAGCACCCATTTTTGACTTAAAATTGTCTTTTTAACTGTGGATTCAATCATTCTTGCATTTTTTTTTCCTTTTTTAATAAAATGATCCTAAGAACTTATTGAATAAAATAAAATGGGACTAACAAGGTATAAATTTGGGTATAAAATATACAAATTAATGCACTCATCAAATACCCCCAAACCTAAACTTTGCTAGTCCTCGAGCAAAAATAAAAAAATTTAAAATCTAACTCACTTTCGTAGGAATCATGATTGCACTTAGCATGTGCAACAAGCCGTTAAACCCCTAGGTTACACTAGTGGACGAGTTTTGTCTCGTGAGGGTTTGCAGTGAATATACCCACAAAATTCAAAAACTTGACTTTGTACAAAAGACACAAAAGTAATATAATCAAGTTTGAATGCAAACTTCATAAATGTAGCATAACTTCATTTTTCAATCTCAACTTATCATGTGTGTGTGCATAGCCAATATAACCGTCCATCTCAAAATATTTGATCGTTACATTTCTTATCCGAAAGTTCGTTTTGATTTCAAAATCTCACGGGATACACTCACAATCGAACACTCGGAAATGAGTAATTTTCTCTTGGTATATGTGAATAAAAGAGTAAATTTAAATGAACAAATTCCACATATACATGATCAAAAATGGAATTTTATAATGGATGAATATGATCTCATGGACAGAAAATCGATTACTTGTTGAAAACATTGAATCACACCATAGATCCTATTCATCTTCTCTCCACACTCTAACTAATTTCACTTGAGATCGATTAGGACTTTCTTTGGTTGTATTGAGGCTCGAATTTTGGCTAGAAAGAATGGTTTTTTGGAGTTCAAAACTTCTCAGAATATAGAGGTTTTTCGGTATTTTGACTTTAAGGCACTTTTTCTTCCAACCTCTATTTTTCTTTTCTTATTTTTTTTCTTTTCAACTCACATTTTTTTTCACCCTTTTTTTTTCTTTTTCTTTTCACACATTATTTTTGCAACCTCATTTTCTTTTGGCCTTTTTCCAACCGTAATTTTACCCTAGTATTCTCAGAAAATGGGTATGGCTTCTTTTTATAGGCTTTAAACTCCCAATTGGGGTTGGGTAGGACAACGGGTTTTCAACAAAAGGCTTATTTTCTTTTTGGCTCAAATGGGCTTGCAACGGAATATTGTAAAAAGGTTGGAGTTTAGGCTTAATTTTGGGCTTTCAAACGATGGCCTAATCTCATTTCTCAAGTTTCGTTAAGTTGATTTGTGTCTCAAGATGACTTACTAAGACTTTTAGTTCTTAAGATTCACATTTTGACTTTTTGTTTTCAGTAATCGAACAAAAAAAAGAATTTGAGATCATCAATGAATTTATCACTGAAGGAAAGTTTGAGTTATTTTAACTCGGATTGATTTAAATCTCTCGAAAATGATGAATGGCACAATATCTCACCCGGCTAAAAATCTCCACATTTATTCGGTATGCATATTAACTTTCACCTCAAGTTCCATTTTCGATCACATTGTATGGCTACCGTGTAAAAAAAATTCATAATTTGAGAGATCCATGAATTAATTCTATATTAAGAAATCGTTTCAAAACTCAATTATATTGAAAATCTATTTTTTATTTTTGATTTTTTTTTTAAAAATATCATCCTTACCCCCAAACCTAAATTTTACATTGTCCTCAATGTATGCTCAAATAAAAATATGGACAAAGCAAATAAAGTAGAGAAGTAAAAGGATGATATTACCCGTGAATTTCCACTTGTGTTACCAACTTCCAACCAATCTCACATTCCTTTCATCATAAATCAAGAGTCTGAATAATTGAGAGTCAACCCAATCGACAAAGTATACATATGAATGCACATAATGAATGTTGTGAGTGAAATTAACGAGATGCGCAATCACATTATAACAGAGATGGTCAGTCTCGTGAAGACAATCGTAATGAAATTCCGAATGACATGCTAAGCCTAGGTTTCCCTCAAACTCGAGAATGAATAAATCTGGATTTAAATCGGACGATCCTCTACTCATGTCCTCGATCTCATCCAAACACTCAAATAACATAGGTGAACGTGGTGGAACTGGACAATACGACCTCACAAAACATGCATCACCAGGTGGAAACGTTTGAATGATTTTTTCAATATCATCACTAGTATATAACATCTCACATGTCATCATACACTCAAAAGGATCGGGCTTATGTTCACAAAAAAGGAATTGGTCTATTCTCTCGTCTCAGTCTCTTTCCTCTAAGTAACGAAATGAGTCCAATAACGATTGGACTTAAACAGTAAGATCCTCATCAACCGGACCAAATTATTTCTCAAAATCTTCAATACTCATATTTAGAGACAGATCAGGTGGCCAAGCATGTAGATCGGGTGTGTCACTATCCCGTGGGGTAGTGACACCGTTCACTTCTTGAACGTACATGACTTCAGTCTCTCCATCATCAGACGATGGCCTCTCTAAATTAAACACATTCAAATCCATGGTCATGTTTCCAAATGACATGTTTAGTTGCCCCCTACGACATCTAATGACAGTATCGGAGGTGGTAAAAAAGGGTCGACCAAGGATGATCGGGATTTGTGTGGATGAGTTTAGTATGTGTTGCGTGTCTAAGATCACAAAGTCTACCGGAAAGATAAACTCACCCACTTTAATCAAGATATCCTCTACAACACCTCGAGGTATTTTAATGGATCAATCGGCCAAGGACAAGGTCATCTTAGTGGGTTTTAATTCCCCCAAACCTAGTTTCTCATACACAGTGTATGATAGAAGGTTCACGATTGCTCCTAAGTCTAATAGAGCTTTCTCAAAGTGATGATAGAGATCGTAGGCATCCCGGGATCCTTGTACTTGACAGGAGTTCTATAGGAAATGATCAAGCTTGATTGCTCAGTAAGAAAAGCTTTCTTAGGCTCATTGGTGTTTCTCTTGAAGGTACAAAGGTCCTTCAAAAATTTGGCATAGGATGGGACTTGTTGTATAGCATCAAACAATGGGATATTGATTTGTACTTGCTTGAATACTTCTAACATCTTATCAACTTGCGCCTTTTTATTTGGGGCACCAAATGCTGAGGAAATGGAGCTTTTGGGACATAGGACTCTACAGATAGCTCGGAAGGTAAGGGTGAGGAGGAAGTTGGATCCATGGGTGGATCTTCCTTCTCCTTATTTTTCTCGGATTCACTCTCGATAGGTGGTGAAATATTTTTCTCTACTTCCTTGCCGGACCTAAGCGTGATGATGGCTTTGACATCCTCTTGGGTGTGTGAAGGGCTCGTGTCGTGTTGAATAACAAATTGACCCCTAGGTATGTTACCTTTTGGATTGGGTTCGGGCTGACTCGGGAATGTTCCCTTATTCATCTCACTCAATGCATTCGTTAGTTGTCTCATTTGAACCTCGAGTTTAGTAATGGCTTGAGTGTTTGCATGAATGCTTTGTTGGGTGGATTGAAGGACATTTTGAGTGGTTTGCTGGAATTAAAGGGTACTTTGGGCAAGAAGGTTCATCGAATCCTCTAAAGATTGGATCTTTTGAGATGAAGGATATGATGGTTCGGTGGCATTATTTTGGAACCCTGGAGGTGGGTTACCGGAAGATTGAACTCCATTTCCTTGGTATTGACCCTTGGACCATGAAAAATTGGGGTGGTCTCTCCACTCTGGATTGTATGCATTGGAATATGGGTCATACTTTGGCCTATTTTGATAGAGGGTATTAACTTGCTCGGTGAGTGCCTTGTGGGCCGGAAGAGCGTGTAAATTCTCGACTAAGTGGTCGAATGCATCGCAAAGTATAGACATGGGGGAACCTACATGTTGAATGGATGCAGGTGATGTTCTATTGACCTCTTTTCTCATCTCTAAAGCTTCTAAACGTCGGGCCAATGTGGCCACTTTGGCATTTAAATCATAACTTTGTTCGTCTTGGTGAGCGAAACCCTCATTGGACGTGGAAGACCTAGATTCTCTATTGGGTGCCCCTTGCTGGGACTTTTTCGCTATGTCTTCTAGGAATACCCATGCGTCAACCTCACTTTTTTCAGTAAAATAACCGTTACATAACGACTCGAGCATAGTTTGAGTATTACAATCGAATCCCTCATACAAAATTTGGACTTGGCGCCCCATCTCAATCCCATGGTGCGGACATTGCAGTAGAAAGTCCTTGAATCGTTCCAAATACATCCACCAGGCTTCTCCCTCCTTTTGGCTAAATGTGTTGATGGTGTGATGTATTGACGTCGTCTTTTGGTTGAGAAAGAATTTTTACAGGAAGGCGACACTCATTTGGTTCCAAGTGGTGATGGATTCGGGTGTTAACGAGTTAAACCAACTCTTGACTATGTCTTTCAACGAGAACGGGAACAATTTAAGTTTGACAATCTCCTCGGTGAGTTGTTGATACTTAATGGTCCCACAAATCTCCTCGAATTCCCGAACATGAAGGTAGGGATCCTCTTTGTCGGTACCTCAAAACACGGGCAACATTTGGATCGTTCCATGATGGAATAGGAAATTATTCCCAGTGTGATTGGGTAGACGTATGCACGAAGGTTGACTTGACCTAATCGGATAAAGATAATCTTTAAGGGCTCGTGGCGCTAACTCGTCTCCCATTTCGGTGAAAATAGAAATTTTACCTACGTAAGTATCGGGAATGCTAGACTCCACACTCGACAAACGACCGGTATGATCTCGAAACCAACTTCGCATACACGAGCTTACTCAAAATTCTCACTTTATTTAGTTATTTTTTGTTTTTTATTTATAATTTTTTTAAGGATAAACTTAGTGCTAAAAGTGCTATTTATTAAAAAAAACAACTTCAGGCTGACTTTTTTTTTGAAACTTTTACTAACAAAAATGTGAAAAGTAAAAAAAAAATAGTTCGAAAGTCACAACTTCTTTTTTCAAAAAGATCGAACAAATCCCCGGGCCACGGCGCCAGAAACTTGTTGTCAATTTTATAAAATATCGCAAGTGCACGGGCTATTATAGAATAGCGAGTGTAAGTATGGGTCGAACCCACGAGGATTTGTCAATTTTTTCGTTCAAAATAATTGTGATTGTCCAACTAGATTAATTATTTTTAGGGATGAGATGTAATATTAAACTAATCAACACAAACAAGAATTAGGAGTACGAAAGATATAATCAAGGGAGCGTGAAAACTAGGACGTTGGATCCATTTATCACATTCAATTAATATTATGAAATAATTTAAACTCGTCAGTCCCGATTTTATAACTCAAATTAAACCGACTCTCGTCGTATTTAATTCGAAAGATAACACGGTTAAGTTCCCAATAAAATTTAACATCTCTAAATTAAGACGGCTACAATCCCTATTCCCTTAAAAGTTCACTTTTAGATTTCAAAGTATAGTTTTTAAGCATGGACTATCAAAACAATCGAGTGCAAGAATAATCCATCAAAAAGTACTCACACTTAAAAATAAAAATATGATTTTTCTTACACAAAGCCGAAGGTTTAAAACACACTCTCGTGTGGTTTTAAATGAATACCGAATTTTTAAGACCTTTAGCATATATCGGGAACGAAGACGAATTTAAATCACGCACAATATTAATGAAACATGATAAATTTCACGTAGTCCTAGTAAAGAAATTACGCTAGCATAATGAAAGACATCATAAAATTGCAAGTATGAATATGAATTTTCATTAATAAAAAACTTACAAATGATGTGTCTTACAATTGACGTTGACAAAATTCCTTCCACAAAGATACAATTCTTGGCCCTCAAATATAAATAAAACTCTTAAGATAAGAGAACCGAAAACTATTTTCCAAATTCTCTCTAAAATTCTCTCCTTGTTCTACACACGAAATAATGAGCCAAAGGGTTCTATTTATAGGCTTAGGGTGAGGCATTATGATTTTGGTGGAACTCTTCAATTTCCACCTCCTTAATTTTCACCTCTTTAATTTCCACCTCTTTAATTTCCCCCCCACTCGAAAAGTCTTTTTTTTTTTGCTGAACACGCATGTCAAATTTCGTCCAATTCGGAGAGTAAAAATTCCTGACTTTTTTATGATCTCACAAGTGTAAAAACAACATTTTATTTCGAACGACCGTAAAATTCAATTTTTTCACGCCTTTTTCAAGTTGATCATCAATTTGCACCAAATTTCATCATTACCTGCAAAAATTTCACTAGGCAATTTTTTTCGCAAATTAGCACAATAATATTATAAAATTATTGAAGCACCCATTTTTGACTTAAAATTGTCTTTTTAACTGTGGATTCAATCATTCTTGCATTTTTTTTTCCTTTTTTAATAAAATGATCCTAAGAACTTATTGAATAAAATAAAATGGGACTAACAAGGTATAAATTTGGGTATAAAATATACAAATTAATGCACTCATCAACTCTCCACCCAACCCACCTAGGCGTCCCATACCTATTAGGAGAGCGCGTATGAGATGTTTTTGGAGAGGTTTACCTAGGCCTGTTTATGTTTATACATACTGCAAGAAGAGAGGACACCTTAAGGAATTTTATTTTAAGTTGGGTCATGTGTCACGTGAAAGTGAGCCAGCAATCAATGTCAAAGTTATTTTATTAAATTCCAATTTTAGTCCCAATAATTCTTAACTCTTGCAAACACACGTGATTGAATAAAGAAATAATCTAAGCATGCGAGACAATTACAGTTGAGGAAAAATCACCCACATGGGAAAAATCATCTTATTCTCACTATAATTTGTAAAATTTGGTTTACAGGATTACAATAAAAATACAAGCAGTGGCATACGAAATACTCGCAGGCGTTAGTTTCGATGTCGTCGGCTAGAGTTCCCGTAAGAGCTCTAGAAGGTCAGCAATGGAAAAGCTTATTCTTCTCCATAAGTGTACTCCAAATGAGTTTTATAATCTTCCTTGGGGTTTAGAGGATTCACATAAAGGATTGAGAATTATTTGTGAATAAAAAAGGTATTGAAAACCTTAAAATATGAAGTCTGGAAATAGGTACTGTTTTGCGGAAACAGAGGTATGAAGACTTGAGAAAAACGAGTAACACGAACACTGTTTAAATAGGCATGTTGAGGCGGTTTGTCGTTCGAACGACATACGATGTCGTATGAGAGAGATGGCATCTCGTTCGAACAAGATACGATGTCGTTCAAACGACAGAAGTGACGTGTCTAAAAAAACATCCTTAGTAAAAATCTTACATGTTTATCATCTTCCAGACTTCGAAAAATTATTTAAAAAATATTCCAATTATTTATGCAAATAATTAAGCACTCCAATTAAAATTATTTTCACCATAAGTACGTGGAGTAGTGGGACCAGTTGAAGTGTACGTTGCCTGACACATGATGCACGTACGAAGATGATGGATGCATGAATTCGGATCAATGACGTCGTGGATGATCGTGGAGATGTGCCGAATGTAGCGGTATCAGACATACTTAATTGTGATCTAGGACACTTGAAAAATTACTAGATTCTACCCCGGACATTTATAAAACATGTCCTTAAAAATCTCCCCCTATGTGTATACCGGTACATACATAAAATATCTGAATTATGTTGCCCAAAATAAACAAACTCATATACAATCTAATATCCCCATTAAACCCGAAAATTGGAAATACTAAATGTGTGTCTTCACAAATTCGATCATCTTCAAATCTTTAACTCATCAAATTTTCTTTGTCATGATCAGGGTGTGAGTAAGATGATTCTTCATTCTGATACCTATACACATGAGACAAGAAACAAATACCCGCGATGTGCAACAGTTTGAAATATAGTGATAAGCAAAAATAAATATCAATTATGAGCAAGCGAATCATTATAAAAACAAACAAGCAATTCTCCCCCATAATTCGTTTCCCCCCTTTTTATAATGTCCCCAAATAGACATATATGAAGAACATACGCAACGAAAATGGATAATGTCACAAGGTAATAAACTTTCTCTTTTTTGAATTTTTCTATTTAAAAAAAAATCGCACCATGAAAGAACACCAAAACACCAAGTCAATGATATCGAAAATGTAGGGATGTGAATAAATTCAATAGGAAAATCAATAAATACAACCATAACATATGTTCATGATGAATGATGGATATTTCTAACGAATGAACTCAACATCTTCCTTAGGTGTAAAAATTGTGGAATTAAAAAATATTGACTCAATCAAATTAGCAAATCAAAGCTCAAAGTGATTTCCACACCAATAACGTCCAAAACGTGTGAAATGCTTTTTCATGACTATCAAGGACGTGCAAACCCATTTTTCATTTCTTTCCATCCAAACACCCTCATAAATAATTATACATTATCCTTTTCTTTTGAGGTGATGAAACTAAAACCTATTGACCCATTTAAGTTGGCATGGTATTCTTTTTATTTCCATTTAAATTTTTTGGGGCTATTTTTCAAACAGTGGCTTTCTCGATGAGTTAGCTTTTAAACTCTCGTAGCCCTTTACCGTGATTCACTCAAAATATTTTGTTGCAATTAATTCCTCACGATAAACGGTTTTTACATGCACTACTATCTTGTCAAGTTTTATCGCATTTTGGTCGTTGTATAGACATAATTGAGATGGAAACACTCAAACCAATATGTGATAGACAAGTACAATACTCAAATAATATCGTGCATGTGTGCAATAAAGGAGATAAGGAGTTAAACATGTACAAGCTATCACGAATCACATCTCAAAGACTCCAAGCAATGTAAAGCACATGGATTAAATGATGTAGCATCTCAAATCACTATCAAATAGTCACGTGAACTGTGAAATGAAGTTGTGAGTATGTTTATATTAAATGTTCAAGAATAAACAGTGTAAACAAAATACAAAATAGTTTTTGTGTTTTTGAAAAATTTTACGAAGATAAAATATTTTTGGCTTTAAAAAAAAATCTTTTTGAAACTTTCAAATTTTCAAAAACAAACAAACAAACAGATATACAAATGATATAATCTAGGGATAGGAATCAAATGATGTGAAAATGAAAAAAGTATCCTACTCTAGACCTGGTGACCACCTCTCAGTCAACTGTGCAAATTCCAAAAGACTTCCTAAAACTCTCAAATCTGAGGGCATCTAAAGGCTTCGTGAAGATATCGACTAACTGGAGGTCGGTAGATAAAAAACTCAAGGATACGCCCTTTTCCTCTATAAGCTCACGAATAAAGTGCTCGCGTATCCTAATGTGTTTGGTGCATGAATGCTGGACTGGATTACGGGATATGTGTATCGTGCTCGTGTTCTCATAGGAAATAGTCATGGTGTCCTGTGAGATCCCATAATCCTCCAACATCTGCTTCATCCACAGATGTTGCGTGCAATAACTCCCGGAGGCAATGTACTTAGCCTCAGTAGTGGATAAAGAGATGGAGTTTTGCTTCTTGCTCAACCAAGAGAGAAGAGCAGAACCAAAGAAGAAACACCCACCAGAAGTGCTCCTACATCCATCTGCATCCCCGACCCGATCGGCATCTGATTAGGCGGATAAACGGTTGCTGGTATCAAAGGAATACCAAATGCCAAGTGAGAGAGTCCCACTCACGTATTTGATAATACGTTTAAGAGCGAGTAAGTGTGACTCTTTCGGGGTTGCCTGATATCGCGCACAAACTCCAACACTAAAGGCTATGTCGAGATGACTAGCAGTCAAGTAGAGAAGACTACCTATCATACTCTGATACAAGGTTTTCTCTATGTCCTTACCTAAAGTGTCCTTGCTAAGCTTAGTTGAGGTACTCATCGGTGTATGTGTGTTCTTAGCGAAGTCTAGACCAAATTTCTTCATAAGGTCTCTAGTATACTTGGATTAGGAGATGAACATCCCATCCTCTAGCTGACGAACCTAGATACCAAGGAAGAAAGTAAGCTCACCAACCATGCTCATATCAAACTCACTCTTCACCTCCTCCTCAAGGAGCTGAGCATGTGGATCCAAAGACTATGTCGTCCACATAGACCTGGGCAACCAAAATAACAATGTCATCTCTCCTGACGAACAACGTCATATCAACCCCCCTCTCTTGAAGCCATGGGCTAAGAGATAAGAAGTAAGCCTCTCACACTAAGCACGAGGTTCTTGCTTCAAACCATACAAGGCTTTTCTCAGATAGTAGATGTGATCAGGGTGCTTAGGGTCTTAAAACCCTAAGAATTCCATTTTGGTTGTTCCATGAAAACCTCCTCCTAAAGAATGCCATTCGAAAAGGCAATCTTGACATCCATCTAATATAACTTGAAGCGCAAATGACATGCGATGGCGAGTAGTAAATAGACGGACTCAAGCCTCGCAACAGGAGTGAATGTCTCGTCAAAGTCTACCCCCTCAATCTGTGTGTAGCCTTGAGTGACCAACCTAGCCTTATTTCGAATAATAGTAACAGTCTCATTCACCTTATTAGTGAAGATCCATTTGGTACCTATCACATTTATCTCACTAGGTCGGGGTACCAGTTCCCAGACATTATTCTTTCTAAACTAAAGCAAGTCATCCTGCATTGCACATACCCAGTTTTCATCTTTGAGTGCTTCCTTATAGTTCTTGGGGGGATCGACTTTGGATGTGTAGAAAATATGGCTAACAACGTTCTCTAGCTGGGATTGAATAATGAGTAGGAGTCCTAGAATAGTAGTAGGATCGAATAATAGTAACAATCATGATTCTTCCTCTCAACAATCCCATTTTGCCAAGGAGTCCTAACAACTGAAAATTCGTGTTTGATTCCGAGGCTATCACAGAAAAGATCTAGTTTTGCTTCTTTAAACTCAGTGGCATTGTCACTACATATTCTATTGATAGTGACACCGTGTTGATTTTACAGGACACGACACTTAGACGATATTGGTGTGGGAATCACTTTTGACTTTGATGTGTTGATGGATATAGTCGATGTCATTTAAATTCAACACTTTTAACACCCAAGGACGATTTTGAGATTCATTCGATAGAAGTACATGTATACATCATGCACATATGTTATGTTTGATTGCCTTGATTTGCCTATTGATTATGTTCACACCCATTCATTTCGTATCCATGATTTGGTTGTCTTAGTGTAAATTCATGGCGTGATTTTTGTTTTTGTATGAAAAATTTGAAAAATCAAAAATATTTTGTGAAATATGTTTGATTATCATTTATCGTGACAAGTCCATACTTGTTTTGTTTATTTGTTTCCATATCTATTTTGGTCAAATAAAATTATGGGAGTATTTTTATATCATTTCAAACTCGAAGCATCACGAGGTATTTGCTTTGTCTCATGTGTGTATGTACAACAATGAAAGAATGGAAGATCATATGTTACACACCTTGATGAGAAAATCTTGAAGATTTGAAGATTGATGTTGAAGACTTTTAAAGAAAGGTTTTAAGACCTATATGATTAGTACCTTTTCATTTTTGGGTTCATGAGGGTATTAGATTTGTATAGTCATATTATGTTTTGATAATTTGGATGTTTTTTATTTTGTACCAGCATAGACATAGGGGGAGATTTGTAAGGACATAAGTTTATAAATATTCGTTATCAATTAGTATGTCGTATACCGCTACAACCGTCGAAGAATGTTCAAGATTACATATGCAATAAGTCGGATCCGAATATCAAGTTTCTTAAACAATGAAGCCTCCGCGAGATGAATTTGGTAAGGGTTGTGTTTTTATTCCTTAGTATTTCCGTTAGAATATTAGGATATTTTTCATTAAAAATTTTCTAAGTGTTGGAGCGGAGTTTTTTAAGTTTTTCGTCAAAATTTATTTTTCGAAGTTTTAAGGCACAACATTTTCTAGGAAAAGAAAAAGAAAAATATTTATTGAAAAGATCGTTCTATCGACATCCCCTGTCATTCAAACGACAAGCCATCTTGCGTGAAGCTCGTTCGAGCGACGCGTGTCACCGTTCGAGCGAGATCTGATTTCGTTCGAGTGACCTGCTGCCTTAAGGTTTTATAAATAACACGTTAAACGAGGCATTTTTCTCAAGAAGTGTTTTCTTTCTTTTTCTACAAACAGAGCACTTTTGGGTTCTTCATTTAAGGTTTTAAACCCTTGTTTTTTCAATTCACAAAATCGCAATTATTCATGTGAGTTGTTTTGCAGTTTAAGAACACACTTTGCTAGTGTTAAAACATTTGTGGAGAGGATATTTACATCATATGGCTGCATGTTATTGAGGAGCCCTCGGGGGTGTTTCTTTACTAAAGACTGGACTTCGGTTCATGTGGAATCAGTGCGTGTGAACCATTACTGACTCTAGACCGTGTGTTTATGTAGGTTTGCTGAGGTAAACTTATTGTAGATTTCATTGTAATCCCTGTAAATTTTCATTTACAAATTATAGCGAAATAAAGAGTTTTGCCCTGAGGGGATTTTTCTTGAATTCTTCGAGTTAGCATATTTGTGTTTTTGTTGGTTTGACACATGCACATACGTAGTTATTTGATTATGGGCTGAATTAATTTGATTCAAAAATTGACTCTAATTAAATAAGTTTATGGTTGGAATTTGCGCATTGGTTTAAATCTTTATCACACATACACTTTTACAAACATATTATCCAATAATCAAACCAATAATTATCTCTTACTCCTTTTAACATACTATCCAAAAACAAACCAACAACCTATAATTATCCCATACTCCTTCTAACATACTATCCAACAATAAACCAACAACCAATAATTATCCAACAGCCAAATTTAGACGAAATCAATAATTATCTCCCACTCCTTCTAACTTCTAACAGATTTGAAGGACAATTCATATCAATTTTAAATTAATGTTAGTTAAAGTAAAAAATACCTAGTTCGTGCGATCCAAGAAGGCCATTAAATAGAGTCTTTTGAATGTATGATTAGACCAAATTGATCCCGAAGCTCCTCGCGTATTCTTGTACACGTACGTTTGCTCATTAGTTTCTTTGATACTATCTTCATAAAATATATCTAAAATTAATTTCCTACATGGGACAAAAATAAACATTGTTGATATTCTCAAAATTTGGAAACTCTAAGTTGGTGACGAGGTTTCGTTCGAAAAATTACCTTTGATCAAAATCAAGTAGATTGATGGATAGGAAATTTCAATTTCTGAAAATTAAAATTGCCTATCCAATGATCTCCTTGAGTTTCATCAAGGATAATTTTTAGAAATACCTCATCTACAAAATATAATTCCCAAATTTTGAGAAATCAGTAATGTTTTAACCGTGGCCTAAGTGGAAAATACTTCAAAACCTTTTGTGGGACTTGCGAGCACTTTTGATATTTTATAGCTTCATCCTTTCCATTCGCTCGAACCACATATCTAGGCTCAATGAATACATGACACTCATCCTTCTCTTCATTCTCGTTGCGGTACAATATGCTATCATACTTGCATGCATGAATAGATTTGTATTTCAAGCCCAAACCCTTCAAGATTTATTTTCATGGTGGGATAATTGTCTAATAATGTGTATCTTTTGAGAGAATTTCTTTAACCCACTTAAGAATTCTGGTTACATTGTTTCCAGGCAAACCATATTGACTCTTCAAATTATTTAAACCAGGCATTGCATATAGTACTGAGTGATCTTCGTCACAATTTTTATACAATGGTCTAGATGCATCGACTTTGAACCATATGTATTCCAGATCTCCTGGTAGATCAGAATCAAATTATTCAATTACTTGGTCATTATGTGCATTATCCGTATCTATAGGTCGGTGGTTTTGATGGTTTTGGACTCCGCAAGAATCATCAATTGAGTCGGTCAATAGACGATGTGTTGGTGAATCATGTACCACTTTTTCTCATTTGGGGTTCCGTCATGCGGTCAAGTATCGATAATTCTTCTAGAACATAACGTACATTTTTTTCACAATGCTATGTCCATATTTTACAGTCTTGATGAATTGCCAACTTTATTAAATGCAACTCAACGTCTTCTAATGACTTGTATTTTCCATTCATACAATGGGTGCACGAAAACATAATCTTATCACTTTTAAGATTTTTGGAAGCATATTTAATAAATTCTTGAACTCCCTCTACATAATTATTTGTTTTAGGTTAGTCTCTCCCATCCACGCTTTATATTATGGGAAATCCATTTATTAATCTTCAAATTAAGTCCTGTGCTGATAGGTTAAAACAAATGTCATGTTGTATACAAGAAATTAATATGATTACGAAAATGCCACAGCATAAACCCAAATAAATATTGTTACAACTGAAACCAAAAGTAATATTATTACAACTAAAATAAAAGAAATATTCTTATAACTGAATCAAAAAAATATTATTATAACTGGAAAAAATAGAAATATTATTACAACTTGACCAATAGATAAACTGGCCAAGTAATAGAATTTGTATAATTCCTCAATTCCCTTACTTTCTCGCCCTCAATGTACACAGGTACATCTTTATAGCCATCGTATATATTAATGATCATTATTTGAGCCTCACCGTTCAGCACAGCTCAATCGTCTATTGTTTTGATAACCATGAAGATGAGTGTGCACATACCGATAATCCTCGTATTGGCCACATCCCTAAATAGTATTTTTGGCCATAGTCATTGTGAGTTCTTGACAATGATCCAAGACCCGTGATAGAGGGAGGCACAGGGAACGGGAATGTTGAAGGAGGCAAAATTTAGGAGGGGAGTGTTGAAGGTGGCAACATTTGGGAAGGGAAACTTGAATGGGGAGGATAGGGGAAGCCTTGAGGAGGTGGAGGGTAAGGGAAATAATAAGGAGGCATTGGGGGGCCAATAACCTTAAAAAAGTGTCACAAGTTTCCCAATTTGATTCGACAAGAATCCCAGGTTATTTTTAATCTCCTAGACACCCCCATCGAGCCCGGACTGTTGTTCCTCTTGGGTCGAGATACGATCCTTGATCAAAGAAATCTCATTCACGATAGGCGTGGTGTGTTTTAATTTCATTTTTGGTGTATGTGAGGAAAAACCTCTCGTCCTTCCCCTTTTGCCCTTTCCAAATATATTGGGTTAGGGAATCATTTTCAAGGTCATTAAAATCGCTCGAACTTGACTGATTGCTGATGGACTCTATTTGTAAGAGAATATTTTATCTCACTGCTCAAATATCTCAGGCTTACATAAGTTTTTGGCATATCCCGCTATCGTGTGATTCGAGACGACACAAAGTTCAAAGATCCAACATCTCCATAATTCAATAATCTCCATCCTTTGAAGGTATAATGCTATTAAGTTTAAATTTATTCATTGGGTTTATTTTGGATGTTTATTTTTATTAAATCTATAAACATGATTTTTATTTAAAAATCAAGACAAATTTTCTTTATTTAAAATTGTTCTAAGTACGCGCATCTCTTTCAAACAAGATGGGAATCTTGTTCAAACGATATTGGATTTTCTTTTGAAGTCGAATTTGAAGTTTACTTCGATCGAACATTGAACGAGGGAGTACTATTTTACATCACTCAAAGATCATTTGAAGCTCATTCAAACGAGATTAAGGTTTCATTCTAACAACCTTTTTGTCGTTCTAATGAGGTTCTTTTCTTGTTTAAACGAGCCTATTTTCTTGTTCAAACGAAACCACCACCTTGAAATTTGCGTTCTCTTTATAAATGTCTGTTTCATGTTTGTTTTTATTAAGACTTTTGCCAAAACAGATTTCGCATATTTTTAGCAATAGTTTTCAATCTTTTGATTAGAGAAAATCTTTTTGATTCACAAATCACGTCCCCAAAATATTTGAGTGAATCAAATTTAAACCTTATAGCTTGTATGTTGCATACAACTCTTGTGAATAAATTTCTTCATGGCTGAACTTGTGATTTTTGAGGGAACTCATTGCTGACGAGAAAGGCTAATTGGTGGATACTGAGTGTGGAAGGCCGCGTGTGGGCTACTCCTCACCGAGTAGTATTCTTCAGAGATCTGTGAAGACTACCGCATTATACTTGTGGTGGTTATCAAGTAGACTGCAAGTTGACTTTCTTGTAATCTTTTTGAAGTTCCGAATAAAAAGTTTTGCCTGAAAGGTTTTCCCCCCCTTAATTTACCTTATCGCTGTGCATCATTTAATCTATCTGTTTTATCACCTAAACGCATGACTTAGGGTTAAAAAGAAAAAATTGAATTTTCTGTGTTGGACACTTAATTACTAAAATTGTCAATTAAGATCAAGGTAGCGCACTCTCAAATTAGTATCAGATTCTGTTGCACAAATTTACTGTGTGATCTTTTTCCCAAAAATATTTTTCTCTTGATATCAATTTTTTTGAAATATTTTGATCTATAAAAAATTTGATTTTAATGGAGAACTTGTATAATCGGGTTTTCATCTTTGGTGGTACAAATTATGCATACTGAAAGGCTAGCATGAGGTCTGCTTTAAAGGCCATAGATGAACGCGTTTGGGTTATCTGTGAAAGAGTGTGGAATCCTCCCACTATCACAGTTGATAATGTCGTCGAACCTAAACCTGTATCACAGTAGACAAATGACGAATTTAAGTGGAGCAATTTTAATTCTCACCGTTTGAGTGCCATCTCGGGAGCCGTCATCCCTGACGAGTTCCACTGCATTTTGACGTGCGCCATGTCTAAAAAAGCTCCGGATACCCTCCAGCTCACTCACGAGGGTACCAATGATGTGAAATCTTCTAAGCTGTAAAACCTCACCACAAAATTTGAAACTATAACAATGCTTAAATCTTAATATTTCGACGAGTTTTATGCGCGTCTATTAGACATTGTTAATTCGAGTTTTAATTTGGGTGAGAAAATTTCGAACACGAGAGTCGTGAAAAATATTTTGAGATCACTCCCCGCCCATTTTATTCTTAAGGTCACCGTGCTTAATTCATTATGGATTTTAGACACTCTTAGGTTAGAAAAACTCACAGGAGACCTTCAGACTTATGAGATAGATATGTTCCCTAAATCCATTAAACCTAAGGATATAGGGTTGTCTATAAAGACTTAAGCTAAGAAGAAGAAAAATGAGAGAGCTTGTGAGTCTGAATGTGAGGCTGAGTGTGATATTGATGACTTGTCCTTGTTTGATAAATTCTTAAAAAAGTTTCTCAAATTTTCCAAAGAAAATTCTTCCAATAAAAATATTTTTGAGAAAAACAAAAAGAAGAATGAGGTTAAGGATAACGGTAAGAAATAGGAAGAGATAAGGTATTTGAATGCGAGGGCAAAGGGAAAAAGGTACACGAGTGTCCCATTAGGCTAAAGAAAATGGTCAAAGATATCGAAAATAAAGGCATTCTTAGTGATAATGACATTGAGTCGGTTGATTTGAGGGGAGAATCACTATATGAACACTGAATTGCATTCATGTCTAGTTACATGAGTACTTCTAGTTTGTCCCACGATTATGACGAAACATGTAAACATGAGATCCTCGATGATGTTTCAAGCCATTATAGTGAGTGTCAGGATCATATTACAAGTGAAGGAGAAGGGGATCTCCAAAAAGCTTATAGTGATTTATACATTGAGGCGTTGAAGAAGCAAAAGATTAATAAGGAGTTATATATTAGGGTGTTAGATTTGGAGAGAGAGGTGAAAACTTTGAGGGTGTGTGAGGCATCGATGAGTCAGTTTGAGAAGGTAAAGGTTGTACGGATATGATTTTATTTTCTGATTTATATTTGAGTATGTCGTATACAACTACAACCGCCGAAGACTTATTCAAGTTTAATCATGCATCAAGACGAATCCTAATAGCAATGTTATTTAATGTTTAAGCTTCCGCGAGATAAATTTTGGTAAGGTTGTGTTTTTATACCTTAACGTTTAACTTAGAGTGTTTGGATAATTTTTCTAAGTGTTGGAGCGAAGTTTTTCGTCAAACTATGTTTCTAAGTGTTCAGGTGGACTGAAATGAAAAATTAATTTTTCACTCTAGTCGTTTGAGTGACTGAGCCATTTCATTCAAGCGACAAAGACTGTCGTGCGATATCTCGTTTGAGCGACATCATGCCTCATTCGAGCGACATTTATTTTTCATTTGAGCGAGCTGCCGACTCAATTTTTCTGTAAATTGTATTCTCTAGTTTTGTTTTTCTTGAGAAGATCCGTGAATTTTAGTCCTACAAAACTTCATTGGTAGAAACATTTGTCTTCTCAATTTTAAGGGTTTTATCCTTTGTTTTCAATTCACAATTCATCACAATCTTTACGTGAATTGTTTTGAAACCCAAGAACAAAATTTGGTGAAGTTTCTCTTATAGAGAAGATCTGTACTACGGATTTAGGTGCCACTTGAGGGAGGTGCTAGCTAAAGTGACTGCGTGTCAGAGGGAGTAATCATGGGTGTTCCTGGGATGACTGAACTACGGTTCTTGTGGAGTTGCTACGGAATTCCATTACTGATTTAGGTTGCAAACCATGTGGATTTTATACGGTTAATCCATTGCAGATTTCACTTGTAGTCATTGTGAGTATTATTTATGAAATAAAAGGTTTTACCCGAAAGGTTTTTTTTCCTGAAATCTGTGTGTTAGCAAGTTATTTATGATTGTTTGATTTATCCACATGTAGTTGTATGTTTTAGGGATGAATTAAATTGGATTAAAAATTGACACCGATTAAATAAGGTTAACTTGGAAATTAGTGAATTCGGTTTAATCAGTATCACACATACTTTTCACAAATTGGTATCAAAGCTTGTTTAAGATATCACCATTTTTACAAATTGGTATTAGAGAAGATTATACTAATTTATTATGTATTCCTATTTCTGCAAAATTGTGTGATATTGAATTTTTTTTTGAAAAAAAATCTGTTTTGTGAAAAATCGCAATTTTTCAATAGATCACTTATATAATCGGATGCCCATTTTTGACGGGTCTAATTATGCCTACTGGAAAGCACATATGAATCACTGTTAAAGGCCATTGATGAACGCATTTGGGTAGTTTGTGAAAGAGGCGGGACTCCTCCCACTGTCACCGTAAATAATATCACTACTTTAAAACCCGTAACACACTGGACTGAGGATGAATTTAAATGGAACATTTTTAATTCACGTGGGCTAAGTGAAATTTTTGGTTCCATCACTCTTGAGGAGTTTCAACGTATTATGATGTGCACCATATCAAAATACGCTTGGGACATTTTAGAACTTAACCACGAAAGTATTAATGCGGTAAAAGAGTCTAAAAGTCAAAATTCAACTACTCAATTTGAAATGATTACCATGCTTGAATCTGAGTGTTTTGATGGTTTTTATTCATGCTTATCTTACATTATCAACACTAGTTTCAAGCTTGGTGAAACCGTACCTGATGCACGAGTGGTTAAAAAGTTTTTAAGATCCCTGCCTAAATGTTTTATCCCAAAAGTGATTGTTTTGAATACCTTAGATAATTTGAGAAATTTAAAACTAGAAGAGCTGGTAGGAGACCTCCAGACATATGAAATTGACATGTTTCTTGACACTGTCAAGCCTAAGGATAAAGTCATAGCACTTAAAGCCCAGTCTAGGAAGATTAATAAAGTGAGCGTTTGTGAGTCCGAGTCTGATTTTGATATAGCCATGCTTGCGAAAAATTGAAAAACTTTCTCATGTTTTCAAAAGAAAATTCTTCTAATAAAACATTTTTTGAGAAAAATAAAAGTAAAGATGAGGCCAAAGAGAGCGGTGAGAAAGATGAAGAAGATAAGTGTTTTTAGTGTGAAGGTAGGGGGAATAGAGCTTTTGAGTATCCCACTAGGCAAAGGAGAAAGGGAAAGAAAATTGCCATGCCAGCCACTCTTAGCGATAGCGAGGAAGAGGTGACAGGGTTCCGGGGATGACTCTTCACACTGAAAGTTTTTTCCTTTTTAGCTAGTCACGTGAGCACATCTATCTTGTCACACAATGGTGAGGATACTTGTTCACGTGAGACCCTCGAGAAAGATGATAGTTTGACTATTTTAAGTGAGGGTTATAGTGAGTGTGAAAGTGGAGATGAAAGTGATCTCCAAATTACGTTTAGAGATTTGTACGTCGAGACCTGAAAGACTAAGAAATTGAATAAGGAGTTAGGTCTTAGGGTAAGAGATTTGGAGAGAGAGTTAGAGGTTTTGAGGGTGTCAGAGGCGAAAGAAAGTCAACTCGAGAAGGTAAAGGTTTCTTTGAGTGAACAGTTGATTGCTTTAGATGGAGAAAAGGATAATTTGACCAACATAGTGTCTAGTCTGATGACACGTGTATCCCAACTCGAGAGTTATCTCGAACTTGCCTGGGAGGTCAAAGTCTCTTTAGATAATTCATCTAAGAAGGTTGAAAAGATGGTTCTTAATCCCATTTTTGGTGATGTTGAGAGACGAGGAGTAAGTCATGACGGTGCATCCACTTCTCACGTTGCACCCGAGCCAATTCTCGAGTTTGTGATTGATCCATATGTCTCTCAACCCAACCCACCTAGGCATCCCATACCTGATAGGAGAGTGTGACGTAGACATTTTGAGAGAGGTGTAGCTAGGCTTGTTTATGTTTGCACCCATTGTAAAAATAGAATATACCTTAGGGAGTTTTGTTTTAAGTTGGGTAATGTGTCACTTTTTGCTACTACACGTGTTCACCCACACGCACCCAGACATATTGCTTCAGATGATTACGAGAGAGTTTACACATATTATGGAGCAGGTAAAGTTTTTAGTCAATACTTCACATGACTTGATGGATGTTTCCATAGGATGTCACCACCTTTGGAAAACTCCACCTCACCTAACGGTTGAGGTTTAGACTTGTTTACTAGTATAGGATGTTTTGCATGATGATATTTTTGCCTATTGGTAGTTTGTACCATTTTTGTAGTTATATTTTCTATTTTTGATATATTTTTGAAAAAATACAAAAATATTTTCTATTTTTGAGAAAAAATTGAAGAAGCCCAAAAAATTTTATTTTGATAAAGTTTTTGGAAAAAGACAAAAAGAGTTTTGTATTTTGTTTTACACCGTATATGAATGGACATTTAGGATGATCGAGTCACAATTTCATTCCATATCCACGTGACTATTTGATAGTGTTTTGATATGCATCATCATTTCATTTTTGTGCTTTACAATGTTTGGAGTCATTGTGATGTAATTTGTTGTCACTACTTACATGTTTGACTCATGAGTTCCTTTAATTCACACTTGCATGGATTTGTTTGAATATTGTTCTTATCTATCACATGTTGGTCGATGTGTTTTCATCTCAATTATGTCTTTAAAACGAACCAAATGCGATAAAACTTGACAATGAAAGTAGTGCATGTAAGAACCGTTGTTGTGAGTTTGTGTGATTTATTTGAAAAATGGGGAAGGGCTACGAAAAGTATTCATTTATCCAGTTCAGATGGAGAATGGGATCTAGAAACTAGTTTGCTATACCAGCAAAGCATTTAGGGGAGTCGAAATAAAGTATCCATGCTTACAAAAATTGGACTTAGCTCTCATTGAAGCCTCCAGGTGAATGAAGACTTATTTTCAAGCACATACCATAGTAGTGTACACTGATCTACCTCTTCGAAAAGAACTTCACAAAATTAAAAAGTGAGGCAGGTTGATGTATAGGGAAATAGAGCTAGGATAATATGACATTATTTATGAGCTAAGATCATCATTAAAAGGGCAAGCTTTAGTAGATTTCATTGTGGAATTTACATATCCATACGTTACTTACTAACCAAACTTTCTTACCGAGAAGACTTCTCCAGAATAGAGCTCAACTCAAATGCAAGCCAAAGTCGTAGCCGATCAACCAAAATCCTCCATTGCATAAGAGATGACTCATAATTATACCAAAAAAAGTAAGAAGATATTTTGCCATAGAGTTCTATCTATAGAAAGTTTAGTAGTGAAATTCTATTATGGAACTTATATGTGGATGGATCTTCATGCACAACTAGTAGTGGAGCAGGTAATATACTTAACACTCTTGACAATATCGACATAGAATATGCCCTCAGGTTTCAATTCAAAGCATCAAATAATGAAGCTGAGTATGAGGCTTTAATCGCTAGACTTGAGTTAGCCCAATCATTAGGCACCGAGCAAGTGGTGGCACGCAGTGATTGCCAATTGATCTTTAACCAAGTGATTTATATATATGAAGTCAAAGGAGATTTGATGACTATATACTTTGCTAAGTCAATGGAAGTCGTTTCTAAATTTCTAAGTGTATTGATGAACAAGATACCAAGGATAACAAATGCCCGAGATGATGCGCTTGGTCTACTAGCTTCAGTAACAAGAATAGAACTCAGGAGAAGCATTCCAGTAGAGATCTTAGAAACCAGGAGCATATATGAGGATCCAATGATCAGTTTCATTGCTGTAGATTTGGGACCATCCTTGATGGATCTAATTGGAGCTTACATCAAAGAAGGAACTTTACCAACTGATCCAAATGAAGAAAAAAAGCTTTGGTAAAAAGTTGCTAAATATGTGTTGGAGAAAGGAGTGCTATACAAAATGGGATATATTGTTTCCTTATTGCACTATGTCCATCCATTGAAAGTTGCTAATTTAATCACAGAGGTACATGAATGTTCTTATGGAGTTCATTCAGCTGGTCGGTCATTAGTCTAGAGAATCAACACACATGGGTATTACTAGCCAACTATGAAGGCATATTGTCGGTCCTTCATAAGAAAATATGATAAGTGCCAGAGGTTTGCTATAATTCATAAAACACCAAGCGCTGCTTAAACACTGATCACTTCTCTTTAGCCATTCGCCCTTTGAGGAATTGACTTGGTCGGCCCACTACCGACCACCAAAGGTAGGTTTAAATACCTGGTGATAGCTATTGATTATTTAACAAAATGGTTGGAAGAAGAGCCTTTAATAGAGATGCCTTATGAGAAGGTAAATCAATTCATCTGGAAGAATATCATATGCAGGTATGGCATGCCTTATGCCTTCATTACTGACCATGGAACCCAATTTGATAATGATGAATTAAAATCATACTGCGTTCAATTCAAGATCCAAAAACTTCACTCTGCCCCAGGGCATCCACAAAGCAACGGTTAAACAGAAGTGACAGGCATAACCTTTTTAATGGATTGAAGAAGAGACTTGATGCTGCCAAGAGTGACTAGATAAATGAATTTTCTTTAGGCTTATAGAACAATTCCAAGGACAATAACTAGCAGAACACCTTATATGCTTGCATTTGTGACAGAGGCCACGGTACCATCCGAGCTAGGTCTACCAACTCATAGAGTGTTAAACTTTGATTCTTCCAAGAGTGATCTAATAAGACAATTAGATTTGGACATAGTGGAAGAAGTTTGAGAAGATGCCGTCCTCAGAAATGCTATATATCAACAAAGGAATGATCGCTTTTACAACAAACGGGTCAAGCCGACCAACATAAAAAAGGAGACTACGTCCTCAAGAAAGCCATCCAGAAAGGAAAAAAATTGAGGCAAATTTTCATGGTCTATATCGCATTTCAGCATTAATTCGACTTGGAACTTTTCGAGTAGAGACACTTGATGGGGAAGAACTGAAGATCCCTTGGAACGTCGAGCACCTCCGAACATACGATTAGTGACTAAAGGAATTTTGTATTTATTTTTTATTTATGTTCAACAAAACTTTATTTCACGTTCAATATAATATCTTGATTTTAGTTTCCAATTTTTTGATTTTTTTTGGAGTACGACGATATACATCCCCAGAAACAATAAGTAAATAATGTATCTTGGTCTTCAGACCTTGCCAATCAGTAGACGACAACAACTACATAAATTAATTAATTAATCAGGTTAAACTTATTAAATTTGAGAAGTACCAACAGCTTAACACGGAGTTGTGTCTTGACCGACCAAGTTACTAATTCATGTATGACTTCGTAGTCATAAGTCACGAACAAGAACTCAGTAAATATTGTTATTACTTCATGTATGACTTCGTATTAACAAGTCACAAACAAGAAGTCGGTAAAGCTCCATGTATCAACACAAAAATTTTTACCCGACCAAGTTAAACACACGAATATACACATATATTTTACTAACACACTTAAGTATCACTGATAACTTACTTCCTGTATGACTTCGTCTTTAACAAGTCAAGAATAAGAAGTTTGTAAAACTTCATGTACAACTCAAGAAGTTAAACACAAGTTTTGCCTGACTAGGTTAAATGTAGGAAGACATGTATACATTTCTAAATACGTGAATACATACATACATTCCTCATATACTTTGTCGCCACTGATAACTAATGCTACAACTTGGATCAATAAAACTATTTATAGTTTCATCTAAATGCATTAGTAGAATCGAAGGCCCTACAAACATGGTTTAATAACTCATCATAAAATAAATAGCATAGTCAATCATAAATTGACAATAAGTAGACATATTTTTATTCAAATACAAAATGTATTACATTCCAGATCAAGCAAGTACAAAAATAGAAGAATTATCCAGCTGGACATTACCCTTGTGCTTTGGTCCTTTCAAAAGATGTCTGTTGCACTCTCTCTATCCCATCAGGAGGATCATCCAGTGTATAAGGGGAATTTATGTAATTAAAATCTCTCAGAATATGCCTATTGCTAATGCTCAGTCTGTTGATCAGATGAGGAGGATAAATTATCTCATGCACATCGTGCCAGATATTTGATGATTAAACACTGGGAAATAACATCAGGGGGATCCATGATATGTCTAACTTAAACAGAGTCTTGTCATAATCCAAAGCGATATCATTCCAATACCATAACTCACTCTTTTGGTCATATTTCAGTAAGGTAAGCAAGTTAGTCCATCCCCATCTATAACCTTCACAATGACTTTGTGCAAGATGATCATCTACATGGCTTAGGGCCTCATTATAACCTTCTATCCAAATCTCCATGGGCTTCTTATGAAATAAAAATGTTAACCTTTCTACATGATATTGGAGCTTCTTCAGAACATCATTCGTAACTTTAAATTGAGAAACTTGATCGGTGATAGCTTTATCCTTAGCTACCAGCTAGATAAATAAGTTGGCAATGGCCAGACTCTTTGCTTTTAACTGGGCAGCTTGGTCGGCTAGAGTTTTCCTAGTTCTTTCCTCATTCACAGTTGGTCGAATAGCCATCCTTTGTTTGGAAGTTTGCCCAGGTTTGGTTTTCTGCAACGATTTAAGTTCTTCCACCAACCTTGCATTATCAGTTTCCAAGAAAGAAGCACCTTCATCAGGACCACTGGTGGACGATTTCTTCATACTTTCTAGCTCATTTTTGAGGCAATTATTTTCCTCTTCAAGTAATTTGCCTACCTCCCAAGCTTCTTCAACCTCTTGATTTAATAAAAAATCCTTTTGTCTATACATGGAGGCATACTCTATAAGTTTTTTCTCAAAGCCCCATCCTTCACTTAACACTGTATACTTGTCTTCATAATCAGCATGCAGTAAAGCTTTGGACTAACTATGATCCTCCTAATGTTTTATTATTATTTCATAATAGGCAACATTATTGGTTATAACCCTATTCCATAAGTAATTAAGGTGAATGTATGATTCTTTAACTTGGTCGGATGCATATGGGCCGAGCAACCCAACCAAATCCTCTTCAGACATAGGAATATGTCCAGCTTCTAGAAGGTTTTTACTCCTCCTAAGCAGGTCCGATTCAATAGAAACTATAGCCTTTTTCCTCACATCAAACTGAGAATCACAAGTGTAAGAATACAAAGACTGCACACTAGAAGTATAACGAATGAAATACAATTAATCAAAATAATATATTTTCATTAATAAAGAAGGGGTTACAAAGAGGCACTCCTATTACAAAATAGGGAAGAAATAACAAGAAATTTGCTAACAAGCAAGACAAATAATAAAGGAGTTAGACTTTCTCTTTATACTAGACATTAACTTCATAAGGTAGCTCAAAAAGAAGGAAAGCTTTACCAATTGGCTCCATGATAGACTCAACAGGTTGTAAGAAAGATTCACCTGATCCTTTTTTATCATTAAATTATTCCTCCAAGTTTGGAGGATTGCTTGGATCATGCCTCTGAACAACTCAGAGTCTTCAGTAGTGCCAACTTCCTTAAGTGACTCTGACCAACCATCCTTAAAATATTTCTTCCTGGCATATTCAATTCATGCGGAGGTGACAAAAAATGATTTCTCCCAACCCTTATCAAAGGAGGTCTCCCTTATTGTCTTATTTTTGTCTTTCTCAAAAGCAAAATCAACAGTTAGATCTGTTGCCTTCTTTTTGACAGTCTCGATAAGCGTTTGATTCTCTAATAGTTTGTCATCAACAACTTTGGCCTTATCTTATGCTACTTTTAAATTATCCTCAATAGTCTGAATTTTCTACTTGGCATTGTTAGCCATGTCGTTGGCCCTCTTTAATTCTTCTTCCCACGATTTTTGTTTCGTTGCCAAAGCTTCTCGGCTAGCTTCTACAAATTTCTTCAGGTCTTCAAAGGCCTTTTCCACATCTCCTCCAGAAGAATGCATCTGATCGTTGTTCTCCATTATCTAGTTAAAATCAATCAGAACTACACAAAGGAAAAATATTAGAATAGAAAAAGATAAATGAGATAATAAATATGAAAAATAAGGGAAAAGGATTACCAAGGCCAAGTTCTGGCAAGATCTTTCTGATAACCTTAGTCGAGGCATGGGAGCAATAACTTCCCTATCAACAGGAAGGGTCCCAACCTTAATCGGACTTTTGTCCAGACTAGAATTGACAGCAACATAGGATGAGCTAGCAATATCCAAATAAAATTGATATTTTTTAACCAACTATAGTTGGTCGGCAACCGTTGTTTGAGTCTGTTTACTAGAAAAACCTTTTTTTGAGCTCTTGTAATGCGGTGCAACAGTATCAATTTCCTCAGTATTGATGGCTTGAGGTATTTTTTCAACAACCATAGATGCCTTCTCGTTCACTTTAGAATTCTTTGCATCTGTAGCCTTGATAGTTTTCTCTCTAGCCTTCTTGGTAGTAGGAGACAAGGCTCCAGTCATCAAATTAAAGATTTTTCTCCTGCTCATACCTGCTACTGGTGAAGTAGGGATAACATATATTTATAATGATTAAAATGATGAAGAATTCCCAAAGTCCTTCTTAGCTCTACCAGATTCCTCAGCCGAAGAAGTGGGAATTGGTTCCTTTTCCAAATTAATGAGGATTGAAGGTGCTGCAGCAGTTGACCTAGAAACAAAAGAAGTAACATATCTTATGTATTGCAATAGGTGGGAGGATTCTCTGGGATGCTCCTCAATAATTATTTGATGAATGCTCTATAAAAATTTAAGCTCTTGAAGATTGATGTCCCCTTCCTTAGGACACTTTTTTTTGCTCTTAACTATACACAATAGGACAAGAAATATTAGTCAATATATCATCAAAAAGTTGGTCAGTAAGAAAGAAAAAAATACAATATCAAGGTCAACAACCTATGCCATGTCCTTCTTGAGGACATCTGAGCCCACCATACACTTCTCCTCTTCGAGAGGAGCATGTTGTCAGTTCTTCGCTATTACCCCATAGTCGAAGTAATCTTTATTAGAGTCAGGTAAGTTGACTACTAAGTCTCTATTGACAAACCTAGTTTTCAAGTAATAGGTGTTGTCACGAGTTACCCACTTGTAGAAAAACATTAGCTCAGGTATGCCAATATGGGTCCTATATATCTGATTAAGGCCGTGAATCCTATATACTACCCTAGAAGGGATAATGTCAAAATATTGAAAAAATTCCAGGAATAAGTGTTTGGGGGGAAAGGTAATACCACACTCAGTTATAAATAATAAGGGGATCCAATGACCCTTTGGCAATGATAAAACATCAACTGGTGGAATAGGGATTTCTAAGTTTATCCAATCAGGGATATTTCTTTCTTGCCTAAATTTGTGTAAAGAGTCCCCATGAATATTGTACACCATGATTACAGCAAAGAAAGAAATCAAAGAAAAGGGAAGAAGAAAGCTTAAAGAGAAAGTAGTGGAAGAAGCAAGGTGAGAATGGGTGCAAAAAGAAATCTTGAAGATGAAAAGTTTGAGGACGAAAGAGAGTTTGAAAGTTTTAAAATTTATGGTATAGAAATCAAATAAAATCTCATCTCTTATAGCTTGCATAGAATACAACACATATAATGATTAACTGTATAGAAGATTGCCATTCTGATGGCTGCACAACGTCGAAGATGGGAAATTATGAATATGCACTTTAGCGATTCGTTAAAATTAAAATTATTCACAAAATTTCCATTACATGATCAAATGTTGAATTTTTTTTACAAATCCTATAGGTCGGCCACCGACCAAGACCAAAAAGATTATCGAGCAACTCTATTCGAGTCATACTTCATACTTTCAAGAAAATATCAAGAATAAAGCATTGGGGGCTTTTGTTGATACAAAAAATTATCCATCCAAATGGATCCATCATAAATGGACACTTATTTCCTTACATGGCAGCAGTCCTAGTCATCAATTACTCGATCGACCATCAAGGTATTTACTTGGATTGAAGTCCGACCAACCTGCAGGATGCAAACCATCAAAGTAGATTAATAGACATCACATGGGAAGGAGCCAAGAGTCATCCCTCCCGTGCTCAAAACTATCAACCATCACATTCATTATGTATAAGTGTAAATGCTTGAATATATAAAGGCATTCTAACCCTTGATCTTCGGGTCATTATAAATACATTGTATTCATTTCACAAAAGGCAATATAGAACAAATTCTAGGTTATTCTCACTATAATAAAAGTACCTATCTTTCTGTAATCATTAAAATCAATACAACAGTAATGGACAAGGCTTTTCTTCACAGCCGAACCACTTTAAAACTCTCTTGTCTGATTTTTTTATTTTTTTATTATTTATCTATGATCATAAAATTGACTGATGTGGTTAATCTAAAATAGCAACCAATTTTAGACATCAACAGGGGCATTATAGCACTTGGAGTTGGAGTTAGTGTAGTGGAATGAACTATTGGTGGAGTTTTGAATTCTTCAGCCATTGGTGTTGAGAATTCGGGTTGTGCATGAGATGTGTAACCTCAAAGAGGTTTCACCTCGCCACTTGGTACATTTTTGTTATTGTTTCCTCCCGACATTATCTACGAAAATGAAAAACCATAAGCGACTAAATAATTATAATAATATATAATTATAACTAAGTAATCAAGTTTATGACTATCTATCTATCTATCTCTATCTCTCTCTTTATATATATATTTACCTTTTCCAAGTAGGACTTTAGAATATGTTAAATGTGTCTGATCTCCATCCATTCGGTATTAGTTTTAAAAAACCTCTGAATTTTTGCATGTGGCTAATTAGGAGGAAGGTTAAGTATAATTGATGTGTATATATCCGTGACATAAACTCGAAATTCCATCTTTTTCAACTTGTTGGCAAGATTCAATTTTATGTGCATATGGCACGATGCATCACAATCTATGTCAATGCTCTCTCTAAATAGTTGTATCCATAACATGTGAATTTTTTTGCTACCTTCTCCAACAACGTAAGCAAGGTCAGGGCTACGCCGAGATTATGTGTTAGAAATATATTCTATATAGCGTCATCCCAGCTTTTTGGTAGGGAAATTAAAATACTTTTAAACAAGTACTCTTGCTGGAGATGAACTCCATAATTTTCAAGGTAGTTAAATTGTTCGATCTTTTTATTTTCATACCTACAAATAAGAGTATTCTCCATATAGCGTGCACTAATAAAAGAGTTATATGTGCGGTCCAATTACAAACTCTTTCATTCTTTTTGTCACTGACTATCACCGTGCCTCATTTTTCTTGAGAAAAATATATGAGGGTATATTAGACTATATTATCCTACAATAATTTGCTACTTACAAGAGTGTTTTAATTTTATCCTAACATTTTATAATAAATTGTAAGAGAGTAATCATTTGCCTATATCTATCCTACAACAAGCTTTTGTTAATATTCTTCTTCATTACTCCACGTGTTAGTTTATTTATTTCTTTAGCCCGCAGGAGGATTTGTCGGTTGCCTTGAATTAAAAGGAATCCTTTATTTAAATTAGGGGTATCAATTTTGTAAGGAAAAATTTCCAATCGAGTCAATTTGTAAGTAATTGGTATAATTTCGGACAAAACGTTTGAGTCATATGATAGACTTTGAGTTGACAATCCCATGAGCCTATGACGTTGTTTGATGAAGACGTAGCGGCCAAGCTTTAAATAGTGGATCTTATAAGCCATGTTTACAGTGCTGCGTTTGTCTTTACATATGCCGAGGATCTCGCAGGTATGAACATATTTAGTTTATGAGTCCTTGGAATTTTTATTATGGGTGTTTTATATTCAAAATTCTTTAGAACTTAATTTTTCAAAAATATTTTTCGTAAAGTTTATTGTAGGCGAAGTTTTAATTTTTGTTGATATCGTTCAAATGATTTCTCCATGTCGTTTGAAGGACATTATAAGGTCGCTCAAAGTATGCTTCAAACGTACATCAAGCGAGAGCTTACTGTATTTATTTTTCTAGGGACACTAGAAGCTAGATAAACTCTCTTTCGAACGAGATCTCTATCTTGTTAGAACGACAACTTAATATCGTTTGAACGATGCTGCCGCCTTGATTTTCTATAAAATAATTTTTCGACCCAATTTTCTAATTGACGAAGAACTTTTGACGAAAACGAAAAGCAGACTTGTTTAAAAAAGTTCTAACTCCAAAGTTTCACCCTTTTTGTTTACAAGATCCAAGATTCATAAATCATATACTTTGAGATCTTATTTGGGCACCTTGTTTATATCTTTCATCTTGAGAGAAACTGTTTTCATGCGGTGGATTCCGTACGTGCTGATTGCGATTAAGAAGTGATGGATTCCCTGTTCTTAATCATAGACGATTTCTGAGCTACATCGATGGATACTGAGGTACACGTGGACTCATGTGTTGTGGACGCTTGCGTGGGTAAACTCCTGTGTTGCACTGTGGATGAGTGGTTAAAGATATAAGAGTGTCAAGGCTTGTGGGGGATTTAGTCGTTGTGTAAGTCCACTGTGTATTCTTTGTTAAACCATATCATAGTGATTGTCTGACTGGACCGTCCAAGATTTTTTCCCTTAGTAGTTTTCTCATACATCGATGCCTTGTCGTTTGATATGTTTAATTTACTTGTTATCACCTAGAGGCATGTTTAGGGTAAAAAGATAAAATTTGGTAAATCGATTTTCACAAGAAATATTTAATTGATGATAAATTTAATTAGTAGAATTTTATTTAAAGGTTCAATCATTAATATTGGAAAAAATAAAAATATTGAACTTGAGTTTATTCAAACCGTCCTAGCATTCTCAAATTTGTATCAGAGAAGGTTGCTTCAAGTTATCGAGTGATCCTAATTTGTTAAAAATTATTCTTTTTGGGTGTTTTATTCTTTTTTAAAATCTCAGAATTTTGATGACTTAAATCGTTTGAATTTGAAGTTTGCTAAAAGGATTCAAATTCTTGAAAAAGAAAATTCTAGTTCTAATACTTTTATGGAACTTTTACAAATTGTTCAAAATGAAAGAGATTAATTTCGTGAGAGACTTGTGGACATGGACCATGATTTTAGAAAATTAGAATTGTCCAAGAAAGAGAGTGATGATAGAGTTCAATTTTTAGGAAAAGAATTGGAGGACTTTAAAATTTCAAGGGTTAATGTTTGTGTCATAGAAGATTGTGTTTTGATTAATAATTTTAAGGCATGAGATAAGACTCTTATGGATAAGTTTGCTTTCATTGAGGGGAGCGAGATAACCTTCTAAGAATGATTGAAAATATGAAGAAGGAGTTCCTAAATTTGGAAGAGTCAAATTCTTTGCTTGAGTCTAAAATTTTGAAGCTAAAAGATGATTAAAAGGCTCGAGTTGTGTTAGTAGTAATGGCTCTAACTCTCAAGTTTATAATGCTTCAAGTGTTAAATCCAAACCATTGTTTGTTTTATAGGGTCAAAAAAATCAAAGGACATTAGACAGGTAAACTAATAGGTAACATTCCTCCCGTTTACACATGTTCACATTGTGGTAGGAAAGGTCATCTTAGGCGTTCTTGTTATGATTTCGGAAGGGGTCCTAGGAAGTTTAAATGTAGTGTTCCATCGGTTCCCATAACCACTTGAGTTAGATATACACCTGTTTCGGTTGGAAAATCTATTTTGGAGACGCTAAATGTTACGTTGGTTGATTCCCACATCCTTGCACATGATGCTTCACATGCTATTTCTTATCGTTGATTGATTGCATGATTATGTTTGTTATATACTAGTTTTTCTTCATGATATATGTTTGCAATTGTTATGATGCGTGTATCTTATGTATTATTTTTGAGTCATATTAATAAATATAAAAAGATTTTCATTTTAATTTTTTGAAAAATACAAAAATATTTTATTTTTAGATTTTATTTTGAAAAATACAAAAAGATTTTCAATTTTTGGTTTATTTTAGTTTTACACATTTGGTGTAGCATATTTGTGTGTTTGAATCCAATTCACTATGCAATTTTCATGTGGCTAGGGCATTTGGTTATGGATTTAGATGCTTATATTGATCTTAACCATGTTTATGGAGTTGTTTCGAACTTGATTTGCTTAATGGATTTGAATTTGTATATCCTTCCACACACACATGAATGAGCTTGTTGGATTTTAACTTCACATGTATATTTGAGCTTGGTGAGATATTTTTCCATCAATTTTGTCATCTACATGTTTATTTGACTAAGGGGGATTTTTGCATGTAAGAACCGTTACCCGTGAGGATCTATTTAATATTGAAAAATATGAGTGTACACGAAAAAGGCTATGAGAGGCAAGTGAACTTGTCGTGAAAGCCACCGTTTGAAAAGATCCCCCCCAAAATTAAGGTAATAAAAAGATCAAAATTTGACAAAAAGGGGCCAAATAGTCTAGTTTGATTGATTACTTCAAAAGAAAAGAAAAGAATAGAAAAATATGATCATGTTTACCTTTTGAGGGAGTTTAATTGAAAATCAAGGGGGTTGCACAATGAATTCTAATTATACTTATTTTGTCACGACACTATTGATTTAGAGAATCATTAATATTCCTGGCTTGTGTGCATTGTGCTTGTTTTGTTCATTAAGTTCAACTTTACTTGTCCCTTGAGGCTAGAGATTAGTTTGACAAAGTTTTGCGATCAATTTGAACTTCTTGAACATATTTTAGTGTTTGGGATATTATTCTTCTGTTACTAGTTCACACCCATTAATTCCATCCCACATGTTTGGACACATCGATACTATGCTAGTGTGTAAAGCTTATGTGTTTTGTGTCATATTTTGTGGTCTTATATACCTATATATCCATGCAAGATTTTATTTCCTATATTTTGCATATATTATATATGGTATTTTGTTTTGAGTCTTTGCGATTTATATTTAGTCCATGATTATCACATGCTTGATTTTTTGGATTATTTATGCTTGACTTCCCATGTTGTGTGTTTGTTACACTTTACACTGGTGCATGATTTATTCCCACATCCCTTGCTTATACTTGGTACATTATGATCAAAGTTTTAGGGGGAGTAATTAATTATGATATCTTACTTTGTCTATGAACAAAAAGGGGAGAAATGGTATATTTCCTTTACATGATTAAGATATCTTTATCGTATGGGAAGACGTTTTACCTAGGTTGAGATTGTTTTAGACATTGTGAGATGTTTGTTCATTTGAGAATTTATACTTGTTGTATTCTATTTGAATTTGAAGGTGTGCTTAAGTGTGGGGGATTACATATTGAGATTAATTCAGCAAATTTTTTAAGCAAAGAAAATCTACGCATGTTTGTGTGTCTATCGAGCGCCTGTACTTTTTTTCTTCTGGGGGGGGGGGGGGGAGGGTTGGGGAATGAGTCATTTTAGAGAGTTTGATGGGCCATAAGATTTTTATTTCGGTTTTGCCTCGGAATATCCAAAGGGGGAGATTTTTATGGAAATATTTCCAATAGAGTCAATTTGTATGTAGTTGGCATAATTTCGGACAAAACGTTTGAGTCATAGGATAGACTTTGAGTTGATGATCCCATGATCCTATGACGTTATTTGATGAAGACATAGTTATCTAGCTTCAAAGAGTGGATTTTCTAAGTCGTGTTTACAGTGCCATGTTTGTATTCACATATGTCAAGGATCTTGAAGGTATGAACATATGTAGTTTATGAGTCATTGGAATTTTTATTAAGGGTGTTTTGTTTTCAAATTCTTTGGAACTTAATTTTTTGAAATTATTTTTCCTTTAGTTTACTGTAGGCGGAGTTTTAAATTTCTTTGAGATCGTTCAAATAATTTCTCCATATCGTTCGAACAACATTGTAAGGTCGTTCGAAGTATGCTTCAAATGTACTTCAAGTGAGGGCTTACTGTATTGGTTTTTCTAGAGTCATTAGAAGTGACATGAACTCTCATTCGATTGAGATCTCTATGTCGTTAGAATGACAACTTAATCTCGTCAAACAATGCCATCTCCTTGATTTTATGTAAAAGGATTTTTAGACTCAGTTTTCTAATTGACAAAATTTTTTGGATGAAAACAAAAAGCATACCTGTTTACAAAAGTTCCAACTCCAAAGTTTCACCCTTTTCGTCTACAAGATCCAAGATTCATAAATCATATACTTTGAGATCTTTTTTGGGCACCTTGTTTATATCTTTTATCTTGAGAGAAACTATTATCATGTGGTGGATTCTGTACGTGCTGATTGTGGTGAAGAAGCTATGGATTCCATTTTCTGAATCATACATGGTTGTTGAGTTACATCAGAGGATACCGAGGTACACGTGGATTCGTGTGTTGTGAACACTTGCATGGATAGACTCCTGAGTTGCACTGTGGAGGAGTGGCTGAAGATATAAGAGTGTCATGGCTTGTGGGGGATTGAGTCGTTATGTAAATCTACTGTCTATGCTTTGTAAAACCATATTATAGTGATTGTTTGGGTGGGCCATCCGAGGTGTTTTCTCTTTTTGGTTTCCTTGTACATCGGTGTCTTGTGGTTTGATTTATTTAATTTATCAGCTATCACCTAGATACATGTTTAGGGTAAAAAGATAAAATTTGGTAAGTCGATTTCACAATAAATATTTAATTGGTGCTGACTTTAATTAGGTGAATTTTGTTTAAAGGTTTAATCATTAATATTGGAAAAGATGAAAATATTGAACTTGTGGTTATTCGAATCATCTAAACATTCTTAAATTACTCGTATTTTCATGTATTATCTTTTATAATTAGGTGTAGTAATCATTATGCATGTCAGTCATATTTTCTCTTGTTTAAATGATGTTTATTCCAATATGCATTAAAAGAAACTGAATAAAAAAAATCAACCTAATGGATTTTAGGCCATCTATCAAATCGATTTAACATATAAGATATATAGTCCGTGACCAACTCGGGTGACCACATTAAAATGATCACAGTCCAAACCTGTGACCCAATTGGATGAAATTTTTCATCGGTCATGGACATGGTCATGGCCTTAGTCCGTAACCACACTTTGAGGGAAATTTGATGCGAATTTTGGCGTTGTGTCAGTCGTATTTTCTCGTGATTCAAATGATGCTTATTCGAATATGTATTGAAAAAAACTAAATCAAAAAATCTATTTAATGGATATTAGGCCATTATATTACTCCATAATTCCTTAAATAGATATTATGAAATTCAATTGATTAATGGCCTAATATCCAGTAAATCAAATTAGCTTGGTATTATATTAGGCCATTAACCAAAAAATCAAATTAGGATGGACAAATCAAAACATACACTCATAGTACACACACACACAGAAAATACACGCACACACACACATAGTACACACACAATACACATGGCAAAAACACATATATAAATACATAATTACACACACATATATAAACACACATATACTCATACACAATACACACACACATGCATACATAAACACACAAATACACATACACAGTTTAAACACAAACACAAATATACATATAAATACAAAAGTGAGCGTTACTTTTGAGATTGAATCGAAAATGAGATCGAGAGAGAGATTGAGAGCCATTTGAAGTTAGGGTTTGAGATTGAGAGCCGTTTGAAGTTAGAGTTTGAGAGTTTGAGAGAAAAATATTTTTTCAGGTGAAATGAAAAAATGGCGCTAGGATTTTAATATGAAGACCCTGGTTATGACATAAAATCGTGACCCACCCTCGTGACCACTTTTTTCCATGTCAACAGCCGTGGCTAGGGCTTCAAAATACTTATGGTCACAGCCTATATCCGTGACCCACATGCGCGACAATTTCGACTAGGTCACGACCCTAAGTCATAACCATATTTGATGAATTTTGGAAACGTTCATGGACCTGGTAACGACCTTCGTTCGTGACCCAGCTTGGAGGAAAATTCGACAATAATTTGACACCATTGTGGTCACGCCACGGTCAGTGCTAATGTTCTCAACTCATTGTTGTCAGGGATTGGGGTCGTGACTATAACACCCTGTGCATTCTGGCGTCGACTGTCGCCAAACTATGCCAGGTATCACTAAATAAGTTATCATTCTCAGCATGTGACAAATATATGAGGCATTTAAATTTTTTTCACAAGATATAATTCAATTAAATCCAACGAATATATAAGGTGAGAGCACTAGCCAACTTTTAATAACACAACGAATCACAAATGGCTTATTTTCAACTTATCACAATAATTCTTTGAATTCATCGCAAGATCACTATTTATCCAAATTATATCTATTTATTTATAACATTAATCAAACATTTTGTTTTCTCATCAATTTATAGAATATCTATTCACATGCATATTTGTGGGAGCAATACGACAATAAATCTCTACTCTAAAAGATGAACATAATTAATGTGGTTTTACATGTCGAAATAAATTTATAATATTCTTACAATTTATTCTACATGTAAACGTCTAAATTTCAATGTAATCCCAACCTCTAATATAAGCATGCAAGGGTTTTGAGTCTTAATTCGTTTTAAAGGTTTTAATAAAAATAGTGCCAAATTTAGTTTCACTTTTCCTAATTAGCCTCTCTAATTTATTTTATGAAAGAAATAATTATTAGTATTTAGGAGACATTTAAAACGCACAATATTAAAGGGGAATAATAAAAGTATCCATCCATGTACATAAATCTTTTGAAGAATCCAATTGCACGGTTGCGTTTCTCTCGATAAAACAGTAAAGACGGGTCCTTGGATAATCTTGAGAAAGCTTGATTTGAATCTTCAAAACTTGGGTTGAAAGTTGTGTTCAATGGGATTTAGGTTTGTAGATGAGAGATAACGAACTTATGGGAGGCTACTGATTTTTGAGAAGGCTAAAATGTGTTTTAAAAGTCCTAAACCCGTCACTTTATGTTTATCTACCAAAAAGAATTTGAATCCTAATTAAACACAAACACTAAAAAAAGCATTATGGACGACCGGGCTTTTGGAATTGGATGAAATTTTAATATGCTATAACTGAAGGGGAAACGAAGTTGCACAAAAAAATACAGCTCAATCAGACGGTCATATATTTTATTTTATTTTTTTCTCCTTTGGTCTGATCCTCCCCAGATTTTTATACAAAAAGTTATAATTTCCAAATTTTAATCCCGATTTAAATTCCACTTAAAACCTTATTTTTATATATAAATACCAACCTTTTTACATACCAAAATTAAATAGATTTCAAAAATTATTTTTTTCAAAAATTTTAATTTAACAATGATTTTTACGACTTACAAATCACGGGGTGTTACAGTGACTAGTGCTAAGGTAATCCATGACCACATTGGTCATGAAACTAATCACACCTCTATTGATCATTGTTTTGACTTTGGGTCATGACCACCTGGTCAGGGACATGGGCCATGACCACCTCCCCATGACCTTACGACTAATTTGGCGCAGTGTTACACACTAGCATAATACCGACGTGTCTAAACATATGGGATCGAATGAATGATCATGAATTAGATTAAAATGAATTATGAAAAAATTACTAAAAAATATTCAAGGAGTTATATTTTATCATAAAATTTTATCAAACTAAGATTTAGCCTCAAGTGAGTGATAAAGTGAACTCTATGAGCAGATAAGCATAATACACACATGCCTAGAATTTTGATGATTCTATAAATCAATAGCGTCATGACATGATAAGCATAATTAGGATTTTATTGTGAAAACACGTTAATCTTCAACTATAACACCCTCAAAAGATGAATGAATACCATATTTTCTCACTCAATTCTTTTGAATCTATCATTTTTGAAAACCAAATAAACAAAGTAGTTGTCCTTTAATATTTATATTTTTAACTCTCATTTTTAGGCACTCGCCAACGCTAGATTTCTTGCAAAGGATATTTGCTTCTTTTGTTGACCTTTCCCATGAACCCTCATATTTTCAATAAAAATTAAATAAGCTCACAATTAATGGTTCTTACATGCACAAATCCCTCATAGTCAACAGATGTATAGATGACAAGACTGATGGAAGAACATATCACTTAGCTCAAATATAAAATGTGAAGTTAAAATTCAAATGAACTCGTGCATGTGTGTGTGGAGGCATATACAAAGTGAATCGATTAAGCAAGTCAAAGTCGAACAACTCCATGCCAGAATGATGAAGAACAGTTGAAGCATTGAAAGTCATAGATAAATGTCCTAGACACATGGAAACATGGAATGGAATTGATTCAAACATATCAATATGCCACACAAAATGTGTAAAACTAAATTACACATAAACAAAAAATCTTTTGATTTTTTAAGCATTTATAAAAAAATACCAATTAAAAAAACAAACTCAAAAGAGAAACAAAATATTTTTATATTTTTCTGTAAGACCCAATAAATAAAAAAACAAAATACAAAAGAGTCAAACAACATACAACTAGTAAACATATATAACATAAAGTATAAAAGCTAGTGTATGAAAATATGTGAACACAATCAACCATTAGACATAGCATTGGAAGTATCATGTGTAAGCAAATGAGAATCAACAAGTCTATCATGTAAAGTCTCTAAATCGGATTTCCTAACCCACATAGGTTTAACATGACTTTCGAGTGTTTTGAGAACCTTAGTGACTCTAGACTTAGACTTTATAGGAACCTTTCTAAGATCAAAGAAAAAATGCCTAAGGTGACCTTTCCTACCGCAATGTGTGCATGTGTATACACAACGAGGGATGTTACTTAAGGCTTGACCTTTTCTAATGTTCTTAGCAACGGTTGACTCTCTCAAAAGTATGGTATTAGCTTGGATATCGAAAGCATTTGGAGGATCGAAGCTGTGAGTGCAGAAAATATCACAATAAAGAAATCCACGAAATAATCACAAAGACAGAAAATAAAAGATCACAACACAACGATGTACGTGATTCAGTAACTTTCCTACATCCACGGAGAATTTATTATTCTTATTAAGTGTCTCTCAAAGTCTCGAGTTACAGTCTCTTTGCCCCGGGTTAGGGTGTAAAATTTATAGATACATCATTATAGAGTTGGAGTTGTTTAAGGAACTCAAAATAGCATATGGATATGCCAAGAGATACCAGAATATCTCATCCGAGATTCTTGGTATATGATTTTACCATATCATTAAGTGTCCTTGTAAAACTAAATACTCGTGTGGAATTTAAGTCATGATTTGAGACGGGAAGCATGTAAATCCATTTGGACTGGTCGGCTAGTTTCATAGACCGTAATGAATGGTCTCCCACAATTGCCCTTAAAATCTTTGGGCTAATAGTTATGGACTAGTAGATTTGAATCTAGTCAAAGGCCCAAGGCCTGCCATAGTATTCAATACCGATATGACATATTTGTAATTGTAAGATTTGAAGGGGGTACGCTTGAAAGATTGAAATGCCAAAATCTTTCTGGGAACATGTGACCCATTATTAGAGGTTTTGGAGACCGGGTTGTGTGCACACTCAACCTTCAATTCAGTGATCCTGGTCGTTCCTGTGCATCCTTCATCTCTAATCTTCTCTTCTCATTTTCTACTTCAAAACTCAGGTCCTTCTTCTTTCTTGCTTCCCTAAAGCTTTGCCATTACTTGTAAGTTCTAGTCTTCGTCTTTTCAATTCTTTTTCTTTGCATTAGCTTGTTACTGTATCTAGGATTTCTCTTTCTTATTTATTCAATCATGGAAACTTTAGATAATGAGTCAGTAGATGAATTTAGGTGATAGTATAATATCCCTGATCGAATAGTTATCGATCGTGCCTCTATTTTATGGGATGTTCATGATATTTAGGGGGCACTGTATTCACACCCTTATGATAACTCATGGGGGTTTAACATTCCCCCCGAACGAGTTATTTCTTGGTTTCTTTAGATACTTTGAAATTGTGCCTTCTTAGTGTCCCCCAAATGGTTGGAAGATAGTTAATGGAGTCCATAGAATAAACACCCTCTATGGAACAAAATTAGGTCTTGGCGAACTATGCTACTGCTACGCGTGGTCACGAACCAAAAAAGGTCTGTTATATTTGAAAGCCAGGAATACAGAGCGGGTACTAGTAGTAAATCTTCTGGATTCCCATAAGGATTATTGGGAACATGTTTTATTCCTATAACCTGGAAGCTCCCTCCTACTTTTGTGGGCAAGAGTCAATGAGGCCTTGTGATTTTTAATTATAGAGAGGCTGAAGTAGGTCGCTTCTTTTTTTATTTTCATTCTTGCTTGTTGAATTCTTATTATTCTATCCCTGTTCCTTTGGTTGATATTCTTCCTCTATTATCTTTATAGTTCGTGCCAAAAATTAAGAAGATATGGCCCCCTGTTGAAGGGGAGGAAGTTAAAACTTCCTCATGATGACGATGATGAAGTCGTCCTATCTGACAGGTCAAAGTCCTTAAAGAGGTAGCTCGACTGAAGCGGAACACCCCATTAGGGTCTTCCCTTGTACTGTGAGGATCTTTTTCGCTGTCCATGGGAGTAGTTCGAGCTGAGACCCAAGCTCTGGAAAGAGAGGTAGCTGAGCTCAAAGGAGATGTTCAAAGGGCATACGTAATGGCCCCTGGGCTCTAGCGAGATGTGATAAGGATGAGGCACTTATTTCGAAGGGGTCCTCGATAGATCTGGGTAGATGGATATGACCAAGGTTGGACTAATGCCCCAATAAGATTGAAGGAAGTAGAGGACCTTAACTTAATCGGGGGTGACGTAGTGCCCTTAGGGAACTAAAGATGCCTAAAGAGTCTAACCTATGGTATAAATACCAGATTGGTTGCCCAACTCACTGCCATAATCCTTTTTCGAGGGATGACCCATGGATTCCAATAGATTCTATTCTTTTCTGCTCCTGGAACACTACTTGGAAGATTCAGAAGAAGAATTTGTGCCTCATTCAGATGATGGTGGGAGATCTCGTGTTTCAAACTACCTTTCTCGCCATCCTGGGCCATCGTAGATTTATTTTTGTGTCTTGATTTTTGATGTAAACATAACTTTTTATTTGAGTTAATGAAAAAGTGTCAATTACTGCATTTCGATGTCTTGAGCCTGTGCTGACTAAACATGCATATTTTATAGAGCAAGAAGTAGTGATTCTTGATACTTTGATTGACCACTTTGGGTCTTTTATTATCTTTGATTTTATCATTTTTGAGGTTTACAACTAACTAAATGGTATTTAAAAGATAGTTTTAGCCATATGTTGCTTTGTACTTGAACATTCTCCCAGTCCAACATGCCTTAGCGCTGTCATTCCATTTACTTTACTTTTTAGGTTATGTCATCACATTTACTTAGGCCTAAGTAAGATGATGACGAGAATTCACCTGGAAATTGGGCCATTCTCTCGAGTAGGTTTTTACGACCAGTGAATTTGGCGACTAACATAAGTTGGCTTTGTTTCCTAAGGATCCCCTATAGGGATTTTATGGTTGCCAAGGGAACCCATAAGGTCCCTCGTGTTTATAACAAGAACCTGAGGGATGTGGTAATTGAATCAAGTTTACTGACTTACTGTAATTGTTATGAACCTAGATTGACATGTTAAGTTCTCTGATTTGAAAACAAGTTGAATGACTCCTCATAATCTCAGTAGTTTATCCATTTAAGAAGGAGATATCATTTGGAAAGGGTGAAAATTAATGAGATGCTACCATTAAGAGTTAGGCAGCCAATGCAAAAATATGAAAGTAAGAGGGGCAAACAGAACATAAGTTTGAATTTTTTTTTTGCATAAACTAAATGTGCTAGTAAAGATAAAGAAGATTTAAAAGTATAACTTCTTGAGGTTGACTGCATTCAATTCTCTTGGTATCTCCTTTCCCCCCACCATTTCCAAGTGATATGCTCCTTGAAGGTCGTCTCTGATTATTCTGAAGGGTCCTTCCTAATTTGGTCCTAGTTTACCGTTCGATGGTTTTACAGTACCGTTGAGGACTTTCCATAAGATATAGCCCCCTATCAGAAACTTTCTTAAGTTGACCCTTTTATTGCATTGCTTAGCTGGTTACTGTTGGTAGGAGGTCAACTTGATCAAGTCCAACTCACATTGCTTGTCTGCAGGTCAAGCTCAGTGCTTAGTGCATCATCATTGAGGCCTTGGTTGACCAGAGTGGTTCTGATAGTAGGGACACTTGCTTCCAAATGGATGATAGGTTTCATTCCATAAACGAGTGCAAAGGGTGTTTCCCCAGCTGGTTTCCTGTGGGTGGTACAGTAAGCCTATAGAATGTGAGGGAGTTCATCGACCCAGGCACCCTTATCCCTTTCCAGTCATTTTTTCCGCCCGTCGAGCATGGTTTTGTTGGAAGATTTTGCCTACCCATTACCTTGGGGATGCACTGCAGAACTGAAGTGGTGCTTGATACCATGCTCATCGCATAAGCCTTGAAAGAAGCTACTTTCAAATTGCATACCGTTGTCGGTGATAACATTCCTTGGTACCCGAAAGTGTGTTATAATAATCCTCCAAGTGAACCTTGTCATGTTAGAGTCTCAAATGTTTGCCCGTGATTTTTCCTCTAACCATTTGGTAAAGTAGTCCGTGCTGACCAGAAAGTACCTATGATTCCCAAATGCAATATGTTGTGGTCCCACCATATCTGAAGAGTGTGCGTGCGTTCAAATATGAAAATTATTTAATTAAATCTCAGTTTTTAATTAAATCCTAAAACATGCATTTAGTTGTGATTAGAAATAGTATAATCATGCAAGAATATTTAATCACACACAAAAACACACAAATGAGGAAAAATCCCCCAAAGGGGAAAACCCTTTTTATTTTCACTATAATTTTGTAAGATACGGTTACACGAATTACAATGAAAATAAGTGTGACAAAGAAATACCCTCAGGTGTCGGTTTTGATGTTGTCAGCTGGAATCTCCCACAGGAACTCCAGGTGAGCAGCAATGAAGAAGAGAGCAGCTCCTCCACAAGTATGAACAAAAGCAAAGCAGTGTTCTTGGGTTTCAAAGTGATTCACAAAAGTATGAGAATAATGTGTGAATCAAAACATGAGTTTTGGGACTCAAAAATATGAAGACTTGAGCTAATAGAACTCTAAAAAATGTCTCTCCAAGTCTTAAAAAATAACTCCTCCGAAGTTGGCTTTTATAGGAAAACCAAAAGAGTTTTGAGTCGGTGGGACTTTTGCTGTGCGTGTACCCCGAGCCGGTTCCCCCCGAACCGGTTCACCATGCGGTTTGCGGTATACCTCGCTGGTTTGGGGTTGAAAAACTTAGCATTCTCATATGGAATTTTTTCCATCTTCAAAAGGTCATAACTCCTTCACCGTAGCTCGGATTGAGCTGCCGTTTCTTCCAGTATCTTCGTGGAATTGTTATATACAAATTTCTAGTTGACCAAACCTCCGAAATATGGCTGTAAAATTACCAAAATGCCCTTGAACTTTCCTATCTTGCCTTTCTTTCATTATTTTGACTTCTCTTGCGTACCACTTGCATAAAATCCCTAAAATCGTGGAACGTGAAGTTATTGAGGTAGATGTAGGACACTTGATGGAGATGTTGAATGCTTGATTCCTAGAATTTGGATAGAAGTCGTCATGTGATATCGTGAAGTGACGTGCCAAATGTAGCGGCGTACGATATACACAAATGTAACATATCGGACTTTGAGAAAAATGTTCTTACAAATCTCCCCCTATGTCTATACCGGTACATACATAAAAATATTTGAATTATAAAATACCAAATTTCCTATCTACCCTCCCATGAACCCATAACTAGAAAGATACAAATGAATAAGTCTTCATCGTTTGTTCTTCGGATCTTCAAAATCTCAAATCTTTTCCCAACAGGGTGTGCAACCTATGATCATCAATGTAGTACCTACACACATAAGATAAAGAAAAATACCAGGTGACGTATCGAGTTTGAAATGAGATAAACATAGATATCAATGTATGAGAAAAGCATAAGTCAAATCTCATAAACTCCCACAAAATTCAATCTCCCCCATGAAATTATAATTCTTTCTCCCCCTTTTTATTATGTCCCCAAATAGACAAATGAGAAGAATAAATCAAACAAGCCAAGTCGGGGTATCACCATATTCGAAATAAGGCATCAATCAAATGGCAAACGCGCTCTTGCAAAGAGATACTCAAAAAATCTTCACAAACTATTTTTGATTTTTCAATTTTTTCATACAAAAAATAAGATACAAAAATCACACCATGGATTTAAACTCAAACAACCAAGTCATTGAAATGGAATGAATGGGTGTGAACACATTCGATGGGAAAATAAACTCAATCAATCATATGTGCAAGATGCATACATGTACTCCTAACGAATGAACGTAAAAAACATCCTTTGGTGTAAAAATTGTTGAATTTTAATGTCATCGTCTTATGCAAAACAACAAATCAAAGTCAAAGTGATTTCCACACCAATAATGTCCAAAACTATTTAGCGCTTTTTCAAGACTTTCAAGGACCCACAAACACGTTTAAAAACTCCAAATAAACTCCCTCATGCATATTTTCTTTTAGAGGAAATCTAAATTCTCAAACATTGGAGAATTGGTGCAAAAACCTAATTGGCCCATAATTGGCATGAATTTCTTTTTATTGCCTTTAAATTTTTTCGGGCTCTTTTAAACCTCTTTGGACCTCGGATAATAAAATTACTCTATTATTTTAGGTCCAATATAAGGGTGTATTAGTATTCGTAAAGGTCAAATGTTAACCTTTCGCAACCTTCCCCGTTTACAAATAAAGCACACAAACTCACAAACGGTTCTTACATGCCCAACTTTCTTATCAAGTTTTATCGCGCTTAGTTCATTTTAAGGACATGATTGAAGTGAAAACACCCAACCAACGTTTGATAAGACAAGAACAATAATCAAATAAATAAATCACGAGTCAAATATGTAGGAAGTAACACTTAATTACATCTTAATGACTCCATACATTATAAAGCACATGGATGAATTGACCTATTATCTCAAAACACTATCAAATAGTCATATGAAAAATGGAATGAAATTGTGACTTGGTCATCCAAAGTGTTTATCCATAAGAACGTGTAAACAAAATACAAAACTCTTTTTGAATTTTCTAAAAATTTTATCAATATAATTTTTTTTGGATTTTTCAAATTTTTCTCAAAATAAAAGAAAATATTTTTGCATTTTTCAAAATTTTTCCAACAGAAGAATATATCAACAAAATGTTACAACCAATAATAGGGATATAGTATTGATATGAGCAATATCCTATGCTAGGAAGAAGTAATCACACTAGAGAATCCACAATGAAAGAAGATGTTAAACGAGCAATATAGTGTTATCAATTAAGCATGGATACCAAGAATAACTGCATACAAACTGTCCAGAAGCAACCCATCAGTACCAAAACATAAGCATATGAACACAGGGTACTGAAACAGAAGGGAAACAAAAAATTCCAGACGTGTCTCTCAAGCGACATATAGATCTCGCTCGAACGAGAAAACCAAAGTTTCACAGTTTGACCAAAATGTCATACAGTTTTGCCCAGTGCAAAAATTTCATGAAAACAGCACCTGTAAGGGGCAAACAGATCCAAAATAGTGCTAAAACAGTAGCGAAACATGCAAATGCAACAAATAAATCAATGTGCGCTACGTCAAAGTGAGTCATAACACTAGAAAGAATATAACATGATGCATAACTAGTGTATGACAAAACATCCAACACAATCAACCAAATGGTCTCACATGGGGTGAATCACGTGCTATCAAACGAGAATCATGAATAAATAGACCATAAGCCTCTAAATCCGATTTCCTAACCCAAATCGATGTGTAACGAGGTGTGGGGGTTTTGGGAACCGGTGTGAATCTTTCTTTATGTTTCCTAGGTCCATTCAAAAGTTATAGCAGAAATGCCTAAGATGGCCTTGCCTACCGCAATGTGTGCAAGTGTAAATTGGGCGGTGAGTGTTACCTAAAGGCGACCTTCCCCTCAAATTCCTAGGTTGTGATCTCTGATTTTCCTAGGTGGCTCTCTCCTAATGATACTAGGAGGCTCTCTCACGATGTTCCTAGAGGGCTCTTTCCTAACAAACTTAGGTGCCTCTTTCTTAACAATCCTAGGAGGCTCTCTCACACGTGTGGGAATGGGTTCAACATGTTTTTCAAAACCAATCCCACCCCTACCCATTTTGATCTCGATAGTGCCTAAAATCTTATCAAGTTTTTCAGACCGAGACTCCAAATAAATTTCACCTTACTCTAATCTCTCAAACTTTTTTCAAGTTCACCTATCCTAGATTCAAGTAAGCGCCTAGAATCCTCAAACTCAAGAAGATCCTTTTTCATAGCTTCCATCATGCCTCGAATATCATCTCTCTCAACCTCGACTTATCCAAGCTTCTCTCTCAAAATTTTCTCTCGTGACCTAAGTTCTTCAACTAAAACATCTTTATCATTTTTTAAGGCACGCTCTTGCAAATGGGCTTTTAATTCTAAATGTTCTTTCTTTGTTTTCAAAGCTTCAGTATAAAGTTCATTGAAAGCCATTTGCAAGTTACGCCCATATTCACTTACATACTCACTCCCATCACCCTCACTTTCATGGGATTCACTCTCAATGGCTGTGGAAGAAGTATCATCGTCATTATCATGAGTAGACACACAGTTTGGAAGGACACGCTTACTTGCATAAAAATTTTCTTCACTCGGGTTACTCTCACTTAGGGTGGAAAAACAAACAATTGGTTTGTTAAAACTATCCCGAATTATGGTGGAACACTGATCTATGTTATGGCCAATCCCCTGACAACAAAGACATCTCTCAGATTCTTTCCTTTTAACAAGAGTTTTAAGAACAAATTTCACACGAGATTTCCAAATAGATTTTTCAAACACTTGAGTTTTAATATCATCAAAACCACCGAAAGCCATTTTTGTGAAAAAATAGGATCAAATGCAATAACTTAGTGCAACAGGCTTTGACACAAAGGTGCATGCAAAAATCAGGATCAAGCGATAAATTAGCGTAACCTGCTCTGATACCAATTTGACGACGTGAGAAGTCAAATTGTATAAAAAAAAGAAATCCTTAAAAAATCACGATCACGCGATAAATTAGCGTCACCCGCTCTGATACCAATTTGAAGAGTGCGCGTGCGTTCAAATAAGGAAATTATTTAATTAAATCTTAGTTTTTTAATTAAATCCTAAAACATGCATCTAGGTGTGATTAGATATAATATGATCATGCAAGAATATTTAATCACACATAAAAACACACAAATGAGGAAAAATCCCCCAAAGGGGCAAAACCTTTTTATTTTCACTATAATTTTGTAAGATACGGTTACACGGATTATAATGAAAATAAGTGTGACAATGAAATACCCTCAGGTGTCGGTTTCGATGTCGTCGGCTGAAATCTCCTGCAGGAACTCCAGGTGAGAAGTAATGAAGAAGAGAGCGGCTTCTCCACAAGTATGAACAAAAGCAAAGTAGTGTTCTTGGGTTTCAAAAGGATTCACAAAAGTATGATAATGATGTGTGAATCAAAACATGAGTTTTGGGACTAAAAAATATAAAGACTTGAGCTAATAGAACTCTAAAAATGTCTCTCAAAGTCTTAAAAAATAACTCCTCCGCAGTTGGCTTTTATAGGAAAACCAAAAGAGTTTTAAGTCGGTGGGACTTTTGCTGTGCTTGTACCCCGAATCGGTTCTAGTGTACCCCAAACCGGTTCCCTCCGAACCGGTTCACCATGCGGTTTGCGGTATACCTCACTGGTTTGGGGTTAAAAAAATGTAGCATTATTATATGGAATTTTCTCCATCTTCAAAAGGTCATAACTCCTTCACCGTAGCTCGGATTGAGGTACCGTTTCTTCTAGTATCTTAATGGAATCGTGCTATAAAAATTTCCAGTTGACCAAAGATCCGAACTATGGTTGTAAAATTACCAAAATTCCCTTGAACTTTGCTATCTTTCCTTTCTTTCATTGTTTTGACTTCTCTTGCATACCACTTGCATAAAACCCCTAAAATTGTGGAACGTGAAGTCGTTGAGGCAGATGTGGGACACTTGATGGAGATGTTATATACTTGATTCCTAGAATTCGAATAGAAGTCGTCATGTGATATCGTGAAGTGACGTGCCAAATGTAGCGGCGTACGACATACACAAATATAACATAGTGAACTTTGAGAAAAATGTCCTTAAAATATCTAATCCCCATTGAGTAAAAGGCCATGGGCTGGTTAGGGATTTTAGTTCGCTAGCAGGATAGTGGACTATAGGGGAGTAGTTCTTACACTTTTTGCACTTACAAACCTAGGCAACTGCGTCCCTTTGCATATGAGGCTAGCAATATCCTTCCTTGATTTCTTGAAAGGACAACGATCTCCCACCTATGTGACTCCCACAAATTCCCTCATGAGCTCACTGTGAACTTGCTCACCGTCTTGTGGGTGAACACACTGGAGGTAGGGGCCTATAATGACTTCTTGTAAAGCTTTCCTTCAGGGGCAAGGTAAAAATGAGTCGCCTTAACCCTTATTTGGTGGGCTAACATCTTGTCATTGGGTATTGTGTCACTCTTTACGTAATTGATGATGGGATCCATCCAACTTTGGGCCCTCTATGTGATTAAAACCTACTCGACTATGACAGTCTAGTCAATGCTTGGCTGCACGAGGAACTCTATCTGAATAGTTCTTCTTAGTTTGGAGTTGATTGCTGAACATAAAGATGCAAAGGCATTGTCATGGTTGTTCTTCCCTCTGGGGAACTATTGGATTTCCACTTTCTCAAAACTTCCATGAGTCCTCTCACTATGATGAGGTAGGCTGCCATTCGATCATCCTTAACATTGAAGTCCCCGCTTACTTGCTTTGAAACCAGTTTGGAATTTCCAAATATATGGAGGCGCTTTGCCCCTAGTAGTTTGGCTTTTTGCAAACCAACGATAAATGCTTCATACTCAACTTCATTATTGAAGGCCTAAAATTCCAATCTGATTGCTCGCTTAATCACATTTTCTTCATGGGTTACGAGAACACTCCCTACTCCTACCCATTAGAATTAAAGACTCCATTAACGTACAAGGTATAGTTCTTGGACCATGATTCTTGTGTTATTGACTACTCATTGTCCAGTTGGTCTGTTGGCTGATCTCCTATGAATTTAGTAATGAAATCTGCTAAGATTTATCCCTTAATTGCTGTTCTAGGCTGGAAGAGGATTCGAACCTCCCGAGTTCTACCGACCACTTTGAGAGTCGTCTAGAGAGTTAGGCCTTTTACAGAACGTCTTTAGGGGGGGTAAGAAGTGATTATGGTTATTAAATGAGCCTCAAATTAATGCTTCAGCTTCCTTGAGGCAACTACAAATGCATATGCGAGCTTCTTTAGAGGTAACTATCGTTGTTCTGTATCCGGTAGTGTCTTACTGGCATAGTAAACTCGATGTTGAATTCCTTCTTTCTCGCATACTAGGATGGAGCTTACTGTTTGGTTAGAAACCACTAGATAAAGTAATAATGGATCTCTATCATTTGGAATCACCAACAAGGATGAATTGCTAAGGTAGGAATTGATCTCTTTCAGAGCTTGTGAACAGTCATCGTTCCATGCGAGGCCCTTGCCCTTCTTCAGCAGCTAAAAGAATGGTCGATAGCATTCTAAAGACTTGAATATGAAGCGATTAAGTGTGGCAAGCATACTGGTGAGATTATTAACATCTCTCAATGTTCGATGAGGCTAAACTCTTATGATAGCATCAATTTGATACGAATTGGCCTCGATTCCTCTTTGACTGATTAGATAGTCGAAGAATTTTTCTGACTGGATGCCTAATGAACACTTATGAGAAATAAGCTTCATCTAGTATTTCTTAAGGATCTCAAATGTCTTGGTTAAGTCTATGAGGTGGTCTCTTTTGTTCTTGCTTTTGACTTTCATATCATCGATGTAGATCTCCATCGCGTCTCCCATCTATTTGCTGAGCATCTTGCTGACCAACCTTTGATAAGTTGACCTTGTGTTCTTCAATTCGAATGGCATGACTTTGTAACAGTGTAACCCGATGGGGGTTATCAAGAAAGTTTTATCCTGGTCGGGTCTGTATAGGGGGATCTAGTGATAGCCCGAATAAGCGTATAGGAAGCTCATTATTTTATGCATTGCTATAACTTCAACCAAAATGATCTGGTTTGGAAAATGGGAAGTTGTCCTTGCGTCAAGCCTTGTTGAGGTATGTGAAGTCGATACAAACCCTCAAACTATCATTTCTTTTTCGCACTATTAATGGTTTGGACAACCATTTGGGAAACTGAACTTCCGTAATGGATCCTGCATCTAGTAGCTTCCCTACCTCATTGTTCACAACTTTAACCTTCTTGGGGGTTGTTCAATGAGTTTTTTGAGCAATCGGCTTGAAGGACGAATCAATGTGGAAGCGGTGGAAGGCTACACTAGGATCGATCCCTTGCAAATCGTATGGTTCCCAAGTTAAAATGTCCAAATTGCTTTTGAGGAACACAACTAACTCTTTCTTTTCTTCGTCGTCGAGCGTGGTTCCGATTAGAAACTTCCTTTCAGTTGATTTGTCGTAGGTTATAAATTTTTCCAGGTCTTAAATGATCCTGTTTGAGGGGTGGACCTTGGTTTCCTCCACCCCTGGTTGACCGTACCATAGTTACTATTTGGAGGCACAACCCCATCCTGGGCTCCCTCCTGAGCATTGTCTGTCTCCTACTTATTTTCTTTCTTTGGGCAGATAGCAACAATAAAACACTTCCTAGTAGTGGCGTGGTCGCCACATATCTCGACCACACCTCATTCAGTAATGCACTTCAACTTTTGGTGGTACATGGAGGTTGTGACCCTCATGGCATGGATCTAACCTCTGCCCAAAATGGCATGATATAGGGACTCACTATCAACTACTAAAAACTCAATGAGTTTTGATATATTTCCTTCGATGAATGGGAGAATTATCTTCCCCAGTGGCATCATGATCGTTCTTGCAAAGCCGACCAATGGTATTGTGGCCTCTTTGAGGTTGACGATGTTCAACTTCAGTTTATGGAACTATTCTAAGTACATCACTTATGATGAACTCCCCTGATCTGCAAGAAGTTTATCAACATCCCAATTGGCTATTCTGAGTGTGTTCACGAGTGCGCCGTGATGTGGGGTTCTCACCCCGATCAAATCTTCATCGATAAACATGATATGCTTGGTGTAGTCGACATCCTCTGGTTGCCGATGTTTACCAGCCTATGTTTTGGTGGGGTCAATATGAAAAGTTTCCATTACGATAGTGACCTTCGTATATTCCATTTGAACGACATTACCTTGGATCTTCTTGAGATTTGATGCCTCATGGATGACTGCGAACTCATGCCCTATATCCTCGTTGAAGATGTTATCTAGTTTTTGGTCACCATTGGCTACGACCTTATCAATTTTTTTCTCGATGTACTCATTGAGGTACCCTTCTTGGGCTAACTACTCCAAATATGACTTCAGAGCCTTGCAATTATTGGTTCTAAGGCCTCCCTCATTATGGAATGCTCATCTAAGCGCCTTATTTCTTTTGGTTGGGTCGTTGCCCATCTTCTTAGGCCATTTAATAAATGGTTTGTCTTTGATTTTACTCATAATTTTGTAAATGGGTTCCTTGAAGACTATGTTAACAGTCTGGAACGCCTTAGAGGTATCACCCTTATTTTCATTTTTGGAGCCATTCTTGTCCTCATTCTTATTTCCCTTCTATTGGGTATCGTTCTTCTCTGTTCCCTGGCTCGCCTTTGCTCGATCGTTGTCCCCTCTATTAGGATGAACCACATCTTCCACCTTAGCACAATTCTTGATACGGGCCATTAAATTGTCAATGATGTTAACCTCCGTCTTAGTAAGGGACTGGTACATCAAAGAGGTTATCGACAAACCAATTTTAAATAATGCTACGGAAACCTGCTCCAAGTAGTTCTCGATATTATTGAAAACTTCCCAGTACCTTTTGGGGTAATCCTTAAGGTTCTCCTATGGCTTCTTCTTCATCGTGAGCAATGCATCCATCTGCTTGGGATGGGAGCTACTGGTTATGAATCGCTCCATGAAGGCCTCCGTCAGAGCTATGAAATTTTTGATTGACCTATGAGGCAACCTTCCAAACCACTTCTGTACTACATTATGTAGGCTAGAAGGGAAAATCCTACACACGAGTGCTCATTGTTCCTCTATATAGTCCTTGTTTGGCGATATTGCCTGACATGGTCTATGGGATCGGTTTTCCCATCGTAGACCTTGAACCTAGGGACAGTGAACTTTGAGGGCACCTCCTTCTCGATTGCCCATGAAAAAGGAAAATTCATCTGAGTGCTGAGAGCTCTTATGGATAACAATCTAGTGGATTTGTCTCCATGTTGAGATGGATGTTGGTCCATCTCCCTACGGACCAAAACCCTTATGTTTTTATTTTATCAGTCGTTCCTCTTGTGGTTCCTTTTTGGCTTGCCACAATCTAACCATACACACTTTAACCTGTCACGTTTAGTTCTCTCCTAGTCATGCCTGAAGATCCTCCCTCGGTTCTGAGTATTGCTCGCTGAGGACTAGGAGTCTTATTACGACGTTTTCTAGTAACCCTTTGGAGCTCTCTCTCCATTATTTGAAGTCGCCTTTGTAAGTGAGAAATTTTTTCTTCTTGGAGGCAAGCAACCTCATCTTGTTCATGAATACTAGCTTCATATGTGTCGAGTAGCCTAGAAATCTGGGTAGACCTAGGTGTCCCCTGGCTTTCTTCATAGGGTTGCCTATCTTGGCGGAACCTTGGTCTTGTACGCTGGCGAATCTCAGACCTGACCCTAGGAGGAACTGGGTCTTCTTAAATATTTTTGACTTGGGGGATGTTGCTACTGTAGTGATACATCATGGGGTTTCTGTTATTGAATGTTTTCATTGGAATAAAAGTCACTTCCCACAGACGACGCCAATTGTGAGTGCAAAGAATATCACAATAAAAATATCCACGAAAACAATCATAAAGACAGAAAGTGAAAGATCATAACACAACAATGTACGTGGTTCAATAACTTGCCTACGCCCATGGAGAGGTTACTATTCTTATTAAGTATCTCTCAAAGTCTCGAGTTACAGTCCCTTTGCCCCGGGTCGAGGTGTATAATTTATAGATACATTATTATAGAGTTGGAGTAGTTTAAGGAACTCAAAGTAGCACGTGGATATGCCAAGAGATACCTGAATATCTCATTCGAGATTCTTTATATATGATTTGACCATAGCCACAAGAATCCTTGTAAAACTAAAATATTCACGTGGAAACTAAGACATGATTTGGGTCGGGCAACATGTAAATCCATTTGGGTTGGTCGGCTACTTTCATGGACCGCAATGAATGGGCTCCCATAAAATCCAATCCCAAACCTGTCATATTATATTTGGATGGTACTAAACATTTTATACAAGTTTTAAGACATAGATTCCAAATAAAATTTGACATGACTCGACTCTCTTAATCTCTCTTCTAGCTCCAATATCCTAGACTCGAGAACCGTCTTCTTCAAAACCTCAATTAAACCCTGAAGGCTATCTCTCACCCTCAACGTACTCGAGCTTCTCTCTAAGAGTCCTCTCACGTGCCCTAAGGTCCTCAATTAATTTAGCATCATAATCACATATGACATGCTTTTTTAACTTGGCTTCTAACTTCAAGTTTGCCTTTTTCACATTCAACATTTCCACATACAACTCACGGAAGGAAACTTAGAGTTCACTTTCCTCCTCCTCCTCCTCCTCTTCTTTATCCCGCTATTCTCCTCCACTCTCTTCGCCATCACTCACATTGGAATCAACACTAATGTCCTTGAAAATTTCATTAAAACTCTCATAACTAGCCATTAATGCGGTGTAGTTGTGCTCAATGGGGGAATCGGATCCCTCCTCCAGATCACTATCACTAAGGGTGACATTGTACACATTCAAGTTCTTTACCTCCTTCTTTAGTTTAATCAGACACTCAGCTTCCCTATAGCCATAATCCTCACACGTAAAGCATCTATCCACCTCATCCCTATTAAAATTATCATTATAATTTTTAGGGAATTTATCGACCTTGTTATATTTATTTTTCTCAAAATTCTTCAATTCCTTCAATTATTTTTGAAACTTGAAATTTTTTCTAAACTTTTTGGCAAACATGGTGATATCATTAAAATTGATATTAGACTCATCATTTGAAATAGGTGTTTCCTCCTTATGGGTATTCACATTAATGCCCTTATCTTTCTTCTTCGTTTTGGAGGAAAACATGTCAAGTTCATAAGTTTAAAGATCACCTACAAGATCTTGAAGTTTCATAGAGTCCAAGGTACTCAAGGGATTCAAAATAGTCACTTTTTAATTAAATCTTTTTGACAAGGACCTTAAGATTTTCTTGATTACTCGGTTCTTGGGTATTCTCTCTCTCAAGTTAAGAGAGGAGTTCATAATATTGGACAACCTAGTATAGAACTCATAAAAGGTTTCACCCTCCCCAACTTTAATGGATTCAAACTGAGTGGTGAGATTTTGGAGTTTGGAACTCTTAACTGCACTAGTTCCTTCATGGCTGAGTTTGAGTATGTCCTAAGCCTCTTTAAATGTTTCACATGTCATAATACGACATAACTCCTTAGGGTTAACCAAACAAAAAAAACATTTAAGCCTCAACAATTATAATTCACTTATCTATGCTTTTCCTCACCCCATGACTCTATAGGTTTGGGAATCCTATATTCAACAACTAAGGTTGTGGGTGAAGACCAACCATTAAGAACTGCTTGCCATACCCGCTTAGCTATAGTCTTAAGTGGTGATTTTATACGTATATTTTGGTATGCGTAGTCAGACCCATGAAACATTGGTGCCCTAGAAACAGAATGACCTTCCGCATAAAAACCACATAAATTCATGTGTAAACACAAATCTAAACATGATAACTTAGTGTTCTAGCTCTGATACCAATTTGAAAGTGTCCATAAAGGCAAGAGTACGGAGATATGGTCTAAACAAAAAGTTAATTTTTAATTTTTCAAATTAAATATATAAACTTAAACAAATTTAACCCAAGTAAAACTTTGCACCAATTTTAATTCGATTTGTTGTGATAAAATGATTTACCCAATTCTTATCCTAAATCATACATATAGGTGACAGCAGATAAAATAAATAAATCAAGCACAAAAAGGCGACGTACGAGAAAAATACATAACGAAAAAAATCTCGGATGACCCAACCACACAAATCACTGTGGCGAGGAATTATAAAACTCGACAAATGACTTACTACACAGACTCGATGCCCTCGCAAGCGTTAACGATTCTTCTACCTTCAATATTTTCCTCACAGTGCAACACAGGAGTCCACTTATGTAAGCTTTCATAACTTGTGAGTCCATACACGCCTCAGTATCCACCAAACATGCTCAACAACTATCTACGAATATGTAACACAGACGTACTATTTTTTCACTGTAACACCACAAGCACGAAGTCCAACATGTGTAAATAGAATGAACGAAATTCATAGTATGAAACATACTCAACAACGATGAGTAAAACATTCTTAATAACCACAAAATAAGATCTGAAACCATATAAGGATTGATACTTAGATCTTTAAAGTTTTTGGGTGAAACTAGGGTTTGAGAAAAATTAGATATGTATTGCAAAATAAATCTCACCAAAAGTCTCTCTAAAAACTTATGTCTGCACTCCAATTTATAAAAAAACACATTTTTTGAGGCAGGATAATTTTCATGAAAGTTCGTTGGAACCAAAACTAGGCCTCATTCGAATGAAACTGCAATCTTGTTCGAACCAAGTCAAATCTCGTTCGAACAAAAAGTTAATCTCGTTCGAACGAGCTTCAAACGAGTTTGTTTCTATAAACAGATGAACTTCGTTTGATGTTTGTTTGAAGTTTGTTTCAAAGAACTTCCATTTTCGATTAAATGAAACCCTAATCTCATTCGAATGACTTTAAAACAAAAAATTACTTTTCTTTTAACAATCAACTCCAAATAATTTTGTAAAAATAAAACACCCATCAATGTTAATTCCAAGGATCAAAATCATATGCATCCATACCTGAGAGATCCTCGAAAACACAAAGACAAAATGTGGAACGAAATACGACACGATGTGTAAAGTCCAAACTTTTACCACTACATCTTTAATGAAATACGTCATAGGCTTGAAAGGCCAATAACTCAAAGCCTTACCTATGACCCAAAATATTTTGTCCGGAATTAAGCCAACACATACAAATTTACTCAATTGAAAATTTGTCCTTGCAATGAATTATTTTAAAGTTAAATAAACTTTACATTGAATTAGTATTGAATTTTTTTTTAAAAACTCTACATTAAAAAATTTTCAAAGTGAATAAATGCTATGGGACGTACCCAAACATATAAATTAAGTATTGAATAAAAAAATAATTTCACAATTATTTATCAAAATGAACCCCACGTTTGCAATATAAACATGTTAATACACTATTTTGAAATTTATATCAATTAATACTATCTCCACAAAATATTTTACATAGATTGTTTTTTTTATTAGGTATCCACTTATATGTAATATGTATACAATCTTTTCGGTCCAATTTTTTTTTCTATTTTTAGTCTTCTTGTGAATTTAGGCCGGTAATAGTGATTTTAATTAGATTCATTTCGGATTTGGAGTCCAATAGTTCTTATTATATGGGTGTTGGGGTCCATTAATGTTGATATTTAATATGTTGTATAAAAAATTAATTAATATTATAAATTAACTTTCATGTATTGGGTAAAAATACGATTTCATGCCATGTAACATTTTATCAAGAACGTGGTCATGTAATTAGGTAAAAAAAATATAAGATTGGTAGTTGTGTCATATTGTGTCACATTTTAATTGTGAGTTATGTTTACAAAAATACTATTAGGTGTTGTGTCGTGTCATGTCATGATCTAATTGAATCGTGTTCATGTTGGGTAAAAAAAATTAGATTTCAATTAGTGTCGAGCTTTGTTTGGTTAAAAAAATAAAATTTTGTATTATGCGCGTCACGTTTTAATTGCATCGCGTATGGTACAAAAAACTTCGTGTTGTGCTATGTCGCTTTTATTTGGGTCGTATTCGCATTAGGAAAAAAAAAAGATTTTGTGTTATTGCATGAGAAATGGCATACAATTAATTTTAGTGTCTATAGTGACATTAGTTATTTTCAATAATACATTTAGTTATTTTGATTTTACTTTTCTAGGGAGTGATATGTGCATTTTGTTAGGGGCCAAATGTAATTTTTTGCAACTTCGAAGCAATTATAATGCTAATGTTTTTAACTTTTTGAAGATGGGGTTTGGTATTTGGGGATAAAAGGGTGCTTTTGGGTCTCCTGTCAACAACTACATCTTTCAAATTTTTCTTCATAAAATTTGAACGAAGGTCATTTGCTTACTGGTGTATTTATCTACCTACCTGTTATGAACATGACCGGCCCGAAGAATATGCGGCCGAGGTGAATCCTCAAAACGTCTGTCATATAGATTGTCTTAAAATTAAGAAATGAGGTTATTATTCATAATAGAATTAATAAATTAAAGCAACATGGCATGGCACATTGTTTTTATCCTAACACAACACGATCCAAATAAAAGTGATATCACATGAAATATTATTTTTTTCCAAAATCTTTTTTATCAAATATGAACACAACCCAATTAAAACGTAACATGACACGACACGACACGACACGACTTACTATTCGTAACAGGAACATGAACCAAATAGAAGCGGCATGATATGATATGACATGACATGACATGACACAACACAAAATTTTATTCATTTTTACCAAATATGAACACATTCCAATTAAAATGTGACATGGCACGAAGTCTTATCTTTTTTTAACATAACACCAAAACGAGCAAGCAACAAGATATGATTTGAAAATATTTTTTTCCATACATGAACGAAATTAAAACACGACATAACATGGCTCAAAACGAAATCTAGTTTTTTATTTAACACAAAGACAATCAAAATTAAAGCTACATGACACAAAATTTAATCATTTTTGCCAAATACTTATACGGCCCAATTAAAATGTAACACGACACTAAATATTTTTTTTGTCTAACATAATACAACTGCAACTCAAATAAATTGCGATACATAATAATTAAATTAACGTGCGATGTGACACAACAATAAATCTTATATTTTCATCGCGTGATAGTGTAATTAGAGGGAGTTTATAATTATATTTTAAATTTATGTTAGATTAATAATAAAATATTTAAGATCACCTTAAATAAAATAATATTGAATATTATAAGTGCTTACGCGTCCCAGGGAGATTTAGGTGAAAATGTAAAGAAATCATTTTGAGAATTATTGAATGAATATTACAACAAATTCCTACTCATGAAAGCAAATTTTTAGAAGGTGACTTGAATAGACATGTAAGAGTAGAACGGAATGATTATCCAAGGATACACGGAGGTTGTGGTTTTGGTAAGAGAAATGAAAGAGGGGAAACTATCTTATAATTTGCGAAGGCTTATGATCTAGCGTGAACAAACACATTTAAAAAAAAGGGAAGAACATTTAATAACATTTAAAAGCGGAGAGAATAAAACTCAAATAGACCATTTCTTACTTAGAAGAAGAGACTTGTACACATGCAAATATTGTAAAGTTACACCAGGTAAAACCTTAACAAATCAACATCGCCCGTTAGTAATAGATTTAGCAATTAAATGATTTATATACCAAAAAGAGAAAATAGGTTATCAAATTATAAAATGGAAGGATTTAAAAGGATGCAAAAAGATTTAATTTAGACAGCAGTTGTTGTTAAACATGAAGTGGAATTGGAACGATAATGTTAACAATATTTGGTCAAGAACAAAGAATGATATCGAGAAAACAGGTAAACAAGTTTTAGGTGGGACTAAAGGAAAAATATACATTAAAAAATAGACTTGGTGGTGGAATAAATAAGTACAAAAGATAATACAAAAGAAACGAGTAAGTTTTAAAGAGTGACAAAATAGTAAAAAAAAAGATTTAGAAAAGTATAAGAAGTTAAAAATGAAGTAAAAAATATTATTAGAAATGCGCAACAAAATGCACTAGATAATCTTTTTAATAAATTAGGTACCAAGGAAGGTGAAAAGAAAATATATAAATTAGCAAAGAATAGAGATAGATGACAAGGGATATGGGTCCAGTTAAGTTTATTAAAGAAATAAATCAAAATATATTAATCATCGATAAAAAAATTCTAAATAGATGGGAAGAGTATTTTCAAGGACTATTGAATGAAGAAAATTCGGAAAAATATGTCGAGAACATTGAACCGAATATATGAATGGTATGTTCGATTACTGAAAAAGAAGTAGATATGTTAATAAGGAAAATGGGAAAGAATAAAGAGGTTGACCCGGATAAAATACCCATAGAGGTGGGGAGATCCCTTGAAAATCTAGGGGTAGAATGGTTGAAAAGCTTATTTAATAAAATTTTAAGAGAAGGAAGTATGCGAGATGAGTGGAGGAAAAATACCATATTACCTTTGTATAAAAATAAAGGGGACATACAAAACTGCGGTAATTATAAAGGAATCAAACTGATGAATCACACTATGAAATTGTGGGAAAAGGTTATACAACAAAGATTAAGAAATGAGTCAACTACTTCGAAAAATCAATTTGAATTTATGCTAGGGCAATCCACCACGGAAGTTATTTACTTATTAACACAGTTAATGTAGAAATATAGAAGTAAGAATAAAAATTTATATATGGTATTTATAGATTTAGAAAAGGCTTATGATAGAGTACCCATGGATATAATTTAGTGGGCTTTTAGGAGGAAAAGAATCCCTATAAGTTATGTTAAAGTTATTGAAGATATGTATGATAACATAAAGACTAGAGTAATGACTATATGTGGAGAAACTAATGAATTTACGATTAAAGTGGGTAAGGATCGACCTTAAGTACTTATTTATTTATCGTAGTTTTGGACGAGATTACTAAGAACATACAAGAAGATATCCCACGATGTATGTTGTTTGATGATGATATAGTTTTAGTAGACACTTCAAAGGAGGGCTGGCTTAGCGATGCGAGTAGATACTTGGAGAGAAGCCTTAAAGTCTAAGGGACTAAAAATCAGTATAAATAAACCAGAATTTATGAATGTAAATTTAATAATGCGGAGTCGAGTAACATAATGTTGAAGATTGAAGAAAAAGTGGTAAAACAAACTAAAAACATTTTGTTATATAGTTTCAATGTTAAAAAGTAATGGGGATATTGATGATGATGTTACGAGTAGAATATCAACTGGTTGGATGAAATGGAGACACGCGAGTAGGGTGTTATGCGATAAGAGGATAACTAATAAATTAAAAGGAAAATTCTATAGGACAATTTTAGGCCAGCGACGAGCGGAGTGTTGGACGTTAAATAAAAAACATGAACAAAGTCTCCATGTTATTGAGATGAGGATGCTCTGTTTAATGATAAAAATTCATGGAAAGGACAAATTTAAAAAGCAACACGTGAGAGAAAAGTTAGGAGAGATCCCATTAGCGATAAATTAAGAGAAAGTAGACTTAGGTGGTATGGACATGTGTTGCGTAGACCAGTAGATGCCTCTATAACAATAGGGTGGTTGTTAACATAGAGGGTAAAAGATAAAGAGGTCTCCCTAAGCTATCGTCGGGGGAAATTATTAGGAGAGATCTTAAGGAATTAAACTCAAATGATAATATTGAATATAATAGATTAGAATGGAAAAAAGGAGAATCCATGTGGCCAACCCCATATGATGGGATTTGCATGATGATGATGATTAAGGGTCATGATAATATGTGCCCTAAGAGCACACACTTACAACCCAAAAATAGTAGGAACAAAGTTTCAACATAAAGTTAATGAGATACATATACTCATGTGGAGCTTTCTTCACAGGTCATCATTTTTCATTATTAAATATCTTTCATACTCTCATTTTCCATTATTACATTGTAGAGTACTATAGTACATCATATTTTTATGCACATGAGGATCCCTAAAACTCGTCAGAATTTGGAGGTCTGAAGTGGTCCTCTCTTTTGCCTGCCTTGATTATGAATTTGAGCGACAACTTAACTCACTATCATGTAATACCTCGTGTTTTCAGAATATATTATTGGGACAAAATTTAATTAAATAAATTCAAGAATAAATTAAATCAGTGGGATTCAACTTCAATTGGTAAAATTTAAATTAAGGATAAATTAAGGATGTTCGCTATACGGTAAAAATCTGCATTGTACCGTTTTGTACAAAAAATTAGTGATAATGGTTTACATTTTTTATTTACCAAAATTGAAACTACCGAAACCAAAATTATCGAATTTTTTATGGCTGGTTTTGGTTTTAACATTTTAAAAACCGATTTATCGACTATACCATATCGAAAAAAAATCAAAATACCGTACCACATATTATCTTATATTACCGTACAGTATATTACCAAAATACAGAACCAAACTTAATGCATATTACCATACCAATTATCGAATAAAAATTGTATTTAAAATAATATATATATATATATATATATATATACAGTACTGCTCTTGTGCGGACTAGTCCATATTTTGAAAACGCGGACCGAACTTGTGTCACTTGGCAATGACCCCCCAAAAGAGAGAGAGTGCCTATAATTTATTCGTTAATTTCTAGGCTCATTGCTAGGTGACACATGTTCGGTCCGCACTCTTAAAATGCGTACTGGTCCTCACAAGAGCAATACTTTATATATATATATATATATCAAATTATGAAGACCCTTCATTTTAAATTCATTTCATCCATTCTTTGTTTTAGATAAAAGACACCAAACCCTAGATACTTTTTCTATTCTCTCATTCACCACCAAGAAATCAGGCGCACAATTCATTTCCAGCACAACCACACATCAACTCTCCAAGGTAACTTCTTATCCTTTTTTTTCTTTTTCGGCCTCCCCCTAGTTTCCCCTTTCTTATTACAATCTTATGGTATTTTAATTTAAATCTATTTGTGTCATCCCACACTTTGGTTTTCCAATTTCAGATGTTATGAGAAGTGCTGATGAACATAAGTAAAAGTCTCCACGATGAAAATATGAGGTCATCTTGTTAGCTTCGTAGGATTCTGTATTCGGTCATCAATAAGAACAATAAGTCATATTTTCTGTTCTTAGATCTGGGGTAGTGTCTAATAGGTCTTGTCATTAGTTGAATCATTAAAAATTCTCGTGTCATCACTTACATAGGTTTAGGTAAGTGGTATAATATTATGATCGAGTAGCACCAAATTTACCATAAAGGGAAACTACCAAAATCTATCATATTTTTGGGAAAACCGATTTTATCGCAAAAACACAATTTTACCGACGTATCGCACGATTTGGTTGTGATTTATGGGTTGATGTACCTACTGGTAAAATTTGTAATTTTGGTTTGATGATTTCAAAGTTGCTATGATATTGGTATGGTCCATTTACTGACAAAACAAACCAGAAACCAACCCTAAGATAAATTCTTATTCCTGATTGGATGTTTATTTGATTCAATTGGGCATAATGGGTTCACTTGTGAAAAATATATTGAATATTAATTAACTTGTGGTTATGTAGTGATTAAACATAATAAAAAGGTGTAGGTTGGGTAATAATAATTCGGGCGTATTTCATGATGTTTTGAGGACTCGTTTAGGTGTTTTAGATATTTAAAATTGAGTTCGGGGTATAGGTATATCATTTGGGGAGTCGTTGGGCCATTCTGGTTATGGGTTCGTGCTCATTTGGGAGCCTGAAAATGAGGATTGAGGCTTAACTCGGCATTAGAGTCTTTTATAAGTTAAGTGGGAGTTTGATAAACTCATTTCACTCATATAAAGAAACTTTTGAAGTCCTAATCTATAGAGAGGACATACCAAGGTGAAGGTAGAGAAGGATTTTTGGGATTCGAGAAGAGAAGCTTCAATCTTCATCATAACACAATAATTTTCTTGCTTAAATTAACTTTCAATTTACTTCTTAATTTATGTTTGTAATCTCTCATGTAAATTCCGGGTTAAGACGTATAAAATTGAATATTATAGGATGAGATTACATCTTTTACATATAGAGGATCAAATCTTAAATTGTTAGCAAATTGAGAATTGATGAATTAATGAGAATCCCGAAAAAGAATTGATAATTATTTTGACTTAAAGATGAATATTATGATATTATATTTTAATAGTGTAAATCAGATGTAAATCTATAAGAAAGAAAATCTTGGAAATTAGGACTTACACATTTTATAATTCTTGAGATAATTGTTACGATATGATTTGTATATATTTTAGAGACATTTTTGTGTAGAAAAATTATTGGTTGATGATGGAAAACCATTTTGGTATCATATATGATGTCTGGGAGCAGAATATGATGCTTGAGATGTAAGGGAACTTAAGGATTTTTGTCAAAACTCGTAAGAGCCTGCCCAAACCAAAACCAAGGGGTGAACCGGTTTAGCCAGGGAATGAACCGATTCGAATGACTTGCTCTACCCAGGTAGGTCATTTTGTGTCATTAGTGAATCGGCCAGGGTCCGAATCAATTTAGGGGGTTCGTAAATGATATTTAGGACTTCTACGAAACACATAGGAAATTACATTACCTTGGGATAATCGAGAATAAAATCTGGGGTATGGAAACAAGGGTGTCTTAGGTGTGACTTGTTATACTGAGTTCGAAAATTAGGATGATATTTTTGGAATAAAATTGGAAGGTTAGGAGATGCCTTAACAAATCGTAGACCAAATTTGTGTAAAAGTTAAAGGACTATTTAAATGGAAAATTACCATTAATTGGACGATTAATTATAAAATTAAAAATATTAATGAGCGATTCAATAGTATATCCTCGTGATAATTTCTACCTATACATATTATGTGATAAAAATATGTATTTATTTATTTGTGTGGACATACCCATGTTCATGAACGACCTATTGGTTGGGGTTGCATTCGTCTCGAGACCGGAGCAAGCGTCAGCATAGGTGGGCTAGGCATTGTGTAGGTCATCATTTAGGGAATTACATAGAAGCACAACTTACGAGAAGGTAGGTGTTGATGCTAGGATCCATTGTCACCATTAGGGGTATGGACCGTGCAATGGTGTTCAACGTACGGACCGTCCCACTTGTATGTGTTTTATGATGTCCATTTGGACGAGGGACTCCTCTGAACTTACCGATACAGCACGAATGTGACACTAAAGATAGATGCCTTTGTGCATCGTACATATGTAAGGACATATGTATCTAGTATTATAAATTAATTGAGGTTAATTAATTAGTTTAACGATGCTGACAATCAGTTGTGAACCCTATACTACGTATATGCATAATAGATGATTATGTTACTTTTGTGGGTAGTATTATTGGAGTATTGTGGGAAATGGGAACACGTGTATGGATAATGATGCAGACAATTGGCAATGAACCTAATACTATGCAAATGCATAATGGATGATATGTCATTTCTTATAGGTTGTATCATAGGGATTATTCTTGGGACTAGGAGCATATGTATGGATGGCCCGCACCAGTTTAAAACTTGTGATAGAAGAATTAAATTAGTATCTCGTAGTGGTAGTTATCAGACTATATAATTGGGACTTGGGTTGATATGCGTATATGACTGCACTTAGATGAGGGGTGAGGTACTTATTGCATGTGAGTACTGATGGTCGCTGCATACTTTAAATTGACTGTATTATTGCATCTTAATTTTTGTAAGTTAATTCTTGCAAAACTATATGTCATCGACCCAAATTATAAAATGTCCCCCAGGTTTACATAGACAGAGACAACATGGTGATTAGTCACGATTATTACACTTAAAACCCCTTATTTTTGCACATTCTAGCATTCCCGTGCATGTTATTCCCGAAACTTATGCTCATTTACTTGATAAAGCCTATTTTCCTCATATATGTATTGTGTACGATTTATTTGTACTTTTATAGGTGTCAGGAATGTAAGGCGTGCAGTTCGATTGAATTTCGAGGAAGTTTTATCGAAAGTCGCAACATCGGGGGCATTTTATTAATTTCAGCACTTGGGGTTTGGATCCCAAAATTTGTACGAAAGTTGAAGCTCTTTGTGTCATCTTCGTGTGTCCACTGATAATGCGTGAATCTGAATTACAACGAAGAAGTTATGGAGGTTTCCGTGGAACAAGAGCCTTAGAATGTTCACTCATCTCATCCCTCACTTTTCAAGCAGATACGAATCGATTCGAGCCTTTGGCCGAATTGATTCGAAATGAACCAGTACGCAACCAATGTCTTGCAAATTGATTTGCCCCTTTTTTCCTTTTATTTACAAGTTTTCCATTTTGGTGAACACTTGGTACATATGTGTCTTAGCTCTCTTTTGTAAAGATGAGATGTTATTTTAGCAAGCTTCCTTTTGTAGAAAACTATTTGATCTCTCTCCTAGGTTAAAGACATTTGTGAATTTCTCTCTCTTATTAAGCATTGAATCCACAAAGATAGTTGGTTTCATTTAATTACTTATTCACTTACTTCATCTTTATTTAATTTAATTGCTTTGACTTGAATTTATTGATCTCTCTTGTGATTGTTTGTGTATAAAAGAGGATAAATTTACTTACGAGGTTCATTTGCATGCTTTACTTCGTTTATACCATGAATGGATAGTCCCACCATGGATGCTTGAGTTTCATAGTTAGGGTTTGGTTTATAATTGTTCTAATGAAACTTCATGTGTTGGTATTGGAGTATCCAAGTTTCTTAACTTCCATTGTCTTGCAATGTTAGTGTTTGAAGATTTACCACAACCTCAACCCATTTAGCACCATAACTAATTAACCCTTAATCCTCCATTGATGAGTTTGGTCTCTACGTGGTTGATGTTCATACCTAATTAGTTATGATCGATTAAAATCAATTTGAATCAAGTCCCATCATCTACTTAGCAAATCCAAGGTGGGAGAACGATCCTCAATCCCTTTTCTCTTGAACTACTTTTCCTAGGTTGTTTCATTATAACATCGTCGTTTACTCTTTTGCTAGTAATTTAACACATGTTAGGATAGTTGTTATTTAAACTTCATCGCTCCAAACTTTTATCACCTTTTACAGTTTCCTTTTGTGACGTTTAGTGAACATCCTATAACCTGTCTTTGTTCTCTTAGGAGAGTCCAATTCCTGAGGAATATGATCCAAAACTTTGTTTACTACTTTTTATGAATAATTTACACTTGAATCACACATTACTTTTAGAGCATCACTTTTTGGCACTGTTGTCGAGGATTGGCAAAAAAATTAGATTAAACGACATTTTCTATACATTTTTTCGTTCCATGTGGTCACCAAGGCAACACGATTTTCAAAATTAATCCAAAACTCTCATAAATGCAAGGCACAAATGATAACAATTTAAATCTCGGAGTGGAACCTCCGTCGTCAACCGATTGTTCAGATTATTGGAGACCATATCCTACTCCTTTTACTTTATCACATACTGAAGCGCACTCCAATTCCATAACCATGGGTGATAGTCAAAGCGAGCATAGTAGTCGCGAATAGATTGGGCCACCATATCGAATAATTAGAAAGTATTTACAGTCGAAGAGGACCACCACTTTGTAGTGCATCATTTCCCCATACAATGTCGTGCAATTCCATTTTCGAAAGGGATGATATAATTACTACCCACACACCACGACATGGAAAGTGAACAATCGTCATTACATGTAGGGGAGTTTGAGGAAGTGTGCGCTAACTTTAGCGATCAAAATTGTCCACTTGATGTCACACGACTCAAACTCTTTCCATTATCTGTCAAGGACAAAGCTAAAACTTAGATTTAGTCCTTGGACCTAAATTCTATTGGGAGTTGGCGTGACGTGCAAGCCCAAATCTTGAAAAAACATTCTTCCTTACTCACCGTACCAACATTCTCAAGGGATAAAATCAAACCTTTTCCCAAGGCTAGAGTGAGACCTTTGAGAGATATTTGGAGATATTTAATAATCTATTGAGTAAGTGATCCCACCATGGTTTAGATAAATGGAGGCTCATCTCTTTTTTCCACAATGGGCCTACACTTAATTCCAAACAAATGGTGGATTCCATGTGCTCTAAGGAACTCTTCGTCTTATATTCGGATGATGACGAGGCACATTTAAAATATTGTGCCAAAACACTCAAGCGTGGGACGCTTCGGACCCAATCAAGGCTAACCCTCAATCTTCTAGTTCGACTTCCTCTATCCATGGGTTTTATCACCTCACCTATGGGGATATATGTCAATGAGATTGGTCCAACTAGCAAAGAATGTTGAGGCAATGGACTTAAAAAGTCGAGATCCTGTCATCCGAACTCCTTCTCTCATTGAGGAGGCTTGCGATATTTGGGACGTCAAAGATCACTCTAAGAAGCATTGTCCCATAATACCGGACTATAAGGTAATGCTTCACAATCAATCCAATGCAATGGACACTTATAAAAAGAAATTCATGACTTTGCGTGGAGAAGAATACAATCCTTCGTGGAGAAACCATCTCGATTTCTCTTATGGACAACCCTAACAAGCCCAAAATTATGCTCCAACTAACTATTAGGGTCCACCAATAAGATCACCCCTAAATTATAAACAACCGTGCTTAGAAGTACTTCCTCTTCAATTGAAAAATCAAGCCCCCCCACTGGGACCTCCTCCTCTGATTATACCTCCCTATTTAACCCCACATAGGAAAAGTCTTGAAGATACCCTTCAAGCTTTTATGAGTGGTAAACTTACGATGAACAATCAAAATGTGCAACTTTTGTGGAGATAGAATCTTCTCTATCTAAGTTGACCACCTCATTGAATGTTTAAGAAAATGGAAAATTTCCCTCACAACCACAAGGGCATATTGGGAAAAATAATGTGAGCACCGAAGGCTTGCTGCCCACTCACGATCAACCTAAGGCTATCACCACTTTGATAAGTGAGAAGGTTATTGACAAGGCCATATCTCCTCCGCCTCAATAATTATGGAAGTCTCTCCTGACCCAATAGAGGTCGAAGACTCTTCCTCTAAAAAGAGTGATGAGGAGCCTCGAGTTGAGCCGAAGGTACTTGCGAAACCTCCCATTTTTGTGCCTTATCCTCAAATGCTAATATCTCCAAAGAAGGACTCTAATAATGATAACGTCTTAGAGATGTTCAGATAAGTTAAAATCAACATCCCACTCCTAGATGTAATAAAGAAAGTTCCAGCCTATTGTAATACCCCGTACTTCTGAATATTCCAAATATTCCATTTAATTAGATTGGAGAATTAAATGAGAAAATATCGGCTTGATTTAAATTACGTAAGAATAGTAATTTAAAGAGTTTTATTTAAAATTGTAATTATGGTGTATTAATCGAAAGATAGATACCGGTATATATTGCATCATTTTATTTACTTAGTGCGAGTGGTAAATAGTTACTTATCGCGTATAGACCGCGTTGGGGTGAGAATGAGTAATATTTTTTAAGTGACTCAAATGATAATTTAGAGGTCACCAAAGAGTCCAGAAGGGTCAAATTAGTCAAAATAGTATACCCGGGGGTACTAGTTGAGTCCCGGGGTAATTTTGGGCTAAACCGAGATCGTTCAGGGGCATTTGAGTCTTTTTACATAAGAGGGTATGGAGACCTACGAAATTGAGAGTTTTATATCAGCCGTATGATAGATGAATTAGGGTTAGAACACCCATGACAACACCAATACCATTAGAGAGAAGAGAGGCACAACTTTCTAAAGCAAAAAGAAGATTTGGGAAGGATTCAAAGGGATTCCTACCATCAACTTGTTGGGGAAGAAGGATTGAGGGATGAAGATCATCAATCATCAACAAGAACCACGAAATCAGACCCTACTGATCATAAGGCAAGTTGTTTATTGCAAATTATGAAGTTATAATACCCATGTGTAGGGTTTTTGAATAGTTTTGTTTAAATCAATATTTTGATTGGAGAAAGATGATATTTATGCATGTTGGGATATGAATCGCACGTAGAATGATTTAAACTATGTAGAGAATTAATATTCAGATTAGACTTGATGATTTTCGGAATAAAAATCTGGATTTTGAATGATAATATGGGAAGAACACCATAACTAGGGTTTCAAGAAATTCTGGGTTTTAATTCATTAGTTCTTTAAAGTAATTGGAGTTTTGATGTATTTGACACGTTAGAAACTGTCCTAGTATATGTGGAAATATGTTAGGATCATTGGGTTAAAGTTTGGTGGACTATAATGGAGTTTGGAGATTTGTTAATGGAGGAAAAATCTTAACGAAGAAGAAGACCGCGTCTGCCCCTGTTCTATCGATCGATCGATCTCGGACTGTCGATCGATCGACTATGTCGATCGATCGAACCCAAACGTCGATCGATCGACTAAAGCTGTTTTCCAAAAATTTTGTGTATAATCCTCCGTTGAGTTCGGGAATGAATGAGTATTCTAGGATTTACAATATACTTATTAGGGAGTAAGAATAAGACCAGTAGGTATATTGTTGAGGTCCAATAAGGCCATTGGGTGTAGGGCTTGGATTACGGACCGAGGATAATAATCCGATTTAGTAGAGTATCGGAGATTTCGGAAATTGAGTTACGGGGCGAAGTAAATTCAATTTTAAGTAATAGACCAGTAGGGTAAGAAAGAACTACTGAAATTATATGTAAGGGGTAACTAGGACCCTTAGAGCTGTGTGAATACTCAAATAAATACGATTAATGAGATAAATCGTAAAGCGAATATTATACGGTAGATATATGAGATTAAAATATTACGTACGTATATGATTAATAGGTCGGGCGTGTACCTACTGAATTATGTGATCTTTTAGGTAGGGAGATTATACCTAAATTAATTATGTTAGGGTCAATGAGACATTTCGAACTAACATAAAGTTATTATGTGTTTGGGGTCTATGAGAAATGCCGAACCAAACTTTGAACTGGGGTCGCGATGAGAGAGTCCCGAACTAGAATATGCGTATATATATATATTTTTAAAAATAATTGGGGTCGATGGATCATTCCGAACCAATTCTTACTTGGGGTCGATGAATCATTCCGAACCAAGAGTCCTTTACGTGTGTAAAAAGGACAAAATAGTAATGACTGATATTTAGTATATATTGTGTGTGAAATATATATACTTGATGATATTCTACTTCTTGTATTAGTAGATTGATATATATTATGTATTTAAAGATACATACTGAATTGGTAAGTTAAGTAGTAAAACTTAATTACGAAATGCATCTTTAGATAGAGGAAATCTATTTAGTAATTCAAGTAGCGAAACTTAATTACACAAGTGGGAAGTCAACAATTGTGAGAATTGTAGTAATTTTAGTAGTGAAACTAAATGGGAAGTCTTGAAAAATAACGTAGATGAAATGTTACTTGAGAATTAATTAACATACGCGAGATGTTAGTGAAACGGTTGTACTGTATGGGCGGTACTGGAACTTGGGTACAAATAAGTTCAGTTGACTACTTTGGTTTTAGTTAGCTTGGGAGGTATGGCTAGATAAACTAAGTGTAGAACGTTAGGTGTGCACAAAAGATGAGGGGTGAGTAACTCAAGAGAGTGTACGAGAACCTAACTTGTGTAATCAATAACCGCATTTTATATTGTGATAAACGCTTGCTAAATATTTTCAAAATGTTTTGAGTACTAACTCTTGCTATAAAATATTTACAAAACCTTTTAGGTGTCCAGCCACAGGGATGCCATGTATGATGATTCCATTCCAGAGACTCGGAGCTGTAGCACGGTGGATGCTTACAGGACTTTGACTAGACGATATCTCTCATTCAGATCTAGTACATGATCTCACATTCTTCTATGCATGGACTTGTTGTCCGGTATTAGTCTGAGATGTTAGTTTCAGACTAATGGTTATTCTATTATTGTTTGGGATTTTTAGCCGATGGTTTATTCGGTAATACTTTTGTTCTGTTGTACTTTTACTTTGTTGATTGGGTTATATTACATGATTATTTTTACGTTGTTCCGCATGGTTGTTTTATCTGTTTTAAGAAAGATAAAATTTGGCACCGGTCTAATTTTATTTAGGGTATTAGTAATTAAAAAGTTTTCGACAGTGATGCTAAGAATGAACCATTTGAGAAACCTGTTTTAATTTAATAAAGGCCTGATCACCCGATGTTTAATTAGGCGGGGTGTCACAGATGGTATCAGAGCATCGGGTTCTAGTGTCCATAGGATCTGTACGGCTTACAACGTTTTTAGCGTATCATTTGATTGATATAGAGCCCTATCTTAGGATGATTGTACTCCTCTACGTACGTAGTTTACGTTCTCCTGCTATTTGGTAGACGCAGTGTTATATATACGAGTCCGATTGGTCACGGTACGTCGAATATGGTGGTAGGACCGGCGTTGGCGTTAGAAGGACTACAGGAGGGAGGAGCTCGGCATAAAGCATGGGGTGTTCGAAGATGGCAATTATAGGAGAGATGAACGTGGTCGAGGTCACTCCTAGCGTGTAATGGAAGTAAATGCTGCAAGGGTTGTTGAGGCATAGCACGCATTTTCCAAGTGTCGCGACGGCAAGAGGGATGCTAGTCTAGACCGCCCAATGCAGTGATAATGGGAGTAGGTCTGAAGAAAATTTGATGAGAACGTGCCGTAAATGTGATAAAACGGTGACTGTGCATGTTAACCAATGGAAGTAGTATGTCCAGAGGTTTTGGCATTTAGGACTGACTAGAAATACTCAGAAGTGAAGATTTGAGTAAATATTCAGGCAACGTGGCGGGGATACCAGTCACTACATTCGGACAAAGGGTCCGTATGTATAAATGGAAGAACTTTACGTATAGTTTAACCGCAAAGTTGTCCAATGATAATTCGGAAGCGTAGTGAATGGGAATATATGAACCCCCACGTGAAAGCCTGGTAGAGGCCAATCGTGAGAGAGAAATTATCCGTTGAAGGGAACTTGTATCGATGAGATGGGTAGGAGGGAAAAGGGCCCTTGAGAGATTAGACTCTAGAGTTATGATTTGCAATTTTTGTAAAACTCTTCTTGGTCGACTTATGTATATGAAGGCAGTATGGTACTTCTTACAAGGTTGGGGTAAATGCTCCTGGGATGCGAAGTTAAGAGAGTTTAAAGATTTAGTCAAAGAGTAAGACTGAATGTAATGGGGCTGGTGCAAGCTATAAGTGGAAACCCACTAGAGGATTTAATGACTAGATCCTAAGTCAGAACTGTTAAGCCCCATAGTACGTTCCTCTTGGTCGCAGAACTAAGGGAACTAGGATGATAGTGCGCGGAATCGAGGCTACCAAGTTCGAGAGGAGGGAGACCCCAAAACGGTCAGGGTGGCCTGGAGTAAGGGGATTTTTGTAAAGATGTCTAGTGTGGCTGGTAGAGCCGCGCCTTCTAATTTAGCTTGAAGTTATTTGAAGAAATAATAACTCCAATAAGTTTTTCATTCCGGAGAGGACAAGCGTGTTATGTCCGAAAACCATCTAAATCACCAGAGCGATGGTTAAGGAAGTATATGAGTTTTATCCTCAAGTGAAGGGGGTATATGACAACTCCTCACCTGAAAAAGGGTCGAGTTGTCATTATTCACCTAAATGTGAGAGACTTCGGAGATTATGAACATCTCTTAGTAATTGATTTCGGCGTGTGGGAACCTAAATGATGTGAGTCAATGTTTGTCGTATGACTGCTGAGCGGAGAGATCGAGCTCACTATTGTAGTTAGTGCTTAAGACTTAGTGATAGTATAAGCGCGATGCCACTTGACTCCGTTAGAAATATTGGAGTATGGTTGCACATATTGTCGAGGAATCGAATTTGAGTATCTTGACTTTGTGTTGTCCCGACAATGCTCAGTAAGAATACATGGGAAGAAGTACCTTGTTTAAGTTCGGTTGCGAAAGGGAATACGACTGAATTTTTGCACGTCAGGAGAAGTGGCATTGTTAGATGCTAGGGCATCAGTGGAGCCGGTAGTGTTGAGGAGAAACACTGAAAGGCTTACCTCACCACGAAGGGATAAGTGGGACTTTGTGGGCAATGATTTGATTTTTGGCCTATAGGGTATTGAGAATACCCACAAGATTGTAGTCACGTCGTGTAGACTAGGCAGGAGTTGAAGAAAAGCATGATAAGGGTGCGATATTTGCAATGTTTTTACAAATGTGCACGGAGAAAAGGGTGTATGGGCGCCCTAGTCAATTGGATTCCTTAGACATCCGAGATAGAGGGATGCGGAATATTTATGTACGACGATGGGGAAAATAGGAAACAAGTCGAATCGATGAAATGGGTTGAACTTCATGGGAGATTGACGATAATCCAAGATTATATGTGCTGAGAGATCCAGCACACCCTATGGGATGAAAGTCGGTGGGAAACCGTTCAAAGGTTATCTCTTGATATGGGAGACCTAACTGTGGTGAAGAAGTAGCGCAAGGTGCTACTTAACTGAGTGTTGTGAGTGACTTACGTGTTACTAAAATGTTGATTCTTATAAAGTAACCAACCCCCAAAAGTGCGCCAATTGCAAAGAGTGCACGGATTGTAAAGTATAATAAACCCCGAGAAAAAGGGGAATAGAGCACCACTTGAGGAAAGATGACGTAAGTGGGAAGCGATGTTAAGGAGAGACATAGTGAGATTGTCTCCAGATACACCTCTAGTTAATAGAGCGAGATAGACTCGAAATGAGCAACCGGAATGTGGTAGTGAACCTACATTTCCAATGATGGAATGAGGAGAAAGACTTATAAATTATTGATGGATTGTGAACATCATAATTAAGCCAACATTTCGTTGGGGGTAGCGAAATGGGGTGACCAGGATGGATTAGTATGTAGTTAAAAAAGGAGAGTGCACGGTGCCGCCCTACATGATTGTGAATCAGGATGAAATCCTAAAATTCCACCCTGTGAGAGATGGTCAGGAAGGAATAGAGATAGAGTTTTATTTTGAGTACGTTGTGTTAACTACGACTCAATGTTAGTGAGAAGGAATGATGATACGCCCTTATGATAGTGGAATTTTGGAGAAGCCCACTGATCAATTCATAGGTTGAGTGTATACCTATATGAGCATATTTATAGGTAGTGTGAGTGCCTATATGAACTGTACATGAGGATATTCTATTGAACTCTTAGTCCTTAACGCGTGATATGAGGACATTCTATTGGAGTGTGACATTTTAAGGTATATGAAATGTGAAATATATGGCTCACAAATTGTCTACTCATGTGCAATGAGATATATATACATATATTGGTGCTCGAGATGTGATTCCGAGACAAGTAATTAATAACTATTGGTGATCGAGGTGGAATTCCGAGCCAATAACCCCAAAAGTGTTATAGAAGGGGGGGGGGTGATTATAAAATAAGTGTTGGTAGTATATGTTATGTGTAAGATATATATACCTATTGATTTTTCCTACTTATGTGCGATAGTATGTGTGCTGAATCTCTGTATTGGGGTCGATGATATTCCGGACCAATATAGGGGGGGATCGATTTGGGGTCGATAATTTTTCGAATTAAATCAATGATAAATATTGGGATCGACGAAAGGTCTGAACCGACATGTGCATTACATTTACCTTGGGGTCGAGGAATTCCCGGACCAATGTAAATGATAGGATTATTGGGGCCGATGATTTTTGCCGGACCAATTTTCCTTAAAAGTATATATTGTATGTGAAATATATACCTTATAATATTCTACTTATGAGTGATAGTAGACACTTAGATGTTATATAGAGATATACATCAAATGGGTAAATTAAGTAGGGAGAAACTTAATTTTAAGAATTAACGTTGGATTGGGAAAATCGATGAGAAATTAAGTAGTGGAACTTAATTATGATATATGCGGCATGGGTAACAGGCGAAAAGAAATTATAATGAAATGGTCATGTGCTTGGGATGACCGTTAGGATGTTATGATTTGGTATTGGGTATTAGAGGGTGCAATTATATTTAAGGTCCTTAGCCTTAATACCAGCCTTATCCTAATTTCGAGGACGAAATTCCTTTGTAAGGGGGGAAGTATGTAATACCCCGTACTTCTGAATATTCCAAATATTCCATTTAATTAGATTGGAGAATTAAATGAGAAAATATCGGCTTGATTTAAATTACGTAAGAGTAGTAATTTAAAGAGTTTTATTTAAAATTGTAATTATGGTGTATTAATCGAAAGATAGATACCGGTATATATTGCATCATTTTATTTACTTAGTGCGAGTGGTAAATAGTTACTTATCGCGTATAGACCGCGTTGGGGTGAGAATGAGTAATATTTTTTAAGTGACTCAAATGATAATTTAGAGGTCACCAAAGAGTCCGGAAGGGTCAAATTAGTCAAAATAGTATACCCGGGGGTACTAGTTGAGTCCCGGGGTAATTTTGGGCTAAACCGAGACCGTTCGGGGGAATTTTAGTCTTTTTACATAAGAGGGTATGGAGACCTACGAAATTGAGAGTTTTATATCAGCCGTATGATAGATGAATTAGGGTTAGAACACCAATGACAACACCAATACCATTAGAGAGAAGAGAGGCACAACTTTCTAAAGCAAAAAGAAGATTTGGGAAGGATTCAAAGGGATTCCTACCATCAACTTGTTGGGGAAGAAGGATTAAGGGATGAAGATCATCAATCATCAACAAGAACCACGAAATCAGACCCTACTGATCATAAGGCAAGTTGTTTATTGCAAATTATGAAGTTATAATACCCATGTGTAGGGTTTTTGAATAGTTTTGTTTAAATCAATATTTTGATTGGAGAAAGATGATATTTATGCATGTTGGGATATGAATCGCACGTAAAATGATTTAAACTATGTAGAGAATTAATATTCAGATTAGACTTGATGATTTTCGGAATAAAAATCTGGATTTTGAATGATAATATGGGAAGAACACCATAACTAGGGTTTCAAGAAATTCTGGGTTTTAATTCATTAATTCTTTAAAGTAATTGGAGTTTTGATGTATTTGACACGTTAGAAACTGTCCTAGTATATGTGGAAATATGTTAGGATCATTGGGTTAAAGTTTGGTGGACTATAATGGAGTTTGGAGATTTGTTAATGGAGGAAAAATCTTAACGAAGAAGAAGACCGCGTCTGCCCCTGTTCGATCGATAGATCGATCTCGGACTGTCGATCGATCGACTATGTCGATCGATCGAACCCAAACGTCGATCGATCGACTAAAGCTATTTTCCAAAAATTTTGTGTATAATCCTCCGTTGAGTTCGGGAATGAATGAGTATTCTAGGATTTACAATATACTTATTAGGGAGTAAGAATAAGACCAGTAGGTATATTGTTGAGGTCCAATAAGGCCATTGGGTGTAGGGCTTGGATTACGGACCGAGGATAATAATCCGATTTAGTAGAGTATCGGAGATTTCGGAAATTGAGTTACGGGGTGAAGTAAATTCAATTTTAAGTAATAGACCAGTAGGGTAAGAAAGAACTACTGAAATTATATGTAAGGGGTAACTAGGACCCTTAGAGCTGTGTGAATACTCAAATAAATACGATTAATGAGATAAATCGTAAAGCGAATATTATACGGTAGATATATGAGATTAAAATATTATGTACGTATATGATTAATAGGTCGGGCGTGTACCTACTGAATTATGTGATCTTTTAGGTAGGGATATTATACCTAAATTAATTATGTTAGGGTCGATGAGATATTTCGAACTAACATAAAGTTATTATGTGTTTGGGGTCGATGAGAAATGCCGAACCAAACTTTGAACTGGGGTCGCGATGAGAGAGTCCCGAACTAGAATATGTGTATATATATATATATTTAAAAATAATTGGGGTCGATGGATCATTCCGAACCAATTCTTACTTGGGGTCGATAAATCATTCCGAACCAAGAGTCCTTTACGTGTGTAAAAAGGACAAAATAGTAATGACTGATATTTAGTATATATTGTGTGTGAAATATATATACTTGATGATATTCTACTTCTTGTATTAGTAGATTGATATATATTATGTATTTAAAGATACATACTGAATTGGTAAGTTAAGTAGTAAAACTTAATTACGAAATGCATCTTTAGATAGAGGAAATCTATTTAGTAATTCAAGTAGCGAAACTTAATTACACAAGTGGGAAGTCAACAATTGTGAGAATTGTAGTAATTTTAGTAGTGAAACTAAATGGGAAGTCTTGAAAAATAACGTAGATGAAATGTTACTTGAGAATTAATTAACATACGTGAGATGTTAGTGAAACGGTTGTACTGTATGGGCGGTACTGGAACTTGGGTACAAATAAGTTCAGTTGACTACTTTGGTTTTAGTTAGCTTGGGAGGTATGGCTAGATAAACTAAGTGTAGAACGTTAGGTGTGCACAAAAGATGAGGGGTGAGTAACTCAAGAGAGTGTACGAGAACCTAACTTGTGTAATCAATAACCGCATTTTATATTGTGATAAACGCTTGCTAAATATTTTCAAAATGTTTTGAGTACTAACTTTTGCTATAAAATATTTACAAAACCTTTTAGGTGTCCAGCCACAGGGATGCCATGTATGATGATTCCATTCCAGAGACTCGGAGCTGTAGCACGGTGGATGCTTACAGGACTTTGACTAGACGATATCTCTCATTCAGATCTAGTACAGGATCTCACATTCTTCTATGCATGGACTTGTTGTCCGGTATTAGTCTGAGATGTTAGTTTCAGACTAATGGTTATTCTATTATTGTTTGGGATTTTTAGCCGATGGTTTATTCGGTAATACTTTTGTTCTGTTGTACTTTTACTTTGTTGATTGGGTTATATTACATGATTATTTTTACGTTGTTCCGCATGGTTGTTTTATCTGTTTTAAGAAAGATAAAATTTGGCACCGATCTAATTTTATTTAGGGTATTAGTAATTAAAAAGTTTTCGACAGTGATGCTAAGAATGAACCATTTGAGAAACCTGTTTTAATTTAATAAAGGCCTGATCACCCGATGTTTAATTAGGCGGGGTGTCACACCTATGGCAAGTTCTTCAAGGACTTGATTACGATGAAGAGGAAACTCTTTGTGAGGAAAAAGACATTTTTGGCCAAAATGTCAGCTCTATCATCCAGTCTGAGTTCCCCTCTAAATATTAGGACCTCAGATGTCCCACCATCTCGTGTGTGATCGGTAACTTTAAAATCGAGCAAGATTTTCTCGATTTGGGCACAATGTTAATTTTCTACCATACTCTGTGTATGTACAACTCAGCCTAGGCGATCTCATACCCACTAAAATCACTCTTCAATTAGCGAATCACTCAGTTAAGGTTCCGAGAGGGGTAGTAGAAGATGTCATCATTCAAGTTGACAAATTCTACTTCCCGATGGATTTTGTGACATTAGATACTCATCATGTTGCTCCTAATCGCAACCATATCCCCATTATACTTGGTTGGCCTTTTTTAGCAACCTCAAATGCACTTATCAATGCTAGAAATGGGAAAATGAATCTCACCTTAGGGAATATGAACATGGAGCTTAACTTTTTTAATGTTGCTAAGAGAATGGGAGATGGTGAGGAGGTTTATGATGTAGACCTCATTGAGGAGATTGTCTAAGAGAACTTCAATGTCAATTATTATGAGGACTCTCTCGAGGCATATTTGGTAAACTCGCTTGACTTAGAGAATGGTTATTCTCTATATGATCATGAATTTATTCCAGTGAGTTCAAAGTTGGATGAGGTGGAGAGAGTAGAGGAAGTTAGTTGGTGTTCCAATTTTGAGGATTTACCCTCTCACGATTCTTATGAGGTACACTCAAATGTGAAATTTCCAAAGCTTGATCTCAAGAAAATTCCATCCATGTGTATTTGGGGTGAGAATGAGACAAATCCCGTCATTGTATCATATTACCTCGATGAGGGATAAGAAGGCCAATTGATTAACTTATTAAAAAGGCACAAGAGTGCCTTTGGGTGGACAATAGCAAACCTAAAGTGAGTGAGTCCGTTGATATGCACTCATAAGATACTCCTTGAGGAGGGAGCCAAACCCAATCGGGAAATGCAACATAAGTTGAACCCCCGTGATGAAGGAGGTGGTTGGGGCCAAAGTCATTAAGATATTAGATGCATATATCATCTATGCATATCGGATCGCAAGTGGGTGAGTCCTATTCAAGTGGTTCCCAAGAAATCGGGAATAACTGTTGTCGAAAATGCAAAGGGTGGATTGATCTCGAAACGTACCACCACCGAGTAGCGCATGTGCATTGATTATTGCAAGCTCAAAGTCGTGACCTAGAAGTATCACTTTCCCCTCCATTATTGACAAAATTCTAGAGAGTGTATTGGTCCACCCATTTTATGTCCTTCGAGTTGTGCAATGAGCCAACCACATTCCAAAGGTGCATGCTAAGTATGTTCAGTGATATAGTAGATAAAGGGTTGAAAGTATTCATGGATGATTTTAACGTCTTTGGTCACTCTTTTAACCATTGCCTCTCCATTCTTAAAAAGGTCTTATCCAGATGCATCGAGAAAAATCTCATCATAAATGGGGAAAAGATACATTTTACGGTTAGAAAATGGATTGTTCTCGATCATATTGTCTCCTTCGTAAGCATAGAGGTGGATAAGGAAAAAATCGAGGTGATTACCGATTTTTCCCACCCCAAAATCACTCAAAGACATGAGGCCTTTCCTTGGCCACGTAGGATTCCATCAAATATTTGTCAAGGAATTTAGCTCCATCACTAGACCTTTTGTAATCTCCGCTCACAAGTGACCACATTCGGATGGAGTGAGGCATGTCAAGTTGCCTTTGAGAAGTTAAAAATCATGCTTACCACCGCCCCCATTATTCAAGCCCCGGATTGGATATTACCTTTTGAACTCATGTGCGATGCGAGTGATTTTGCGATTGGGGAAGTATTGGGATAGAGAAGCGATAAGAAGCCCAATGTTATCTATTATGCTAGTCGAACTCTCAACGGTACGAAATTGAAGTACTTGACCACCCAAAAAAGTTGTTAGCAATAGTCTTTGCCTTGGGTAAATTCCTAGCGTATTTGGTCGGATCTCCCATCATATGCTTCACAAACCACGCAGAGTTAAATATTTTCTTTCAAAGAAGGACACAAAGCCGCAATTGATTAAGTGGGTCCTCCTACTCTAAGAATTTAATCTCACGATTAAAGATAAAAAGGGAGTAAAGAACGTAGTTGCCGACCAATTATCTCAGTTGACATTTGAGGCACCTAAAGATACACTTTCCATTAATAAGTTCTTTCCGAATGAAAAATTATTCTTCACTTCCTATATTTTGTGGTTTGTCGACATCATGAACTACCTTATGACGGGATCCATCCCCTAACATTGGACCACTTAGGAAAAGTGGAAGTTAGTGACTTTGGTGTGCATGTTTTTCTTTGAAGATCCATACTTGTTCAAGTATTTTATAGACCAAATCATACGAAAAATGTGTCCCAAATGATGAGATAGTTAGCGTCATCTAATTTTCTCATTCTAAAGCGTGTGGATGCCACTTTGTAACACCCAGTATTTCTGAGTATTTAGAATTTAATTAATTCGGTTATTTTAAAATGACATGTGTTTAGTAATGTATTTGAATGAATTATTATTTGTTTATTTAAAATATTAATCGGGATAGATAATGATTAATATGTATGGAATAAAGTAACTAAGTGAGTAGTAAATAACTTGTGATAATTGTTATACGTCGTAATTAGTGACGTCGATGTGACAATGTTATATCTAAATTGGGAGTCGAGCGTAGGTTATATGATGTTGAGATAGGAAATTTGTGTAGAGCTACTCGTATGGTGATTTTGAGGTCATGGTTGATTCCATATGGGTATATATAGTTAAAATAGTGTACCCGGGTGTATAGATTGGGTCCCGAGGCCATTTTAGAACAACTTGGCACCACGTAACGGCTTTTCGATCATTTAGGAGCTTAGGGTAGAGATAAATACGAAAATTAAATAATTATATCATCTCATTTGAGTGTGAGGCTAGGTTTACAACACTTTAGAGAGATAGGAGGCCATATAAGAGGAAGATAAGAAGAAACCTAGGCTAATCCACACCATTTCGCACCACGAAAGTCACCGGAATCGAGATTGGATCAAGGAATGGAGATCCTCGCCATCTCAAAACAAAAATTAGACTTGAAAATATTAGGCAAGTATTTATCTTGATTTATTTTAATCATGTTATAAAACCCATGTAGTACAGGGTTTTAAATATATAATTTAAAATATGATTCTTAGGATGTGGGTGGGTAGAACTCACGACTTGGGGTTGAAATCTAGGTAAGACAAATCCATGTATGTAGATAACATGAAATTAGTTAGTATGGATGATTAATATGAAAGAAATTCGGGAAAAATGGTGAATATGTATAAAGGACAAATAAACTAGGGTTTTGATGAAATCTAGGTTTCGATATGTTCTTGGGTAGATTTCTTGTAGTTTTGAAGTGTTATTTACGTTATAAATTGTCCCCACACATTTATTTAATGTTCAGGTATGTTGTATAGGATTTTTGGGAGGATTCATGGAGGTTTGAGATAGTATAAGGGGTGAAAAGTCGTAACAACAAGAACAAGATCAGTCAGGTTGGGCAAAGCAGTTCGCACCCTATACTGAACCGGTTCAGTGTTTAGGTTTTGTCAAAATTTGATTTTTGTGCTATACTTGCGCGTGGAACTAATTATGGTGGACTTTAGTGATGATTTAATAACAATATAAGGATTAAAAGGAAATCAATAGACATAGTTAAGGACTGGTTCACTCATAATGAGTATAAAATTGGGATTTGGACCGACGATAATTAACCGATTGTGTTGCGTATCGAGAATTTAGAAAATTTGGCTTATAGGAAGTGTAAACGATAACATAAGACTAATACCAGTAGGATAGAGATGTTTTACTATTGAAATTTACTTGAGAAATAATTGGGACCCTTCGGGTTGTGAATGATACTCGAAAAATATGAATATAATAATATGATTGAATCATTAGTATGTCGAGTATTCAAGAGATATAAATACTACGTACGGGATATATTATAAGTTGTGTGTATACCTATACTGATATATATATATAGGTTTTGTGAATACCTATTATGTGATTTTTTACGTGTGTGAACATACCTACGCTTCATGCTATCACAGGAGGTTCTGCCTAGAGGGCGATGCCACCTTGGCGATATCTTCGAGGTCTGGATGTGTGTCCCAAACATAGAACTTAGGGCGGCTCACTATGTGTTGTGTATTAGCGGGGCAAAAGTGTCAATTGGGTGCGTTAGGTATGTGCATACCCCAAAGTCTTAGAACTATGTTCGCCTCCATTATGTGTTGTATGATTTATGGTTTGAGGAGACATTTCAAACCGACAGTCCCTAATTTAGTACATGAGGTACATGGAGTTAATAGCAGAGTATGCCTACATCTCGGTGTCCATTTTGGGAATGTTGTAGTTGTATATATTATAGTATGATAAATATATGCAGATGTGATTATTCCACTTGTATGTGATGGTAGAAAAGATATATAGTGTATACCTAAAAGAAATTTAAATATTAGAAACTCAAATAGATGGTGTAATAATAATATTTGGTTAAAATAAATTATTGGCTTGATGGTAGCGTATAATATAAGCGGTACGGGGGAGCTCAACCTAGTGTGGTTAGTTAGATACTTAGGCCTAGCTAGGCTGGGTAGCATAGCTAGGTGGGTAAAATAGGAGACATTAGGTGTGCAATTTAGATAAGAGATGAGAAACTAAAGTGAGTGTACACTGGACTAACGTGTGTATCTAGTAACTTATTTTATAGCTGCAATTTAAATACTTGCTAAATATTTTTCAAATATTTAGCAAACATTTGGGCTCTGACCTTTGTCAAAATATTTTTTAGAGCATTTTTAGGTGTCCAACCACAGGGATGCCAAGCGTGATGACTCATTCTAGGGATTCAAAGCTAAAACATTGTGGAGGCTTGCAGTACTTTGTGTAGATGCTTTAGTTATTCATTTTTAGACTAGGTTTTTAATTCAGTAGTTCAGTTCGCCATGTTGCCCCTTTAATTGATACACTTCTAGTTTATTTATCAGACGATGTACTTGGATTCAGTTTTATGATTTAGATAGTACTTTGGAGCCAGTGGTTTATTCAATATTTCTTTCTTTCTATCTATCATGTGATGATTGAGATTCTTATAATTATTGTGGATATGTTATTATATTTATATGTTTTCGCATGCTGTTACATTAATCAAAGATAAAATTTTGCCCCAGCTTAATTTAACATAGGTGGTTAGTAATTTAAAAAGTTTTCGACGGTGATGTTAAGAATGAACCAAATGAGATTCCCGTTTATTTTATAAAGGACTAATCACCCGTGATTAAAATAAACGGGGTGTAACAAATGGTATCAGAGCATCAGGTTCTAAATTCCATAGTATCTGTACGACTTACTACATTTTTAGCGTTGCTTTTATTTGATATAAAAACCTATTCTTAAGACTCTCTATTCATAATGCGACTTGCGTTCTCATAATATTGAGTAAAATTTATGATATCATATACGAGATCGATCGGGTTTTGTATATCACGACTAGCGAGGGACGTTAGGAGGAAAGTGGGAGAAAACACTCATTCGGAGCCACAAAATATTAGGGGGATGGTGACCTCAATAGAAGTCACCATTATTATTGTTCGAGTAGTGGATGTCGTGACAAACACTAGGGCACATCAGTCCCTAAGTACCTCCATAGAAGACGGTGATGCAAATTCAGACTCAGCTGGTACAGTCGGTAAGGGAGAGAGTAGAAGAGTTTTTTTTTTCTGATGGGCCATTCGTAAGAGTTCGGGTAAAGTGAAAAAATGTGATTGGCCAATGTAAGGAGATCATCCAAAGGAAATTACGTATGGTGGAGTGCAGTTACACTTATCATTAAAATTTTGGACAAAATGTTTAGCTCATAAGAGAAGCATTATAGTGATGGGAGTTAGTCACCACATCTGAGGAGAGATACCATGAATATCAAGGAGTTTGGGGTGCGGTTTGATCGTAAATCCTCTCATCAATTGTTTAAATAGAGAGACAAAGGAAATCTCAGTGCTCATCTCAGAAGGGCCGAACAGTGTCCCATTATGAAGGAGAATTTGATTGTTAGTGAACTTCATACTCGATGAAGGAGTTTTTTAGTTGACGATGGACTCATGGGTAGAATATGCCAGTATTGAGGGGAAAATCTTATTGAACGAGTGGTGCTGATGTCTTCAATATCGTACTTTTGCAAAGGGTATTACAAATGCTTCCATTTCAAGGGAGCTAAGAGACTGAAGAGTCTAGTCAGTAGAGTAAGAATGAAGGTAATTGGTGCTCGTGAGGCAACACAGGGGGGATTCCCAGTAGGAAACTAATTTAGATGATTTAGATCATTAAAGTTCCTACACAGTGAGGGTGGATTCAGTCAGGGCAAGCAGTGTGCTCAACAGGGCAAGTAGAGCCAAAGAAATAATGATGGTATCAATCAAGACCAAGGCTGCAGGATCGTTAGAAGGACAACCCCAACATGGATAGTGGGGTTAGAGACAAGTGAATGACACATATAGGCATCTTATGTGTGGAGAGTAGGAATATATGTGTTAATTTTATCCGCAACGAGTTGGGGGACAGGAGCGAGATTCCCAATATGGGCAACAGTTATAGAAGTTCCTAGTTCGATATGGATGAGAATAGTATGGACAAGAGTACTATGTTTAGGAACCATTTGAACTTCCAGTACTATTAACAATTAAAGGAATGAGTTTTATCCATGGGTAAATGGGATAATATTTTTATGACACGGGTGAGTCACAATATTTTATTAATAATAGATTCGTGTGTTAGACAGGTTTAATGGGTCTATTGTTAGTGTCACTATTGTGTGTATATATTTACCATTGGGTAGCAGTGCTATATTTGATTCCATCAGTAGGGGAGAGGATGCAGTCACTGAGAGGATATGTTTTAGTGGATTTACTCATTTCAGATATATGATATGCGAGTATGATATTACCCATTGTGTAGGGACTTTTACTGATGTGATTCAGGGTATACTAGGTTTACTGTCGAGGAGAAAAATTTAGCTCGTTATTCATTTAGCATCGAAAACTTAAGGATAATGCGAGCGTAGTGTATATGACTCCTTTAGAGATGTGTGAGTTTATTATTAGACTTATACGATAAGGGGACATGATTTTGAGTGTTTTAGTTATATGCTTTGGGCCTACAGAACTCAATGACCGATAGTTCTAGGTGATAGTACAACGAAGGAGTTCTTTGTTTGAGCTTTGTTTGCGGGATATTCTATGCATGAACCATAATAAATGTCAAGCGCGGGGAGACGTTGTTGGATGATAGGGCATCAGTTTTAGATGTTAACCATTGAACGTGTGGAGAAAACATTTTGAGATGAGAGCTCTTATACTATATAAGCCAGTGGAGCCAAAAACTTTGTGTAGAAAGCACTGGGGAACTTTTGCACCACTAGTTCATAGGTGGGGAAACCTCAAGGAGAAATAAGTCACGATTAGTAGAAAAATTGAGTACAACCTTACTGTATAGTCCCGTCGAGAGTGTGGGGTCGATCTTGAGATAAGTATGTTGCATATATGACAGTGGTTATGATTATACAGATGTGCACGAGATATAGGGTGTATGGTCACCTTAGTTAGCTTGACTTTCAACATCGTCCGAGATAAGAGGATGCGGTTATAAATGTGTTGAATGTATTCTTGTTGTGCAGTTAGTAACACAAGTGGAATGGTATGATGGACTTAACTCCGTTAGAGATAAATTGGTAGTCCGACTATGTGTATGTCTAGTGAAAAATATCACAACCAAGGTGAGTTGAAAAATGGTGGAGGCACATGAAAAGGGTATCCCTTAGCAATGGGGACCTTAAAATTTTGGGAAGTATATCACGAACTCACTGAGTCAAATGCCTAGAGCGACTGGTGCATAGAGAAGATGATGACTTCTACTAGACAAAGAATCACCCAGCAAGTGCGCAATTTTGGAGCAGACACACGAGCCATAATTTTGGTAGATCCCATGAAAAGGGGAGTAAGATGTGTCACGTGATGAAATGTTGAGCATGTGCATTGGTGTTGAGTGAGACATAGTGAAATTGTCTCCAGGTACACCACTGGTAGAAGGGAAAAGGTTGGATCGAGAGATTATCCAGAATTTTGTAATAGATTGATGATTCCAGTGACGAAATGGGTATGTAGACTAATAAAGTTCATTATTGAATTATCGAAATTACTGAGAGGTTAGGATTTCATTTGGGTTTGTGGAATTAATTGATAGAAATATAATAATTATTATTTATTTGAGGTGAATTATACAATCGAGTAGTATGCCCAACATTTCATTGGAGAGAAGAAATGAATCGGCACAAGGCGCCGCCCAGTATTATTGTGAAGCAGGGTAAGGCTCTTGAGTCCCACCTCTAATAGGAAGTGTTAGGAGGCGATGGGGACTAAGTTGCATTTTGAGCTAGACGTGTCACCCGTAAGTCAATGGGTAGACGAAAGCGGTGACTAAGATGTGGTAGAATGCGATAAATATGTGTTCTGGGTCTTTGGGTAATTGAGATTATTAATTACCACTGGCAAAGCTACATGTGATAACTCGTAGCAGGACATTATTTGTGAGGCGCCTTCTGAGGCTTCATACGAAGATCTTGTCATCCACCCTTCGATTGGTTAAGAGTGAGGAATAACAAGTTTTTTAGACCCGAAGTGACTCATGGTTTGTCAACAAGGATTAAGTTAATCTACGTTATTTTCGTACCGTTCAGGAACATAGTGAGAGTTACGTCATCGTGAATCAAAATTCTTAAGTCTGACATAAGTGGTTAGGGATTGTTGATGGTGTCTACCATAAAGGAAGTTATGTGTTTGGGAACTGGGAAATTAACACCTACAGAAGTGGGGCCTTTTCTAACATGGAAGTAATAGATCCAGTGGAGTACCGACTCATCTTTTGAGGCATTGTTAGCAGATTCATGATATTTGCATATCGTCATATGTCGATAAGAAAAAGTTTGAATCCAGTTGTCGTTAATCTTCAATCTTAGTGAGTAGACCTTCCGTCAAAATGATACCACTGGAGTGTATATAGTGGAAACACCAAAATATTATTACGAGTTAGCTTTGAATACGTCGGATGTATTGAGTATAAGGATCTAAACTTTTTATTGCCGGGCATATCTGAATTTTGAGGATCAAATTCCTTTGTAAGGGGAAGTATGTAACACCCCGTATTTCTAAGTATTTAGAATTTAATTAATTTGATTATTTTTAAATTACACGTGCTATAATTTCTTTGAATTAATTATTATTTGTTTATTTAAAATATTAATCGAGAGAGATAATGATTAATATTTTGGAATAAAGTTACTGAGTGAGTAGTAAATAACTTGTGATAATTGGTATACGTCGTAGCAAGTGATGTCGACGTGATTGTGTTATATCTCAATCGGGAGTTGAGTGTAGACTATATGAGGTTGATATAGGAAATTTGTGTAGAGTGACTCGAATGGTGATTTTGAGGTTACGATTGATTCCGGATGAGTCAAAATAGTCAAAATAGTGTACCCGAGTGTACCAGGGCGATTTTAGACAAATCCGGCACCACGTAAGGGATTTTCGATCATTTAGGAGTTTAGGGTAGAGAGAACTCTGAAAATTAAAGAAGTATATCAGACAATTTGAGTGTGAGTCTAGGGTTACAACACTTTAGAGAGAGAGGAGGCCATAGGAGAGGAAGAGGAGAAGAAACCTAGGCCAATCCACACCGTTTCGCACCACGAAAGTTGTCAAAATTGAAATTGGATCAAGGAAAGGAGATACTTACATCTCAGAACAAAAATCAGACCTACGAATATAAGGAAAGTGTTTATCTTGCATTGTTTTAAGCATGTTGTGATACCCATGTAGTATAGGGTTTACAGTTCGTAATTTAAAGGATGATTCTTGGGATGTGGGTGGGTAGAACTCATGACTTGGAGTTCAAATTCAGGTAGGGCAAATGCTTGTATGTATATTACACGAAATTAGTGATTATGGGTGATTAGTATGAAATAAATCTGGAGAAAATGATGAATATGCATGAAGAACACATAAACTAGGCTTTTGATGAAATCTGGGCATTGATATGTTCTTGGGTAGATTTTTTTTATAGTTTTGATGTGTTATTTAAAATCTCCATACATGTTTATCTAATGTTCGGGTATGTTGCATAGGAGTTGGGGGAGGATTCATAGAGGTTTGAGATATTATTAGGGGTGAAAAGTTGTAAAATCAAGAATAAGATCCGTTAGGTAGGGCGAACCAGTTCACACCCTCTACTGAACCGGTTCGGTGTTCTAATTTTGTCAAAATTTTATATCTGTGATATAATTTCGTATGGAACTAATTATGGGGGACATTGGTGATGATTTAATAAAAATATAAATATTGAAAGGAAATCAATAGACATAGTTAAGGCCCGATTCAATCTTAATGAGTGTAGAATTGGGATTAGGATCGATGATAGTTAACCGATTGTATTGCGTATCGGGAATTCACAAAATTTGGGATACGAGAAATGTAAACGATAACATAAGACTAATACCAGTAGGATAGAGATCTTTTACTGTTGAAATTTACTTGATAAATAATTGGGACCCTTCGGGTTGAGAATGATACTCGAAAAATATGAATATAATAATATGATTGAATCATTAGTATGCCGATTATTCAAGAGATATAAATACTACGTACGGGATATATTATAAGTTGTGTGTATACCTGTACTGATATATATATATATATATATATATAGGTTTTGTGAATACCTATTATGTGATTTGTTACGTGTGTGAACATACCTACGCTGCATGCTATCACAGGAGGTTCCGCCTAGAGGGCGATCCCACCTTGGTGATTCCAGTGAGGTCTGGATGTGTGCCCTAGAACATAAAACTTAGGGAGGATCACTATGTGTTGTATATTAGTGGGATAGGCGTGTCATTTTGGTATGTGCGTATCCCAAAGGGTTAGAAGTATGTTCGCCTCCATTAAGTGTTGTGTGATTTATGGTTCGAGGAGACATTCCGAACCGATAGTCCCTGATTTAGTACGAGAGTTAAATGGAATTGATAGCAGAGTCACTACACCAAAACTGGCGATTGGTCACGACCAAAATCGCTGACCAAAACTGTGGGTCGCGGACTTGGGCCGTAACCATTTCGGGCGTGACCATTTTTGTGGGTCGCGGCCCAAGTCCGTGACCAAAAAATGGTCACGACCGAGAGGGTGTCACGGCAGATGGTCGCGGACTTGGGTCGTGACCCATGTCGTTACGGGTCGCGACCTTCATCCGTGACCCACAACCGTGACAAATTAGTCGCGGACAAAGTCCGCGACCCACGTTTGTGCAAAAAAAATAAAAAATGGTCGTGGCCCTCATTCGTGACCCACAACCGTGACAAATTGGTCGCGGCCACCGTTCGCGAACCACGGCTGTGATAAAAAAATAAAAATAAAATTGGTCGCGGCCCTCATCCGTGACAAATTGGTCTAGGCCAAAGTCCGCGACCCACAACCGTGACAAAAAAATAAAAAAAATGGTCTCGGCCCAAGTCTGTGACCCACAACCGTGACGAAAAAAAAGAAAAAAAATGGTCGCGGACTTTGGCCGCGACCATTTTTATGGGCGACGAAAAAAAAATAAAAATGGTCATGGACAAAGTCCATGACCATATTTAACTATAATTAAAAAAAATGTATTTTTTTGGTCCAATCCTAAAATTGGGGGTCCTGTGAGTGCACGGTCGGTTGCTACGTGTAACGTTGGACGCGTACGAGGTGTAACAAATATTTATTATTGGAAAAAAATAAAAAAAAATCACAAATTGCGAATCGAGAATGTTGTTAATATACAAATATATATACAAACTTAAAAATATTACAAGTCTTAATAATTCACAAATAAAAAAAAAATTGGGCAGAGTTATCTCTATTTTCTTGACATTCCAAATCCTGTAAATGTAAAACCCGCTTATTATAAAGCTCGCACGGCCATAAAATTCAACAATCAAATTATAAAAGCCCGCATGGATGTAACACATAAAAAATAAAATCTTGAATGTCCACAACATATAAACAATCTTCATGTTGTAAACCATTGCCTCCTTCATTTGTTCCGCGTCCAAAAATCCTACAAATGATAGGATACATAAAAAAAAATATCAGTAACCAAGTAGTTTTACAAAAACTTTAATCAAGCTGAAAAATTGCATATAATCAAATCGGGAGTCCCGCGGCTGCGCAGTCTGTTTCTACGAGTTACATTGGTCCTGTGGGAGGTGTTGGTGCCACCCACGGGGCCGTTCGGGGGCTGTTTCGAGTTTTCACCCTCTAATGCCATGTTTTTAAGCCTAAGTCAAGAAATATACAAATTATCATCCTATTCTCAAACCGGGAGACCCGCAGCTGCGGGGTCAGTTCCTACGAGTCACATTGGTCCCATGAGAGGTGTTGGTGCCATCCACGTGACCGTTCGGGGGTTGTTTCGAGTTTTCACCCTCTAACGCCATGTTTTGCTTAAGTCTAGAAAATATGCAAATTATCATCGTATTCTCAAACCGGGAGTCTCGCGACTGCGCGATCAGTTCCTACGAGTTATATTGGTCCCGTGGGAGGTGTTGGTGCCACCCACGGGGCCGTTCGGGGGCTTTTTTGGGTTTTCACCCTCTAACGCCATATTTTTAAGTCTAAGTCTAGATATATGCAAATTACCATCGTATTCTCAAACTGGGAGTCCTGCAGTTCTGTGGTCAGTTCCTACGAGTTACATTGATCTCGTGGGAGGTGTTGGTGCCACCCACGGGGCCGTTCGGGGGCTGTTTCGACTTTTCACCCTCTAACACCATGTTTTTAATCCTAAGCCTAAAAATATGCAAATTATCATCGTATTCTCAAACCGGGAGACCCGCGACTGCGGGGTCAGTTCCTACAAGTTACATTGGTCCCGTGGTAGGTGTTGGTGCCACCCCCGAGGCCGTTCAGGGGTTGTTTTGAGTTTTCACCCTCTAACGCAATGTTTTGCTTAAGTCTAAAAATATGCAAATTATCGCCGTATTCTCAAATCGGGAGTCCCGCGGCTGCGTGGTCAGTTCCTACGAGTTACATTGGTCCCGTGGGAGGTATTGGTGCCTCCCACGGGGCCGTTCGGGGACTGTTTTGGGTGTTCACCCTCTAACGCCATGTTTTTGAGCCTAAGTATAAAAATATGAAAATTATCGTCGTATTCTCAAAGAGAAAGTCCCGCGACTGCGTGGTCAGTTTCTACGAGTTACATTGGTCCCGTGGGAGGTGTTGGTGCCACCCACGGGGCCGTTCGGGGGCTGTTTTGGGTTTTCACCCTCTAACGCCATGTTTTTAAGCCTAAGTCTAAAAATATGCAAATTATTGTCGTATTCTTAAACCGGGAGTCCCGCGACTGCCTGATCAGTTCTTATGAGTTACATTAGTCCCGTGGGAGGTGTTGGTGCCTCCCACAGGGCCGTTCGGGGGCTGTTTCAGGTTTTCCCCCACTAACGCCATGTTATTCCTCAGTTTAGAAATATGAAAATTACCACCGTATTCCCAAATAGGGACTCCCACGGCTGCGTGGTCAGTCCTACGAGTTATATTGGTCCCGTGGGAGGTGCTGGTGCCTCCCACGGGGCCGTTCGGGGGTTGTTTTGGGTTTTCACCCTCTAACGCCATGTTTTAAAGCCTAAGTCTAGAAATATGAAAATTATCATCGTATTCTCAAACCGGGAGTCCTGCGGCTGCGTGGTCATTTCCTACGAGTTACATTCGTCCCGTGGGAGGTGTTGGTGCCACCCACGAGGCCGTTCGGGGGCAGTTTTGTGTTTTCACCCTCTAATTCCATGTTTTTAAGCCTAAGTCTGAAAACATGTAGATTATCATCATATTATCAAATCGGGAGTCCCGCGGCTACGTGGTCAGTTCTTACGAGTTACATTGGTCCCGTCGGAGGTGTTGGTGCCACCCACGGGGCCGTTCGGGGGCTGTTTTGGATTTTCACCCTCTAACGCCATGTTTTTAAGCCTAAGTCTAGAAATATACAAATTACCGTTGTATTCTCAAATCGGGAGTCCCTTGACTGTGTGGTTAGTTCCTACGAGTTCCATTAGTTCCGCGGGAGGTGTTGGTGTCACCCACGGGGCCGTTCGGGGGCTATTTCGAGTTTTCACCCTCTAACGCTATGCTTTTAAGCCTAAGTCTTGAAATATGCAAATTATCGTCATATTCTCAAATTGGTGGCTGCAGGGTCAGTACCTACGAGTTACATTGGTCCCGTGGGAGGTGTTGGTGCCACCCACGGGACCGTTCGGGGATTGTTTTGAGTTTTCACCCTCCAACGCCATGTTTTGCTTAAGTCTAGAAATATGCAAGTTATCATCGTATTCTCAATTCGGGAGTCTCGCGGCTTCGCGGTCAGTTCCTACGAGTTACATTGGTCCCGTGGGTGTTGGTGCCACCCACGGGGCTATTCGGGGGCTGTTTTTGGTTTTCACCCTCTAACGCCATGTTTTTAAGCCTAAGTCTAGAAATTTGCAAATTACCATTGTATTCTCAAACTGGGAGTCCCATAGCTGCGTGGTTAGTTCCTACGAGTTACATTGGTCCCGTGGGAGGTGTTGGTGCCACCCACGGGGCCGTTCCGGGGCTGTTTCGAGTTTTCACCCTCTAACACCATGTTTTTAAGCCTAAGTCGAGAAGTATGCAAATTATAATCGTATTCTCAAACCAGGAGACCCGCGGCTGCGGGGTTAGTTCCTATGAGTTACATTGGTCCCGTGGGAGGTGTTGGTGTCATCCACGTGGCCGTTCGGGGGTTGTTTCAAGTTTTCACCCTCTAACACCATGTTTTGCTTAAGTCTAGAAATATGCAAATTATCGTCGTATTCTCAAACCGGGAGTCTCATGACTGTGCGGTCAGTTCTTATGAGTTACATTGGTCCCGTGGGAGGTATTGGTGCTACCCACGGGCCGTTTGGGAGATGTTTTGGGTTTTCACCCTCTAACGCCATGTTTTTAAGCCTAAGTCTAAAAATATGCAAATTACCATCGTATTCTCAAACCGGGAGTCTCGCAGCTCCATGGTCAGTTCCTACAAGTTACATTGGTCCCGTGGGAGGTGTTGGTGCCTCCCACGGGGCGGTTCGGGGGCTGTTTTGGGTGTTCACCCTCTAACGCCATGTTTTTAAGCCTTAGTCTAAAAATATGCAAATTATCGTCGTATTCTTAAATTGGGAGTCCCGCGTCTGCGTGGTTAGTTCCCATGAGTTACATTAGTCCCGTGGGAGGTGTTGGTGCCACCCACGGGGCCGTTCGGGGGAAATTTTGGGTTTTCACCCTCTGACGCCATGTTTTTAAGCCTAAGTTTATAAATATGCAAATTATCGTCGTATTCTCAAACCGGGAGTCCCGCGGCTGTGTGGTCAGTTCCTACGAGTTACATTAGTCCCGTGGGAGGTGTTGGTGCCACCCACAGGGCCGTTCGGGGGCCATTATTCCATTCTTTTATAAGATACAATCAAGTGTTGAGCATTTAAAACTAACTATCATTTCACTCCCCTATTGAATATCTTGTCCTTTAGCACGTAAATTTAGTGAAGTCAAGCCACGAGGAGCAAGCATCAGACAAATAAAGCCACAACCTTTACTCACAAATAAACATATCAGAATATCAAAGTTCACAAGACAAAATGATGACACATACGTATAAGTTAAATAAAGCATACTAGATTGAAATGTTTTTCACATTTCCTCTCAATTATCTGCAACCAAAAGAGAGAAAATTATTAAAACTTATTTATCTGAACTCGTAATAGAAGCAAAAGGAAAGTTAAATTCGCCCGTAAACACATTCTCATACAAGTTATCCAAGACAATTACCTGAAGAACCTTGTACATACACGCTTTTGGGCCACGAGAAAAACATCCAAAGACAACTGGGCATGGTCTAAACTTTAGCTTATTTGTATACAAATGAAAAAAGAGTTATCCGTAACCTTAAAATCATTCAACATTTGCACACAATCGACTTTAGTTTCAACAAATAAAAAACAAAGAGCCTCATATTTTCATTTCCCCACTTATCTTGTTTATTTTTCTTCCCCAAACTGTGGAAAAGGTGCGATGTTGGGTATGGTCCATACTGTATGGAGCTTTTTCTTCCCCAAATGCTGGTAGCAGGTGCGAGGTTTTAAAGGGTTCTAATGGTCGTGTATGGAGGTTCAGCGAGTTTTTCAGGAGGGCAAAGTATTTGGTTGGTTCGGTGAGGGTTATTGAGGCAAGGGAAATTTCGATTTTAGGAGATGGGTATCTCGGGTATTGGTTTTTTTCGCCGGTGCTTAGGATGGTGGCCGAAATTGCTGGGGTTTGGGTTTATGTCTCGATTTTCAACTGGGGTTCGATTGGAATTCTGTTCGGTTTAAGTCCGGTGGGTTAATTTTTGTTGGACGAAACCGGGTTTGGGTGATGGAGCTATAACACAGTGGGTACAGGTATTGTCAATTTTAATTCATAATTTGTATCTTCTTTTTTCTTAGCAATATTTTAGTTAGTAATTTTCTTTTCATTTTCATATCATCGACAAAAAAATTGGTGTGCTATAATTTTTTTTATCACTTCATCAAACATTTGGTGTGCTATATTTTGAAATTTTAAACTAACATCATACATTACTTGGCTGTATTTGTTGTTTGTACTATAGGATTAAACATTTGGGGTGTTATATCTTGGAATTTTATACAAACATCATACATTACATGGTTGTATGTTGTTTGTCCCTAACATGCCTGATTGACATGTGGAGAATTAATTAACATATATACAGTTATTGCATATATGTATGCATATATGCTACTGTATGCATATATGTTGTATATATTTCGTTGTGTTCATATATGCATACAGTTATAGCATATATGCTACTGAATGCATATATGCATACAACGGGTGATGTTTTTAAGACTTTTTTTTCATACTGGTTAGTAATGGGAAAGTCATAACTGATGCTAGGAGCATGACTTCAGATCTTGCCAAGGGCTCAATAGTAGTTGCATCGCTTTTCTCTATTCTTGACAGACACTCACTCATTCAAGGCTACTGCGATGTAATTATACTATCATTTATCTTACCGTTTTTCCTTTCATATATTAAGTTGATAAGAGTTTTCATTTTTTCATCACACTTTTGGAAGACTAATGCTAAACATGCAAATTAAATTGTACACTACTCGTTTTTTAACAAACTAAGATGCCATTCAAAGATCGAAGAATAAAAGAGAGAGCACTTCAAATGTGGATAATTATTGCGATTGAGGTTTTGATTATTTTCTCTATTAAGAAGTTGAGTATAAATTTTTATCTTTATTTGTTTTATTAACCTTTTGACTAATTTAAATGTAGGGTTTCAAAACTTCATTACTAAGATATTGGATTGAATTGAACCACTACATTCATCGATGTAAAGTTTTGATTATTTATTAATAGTTTTGTTATGCGTTTATTGTATTTGCAATTATTTACGTAGTTTGTTGTAGTAGTCAAGATGATTGAGCAGGTTTATAGTCCATCCACTCATAAACATGACAGTTGCAGGTACAGTGGAGGTTAGCACAGCAAAGCCGTGGCCGTGAGGATCAATGGCATTAGTGGACAAGTGTTGAGGATGAATTGCAGTACTCAGGTAAAGATATTCCATCCCTCTTCTCTTAGTATATGGAAAAAGGTCATATGTATAATCATTTCATCTTTAAACCCCAACCCAAGAAAACCAAAGAATCCAACTCAAACATTCCTCTACCTACGCAGAAGCCAACCCAACCCCTATTTTGTTTGAAGGAAGTTTTGTAGTAGCCCCTATATTTTTTTGTCGTAGCCCCCGTACAGTCTCGTACTTTCTTTAATTTTCAAAAATAATTCAGTGGTTTTGTGAGGTACTTTATTTAATTTTACATACCCATTCTTCATAACACATTGTTTACATATTGCAGATCTAACCAATTGGATACCAGTTCTTCATTACACACCAGGTACTCTGTACATTAACTAAAGTGGTTATATAATTGATATGCATTATCTATTAAATCATTTAGATGATAGAAGGAGTACGGGATAATGATTGGCTTTGTTTGGTTTGGCTATTGGATAATTATTGGTTGTTGTCTTGTTGTTGGATAGTATGTTAGAAGGAGTATGGGATAATTATTGGTTTCATTGTTGGATAATATGTTGAAAATATTTTAAGACTCCCGGTTTCAGAATATGATGATAACTTGCTAATGTCTAGATTTAACTTAAAAATGTGGCACCAACACCTCTCACGGGACCAATGCAACACGTAGGAACTGACCACGTGATCACGGAACTCCCGATTTTAAAACATGATGATAATTTAAAAATATTAGGACTTAAACTTAAAAATGAGGCGTTAGATAGCAAAAATACGAAACAACCCTCGTACGGACCCGTGAGAGGCACCAACACCTCTCACGGGACCAATGTAACACGTAGGAACAGACTGCGCGATCACGGGTCTCCCGGTTTGAGAATACAACGATAATTTTAAAATATGAGGACTTAAGCTTAAAAACAAGGCGTTAGAGGGTGAAAACCCGAAACAGCACCCGAACGGCCCCGTGAGAGGCACCACCACCTAGTACGAGACCAACATAACTCATAGGAACTGACCGTGCAGCCACAGGACTCCCAGTTTTAGAATACGACGATAATTTGAAAATATGAGGACTTAAACTTAAAAACATGGCATTAGAGAACAACCCAGAACGGCCCCATAAGTGGCACCAACACCTCGCACGGGACCAATGTAACACGTAGAAACTGATTGCGTGATCACGAGACTCCCGATTTGATAATACGATGATAATTTAAAAATATTAGGACTTACGCTTAAAAACAAGGCATAAGAGAGTGAAAATGTGAAACAACCCTCGAACGACCCCGTGAGTGGCACCAACACCTCGCACTGGACCAATTTAACTCATACGAACTGACTGTGCGATCACGGCACCCCCGGTTTGATAATATGATGATAATTTGCATATTTCTAGACTTAGGCTGAAAAACATGGCGTTAGTGTGTGATAACCCGAAACAGCCCCCGAACGGCCCCATAAGTGGACCAACACCTCGCACGGACAAACATAACTCGTACGAACTGTCCGCGCGATCAGAAGACTCCCGCCTTGAGAATACGATGATAATTTGTATAATTATAGACTTAGGCTTAAAAACATGGCGTTAGTGGGTGAAAATACGAAATAGCCTTCGAATGGCCTCGTGAGTGGCACCAAAACCTCGCACGGGACCAATGTAACTCGTAGGAACTGTCCGCGCGATCACGGGACTCCCGGTTTGAGAATACGATGATATTTTGAATATTTCTAGACTTAGGCTTAAAAATATGGCGTTAGTGGGTGAAAACCCGAAACGACCCCGGAACGGCCCCGTGAGTGGTATCAACACCTAGCATGGGACCATTGCAACTGGTACGAACGGACCGCGGGATAACGGGACCCCCGATTTGAGAATATGAAGATAATTTGTATATTTATAGACTTAGTCTCAAAAACATGGCGTTAGTGGGTGAAGACCCAAAACAGCCCCCGAACGGCCCTGTGAGTGGCACCAACACCTCGCATGGAACGGATGTAACTCGTAGAAACTGTCCGCGCGAACCCGAGACTCCCGGTATGAGAATATGACGATATTTTGCAGATTTCTATACTTAGGCTTAAAAACATCGCGTTAGTGGGTGAAAACTCGAAACATCCCCCGAACGGCCCCGTGAGTGGCACCAACACCTTGCATGGGACCAATGTAACTCATACGAACTGACCGTGCGATCACGGGACCCCCGATTTGAGAATACGACGTTAATTTTTTTATTTCTAGACTTAGGCTTAAAAACATGGGGTTAGTGGGTGAAAACCCAAAACATCCCCCGAACGGCCCCGTGAGTGGCACCAACACCTTACACGAGACCAATATAACTCGTACGAACTGTCCGCGCGATCCCACGACCCCCGGTTTGAGCATACGATGATAATTTGCATTTTTCTAGACTTAGTCTTAAAAACATGGCGTTAGTGGGTGAAAACCCGAAACACCCCCCGAACGGCCCTGTGAGTGGCACCAACACTTCGCATGGGACCAATGTAACTCGTAGGAACTGTCCGCGTAGCCACGGGACTCCCGATTCTAGAATACGACAATAATTTAAAAATACGAGGACTTAAACTTATAAACAAGGTGTTAGAGAATAGCCCCCGAATGTCCCCGTGATTAGCACCAACACCTCGCACGGGACCAATAAAACACGTAGCAACTGACTGCGTGATCACGAGACTCCCGATTTGAGAATACGACAATAATTTAAAAATATTAGGACTTAAGCTTAAAAACAAGGCGTTGGAGAGCGAAAACACGAAACAACCCTCGAACGGCCCCGTGAGTGGCACCCCCACCTTGCATGGGACTAATGTAACTCGTAGGAATGGTCCCCGCGATCACGGGACACTCGGTTTGAGAATACGATGATAATTTACATATTTCTAGAGTTAGGCTAAAAAATATGGCGTTAGTGGGTGAAAACTCGAAACAGCCCCCGAACGGCCCCGTGAGTGGCACCAACACCTCGTACGGGACCAATGTAACTCCTAGGAACTGTCTGCGCGATCACGAGACTCTCTATTTGAGAATACGATGATAAATTGTATATTTCTAGACTTAGGCTTAAAAATAAGGTGTTAGTTAGGGAAAAGCCGAAACAGCCCCCGAACGGCCCCATGAGTGGCACCAACACCTCGCATGGGACCAATGTAAATCGTACGAACTGACCGCGGGATCATGGGACCCCCGATTTAAGAATATGATAATAATTTTCATATTTCTCGACTTAGTCTTAAAAATATGGTGTTAGTGGGTGAAAAGCGGAAACAACCCCCGAACTGCCCCGTGAGTGTCACCAAAACCTTGCACGGGACCAATGTAACTCGTACGAATTGATCGCGCGATCTCGGGACCCTCAGTTTGAGAATACGATGATAATTTGCATGTTTCTTGACTTAGGCTTAAAAACATGGCGTTAGTGGGTGAAAACCCGAAACATCCCCCGATCGGCCCCGTGAGTGGCACCAACACCTCGCATGAGACCAATGTAACTCGTACGGACTGTTCGCGTGATCACGGGACTTTTGTTTTGAGAATACGATGATAATTTAAAAATATTAGGAATTAAGCTTAAAACAAGGCGCTAGAGAGAGAACATAAAATAACACCCGAACGGCCCCGTGAGTGGCACCACCACCTCACAGGGACCAATGTAACTCGTAGGAACTGTCCGCGCGATCACGGGACTCACGGTTTGATAATACGATGATAATTTTCATATTCCTAGAGTTAGGCTTGAAAACATGTCGTTAGTAGCTGAAAACTCGAAACAGCCCCCGAACAGCTCCGCGAGTGGCACTAACACCTCGCAGGAGACCAATATAACTCGTAGGCACTGTCCGCACGATCACGGACTCCCGGTTTGAGAATACGATGATAATTTTCATATTTATAGACTTAGGCTTAAAAATATGGCGTTAGTGGGTGAAAAGCCAAAACAGCCTCCGAACGGCCCCGTGAGTGGCACCAACACCTCGTAGGGGACCAATGTAACTCGTACGAACAGACCATGAGATCATGAGACCCCCGGTTTGAGAATACGACGATAATTTGCATAATTCTAGATTTCTTAAAAACATGGCGTTAGTGGGTGAAAACTCGAAACAACCCCCGAATGGCTCGGTGTGTGGCACCAACACCTCGTACGGGACCAATGTAACTCGTAGGAATTCTCCACGCGATCACGAGACTATCGGTTTGAGAATACGATGATAATTTTCATGTTTCTATACTTAGGCTTAAAAACATGGCGTTAGTGGGTGAAAAGTCGAAACACCCCACGAACGGTCCCATAAGTGGCACTAACACCTCACACAGGACAAATGTAACTCGTACGAACTAACCACGGGATCACGGGACGCAGGGTTTGAAAATACGACAATAATTTTTATATTTATAGACTTAGGCTTAAAAACATGGCGTTGGTGGTGGAAAAGTCAAAACGGCCCAGTGAGTCGCGCCAACACCTCGCACGGGACCAATGTAACTCGTACGAACTAACCGCGCGATTACAGGACCCCCGATTTGAGAATATGATGATAATTTGCATATTTCTAGACTTAGGCCTAAAAATAAGGCGTTAGTGGATGACAACCTTGAAAAGCCCCCGAACGGCCCCGTGAGTGGCACCAACACCTTGCACAGGACCAATGTAACTCGTACGAATTGACCGCGCGATCACGGGAGCCCCCATTTCAGAAAACGATGATAATTTGCATATTTTTGGACTTCGGCTTAAAAACATGGCGTGTGTGGGTAAAAACCCAAAAGATCCCCCGAACGTCCCCGGGAGTGGCACCAACACCTCGCTCAGGACCAATGTAACTCGTAGGAACTATCCGCACGATCACGGGACTCCCAATTTGAGAATATGATGATAGTTTGCAAATTTCTAGACTTAGGCATAAAAACATGGCGTGAGTGGGTGAAAAGCCAAAATAACTGTCGAACGGCCTCGTGAGTGGCATCAACAGCTCGCACGGGACCAATGTAACTCGTACGAACTGACCGCGCGATCACGGGACCCACTGTTTGAGAATACGATGATAATTTGCATATTTCTAGAGTTAGACTTAAAAACATGACGTTAGTGGGTGAAAACCTGAAACAGCCCCCGAATGGCCCCGTGAGTGGCACCAACACCTTGCACGGGACCAATGTAACTCGTGCGAACTGTTCGCACAATAACGGGACTCCCGGTTTGAAAATACGACGATAATTTGCATATTTATAGACTTAGACTTAAAAACATGGCATTAGTGGGTATAAACCCAAAATAGCCACCGAACGGCCCCGTGAGTGGCACCAACACCTCACACGGAACTAACGTAACTCGTATGAACTGACTGCGTGATCACGAGACCCCCAGTTTGAGAATACGATGATAATTTTCATATTTCTAAAATTAGGCTTAAAAACATGGCATTAGTGGGTGAAAACTCAAGACAGCCCCCGAACGGCCCCGAGAGTGGCACCAACACCTCGCTCGAGACCAATGTAACTCGTAGGAACTGCTCGCGCGATCATGGGACTCCCGTTTTGAGAATAGGATAATAATTTGGATATTTCTAGACCTAGGCTTAAAAACATGGCGGTGGTGGATATAAACCCGAAATAACATCCAGAATGACCCCGTGAGTGGCACCAACACCTCGTACGGGACAAATGTAACTCATACGAACTCATCGCGCGATCACGAGAGCCCCGATTTGAGAATACGACGATAAGTTGCATAATTTTAAATTTCTTAAAAACATGGCGTTAGTGGGTGAAAACCCGAAACAACCCCCGATGGCTCCGTGTATGGCACCAACACCTCGTACGGGACCAATGTAACTCGTAGGAACTGTTCGTGCAATCTCTCGGTTTAAGAATACGACGATAATTTTCATGTTTCTAGACTTATGCTTAAAAACATGGCGTTAGTGAGTGAAAATCCGAAACAGCCCACGAACGGTCCCATAAGTGTCACCAACCCCTCGCATGGGACCAATGTAACTCGGACGAATTGATCGCGCGATCCCGAGACCCCCGGTTTGAGTTTACAATGATAATTTGCATGTTTCTTGACTTAGGCTTAAAAACATGGCGTTAGTGGGTGAAAACCTGAAACATCCCCCGAACGGCCCCGTGAGTGGCACCAACACCTCGCATGAGGCCAATGTAACTCGTACGAACTATTCGCATGATCACATAACTTCCTTTTTGAGAATATGATGATAATTTAAAAATATTAGTAAGTAAGCTTAAAAACAAGGCGTTAGAGAGAGAAAATATGAAGCAACACCCGAATGGCCTCGTATGCGGCACCAACACCTCGTAGGGACCAATGTAACTCGTAGAAACTGTCCGCACGATCACAGGACTCACGGTTTGATAATAGGATGATAATTTGCATATTTCTAGAGTTAGGCTTAAAAACATGTCGTTAGTGGCTGAAAACCTGAAACAACCCCCGAACGGCTCCGTGAGTGGCACTAACACCTCGCAGGAGACCAATATAACTCGTAGTAACTATTCGCATGATCACGGGACTCCCGATTTGAGAATACGAAGATAATTTTCATATTTCTAGACTTAGGCTTAAAAATATGGCGTTAGTGGGTGAAAAGTCGAAACAGCCCCCGAACGGCCCCGTGAGTGGCACCAACACTCGCAGGGGACCAATGTAACTCGTACGAACTGACCATGAGATCATGAGACCCCCGGTTTGAGAATATGATGATAATTTGCATAATTCTAGATTTCTTAAAAACATGGCGATAGTGGGTGAAAACCCGAAATAACCCCCGAATGGCTCTGTGTGTGGCACCAACACCTCGTATTGGACCAATGTAACTCGTAGGAACTGTCCACGCGATCACGAAACTCTTGGTTTGAGAATATGATGATAATTTTCACGTTTCAATACTTAGGCTTAAAAACATGGAGTTAGTGGGTGAAAAGTCGAAAAAAACCCCGAACGGTCCCATAAGTGGCACCAACACCTCGTACAGGACAAATGTAATTCGTACGATCTAACCACGGGATCACGGGACCCCCAGTTTGAGAATATGACAATAATTTTTATATTTATAGACTTAGGTTTAAAAATATGGCGTTGGTGCAAAAAAGTCAAAACGGCCCCCGAACGGCCCAGTGAGTCGCACCAACACCTTGCACGGGACCAATGTAACTCGTACGAACTAATCACGCGATCACAGGACCCCCGATTTGAGAATATAATGATAATTTGCATAATTTTAGACTTAGGCCTAAAAACAAGGCATTAGTTGATGACAACCTGAAAAAGCCTCCGAACGGCCCCGTGAGTGGCACCAACACCTAACACAGGACCAATGTAATTCATACGAATTGATCGCGCGATCACGGGAGCCCCCATTTCAGAATATGATGATAATTTGCATATTTTTGGACTTAGTCTTAAAAGCATGGCATGTGTGGGTGAAAACCTGAAAGATCCCCCGAACGTCCCCGGGAGTGGCACCAACACCTCTCTCGGGACTAATGTAACTCGTAGGAACTATCCACGCGATCACGGGACTCCCGATTTGAGAATATGATGATAGTTTGCATATTTATAGACTTAGGCATAAAAAACATGGTGTTAGTGGGTGAAAAGCCGAAATAGCTGCCGAACGGCCCCGTGAGCGGCACCAACAGCTCGCACTGGACCAATGTAACCCGTATGAACTGACCGCGCGATCACGGGACCCACTGTTTGAGAATACGACGATAATTTGCATATTTCTAGGGTTAGGCTTAAAAACATGACGTTAGTGGGTGAAAACCCAAAACAACCGCCGAACGGCCCCGGGAGTGGCACTAACACCTCGCTCGAGACCAATGTAACTCGTACGAACTGTCAGTGCGATCACGAGACTCCTGGTTTGAGAATTCGATGGTAATTTGCATATTTATAGACTTAGGCTTAAAAACACGGCGTTGGTGGGTGAAAAAACGAAACAGCCTCCGAATGGCCCCGTGAGTGGCACAACACCTCGCATAGGACCAATGTAACTCGTACGAACCGATTGTGTGATCACGGGATCCACGGTTTGAGAATACGATTATAATTTGCATATTTTTAGATTTCTTAAAAACATGGCCTTAGCGGTGAAAACCCAAAATAGCCCCCGAACGGCTCCGTGAGTGGCACTAACACCTCATACGGGACCAATGTCACTCATGGGAACTATCCGCACGATAAAGGCACTCTCGATTTGAGTATACGATGATAATTTTCATATTTCTAGACTTAGGCTTAAAAAAATGGTGTTAGTGGATGAAAACCCGAAACTTCCCTCGAACAACCCCGTTAATGGCGCCCGCACCTCACATGGGACCAATGTAACTCGTACAAACTGACCATGGGATCACGGGACCCCCGGTTTGAGAATACAATGATAATTTGTATGTTTCCAGACTTAGTCTTAAAAATAAGGCGTTGGTAGGTAAAATCCAAAACAGCCCCCGAACGGCCCCGTGAGTCGCACCAACACCTCGCACGGGACCAATGTAACTCGTACGAACAGACTGCGCGATCACAGACCCCCAATTTGAGAATACGATGATAATTTGCATAGACTTAGGCTTAAAAAAAGGCATTAGTGGGTGAAAACCCGAAACAGCCCCCGAACGGCCACGTGAGTGGTACCAACACCTCACACGGGACAATGTAACTCGTACGAACTGACCGCACGATCACAGGACCCCCATTTGAAAATATGATGATAATTTGCATATTTCTGGACTTAGGCTTAAAAATACGGTGTTAGTGGGTGAAAACCCAAAATAACCCCTGAACAACCCCGGGAGTGGCACCAGCACCTCGCCCGGAACCAGTATAACTCGTAGGAACTATCCGTGCAATCACGGGACTCTCGGTTTGAGAATATAACGATAATTTGCCTATTTCTAGTCTTAGGCTTAAAAACATGGTGTTAGTCTCTGAAAACCCAAAACAACCCCCGAACGGTCCCGTGAGTGGCACCAACACCTCGCACGGGACCAATGTAACTCATAGGAACTGTCCGCGCGATCATGGGACTCCTGGTTTGAGAATACGACGATAAATTGCATTTTTTTATACTTCTTAAAAATATGGCGTTAGTGGGGGAAAATCCGACACAGTTCCCGAATGGCCTCGTGAGTGGCACTAACACCTCGCACGGGACTAATGTAACTCGTAGGAACTGTCCATGCGATCACGGGACTCACGGTTTAGGAATACGATGATAATTTGCATATTTCTAGACTTAGGCTTAAAAATATGGCGTTAGTGGGTGAAAACTCGAAACATCCCCCAAACGGCCCAGTGAGTGGAACCAACACCTCGCACGGGACCAATGTAACTCGTACGAACTGTTTGCGTGTTCATGGGACTCCCGGTTTGAGAATACGATAATAATTTAAAAATATTAGTACTTAAGTTTCAAAAGAAGGCGTTAGAGAGCGAAAACACGAAACAACCCCCGAACAACCCCGTGAGTGGCACCAACGCCTCGCACGGGACCAATGTAACTCGTAGGAACTGACCGCGTGGTCATGGGACCCCCAGTTTGAGAATATGATGGTAATTTGTATATTTATAGACTTAGGCTTAAAAACATGGCGTTGATGGGTAAAAAACCGAAACAACCCCCGAACGGCCCCGAGAGTGGCACCAACACCTCGCTCGGGACCAATGTAACTCGTAGGAACTAATCTCGCGATCACGGGACTCCCAATTTGAGAATACAATGATAATTAGCATATTTATAGACTTATTCTTAAAAACATGGCGTTGGTGGGTGAAAAGTCAAAAATAGCCCCCGAACGGCCCCGTTAGTCGCACCAACACCTCGCACGGGACCAATATAACTCGTACGAACTGATCGCACGATCACGGGACTCCTGATTTTAGAATACGATGATAATTTGTATATTTCTAGACTTAGGCTTAAAAATAAGTATTTAGTGTGTGAAAACCGAAAATAGCCACCGAACGGCCCCGTGAGTGGCACCAATACCTCGTACGGGACCAATGTCACTCGTGGGAACTGTTCGTGCGATCACGGCACTCTCGGTTTGAGAAAATGATGATAATTTGCATATTTCTAGATTTAGGCTTTAAAACAAGGTGTTAGTGGTAAAAACTCGAAACAGCCCCCGAACGGCCCCATGAGTGGCACCAACACCTCGCACAGGGCCAATGTCACTCGTGGGAACTGTCTGCGCGATCATGACACTCCCGATTTGAGAATACGATGATAGTTTGTGTATTTCTAGACTTAGGCTTTAAAATAAGGCGTTAGTGGTGAAAACTCGAAACAGAACCCGAACGGCTCCGTGACCAACACCTCGTACGGATCCAATGTCAGTCGTGGGAACTGTCCACACAATCACGGAACTCGCTATTTGAGAATACGACGATGATTTGCATATTTCTAGACTTAGGCTTAAAAATGTGAGATTAGTGGATGAAAAGCTGAAACAACCCCCGAACGGCCCTGTAATTGGCACCAACACCTCGCACGGGACCAATGTAACTCGTATGAACTGACCACGGGATCACGGGACCCCAGTTTGAGAATACGAAGATAATTTGTATATTCATAGACTTAGGTTTAAAAACACGACTTTGATGGGTGAAAAGTCGAAACAGCCCCCGAAAGGCCCCTTGAATCGCACCAACACCTCGCACGGGACCAATGGAACTCATACAAACTGACCGCACGATCACGGGACACCCGGTTTGAGAATATGATGATAATTTGCATATTTCTAGACTTAGGCTTAAAAACAAGTCGTTAGTGGGAGAAAACTCGAAATATCCCCCGAACGGCCCCGTGAGTGGCACCAACACCTCGCACGGGACCAATGTCACTCGTGGGAACTATCCGCGCGATCACGTCACTCCCGATTTGAGAATACGACGATAATTTACATATTTCTAGACTTAGGCTTAAAAACCTAGCGTTAGTAGTGAAAACCCAAAAGAGCCCCCGAACGGCTCCATGAGCGGCACCAACACTTCGTACGGGACCATTGTCACTCGTGGGAACTGTCCGTGCGATCACAGCACTCCCAGTTTGAGAATACAATGATAATTTTCATATTTCTAGATGTATGCTTTAAAATATGGCGTTAGTGGTGAAATGCGGAAACAACCCCCGAACGGCTCCGTGAGTGGCACCAACACCTCGTACGAGACCAATGTCACTCGTGGGAATTGCCTGCACGATCACGGCACTCCCGGTTTGAGAATATGATAATGACTTGCATATTTCTAGACTTTGGCTTTCAAACATGGCGTTAGTGGGTGAAAAGCCGAAACAGCTCCCGAACAGCCCAGTAAGTGGCACCAACACCTCGCACGGGACCAATGTAACTCGTACGAACTGACCGCGGGATCACAAAACCCCCCATTTGAAAATAAGATGATAATTTGCATATTTCTGGACATAGGCTTAAAAACATGGCGTTAATGGGTGAAAACTCAAAACAGCCCCCGAACGTCCCCGCAAGTGGCACCACCACCTCGCTCGGGACCAATGCAACTCGTAGGAACTATCCGCGCGATCACAGAACTCCCCGTTTGAGAATACGATGATAATTTGCAAATTTCTAGACTTAGGCTTAAAAACATGGTGTTAGTGTATGAAAATCCGAAACAGCCCCCGAACGTCCACGTGAGTGGCACTAGCACCTCGCACGAGACCAATGTTACTCATAGGAACTGTCCGCACGATCACGTCACTCCCGATTTGAGAATACGATGATAAATTGCATTTTTTTAGACTTCTTAAAAACATGGCGTTTGTGGGTGAAAACCTGAAACAACCACCAAACGGACCCATGAGTGGAACCAACACCTCACATGGGACCAATGTAACTCGTATGAACTATCTACGCATTCACGGGACTCCCGGTTTGAGTATACGATGATAGTTTAAAAATCTTAGTGCTTAAGCTTAAAAACAATGCGTTAGAGAGCGAAAACACGAAACAACCTCCGAACGGCCCCGTGACTAGCGCCAACACCTCGCATGGGACCAATGTAACTCATAGGAACTGTCTGTGCGATCATGGGTTTCACAGTTTAAGAATACGATGATAATTTTCATATTTCTAGAGTTAGGCTTACAAACATGGCGTTAGTGGGTGAAGCCCCCGAACAACTCTGTGAGTGGCACCACACCTCGCACGGGACCAACGTAACTCGTAGGAACAGTCCGTACGATCACTGGACTCCCAGTTTGAGAATATGATGATAAATTGCATATTTCTAGACTTAGGCTTAAAAACATGGTGTTAGTGAGTGAAAAGCCAAAACAAACCCCGAATAGCACCGAGAGGGCACTTACACCTCGCATGGACCAATGTAACTCGTACGAACTGACAGCGCGATCACAGGACCTCCGGTTTGAGAATATAACGATAATTTGTATATTTTTAGACTTAGGCCTAAAAACAAGGCGTTAGTGGATGACAACTGAAAAAAGCCCCCCGAACGGCCCCATGAGTGGCACCAACACCTCGCACAGGACCAATGTAACTCGTACGAATTGACCGCGTGATCACGGGAGACCCCATTTGAGAATAAGATGATAATTTGCATATTTTTTTACTTGGGCTTAAAAATATGGCGTGTGTGGGTGAAAACCCGAAAGATCCCCCGAACGTCCCCGGGAGTGGCACCAACACCTCTCTCGGGACCAATGTAACTCCTAGGAACTATCCGCGCGATTACGGGACTCCCGATTTGAGAATATGATGATAGTTTGCTTATTTCTAAACTTAGGCATAAAAAAACATGGCATTAGTGGGTGAAAAGATGAAATAGCTGCCGAATGGCCCCGTGAGTGGCACCAACAGCTCACACTGGACCAATGTAACTCTTACGAACTGACCGGGCGATCACGGGACCCACTATTTGAGAATACGATGATAATTTGCATATTTCTAGAGTTGGGCTCAAAAACATGACGTTAGTGGGTGAAAACCCAAAACAACCGCCGAACGTCCCCGGGAGTGGCACCAACCCTTGCATGGGACTAATATAACTCGTACGAACTGTCTGCGCGATCACAGGACTCCGAGTTTGAGAATACGATGATAATTTTCATATTTCTAGACTTAGGATTAAAAACATGGCGTTAGTGCGTGAAAAGATGAAACAACCCCCGAACGGCCCCATGAGTGGAACCAACACCTCGCATGGGACCAATATAGCTCGTACGAACTGATCACGGGATCACGGGAACCTCAGTTTGACAATACGATGATACTTTATATATTTATAGACTTAGGCTTAAAAAATGGCGTTAGTGGGTGAAAATCCGAAACAGCCCCCAAACGACCCCGTGAGTGGCACCAATACCTCGCACGGGACCAATGTAACTCATACGAACTGATCGCGTGATCAGGGTACCCCTGGTTTGATAATACGATGATAATTTAAATATTTCTAGACTTAGGTTAAAAACCTTGGTGTTAGTTGGTGAAAACTCGAAACATCCCACAAACGGCCCCGTAAGTGGCACCAACTCCTCGCACGGAACCAATATACCTCGTGAGAAGTGTTCGTGTGATCACGAGACTCCCAGTTTGAAAATACGATGATAATTTGCATATTTTTAGACTTAGGCTTAAAAACATGGCTTTAGTGGGTGAAAAGTCGAAACAGCCCCTGAACGGACCCGTGAGTGTCACCAACACCTCGCATGGGACCATTGTAACTAGTACGAACAGATCGCGTGATCACGGGACCCCCGATTTGATAATACGATGATAGTTTGCATATTTATAGACTTAGGCTTAAAAACTTGGTGTTAGTGGGTGAAAACTCGAAACATCTCGCAAATGGCCCTGTGAGTGGCACCAACTCTTCGCACGGGACCATTGTACCTCGTGAGAACTGTCCGGGTGATCACGGGACTACCGATTTGAAAATACGAAGATAATTTGCATATTTCTAGACTTAGGCTTAAAAATATGGCGTTAGTGGGTGAAAATCCGAAACAGTCCCCGAACGGCCCCGTGAGTGGCACCAACACCTCGCATGGGACCATTGTAACTAGTACGAACTGACCGCTCGATCACGGGACTCTCGATTTGAGAATAAGATAATAAGTTACATATTTCTAGAATTAAGATTAAAAACATGGCGTTAGAGGGTGAAAACCCAAAACAACCCCCGAACGGCCCCGTGAGTGGCACCAACACCTCACACGGGACCAATATAACTCATAGGAACTGTTCGCGCGATCACGGGACTCCCAGTTCGAGAATATGATGATAATTTGTATAATTTTAGACTTAGGCTTAAAAACAAGGCGTTAGTGGGTGAAAACCCGAAACAGCCCCCGAACGGCCCCGTGAGTGGCACCAACAGCTCACACTGGACCAATGTAAGTCTTACGAATTGACTGCACGATCACGGGACCCACTATTTGAGAATACGATGATAATTTGCATATTTCTAGAGTTAGGCTTAAAAACATGATGTTAGTGGGTGAAAACCCAAAACAACCGACGAATGGCCCCGGGAGTGGCACCAACCCTTGCATGGGACTAATATAACTCGTACGAACTGTCTGCGCAATCACGAGACTGCGAGTTTGAGAATATGACGATAATTTTCATATTTCTAGATTTAGGATTAAAAACATGGCGTTAGTGCGTGAAAAGCTGAAACAGCCACCGAACGGCCCCGTGAGTGGCACCAATACCTCGCACGGGACCAATGTAACTCATACGAACTGACCGCGCAATCACGGAACTCCTAGTTTGATAATACGATGATAATTTGAATATTTCTAGACTTAGGCTTAAAAACTTGGTGTTAGTGGGTGAAAACTCGAAACATCCTGCAAACGGTCCGGTGAGTGGCACTAACTCCACGCACGGGACCAATGTACCTTGTGAAAACTGTCCGCGTGATCACGGGACTCCCGATTTGAAAATACGATGATAATTAGCATATTTCTATACTTAGGCTTAAAAACATGGTGTTAGTGGGTGAAAACCTGAAACAGCACCCGAACGACCCCGTGAGTGGCACCAACACCTCGCATGGGACCAATGTAACTCGTACGAACAGTCCGCGCGTTCATGGGACTTCCAGTTTGAGAATAAGATAATAATTTGGATATTTCTAGAATTAAGCCTAAAAACATGGCGTTAGTGGGTGAAACCCCGAAACAGCCCCCGTGAACATTTGAAAATACGATGATAATTTGCATATTTCTAGACTTAGGCTTAAAAACATGGTGTTCGTGGGTGAAAACCCAAAATAACCCCTGAACGACCCCGGGAGTGGCACCAACACCTCGCCCGGGACCAATATAACTCGTACGAACTATCCGTGCAATCACGGGACTCTTGGTTTGAGAATACAACGATAATTTGCCTATTTCTAGGCTTAGGCTTAAAAACATGGTGTTAGTCTGTGAAAACCCAAAACAGCCCCCGAACGGTCCCGTGAGTGGCACCAACACCTCGCACGGGACCAATGTAACTCATAGGAACTGTCCACACGATAACGGGACTCCTGGTTTGAGAATACGACGATAAATTGAATTTTTCTATACTTCTTAGAAATATGGCGTTAGTGGGGGAAAACCCGACACAGTTCTCGAATGGCCCCGTGAGTGGCACTAACACCTTGTACGGGACTAATGTAACTCGTAGGAACTGTCCACGCGATCACGGGACTCACGGTTTAGGAATACAATGATAAGTTGCATATTTCTAGACTTAGGCTTAAAAACATGGCGTTAGTGGGTGAAAACTCGAAATAGCCCCCGAACGGCCCAGTGAGTGGAACCAACACCTCGCACGGGACCAATGTAACTCGTACGAACTGTTTGCGCGTTCATGGGACTCCCAGTTTGAGAATAAGATGATAATTTAAAAATATTAGGACTTAAGTTTAAAAAAAAGGCGTTAGAGAGCGAAAACACGAAATAACCCCCGAACAACCCCGTGAGTGGCATCAACGCCTCGCACGGGACCAATGTAACTCGTAGGAACTGACTGTGTGGTCATGGGACCCCCAGTTTGAGAATATGATGGTAATTTGTATATTTATAGACTTAGGCTTAAAAACATGGCGTTGGTGGGTAAAAAACCGAAACAACCCCCGAACGGCCCCGGGAGTGGCACCAACACCTCGCTCGGGACCAATGTAACTTGTAGGAACTAATCACACAATCACGGGACTCCCGATTTGAGAATACGATGATAATTAGTAAATTCATAGACTTATTCTTAAAAACATGGCGTTGGTGGGTGAAAAGTCAAAAATAGCCCCCGAACGGCCCCGTTAATCGCACCAACACCTCGCACGGGACCAATATAACTCGTACGAACTGATCGCACGATCACGAGACTCCTGATTTTAGAATACGGTGATAATTGGCATATTTCTAGACTTAGGCTTGAAAACAAGTATTTAGTGTGTGAAAACCCAAAATAGCCCCCGAACGGCCCCGTGAGTGGCACCAACACCTCGCACGGGACCAATGTCACTCGTGGGAACTGTTCGTGCGATCACGGCACTCTCGGTTTGAGAAAATGATGATAATTTTCATATTTCTATATTTAGGCTTTAAAACAAGGTGTTAGTGGTAAAACCCCGAAACAGCCCCCGAACGGCCCCGTGAGTGGCACCAACAGCTCACACTGGACCAATGTAACTCTTACGAATTGATCGCGCGATCACGGGACCCACTATTTGAGAATACGGTGATAATTTGCATATTTCTAGAGTTAGGCTTAAAAACATGATGTTAGTGGGTGAAAACCCTGAGCAGCCCCCGAACGGCCCCGTGAGTGGCACCAACACCTCATACGGGACCAATGTAACTCGTACGAACTGGCCGCGCGATCACGGGACCCTGAGTTTGAGAATACGATGATAATTTGCATATTTCTAGACTTAGGCTTAAAAATATGGCAATAGTGGGTGAAAACTCGAAACAGCCCCCGAACGGCCCTATGAGTGGCACCAATAGCTCGCACAGGACCAATGTAACTCGTAGGAACTATCCGCGCGATCACGGGACTCTTGGTTTGAGAATACTAAGTTAATTTGCATATTTATAGACTTAGGCTTAAAAACATGGCGTTAGTGGGGGAAAAGCTGACACAGCCCTCGAACGGCCCCATGAGTCGCACCAACACCTCGTACGGGACCAATGTAACTCGTACGAATTAACCGCGCAATCACGGGACCCTCGTTTTGAGAATAGGATGATAATTTGCATATTTTTAGACTTAGGCTTACAAACATGGCGTTAGTGGGTGAAAATTCGAAACATCCCCCTAACGATCCCGGGGGTGGCACTAACACATCGCTCGGGACCAATGTAACTCATAGGAACTGTCTGCACGATCACAGGACTCCCGGGTTGAGAATACGATGATAATTTGTATATTTCTAGACTTAGGCTTAAAAAGATGGCGTTAGTGGACGAAAACCCGAACGTCCCCTGAAAGGCCCCGTGAGTGGCACCAACACCTCGCAGGGAACCAACGTAACTCGTAGGAACTGATAGCGTGATCACAGGATACCCGGTTTTGAGAAAACGACGATAATTTGCATATTTCTAGACTTCTTAAAAATATGGCGATAGTGGTGAAAACTCGAAACAGCCCCCGAACGGCTCCGTGAGTGGCACCAACACCTCGTATAGGACCAATGTCACTCGTGGGAAATGTTCGCGCAATCACGACACTCCCGATTTGTGAATACGATGATAATTTGGATATTTCTATACTTATGCTTAAAAACATGGCGTTAGTGAGTGAAAAGTCGAAACAGCCCCCGAATGGCCCCGTAAGTGGCACCAACACCTCGTACAGGACAAATGTAACTCGAACGAACTAACTGCGGGATCACGGGACCCCCGATTTGAGAATATGACAATAATTTGCATATTTAAACACTTAGGCTTAAAAACATGGCGTTGGTGGGTGAAAAGCCGAAACATCCCCCAAATGACCCCGTGAGTCGCACCAACACCTCGTGCGGGACCAATGTAACAGGTACAAACTGATTGCGCTATCACGGGACCTCCCATTTGAAAATATGATGACAATTTGCATACTTTTGGACTTAGGCTTAAAAACATGGTGTTAGTGGGTGAAAACCCGAAATAGCCCCCAAATGTCCCCAGGAGTTGAACCAACACCTCGCCCAGGACCAATGTAACTCGTAGGAACTGTCCACGTGATCACGAGGATCCCGGCTTGAGAATACGATGATAATTTGTATATTTCTAGACTTAGGCTTAAAGACAGGGTGTTAGTGTGTGAAAACCCAAAATAACCCCCGAACAGCCCCGTGAGTGGCACCAACACCTTGCACGGGACCAATGTAACTCATAGGAACTGTCCGCTTGATCACGGGACTCTAGATTTGAGAATATGATGATAAATTGCATTTTTCTAGACTTCTAAAAAACATGGCGTTTGTGGGAGAAGACTCGACACAGCCCCTGAACGGCCCCGTGAGTGGAATCGACACCTCGCACGGGTCTAATGTAACTCCTATGAATGGACTGCAGGATCTCGGCACTCCCGATTTGAGAATACGACGATAATTTGCATATTTCTTGAGTTATGTTTAAAAACATGGCGTTAGTGGGTGAAAATCTGAAATAGCCCCCGAACAGCCCCTTGAGTGGTACCAACACCTCGCACAGGACTAATGTAACTCGTACGAACTGACCGCACGATCACGGGACCTCCGATTTGAGAATATGACCATAATTTGCATATTTCTAGACTTATACTTAAAAACATGGCGTTAGTGGGTGAAAACCTAAATTAGCCCCCGAATTGCCCCGTGAGTGGGACCAACACCTCGTACGGGACCAATGGAACTTGTACGAACTGTCCACGCATTCACGGGACTCCCGGTTTTTGAATACAACAATATTACAAAAGTATTAGGACTTAATCTCAAACACAAGGCGTTAGAGAGCGAAAATACGAAACAGCCCCCGAATGGCCCCGTGAGTGGCACCAACACCTCGCACGGGACCAATGTAACTCGTAGGAATGGTTCGCGCGATCACGGGACTCCCAGTTTGAGAATACGATAATAACTTGAATATTTCTAGATTTAGGATTAAAAACATCGCGTTAGTGGGTGAAAAGCCGAAACAGCCCCCAAACGGCCCCGAGAGGGGCACCTACACCTCGCATGGGACCAATGTAACTCGTATGAACTGACCGCGGGATCACGGGACCCACAGTTTGAGAATACGATGATAATTTTTATATTTCAAGACTTAGCCTTAAAAACATGGCGTTAATGGTTGAAAAGCCCCCGAACGGCCCCGTGAGTGTCACCAACACCTCACACGGGACCAATGTAACTCGTACGAACTGACCGCGCGATCACGGGACCCTGAGTTTGAGAATACGATGATAATTTGCATATTTCTAAACTTAGGCTTAAAAATATGGCAATAGTGGGTGAAAACTCGAAACAGCCCCCGAACGGCCCAGTGAGTGGCACCAACAGCTCGCACGGGACCAATGTAACTCGTAGGAACTATCCGCGCGATCATGGGACTCTTGGTTTGAGAATACTAAGTTAATTTGCATATTTCTAGACTTAGGCTTAAAAACATGGCGTTAGTGGGGGAAAAGCTGACACAGCCCTCGAACGGCCCCATGAGTCGCACCAACACCTCGTACGGGACCAATGTAACTCGTACGAATTAACCGCGCAATCACGGGACCCTCGGTTTGAGAATACGATGATAATTTGCATATTTTTAGACTTAGGCTTACAAACATGGCATTAGTGGGTGAAAATTCAAAACATCCCCCTAACGATCCCAGGGGTGGCACTAACACATCGCTCGGGACCAATGTAACTCATAGGAACTGTCTTCACGATCACAGGACTCCCGGTTTGAGAATACGATGATAATTTGTATATTTCTAGACTTAGGCTTAAAAAGATGACGTTAGTGGACGAAAATCCGAACGGCCCCTGAAAGGCCCCGTGAGTGGCACCAACACCTCGCACGGGACCAACGTAACTCGTACGAACTGATCGCGTGATCACAGGATACCCGGTTTTGAGAAAACGACGACAATTTGCATATTTCTAGACTTCTTAAAAATATGGCGATAGTGGTGAAAACTCAAAACAGCCCCCGAACGGCTCCGTGAGTGGCACCAACACCTCGTATAGGACCAATGTCACTCGTGGGAAATGTTTGCGCAATCACGACACTCCCGATTTGAGAATACGATGATAATTTAGATATTTCTAACTTATGCTTAAAAACATGGCGTTAGTGAGTGAAAAGTCGAAACAACCCCCGAATGGCCCCGTAAGTGGCACCAACACCTCGCACGGGACCAATGTAACTCGAACGAACTAACTGCGGAATCACGGGACCCCCGATTTGAGAATATGACAATAATTTGCATATTTAAACACTTAGGCTTAAAAACATGGCGTTGGTGGGTGAAAAGCCGAAACATCCCCCGAATGACCCCGTGAGTCGCACCAACGCCTCGTGCGGGACCAATGTAACAGGTACAAACTGATCGCGCTATCACGGGACCCCCCATTTGCAAATATGATGATAATTTGCTTACTTCTGGACTTAGGCTTAAAAACATGGCGTTAGTGGGTGAAAACCCAAAATAGCCCCCAAATGTCCCCGGGAGTGGAACCAACACCTCGCCCAGGACCAATGTAACTCGTAGGAACTGTCCACGTGATCACGAGGATCCCGGCTTGAGAATACGATGATAATTTGTATATTTCTAGACTTAGGCTTAAAGACAGGGTGTTAGTGTGTGAAAACCCAAAATAACCCCCGAACAGCCCCGTGAGTGGCACCAACACCTTGCACGGGACCAATGTAACTCATAGGAACTGTCCGCTTGATCACGGGACTCTAGATTTGAGAATATGATGATAAATTGCATTTTTCTAGACTTCTAAAAAATATGGCGTTTGTGGGAGAAGACTCGACACAGCCCCTGAACGGCCCCGTGAGTGGAATCGACACCTCGCACGGGTCTAATGTAACTCCTATGAATGGACTGCAGGATCTCGGCACTCCCGATTTGAGAATATGATGATAATTTGCATATTTCTTGAGTTATGTTTAAAAACATGGCGTTAGTGGGTGAAAATCTGAAACAGCCCCCGAACGGCCCTTTGAGTAGTACCAACACCTCGCACAGGACTAATGTAACTCGTACGAACTGACCGCACGATCACGGGACCTCCGATTTGAGAATATGACCATAATTTGCATATTTCTAGACTTATACTTAAAAGCATGGCGTTAGTGGGTGAAAACCTAAATTAGCCCCCGAATTGCCCCGTGAGTGGGACCAACACCTCGTACGGGACCAATGGAACTTGCACGAACTGTCCACGCATTCACGGGACTCCCGGTTTGAGAATACAACAATATTACAAAAGTATTAGGACTTAATCTCAAACACAAGGCGTTAGAGAGTGAAAATACGAAACAGCCCCCGAATGGCCCCGTGAGTGGCACCAACACCTCGCACGGGACCAATGTAACTCGTAGGAATGGTCCGCGCGATCACGGGACTCCCAGTTTGAGAATACGATAATAACTTGCATATTTCTAGATTTTGGATTAAAAACATCGCGTTAGTGGGTGAAAAGCCGAAACAGCCCCCGAACGGCCCCGAGAGGGGCACCTACACCTCGCATGGGACCAATGTAACTCGTATGAACTGACCGCGGGATAACGGGACCCATAGTTTGAGAATACGATGATAATTTGTATATTTCAAGACTTAGCCTTAAAAACATGGCGTTAATGGGTGAAAAGCCGAAACAGCCCCTGAACGGACTCGTGAGTGGCACCAACACATCGCGCGGGACCAATATAACTCGTACGAACTGACTGCGCGATCACGGGACCCCCGGTTTGAAAATACGATGATAATTTGCATATTTCTAGAGTTAGGCTTAAACATATGGCGTTAGTGGGTGAAAACCCAAAATAGCCCCGGAAAGGCCCCGTGAATGGCACTAACACCTCGCACAGGATCAATGTAACTCTTAGGAACTGTCCGCGTGATCACGGGACTCCCGGTTTGAGAATACGATAATAATTTGCATATTTCTAAACTTAGGCCTAAAAACATAGCATTAGTGGGCGAAAACCCGAATCAGCCCCCGAACGGCCACGTGAGTGGCACAAACACCTCTCATGGGCCCAATGTAACTCGTACGAATTGACCGCGCGATCACGAGACTACCGGTTTCAGAATACCATGAAAATTTTCATATTTCTAGACTTAGGCTTAAAAACATGGCGTTGGTGGGGGAAAACCCAAAACAACCCTCAAACGGCCCTGTGAGTGGCACCAACACCTCGTACGGGACCAATATAACTCGTACGAACTGATCACGCGATCACGGGACTCCCGGTTTGAGAATAAGATAATAATTTGCATATTTTTAGAATTAAGTTTTAAAACAAGGCGTTAGTGGGTGAAAACCCAAAACAGCCCCCGAATGGCCGCGTGAGTGGCACAAACACCTCGCACCGGACCAATATTACTCGTAGGAACTGTTCGCGCGATCACGAAACTCCCAGTTTGAGAATACGACGATAATTTGCATAATTTTAGACTTAGTCTTAAAAACATGGCATTAGTGGGTGAAAACCCATAGTAGCCCCCGAATGGTCCCGTGAGTGGCACCAACACCTCACACGGGACCAATGTAACTCCTACGAACTGACCGCGCGATCACGGGACCCCAAGTTTGAGAATACGATGATAATTTGAATAATTCTAGACTTAGGCTTAAAAATATGGCAATAGTCGGTGAAAACTCGAAATAGCCCCTGAATGGCCCCGTGAGTGGCACCAACACCTTGCACGGGACCAATGTAACTCGTAGGAACTATCCACGCGATCACGGGACTCTCGATTTGAGAGTACTATGTTAATTTGTAAATTTCTAGACTTAGACTTAAAAACATGGTGTTGGTGGGTAAAAAGCCTACACAGCCCCCGAACGGCCCCGTGAGTCGTACCAACACCTCGTATGGGACCAATGTAACTCGTACGAATTAATCGCACGGTCACAGAACCCTCGGTTTGAGAATACGATGATAATTTGCATATTTTTAGACTTAGTCTTATAAACATGGCGTTAGTGGGTGAAAACCCGAAACAGCCCCCTAACGACCCCGGGGGTGGCACCAACACACCGCTCGGGACCAATGTAGCTCATAGGAACTGTCTGCACGATCACAGGACTCCCAGTTTGAGAATACGATGATAATTTGCATATATCTAGACTTAGGCTTAAAAATATGGTGTTAGTGGGTGAAAAGTCGAAACAGCCCCCGAACGGCCCCGTAAGTGGCACCAACACCTCGTACGGCATCAATGTAACTCGTACGAACTAACTACAGGATCACGGGTACCCCGATTTGAGAATACGATGATAATTTGCATATTTAAACACTTAGGCTTAAAAACATAACGTTGGTGGGTGAAAATCCAAAACATTCCTCGAATGGCCCCGTGGGTCGCACCAACACCTCTTGCGGGACCAATGTAACAAGTATGAACTGATCTCACTATCACGGGACCCCCCATTTGAAAATACGACAATAATTTTCATACTTCTGGGCTTAGGCTTAAAAACATGGTGTTAGTGGGTGAAAACCCGAAATAGCCCTCGAATGTCCGCGGGAGTGGAACCAACACCTCGCCTGGGACCAATGTAAATCGTAAGAACTGTCCGCGTGATCACGAGACTCCCGGTTTGAGAATACGATGATAATTTGTATATTTCTAGACTTAGACTTAAAGACATGGTGTTACTGTGCGAAAACCCGAAACAAACCCCGAACAGCCCCGTGAGTGGCACCAACACCTCGCCCGGGACTAATGTAACTCATAGGAACTATTCGCGCGATCACGAGACTCCTAGCTTGAGAATACGATGATAAATTGCATTTTTCTAGACTTTTTAAAAACGTGGCGTTTGTGGGAGAAAACCCGACACAACCCCTGAATGGCCCCGTGAGTGGTACCGACACCTCGCACGGGACTAATGTTACTCATACGAACTGACTGCAGGATCTCGAGACTCCCGATTTGAGAATACGACGATAATTTGCATATTTCTTGAGTTAGGTTTAAAAACATGGCATTAGTGGGTGAAAATCTGAAACAGCCCCCGAACGTCCCCTTGAGTGGTACCAACACCTCGCACAAGAATAATGTAACTCGTACGAACTGATCGCGTGATCACGGGACCTCCGATTTGAGAATACGATCATAATTTGCATATTTCTAGACTTATGCTTAAAAACATGGCGTTAGTGGGTAAAAACCTAAAACAGCCCCCGAACGGCCCCGTGAGTGGAACCAACACCTCGTACGGGACCAATGGAACTCGTACGAACTGTCCACGCATTCAAGGGACTCCCGGTTTGAAAATACAACAATACTTTAAAAGTATTAGGACTTAAGTTTAAACACAAGGCGTTAGAGAGCAAAAATACAAAACAGCCCCCGAATGGCCCCGTGAGTGGCAACAACACCTCGCACGGGACCAATGTAACTCGTAGGAACTGTCCGCGCGATCATGGGACTACCGATTTGAGAATACGATGATAATTTACATATTTCTAGACTTAGGATTAAAAACATCGCGTTAGTGGGTGAAAAGCCGAAACGGCCCCCGAACGGCTCCTAAAGGGACACCAACACCTCGCATGGGACCAATGTAACTCGTACGAACTGACCGCGGGATCACGGGACCCACGGTTTGAGAATACGATGATAATTTTTATATTTCAAGACTTAGCCTCAGAAACATGGCATTAATGGGTGAAAAGCCGAAACAGCCCTCGAACGGACCCGTGAGTGGCACCAACACGTCGCGCGGGACCAATATAACTCGTACGAACTGACCGAGCGATCACGGGACCCCCGGTTTGAAAATACGATGATAATTTTCATATTTATAGAGTTAGGCTTAAACATATGGCGTTAGTGGGTGAAAACCTGAAATAGCCCCGGAATGGCCTCGTGAATGGCACTAACCCCTCGCACGGGACCAATGTAACTCCTAGGAACTGTCCGCGTGATCACGGGACACCCAGTTTGAGAATACGATGATAATTTGTTATTTCTAGACTTAGGCCTAAAAACATGGCATTAGTGGGTGAAAACCCGAAATAGCACCTGAACGACCACGTGAGTGGCACCACACCTCCCATGGGCCCAATGTAACTCGTACGAATTGACCGCGTGATCACGAGACTACCGGTTTGAGAATACCACGATTTTTTTTGTATTTCTAGACTTAGGCTTAAAAACATGGCATTCGTGGGGGAAAACCCAAAACAGCCCTTGAACGGCCCCGTGAGTGGCACCAACACCTCGTACCGGACCAATGTAACTCGAACGAACTGATCGCGTGATCACGGGACCCTCGGTTTGATAATATGACAATAGTTTTAATATTTCTAGACTCAGGCTTAAAAACTTGGCGTTAGTACGAAAACCCAATACAGCTCCCGAACGACCCCGTGAGTGGCACCAACAGCTCACATAGGACCAATGTAACTCGTAGGAACTAACCGTACGATCACGGGACTCCCGATTTGAGAATATGATGATAAATTTCATTTTTTAGACTTAGGCATAAATCCAGGGCCTTAGTGTGGGTAAACCCGAAACAGCCCCCGAACGGCCCTATGAGTGGCACCAACACCTTGCACGGGACCAGTGTAACTTGTGAAAATTATTCGCGCGATCACGGGACTCCCGGTTTGAGAATACGACGATAATTTGTATATTTCTAGACTTAGGATTAAAAACATGGCGTTTGTGGGTGAAAACCGAAACAGCCGCCGAATGGCCTCGTGAGTTGCACCAACCCATCGCATCGAACCATTGTGACTAGTACGAACTGACCGCGGGATCATGGGACCCCCAGTTTGAGAATACGATGATAATTTGTATAATTTTAGACTTCGTCTTAAAAACATGGTGTTAGTGGGTGAAAAGCCGAAACAACCCCCGAACGGCCCGTGAGTGGCACCAACACCTTGCAAAGGACCAAGGTAACTCGTACGAACTCACCGCGCGATCACATGACCTATGGTTTGAGAATACGATGATAATTTTCCTATTTGTAGTCTTAGGCTTAAAAACATGGACTAAGTGGTGTGAAAACCCGAAACAGCCCCCAAACGGCCCCGGAAGTGGCACCAAAATCTCGCTCGGGACCATTGTAACTCGTAGGAATTGTCCGTGCGATCACGGGACTACCGGTTTGAGATTACGACGATAATTTGCATATTTCCAGACTTAGTCTTAAAAATATGGCGTTAGTGGGTGAAAACCCTAAATATCCCTTGAACGGCCCCGTGAGTTGCACCAACACCTCGCACGGGTCCAGTGTAACTCGTAGGAACTATTCGCGCAATCTCGGGACTCCCGGTTTGAGAATACAATGATAATTTGCATATTTTTAGACTTAGGCTTAAAAACATGGCGTTAGTGACCCGAAATAGCGCCCGAATGGAGCCGTGAGTGACACTAACACCTCGCACGGGACCAATAAACTCGTAGGAACTGTTGGTGCGATCAAGGGACTCTGCATTTGAGAATACGACGATAATTTGCATAATTTTAGACATAGGCTTAAAAACATGGCATTAATGGGTGAAAACCCGAAATAGCCCACGAACGGCCCCTTGAATGGCTCCAACACCTCGCACGGGACCAATGTAACTCGTACGAACTAACCGCGTGATCACGGGACCCCCGGTTGGACAATACGACGATTATTTGCATATTTCTAGACTTAAGCTTAAAAACATGGTGTTAGTGGGTGAAAATCCGAAACAACCCCCCGAACGGCCCCATGAGTGGCACCAACACCTCACACGGTTCCAATGTAACTCGTACGAACTGTTCGCACGATCATGCGACTCTCGATTTGAGAATAGAACGATAATTTGCAAAATTCTAGATTTAGGCTTAAAAACATGGCCATAGTGGGTGAAAATCAGAAACAGCCCCGGAACGGCCCCGGGACCAATGTAACTCGTACGAACTGAGCGCACGATCACGGGACCCTCAGTTTGATAATAATACGACAATTTTCATATTTCTCGACTTTGGCTTAAAAACATGGTGTTAGTGGGTGAAAACTCAAAATAGCCCATAAACGGCCCCGTGAGTGGCACCAACACCTCGCATAGGACCAATGTAACTCGTACAAACTATTCGCGCGATCTTGGGACTCCCGATTTGAGAATACAACGATAATTTGCATAATTCTAGATTTAGGCTTAAAAACATGGCGTTAGTGGGTGAAAACTCGAAACAACCCCCGAACTGCCCTGTTAGTGTCACCAACACCTCTCCCGGGACCAATGTAACTCGTACGAACTGAGCGTGCGATCACGGGACCCCTAGTTTGATTATAATACAACAATTTGCATATGTCTCAACTTCAGCTTAAAAACATGGCGTTAGTGGGTGAAAACTCGAAACAGCCCCCGAACGGCCCCGGGAGTGCCCCCAACACCTCGTATGGGACCAATGTAAGTCGTATAAATTGACCGCTGGTTCACGGAACCCCTGGTTTGAGAATACGCCGATCATTTCTATATTTCTCGACTTAGGCTTAAAAAATGGCGTTAGTGGTGTGAAAAGCCGAAACAGCCCCGAACAGCCCCGTGAGTGGCACTAACACCTCTCACGGGACCCACGTAACTCGTACGAACTGACTGCACGATACGGGACCCCCGGTTTGATAATATGCGATAATTTTCATATTTCTTGGCTTAGGCTTAAAAGTATGGCGTTAGTGGGTGAAAACCCTAAACAGCCCCCGAACGGCCCCGTGAGTGACAACAACACCTCGAACGGGACCAATGTTAGTCGTACGAACTGTCCGCATGATCACGGGACTCTCAGTTTGAGAATACGATGATAATTTGCATAATTCTAGACCTAGGCTTAAAAACATGGCGTTAGTGGGTGAAAACCCCAGATAGCCCTCGAACGGCCCCGTGAGTGCACCAACACCTCTCCCGGGACTAATATAACTCGTATGAACTGAGCGCCCGATCACGGAACCCCCGATTTGAGAATATGATGATAATTTTCATATTTCTAGACTTAGGCTTAAAAATATGGTGTTTGTGGGTGAAAATTCTGAACAACCCCTGAACGGCCCCCATGAGTGGACTTAGCACCTCGCACGGGACCAATGTAACTCGTACAAACTGACCGTATAATCACGGGATCCCCAGTTTGAGAATACGACAATAATTATCATATTTTTATACTTCTTAAAAACTCGGCGTTAGTGGGGGAAAACCCAAAACGGCCCCAAAACGGCCCCTTGAGTGGCACCAACACCTCACATGATACAAATGTAACTCGTGAGAACTGTCTGTGTGATCACGGGTCTCTCGATTTAAGAATATGATGATAATTTGCATATTTCTAGACTTAGGTTTAAAAGCACGGCGTTAGTGGGTGAAAAGCTCAAACAACCCCCGAACGGCTCCGTGAATTGCACCAATAACTCGTACGGGACCACTATAACTCATACGAACTGATCGCGGGATCTTAGGACTCCAGGTTTGAGAATACGATGATAATTTGCATTTTCTAGACTTAGGGTTAAAAACTTGGCGTGAGTGGGGGAAAACCCGAAACAGCCCCCGAACGGCCCCGTGAGTGACAGCAACACCTCGAACGAGACCAATGTAACTCGTACGAATTGTTCGCGCGATCACGGGACTCCCAATTTGAGAATACAATGATAATTTGCATAATTCTAGACCTAGGCTTAAAAACATGGTGTTAGTGGGTGAAAACCCGAAATAGCCCTCGAACGGCCCCGTGAGTGCACCAACACCTCTCCCGGGACCAATGTAACTCGTACGAATTGAGTGCCCAATCACCGAACCCCCGGTTTGAGAATACGATAATAATTTCCATATTTCATGACTTAGGCTTAAAAACATGGTGTTTGTGTGTGAAAACTCGAAACAGCCCCCGAAGGGCCCTGTGAGTGGCCTTAGCACCTCGCACGAGACCAATGTAACTCGTATAAACTGACCGCGCAATCACGGGATCCCCAGTTTGAGATTACGACAATAATTAGCATATTTTTAGACTTTTTAAAAACTCATTGTTAGTGGGGGAAAACCCAAAATAGCCCTCAAATGTCCCCGTTAGTGGCACGAACACCTCACACGATACAAATGTAACTCGTGAGAACTGTCCGTGTGATCACGGGACTCCCGATTTCAGAATACGATGATAATTTGCATATTTCTAGACTTAGGCTTAAAAACACGGCGTTAGTGGGTGAAAAGATGAAATAGCACCCAAACGGCTCCATGAATGGCACCAATAACTCGTACGGGACCAATGTAACTTGTACGAACTGATCGCAGGATCATGGGACTCTCGGTTTGAGAATATGATGATAATTTGCATATTTCTTGATTAAGGGTTAAAAACTTATCTTTAGTGGGGAAAAGCCCAAAACAGACCCCGAACGGCCCCTTGAGTGGCTCCAACACCTCGTGCGGGACCAATGCAACTCGTACTAACTGACCGCGTGATCATGGGACTGCCGATTTTAGAATACGATGATAATTTGCATATTTCTAGACTTAGACTTAAAAACTTGGCGTTAGTGGGGGAAAACCTGAAATAGCCCTCGAACGGCCCCGTGAGTGCACCACACCTTTCCCAGGACAAATATAACTTGTATGAACTGAGCTCCCGATCGCGGAACCCCCAGTTTGAGAATAGGATGATAATTTGCATATTTCTAGACTTAGGCTTAAAAACATGGCGTTAGTGGGTGAAAAGCTGAAACAACCCCCGAACGGCTCCGTGAATGGCACCAATAACTCGTACGGGACCAATGTAACTCGTACGAACTGATCGCGGGATCATGGGACTCCAGGTTTGGGAATACGATGATAATTTGCATATTTCTAGACTTAGAGTTTAAAACTTGGCGTGAGTGGGGGAAATCCCGAAACAGCCCCCGAACGACCCCTTGAGAGGCACCAACACCTCGCACAGGACCAATGCAACTCGTACTAACTGACCACGCGATCACGGGACTGCCGATTTGAGAATACGACAATAATTTGCATACTTACAGATTTAGGCTTAAAAACTTGGCGTTAGTGAGGGAAAACCCGAAATAGCCCCCGAACGGACCCGTGAGTGGCACCAACACCTTGCACGGGTCCAATGTAACTCGTACGAACTGTTCGCGCGATCACGGGACTCCTGATTTGAGAATACGATGATAATTTCCAAATTTATAGACTTATGATTAAAAACACGACGTTAGTGGGTGAAAAGCCGAAATAGCCCCCGAACGCCCCCATGAGTGGCACCAACACATAGCATGGGACCAATGTAACTCGTACGAACTAACCGCGAGATCACGGGACCCCCGGATTGAGAATATGATGATAATTTGTATATTTCCAGACTTAGGCATAAAAAATGGCGTTAGTGGGTGAAAAGCCGAAACAGCCCCCGAACGGCCTCGTGAGTGGCACCAATACCTCGCACGGGACCAAAGAAACTTGTACGAACTGATCGTGCGATCATGGGACCCCGGTTTGAGAATACGATGATTATTTGCATATTTCTAGACTTAGGCTTAAAAATGTGGCGCCAGTGAGTCTAAACCCGAAAGAGCCGTCGAACGGCCCCGTGAGTGGAACCAACACCTCGCACGGGACTAATGTAACTCGTACGAACAGTCCGCGCGATCACATGACTCTTGGTTTGAGAATACGAGGATAATTTGCATAATTCTAGACTTAGGCTTAAAAACATTGCGTTTGTGGGTGAAAAACTGAAACATCCCCCGATTGGCCCCGTGAGTGGCACCAACAACTCGCACGGGACCAATGTAACTCGTAGGAACTGTTCGCACGATCACGGGACTCGCGGTTTGAGAATACGACGATACTTTGCATATTTGTAGACTTAGGCTTAAAAACATGCTGTTAGTGGGTCAAAACCCGAAAAAGCCCCCGAATGGCCACGTGAATGGCACCAACATCTCCCCCGGGACCAATGTAACTCGTAGGAATTGACCGCGCGGTCACGGGATTGCTGGTTTGAGAATATGAAGATAATTTTCATATTTCTAGACTTAAGCTTAACAACTTAGCGTTAGTGGGGCAAAACATGAAACAGCCCCCGAACGGCCCCTTGAGTGGCACCAACACCTCGTACGGGACCAATGTAACTCGTACTAACTGGCCGCGTTATCATAGGACTGGCAGTTTAAGAATACGACAATAATTTGCATATTTCTAAACTTGGGCTTAAAAACATGGCGTTGGAGGGGAAAACCCAAAACAGCCCCCGAACGGCCCTATAAGTGAGACCAACACCTCGCACGGGTCAATGTAACTCGTACCAACTGTCTGCATGATCACGAGAATCTCGATTTAAGAATACGATGATAATTTGCATATTTCTAGACTTAGGATGAAAAACATGGCGTCAATGAGTCAAGACCTGAAACAGCCCTCGAACGTTCTCGTGAGTGGCGCAAACACCTCGCACGGGACTAATGTAACTCGTACGAACTGTCTGGGCGATCACGGGACTCCCGGTTTGAGAATAGGATGATAATTTGCATAATTCTACACTTAGCCTTAAAAACTTGGCATTAGTGGGTGAAAACCTGAAATAGCCCCCGAACGGCCACGTGAGTGGCACCAACACCTCCCAAGGGGCCAATGTAACTCGTACGAACTGTCCGCGCGATCATGGGACTCCCGGTTTGAGAATATAATGATAATTTAAAAATAGTAGGACTTAAGCTTAAAAACAAGGCTTTAAAGAGAGAAAACACGAAACAACCCTCCGAATGACCCCGTGAGTGGCACCAACACCTCGTACGAGACCAATGTAACTCGTAGGAACTGTCCGCACGATCACGGGACTCCCGGTTTGAGAATATGATGATAATTTGCATATTTATAGACTTAGGCTTAAAAACATCACGTTAGTGAGAGAAAAGCCAAAACAACCCCCAAACGGCCCCGAGAGGGGCACCTACACTTCGCATGGGACCAATGTAACTCGTACAAACTGACCGCGAGATCACGGGACCCACGGTTTGAGAAAATAATGATAATTTGTATATTTCAAGACTTAGCCTTACAAACATGGCGTTAGTGGGTGAAAAGTCAAAACAGACCAAGAACGGACCCGTGAGTGGCACCACCTAATCGCCCAGGACCAATATAACTCGTACAAACTGATCGCGCGATCACGGGACCCCCGGCTTGAAAATACGATGATAATTTGCATATTTCTAGACTTAGGCTTAAACATATGGCGTTAGTGGGTGAAAACCCAAAATAGCCCCGGAACGTCCCCGTGAGTGGCACCAACACCTCGCATGAGACCAATGTAACTCGTACGAACTGTCCGCGCAATCACGGCACTCTCGATTTGAGAATATGATAATAATTTACATATTTCTAGAATTAAGCTTAAAAACATGCTGTTAGTGGGTCAAAAGCTGAAAAAGCCCCCAAACGGCCACGTGAGTGGCACCAACATCTCCCATGGGACCAATGTAACTCTTAAGAATTGTCTGCGTGATCACGGGACTCCCGGTTTGAGAATACGATGATAATTTGCATATTTCTAGACTTAGGCCTAAAAACATGGCATTAGTGGGGAAAACCCGAAACAGCCCCCGAACGGCCACGTGAGTGGCACCAACACCTCCCATGGGACGAATATAACTCTTACGAATTGACCGCACGATCACGGGACTGCAAGTTTGAGAATACCAGGAAATTTTTCATATTTCTAGAATTAGGCTTAAAAACATGGCGTTCGTGGGGGAAAACCCAAAACATCCCTCTAACGACCCCGTGAGTGGCACCAACACCTCGCATGGGACGAATGTAACTCGTACGAAGTGATCGCGCGATCACCGGACCCCCGGTTTGATAATACGGCGATAATTTGCATATTTCTAGACCTAGGCTTAAAAACTTGACATTAGTGTGCGAAAACCCAATACAGCTCCCGAACGGCCCCGTGAGTGGCACTAACAGCTCACACGAGACCAATGTAACTATTAGGAACTGTCCGCATGATCACAGGACTCCCGATTTGAGAATATGATGATAAATTGCATATTTTTAGACTTAGGCATAAAACCAGGGCCTTAGTGGGGGTAAACCCGAAACAACCCCCGAACGGCCCTGTGAGTGGCACCAACACCTTGAACGGGACCAATGTAACTTGTGAGAACTATCCACGCAATCACAGGACTCCCGATTTGAGAATACGACAATAATTTGTATATTTCTAGACTTAGGCTTAAAAACCTGGCGTTTGTAGGTGAAAATCGAAACATCCCCTGAATGGCCCGTGAGTTGCACCAACCCATCGCATTGGACCATTGTAACTAGTAAGAACTGACCGCGGGATCACGGGACCCCCGATTTGAGAATACGATGATAATTTGTATATTTCTAGACTTAGGCTTAAAAACATGGCGTTAGTGGGTGAAAAGCCAAAACAGCCCCCGAACGGCCCCGTGAGTGGCACTAACACCTTACTCAGGACCTATGTAACTCGTACGAACTGACCACGTGATCACAGGACCCCCAATTTGAGAATACGATGATAATTTTCCTATTTCTAGTCTTAGGCTTAAAAACGTGGACTAAGTGGTGTGAAAACCCGAAATCACCCCCGAACGGCTCCGGGAGTGGCACCAACACCTCGCTCAGGACCATTGTAACTCGTAGGAAATGTCCGTGCGATCACGGGATTACCGATTTGAGAATACGATGATAATTTACATATTTTTAAACTTAGGCTTAAAAACATGGCGTTAGTGGGTGAAAACCCGAAACATCCCCTGAACGGCCCCGTGAGTGGCACCAACACCTCGCACGGGACCAGTGTAACTCGTAGGAACTGTTCGCACAATCACGGGACTCTTGGTTTGAGAATACAACGATAATTTTCATATTTTTACACTTAGGCATAAAAACATGGCGTTAGTGACCCAAAATAGCCCCCAAACGGCCCCGTAAGTGACACCAACAGCTCGCACGGGACCAATGAAGTCGTAGGAACTGTCCGGGCGATCAAGGGACTCTGCGTTTGGGAATACGATGATAATTTGCATAATTTTAGACTTAGGCTTAAAAACTCGAAATAGCCCACAAACGACCCCTTGAATGGCTCCAACACCTCGCGCGGAACCAATGTAACTCGTACGAACTGATCGTGCGATCACGGGACCTCCGATTGGAGAATACGATGATTATTTGCATATTTCTATACTTAGGCTTAAAAACATGGCGTTAGTGGGTGAAAATCCAAAACAGCCCCCCGAACGGACCCATGAGTGGCACCAACACATCGCACGGGACCAATGTAACTCGTACGAACTATTCGCGCGATCATGGGACTCCCGATTTGAGAATACAATGATAATAATCATAATTCTAGATTTAGTCTTAAAAACATGGCGATAGTGGGTGAAAACCCGAAATAGCCCCGGAACTGCCCTGTGAGTGTCACCAACACCTCTCCTGGGACCAATGTAACTCGTACGAACTAAGCGCACGATCACGGGACCCCCAGTTTGATAATAATACGACAATTTGCATATTTCTCGACTTCACCTTAAAACCATGGCGTTAGTGGGTGAAAACTCGAAACAGCCCCCGAACGGCCCCGTGAGTGGCACACACACCTCGCACAGGACCAATGTAACTCATACGAACTCTTCACGTGATCATGGGACTCCCAATTTGAGAATATAGTGATAATTTGCATAATTCTAGATTTAGGCTTAAAAATGGCGTTAGTGGGTGAAAACCCGAAACAGCCCCGGAACGGCCCCGTGAGTGGCACCACCACCTTGCATGGGACCAATATAACTCCTATGAACTGTCCGCGCGATCACGGGACTCCCATTTTGAGAATACGACGATAATTTTCATATTTCTAAACTTCAGCTTAAAAACATGGCGTTAATGAGTGAAAACTCGAAACATCTCCCGAACGGCCCCGGGAGTGCCCCCAACACCTCGCATGGGACCAATGTAACTCGTATAAATTGACCGCGGGTTCCCGGGACCCCCGGTTTGAGAATATGATGATAATTTCTATATTTATAAACTTAGTTTTAAAAAATGGCGTTAGTGGTGTGAAAAGTCGAAACAACCCCGAATGGCCCCGTGAGTGGCACTGACCCCTCTCACGGGACCAATGTAACTCGTATGAACTGAGCACCCGATCACAGAACCCCCGGTTTGAGAATACGACGATAATTTCTATATTTCTAGACTTAGGCTTAAAAACATGGTGTTTGTGTGTGAAAACTCGAAATAGCCCCCGAACGGCACCGTGAGTGGCCTTAGCACCTCGCACGGGACCAATGTAACTCGTATAAACTGACCGCTCAATCACGGGATCCCCAGTTTGAGATTATGATGATAATTAGCATATTTTTAGACTTTTTAAAAACTCAGCATTAGTGGGGGAAAACCCGAAACAGCCCTCAAACGGCCCCGTTAGTGGCACGAACACCTCACACGATACAAATGTAACTCATGAGAACTGTCCGTGTGATCACGGGACTCCTGATTTAAGAATACGATGATAATTTGTATATTTTTAGACTTAGGCTTAAAAACACGGTGTTAGTGGGTGAAAAGCTGAAACAGCCCCCAAACGGCTCCATGAATGGCACCAATAACTCGTACAGGACCAATGTAACTTGTACAAACTGATTGCGGGATCATGGGACTCTAGGTATTGAGAATATGATGATAATTTGCATATTTCTAGACTAAGGGTTAAAAACTTGGCGTTAGTGGGGAAAAACCCAAAACATCCACCGAACGGCCCCTTGAGTGGCACCAACACTTTGCACGGGACCAATGCAACTCGTACTAACTGACCGCGCGATCAGGGGATTGCCGATTTGAGAATACTATGATAATTTGCATATTTCTAGACTTAGACTAAAAAACTTGGCGTTAGTGGGGGAAAACTCAAAATAGCCCCCGAACGGCCCCGTGAGTAGCTCCAACACCTCGCACAGGTCCAATATAACTCGTACGAACTGTCCGCGCGATCACGGGACTCCTGGTTTGAGAATACGATAATAATTTGCATATTTATAGACTTAGGATTAAAAACATTGCGTTAGTGGGTGAAAAGCCGAAATAGCCCTCGAAAGGCCCCATGAGTGGCACCAACACATCGCATGGGACCAATGTAACTCGTACGAACTGACCGCAGGATCACAGGATCCCCGGATTGAGAATACGATAAAAATTTGTATATTTCTAGACTTAGGCTTAAAAAATGGTGTTAGTGGGTGAAAAGCCGAAACAACCCCCGAACGGCCTCGTGAGTGGCACCAACTCCTCGCACGGGACCAAAGTAACTTGGACGAACTGATCGCGTGATCACGGGACCCCTGGTTTGAGAAAACAATGATTATTTGCATATTTCTAGACTTAGTCTTAAAAACATGGCGTCAGTGAGTCAAAACCCGAAAGAGCCCTCGAACGGCCCCGTGAGTGGGACCAACACCTCGCACGGGACTAATGTAACTCCTACGAACTGTCCGCGTGATCACGGGACTCCTGATTTGAGAATTCGATGATAATTTGCATAATTCTAGACTTAGGCATAAAAACATGGCATTAGTGAGTGAAAACCCGAAACATCCCCCGAACGGCCCTGTGAGTGGCACCAACAACTCGCACGGGACCAATGTAACTTGTAGGAACTGTTGCACGATCACGGGACTCCCAGTTTAAGAATACGATGATACTCTGCATATTTATAGACTTAGGCTTAAAAACATGCTGTTAGTGGGTGAAAACCTGAAACAGCTCCCAAACGGCCACGTAAGTGGCACCAACATCTCCCAAGGGACCAATGTAACTCGTACGAACTGACCACAAGATCACGGGATTGCTGGTTTGAGAATACGATGATAATTTTCATATTTTTAAACTTAGGCTTAAAAACTTAGCGTTAGTGGAGAAAAACCCGAAACTGCCCCCAAACGGCCCCTTGAGTGGCACCAACACCTCACACGGGACCAATGTAACTCGTACTAACCGGACGCGTTATCATAGGACTGCCGAATTGAGAATACGATGATAATTTACATATTTCTAAACTTAGGCTTAAAAACATGGCGTTGGTGCGGAAAAACCCAAAACAGCCCCCAAACGGCCCCGTAAGTGGCACCAACACCTCGCACGGGTCCAATGTAACTCGTACCAACTGTTCGCCTGATCACGAGAATCTCAGTTTGAGAATACAATAATAATTTGCATATTACAAGAGTTAGGATTAAAAATATGGCATCTATGAGTCAAAACCTTGAACAGCCCTCGAACGGCCCCGTGAGTGGCACCAACACCTCACACAGGACCAATGTAACTCGTACGAGCTGTTCGCGCGATCATGGGACTCCCTATTTGAGAATATAACGATAATTTGCATAATTCTAGATTTAGGCTTAAAAATATGGCGTTAGTGGGTGAAAACTTGAAACAGCCCTGGAACGGCCCCGTGAGTGGCATCACCACCTTGCATGGGACCAATATAACTCCTACGAACTGTTCGCGCGATCACGGGACTCCCAGTTTGAGAATACGATGATAATTTTCATATTTCTAGACTTTGGCTTAAAAATATGGCGTTAGTGAGTGAAAATTCGAAACATCTCCCGAACGGCCCCGGGAGTGCCCTCAACACCTCGCATGGGACCAATGTAACTCGTATAAATTGACCGCGGGTTCACGGGACCCCCGGTTTGAAAATATGATGATAATTTCTATATTTATAGACTTAGTTTTAAAAAATGGTGTTAGTGGTGTGAAAAGCCGAAACAGACCCGAACGGCCCCGAGAGTGGCACTAAAACCTCGCATGGGACCAATGTAACTCGTACGAACTGACCGCATGATAACGGGAATCCTGGTTTGATAATATGATGATAATTTGCATATTTCTAGACTTAGGCTTAAAAACATGGCGTTAGTGGGTCAAATCTCGAAACAGCCCCCGAACGGCCCGGTGAGTGACAGCAACACCTCGAACGGGACTAATGTAACTCGCACGAATTGTCCGTGCAATAACGGGACTCCCAGTTTGAGAATACAATGATAATTTGCATAATTCTATACATAGGCTTAAAAATATGGCGTTAGTGGCTGAAAACCCGAAATAGCCCTCGAACGGCCCCGTGAGTGCACCAACACCTCTCCCGGGACCAATGTAACTTGTACGAACTGAGCGCCCGATCATGGAACCCCCAGTTTGAGAATACGATGATAATTTCCATATTTCTAGACTTAGGCTTAAAAACATGGTGTTTGTGGGTGAAGACTCGAAACAGCCCCCAAACGGCCCTGTGAGTGGCCTTAACACCTCGCACGGGACCAATATAACTTGTATAAACTGACCGAGCAATCATGGGATCCCTAGTTTGAGATTACGATGATAATTAGCATATTTTTAGACTTCTTAAAAACTCGGTGTTAGTGGGGGAAAACCCGAAACAGCCCCCAAATGGCCCCATCAGTGGCACCAACACCTCACACGATACAAATGTAACTCATGAGAACTGTGCGTGTGATCACGGGACTCCCGATTTAAGAATACGATGATAATTTGCATATTTCTAGACGTAGGCTTAAAAATAACGGCGTTAGTGGGTGAAAAGCTGACACAACCCCCGAACGGCGCCATGAATGGCACTAATAACTCGTACGGGACCAATGTAGCTCGTACGAACTGATCGCGAGATCATGGGATTCCCGATTTGAGAATACGATGATAATTTTCATATTTCTAGACTAAGGGTAACAAACTTGGCGTTAGTGGGGAAAAACCCGAAACAGCCCCCGAACGGCCCCTTGAGTGGCACCAATACCTCGCACGGGACCAATGCAACTCGTACTAACTGATCGCGTGATCACGGGATTTCCGATTTGAGAATTCGATGATAATTTGCATATTTCTAGACTTAGGCTTAAAAACTTGGCGTTAGTGGGCGAAAACTCGAAATAGCCCCCGAACGGCCCCGTGAGTGGCGACAACACCTCGCACAGGTCCAATGTAACTCGTACGAACTGTCTGCGCGATCACGGGACTCCCGGTTTAAGAATACGATGATAATTTGCACATTTATATACTTAGGATTAAAAACATGACGTTAGTGGGTGAAAAGCCAAAATAGCCCCCGAACGACCCCATGAGTGGCACCAACACATCGCATGGGACCAATGTAACTCGTACGAACTGACCGCGGCATCACGGGACCCCCAGATTGAGAATACATTGATAATATGTATATTTCTAGACTTAGGCTTAAAAAATGGTGTTAGTGGGTGAAAAGCCAAAACAGCCCCCGAACGACATCGTGAGTAGCACCAACACCTCGCACGGGACTAAAGTAACTTGTACGAACTGATCACGTGATCACGAGACCCCGAATTTGAGAATACAATGATTATTTGTATATTTTTATACTTAGGCTTAAAAACATGGTGTCAGTGAGTCAAAACCTGAAAGAGCCCTCGAACGGCCCCATGAGTGGCACCAACACCTCGCACGGGACAAATGTAACTCGTACGAACTGTCCGTGCGATCACGGGACTCTCTGTTTGAGAATACGATGATAATTTGCATAATTCTAGACTTAGGCTTAAAAACATGGCGTTAGTGGGTGAGAACTCGAAGCATTCCCCGAACAGCCCTGTGAGTGGCACCAACAACTCGCACGGAACCAATGTAAATCGTAGGAACTGTTCGCACAATCACAGAACTCCCAGTTTGAGAATACGATGACACTTTGCATATTTTTAGACTTAGGCTTAAAAACATGGTGTTAGTGGGTGGAAACTCGAAACTGCCCCCGAACGGCCAGGTGAGTGGCACCAACATCTCCCACGGGACCAATGTAACTCGTACGAACTGACCGCACGATCACGGGATTGCTGGTTTGATAATACGATGATAATTTTCATATTTCTAGACTTAGGTTTAAAAACTTGGCGTTAGTGGGGAAAAACTCGAAACTTCACCCGAACGGCCCCTTGAGTTTCACCAACACCTCGCACGGGACCAATGTAACTCGTACTAACTGGCCGCATTATCATAGGAAGGCCGACTTGAGAATACGACGATAATTTTCATATTTCTAAACTTAGGCTTAAAAACATGGCGTTGGAGAGGGAAAACTGAAAACAACCCCCGAACGGCCCCATAAGTGGCACCAACACCTCGCACGGGTCCAATGTAACTTGTACCAACTGTCCGCGCGATCAAGAGAATCTCGATTTGAGAATACGATGATAATTTGCATATTGCTAGACTTAGGATTAAAAATATGGCATCAATGAGTCAAAACCTGAAACAACCCTCGAACAGTCCCGTGAGTGGCATAAACACCTCGCACGGGACTAATGTAACTCGTACGAACTGTTCGCGCGATCACGGGACTCCGGGTTTGAGAATACAACGATAATTTGCATAATTCTAGAATTAGGCTTCAAAACATGGCGTTAGTGGGTTAAAACCTGAAACAGCCCCCGAATGGCCACGAGAGTGGCACCAATACCTCCCACAGAACCAATGTAACTCGTACGCACTGTCCGCGCGATCACGGGACTCCCGGTTTGAGAATACGATGATAATTTCATATTGACTTACGCTTAAAATAATGTCGTTAGTTGGTGAAAACTTGAAACAGCCACCGAGCGGCCCCGTGAGTGGCACCAACACCTCGCACGGGACCAATGTAACCCGTACGAACTGTTCGTGCGATCACGGGACTACCAATTTGAGAATATGACAATATTTTGCATAATCTTAGACTTAGGCTTAAAAACATGGCGTTAGTGGGTGAAACTCGAAACAACCCCCAAACGGCCCCGTGAGTGGCACTAACACCTCGCATGGGACCAATGTAACTCGTAGGAACTGACCGCGCGATCACGAGACTCCCGGTTTGAGAATACGATGATAATTTTCATATTTCTAGACTTATGCTTAAAATAATGGCGTTAGTGGGTGAAAACTCGAAACAGCCACTGAACGGTCCCGTGAGTGGCACTAACAGCTCGCACAGGACCAATGTAACTCATACGAACTGTTCGTGTGATCATGGGACTCCCAATTTTAGAATATGACAATATTTTGCATAATTTTAGACTTAGGCTTAAAAACATGGCGTTAGTGGGTGAAACCCGAAACAGCCCCCAAACGGCCCCGTGAGTGCCACCAACACCTCGCATGGGACCAATGTAACTCGTAGGAACTGACCGCACGATCACGGGACTCCCGGTTTGAGAATACTATGATAATTTGCATATTTCAAGACTTATGATTAAAAGTATGGCGTTAGTGGGTGAAAAGTCGAAACAGCCCCCGTACGGCCCCGTGAGTGGTACCAACACCTCGCATGGGACCAATGTAACACGTAGGAACTGATCGCATGATCACGGGACTCCCGGTTTGATAATATGACAATAATTTAAAAATATTAGTACTTAAAGTTGAAAACAAGGCGTTAGAGAGCAAAAACACGAAACTACCCCCGAACGGCCCCGTGAGTGGCACCAACACCTCGCACGGGACCAATGTAGCTCGTACAAACTGACCGCGGGATCACGGGACTCCCAGTTTGAGAATACGATGATAATTTACATAATCATAGGCTTAGGCTTAAAAACATGGCGTTAGTGGGTGAAAACCCGAAAAAGCCCCTGAACAGCCCCGTGAGTGGCTCCAACACCTCGCACGGGACCAATATAACTCGTACGAACAGACCGCATGATAACGGGACCCCTAATTTGAGAATACGATGATAATATTCATATTTCTAGACTTAGACTTAAAAACATGGCGTTAGTGGGTGAAAACCCAAAACAACCCCCGAACGGCCCCGGGAGTGGCACCAACACCTCGCTCGCGACCAATGTAACTCGTAAAAAATGTCTGCGCGATCACGGGACTCCCTTTTGGAGAATACGATTAAAATTTGCATATTTCTAGACTTAGGCTTAAAATCATGGCGTTTGTGGGTGAAAACCCGAAATAGCCCCCGAATGGCCCCGCGACTGGAAACAACACCTCGCGCGGGACCAATATAACTCGGAGAAACTAACTGCGCAATGATGAGATCCCCGGTTTGGGATAACGATGATAATTTTCATATTTCCACACTTCTTAAAAACTTGGCGTTAGTGGGGGAAAATCCGAAATAGCCCCCGAACGACCCCGTGAGTGGCACCAACACCTCACACAGTACAAATGTAACTCGTGAGAACTGCCCGCGCAATCACGGGACTCCCAATTTAAGAATACGATGATAATTTGCATATTTCTAGACTTGGCTTAAAACATGGCGTTTGTGAGTGAAAACCCAAAACAACCCCCAAACGACCCCGTGAGTGGCACCAACACCTCGCATGGGACCAATGTAACTCGTACGAACTGACAGTGGGATCACGGGACTCCCATCTTGAGAATACGATGATAATTTGCATATTTCTAGACTTAGGCTTAATAACATGGCGTTAATGGGCGTAAACCTGAAGCAAACCCCGAACTACCCTGTGAGTGGCCCCAACACCTCCCATGGGACCAATGTAACTCATACGAATTGATCATGCGATCACGGGACTTCCAGTTTGAGAATATCGCGAAAATTTTTGTATTTCTAGACTTTGGCTTAAAAACTTGACGTTCATGGGGGAAAACTCGAAACAGCCGCCGAATGGCCCCTTGAGTGGCACCAATACCTCGCACGGGACCTATTTATCTCGTACGAACTGATCGCCGGATCATAGGACTGCCGGTTTGAGAATACCAGGATAATTGGCATATTTCTAGGCTTAGGCTTAAAAACTTAGCGTTAGTGGGGGAAAACCAAAAATAGCCCCCGAAGGCCCCGTGAATGGCACCAACACCTCACACGGGATCAATGTAACTCATACGGACTGACCGCGTGATCACGGGACTGCCAGTTTGAGAATATGATGATAATTTGCATATTTTTAGACTTAGGTTTAAAAACATGCCATTCGTGATTAAAAACCCAAAACAACCCCCGAACGGCCCAGTGAGTGGCACCAACACCTCGCACGAGTCCAACGTAACTCGTAGGAACTGTTCACGCGATCACGGGACTCCCGGTTTGAGAATACGATGATAATTTGCATATTTCTAGACTTAGGATTAAAAACATGGCATTAGTGGGTTAAAAGCCAAAACAGCCCCTTGAATGGCCCCGTGGATGGCACCAACACATCGCATGGGGCCAATGTAACTCGTATGAACTGATCGCGGGATCACGGGACCCCCGATTTGAGAATACGATGATAATTTGTAGATTTCTAGACTTAGGCTTAAAAAATTACATTAGTTGGTGAAAAGCCGAAACTGCCCCGGACGGCCCCGTAAGTGGCACCAACACCTCCCACGGGACCAACGTAACTTGTACGAACTGACCGTGCGATCACAGGACCCTCGGTTTGAGACTATGACATTAATTTGTATATTTCTAGACTTAGGCTCAAGAACATGGCGTTAGTGGGTCAAAACTTAAAACAGCCCCCGGATGGCCCCGTGAGTGGCACCAATACCTCACACGGGACCAATATAAGTCGTACGAACTATCTGGGCAATCACGGGACTCCGGGTTTGAGAATATGATGATAACTTTCATAATTCTTTAGTTAGGCTTAAAAACATGGCGTTAGTGGGTGAAAACCCGAAACATCCCATGAACGGCTAAGTGAGTGGCACCAACACCTAACACGGGACCAATGTAACTCGTAGGAACAGTTCGCGCGATTACGGGACTGTCAGTTCTAGAATATGATGATAAGTTGCATATTTCTAGACTTAGATTAAAAACATTGCGTTAGTGGGTGAAAATACAAAATAGCCCCCGAACGGCCACGTGAGTGGCACCAACACCTCGCATGGGACCATTGTAACTAGTACGAACTGACCGAGTGATCATGGGATTCCCGGTTTGAGAATACGATGATAATTAGCATATTTCTAGACTTAGGCTTAAGAACATGGCATTAGTGGGTGAAAACTAGAAAAGAGCTTAAAAACTTAGGCTTAAAACCATGCCATACGTGAGTGTCACTAACACATCGCATGGGTCCATTGTAACTCGTATGGATTGACCGTAGGATCACGAGACCCCTAGTTTGAGAATACGACGATAATTTGTATATTTCAAAACTTACGGTTAAGAAATGGCGTTAGTGGGTAAAAAGCCAAAACATCCCCCGAACGGCCCCGTGAGTGGCACCAGCACCTCTCCCGGGACCATTGTAACTCGCACGAACTGAGAGCGCGATCACGTGACCCGTGGTTTGATAATACGACAATAATTTGCATATTTCTGGACTTAGGCTTAAAAACATGGCGTTAGTTGGTGAAAACCTCAAATAGCCCCCGAACGGTCCCACGAGTGGCTCCAACACCTTGCACGGGACCAATGTAACACTTAAAAACTGACTGCGCGATCACGGGATTCCGAGTTTGGAAATACGATGATAATTTACATATTTCTAAACTTCATAAAAACTTGGCGTTAGTGGGGGAAAACCCAAAACAACCCCCGAACGGACCCATGAGGGGAACCAACACCTCTCACAGTACAAATGTAACTCGGGAGAACTGTTCGCACGATCATCGGACTCCCGATTTTAGAATACGATGATAATTTACATATTTCTAGACTTATGCTTAAAAACACGATGTTAGTGGGTGAAAAGACGAAACAGTCTTTGAACGGCCCCGTGAGTGGCATCAACACCTCGCATGGGACCAATGTAACTCGTACGAACAAACCTCGGGATCACGGGACTCCCGATTTAAGAATGCAATGATAATTTGCGTATTTCTAGATTTAGCATTAAAAATATGGCGTGAGTGGGCAAAAACCCGAACAGCCCCCGAACGGCCCCGTGAGTGGCACCAACCCTCACATGGGACCAATGTAACTCAAACGAATTCACCGTGCGATCACGGGATTGTCGGTTTGAGAATACGCCGATAATTTTCATATTTCTAGACTTAGGCTTAAAAACTAGGCATTCGTGGGAGAAAACCCAAAACAGCCCCCGAACGGCCCCTTGAGTGGCTCTTAAACCTCGCACGGGACAAATGTAACTCATACGAACTGACCGCGCGATCATGGTACTGCCGGTTTGAGAATACGATGATAATTTGCATATTTCTGGACTTAGGCTTAAAAACTTGGCGTTAGTGGAGGAAAACCTGAAACAACCCCCGAACGGCCCCATGAGTGGCACCAACACCTCACACGGGATCAATCTAACTCCTACGAACAGACCGCGCGATCACGGGACTATCGGTTTGAGAATACAACGATAATTTGCATATTTCTAGACATAGGCTTAAAAACCTACCGTTAGTGGGCAAAAACCCGAAACAGACCCCGAACGGCCCTATGAGTGGCGCCAACACCTTGCACGGGTCTAATGTAACTCGTAGGAACTGTCCGCACGATCACGAGACTTCTGATTTGAGAATACAATGATAATTTGCATATTTCTAGACTTAGGAATAAAAACATGGCGTTAGTGTGTGAAAAGCCGAAACAACCCCCGAACGGCCCCGTGAGTGGCACCAACACATCGCATGGGACCAATGTAACTCGTACGAACTGACCGCGGGATCACGGGACCCCCGATTTGAGAATACGATGATAATTTTTATATTTCTAAACTCAAGCTTAAAAAATGGTGTTAGTGGGTGAAAATTCGAAACAGTCACCCAATGGCCCCATGAGTGGCACCAACACCTCGTACGGGACCAATGTAACTTGTACGAAATGACCGCACGATCACGGGACCCCCAGTTTGTGAATACGATGATCATTTTCATATTTCTAGACTTAGACTTAAAAACATGGCGTTAGTAGGTCAAAACCTGAAATATCCCGCGATCGGCCCCGTGAGTGGGACCAACACCTCACACGGGACCCATGTAACTCGTTTGAACTGTTCGCGCGATCATAGTACTCCTGGTTTACGAATATGATGATAATTTGCATATTTCTATACTTAGTCTTAAAAACATGACGTTAGTGGGTGAAAACTCGAAACATCCCCCGAACGGCCCCGTGATTTGCACCAACACCTTGCACGGGACCAATGTAACTCGTAGGAACTGTTCGCGCGATCATGGGACTCCAGATTCTAGAATACGATGATAATTTGATTAATCTTAGACATAGGCTTAAAAACATGGTGTTAGTGGGTGAAAACTCGAAAGTTCCCCCGAACGGCCACATGAGTGGCACCAACACCTCGCATGGGACCATTGTAACTCGTACGAACTGACCGCGAGATCACGGGACCCCCAATTTGAGAATACGATGATAATTCATATATTTATATACTTAGCCTTAAAAACATGGCGTTAGTGGGAAAAAACCCGAAATAGCCCCCGAACGGCCTTGTGTGTGACACCAACACCTCGCACGGGTCCAATGTAACTCGTAGGAACTATCCGTGTGATTACGGCACTCCCAGTTTGAGAATACGATGATAATTTTCATATTTCTAGACTTAGGATTAAAACATTGCGTTAGTGGGTGAAAAGTCAAAATAGCCCCCGAATGGCCACGTGAGTGGCACCAGCACCTCGCATGGGACCATTGTAAATCGTACGAACTAATCGAGGGATCACGGGACCCGCGATTTAAGAATACAATGATAATTTGTCTATTTTTAGACTTAGGCTTAAAAACATGGCGTTAGTGGGTGAAAACCCGAAACATCCCCGGAACGGCCCGTGAGTTGCACCAACACCTCGCACGGGACCAATGTAATTCGTAGAAACTGTCCGCGTGATCAAGGGACTCCCAATTTGAGAATATGATGATAATTTGAATAATTTTAGACTTAGGCTTAATAACATGGCATTAGTGGCTGAAACCCCGAAAGAGCCCCCGAATGGCCACGTGAGTGGCACCAACACTCTGCATGGGACCATTGTAAATCGTACGAACCGACCGCGAGATCACGGGACCCCCGATTTGATAATATGACAATAATTTATATATTTTTAGACTTAGGCTTAAAAACATGGCGTTAGTGGGCAAATACTCAAAACAGCCCCCGAACAGCCCGGTGAGTGACACCACCACCTTGCACGGGTCCAATGTAACTCAAAAGAACTATTCACGCGATCACAGGACTCTCGGTTTGAGAATACGATGATAATTTGCATATTTCTAGACTTAGGCCTAAAAACATGGCATTAGTGGGTGAAAACCGAAAAGATCCCTCGAATGGCCACGTGAGTGGCACTAACACATCGCATGGGTCCATTGTAACTCGTACGGACTGACCGTAGGATCACGGGACCCCCAGTTTAAGAATACGATAATAATTTGTATATTTCAAAACTTAGGCTTAAGAAATGGCATTAGTGGGTGAAAAGCCAAAACATCCCCCGAACGGCCCCGTGAGTGGCACCAGCACCTCTCCCGAGACCATCATAACTCGTATGAACTGAGCGCGCGATCACCGGACCCCTGGTTTGATAATACGATGATAATTTGCATATTTCTGGACTTAGGCTTAAAAACATGATGTTAGTGGGTGAAAACCTGAAACAGCCCCCGAACGGCCCCGTGAGTGGCTCCAACACCTCGCAGGGGACCAATGTAACACTTAAAAACTGACCGCGCGATCAGGGGATTCCTAGTTTGGGAATACGATGATAATTTGCATATTTCTAAACTTCTTAAAAACTTGGCGTTAGTGGGGGAAACCTGAAACAGCCCCCGAACGGACCCATGAGGGGAACCAACACCTCACACAGTACAAATGTAACTCGGGAGAACTGTTCGCACGATCATCGGACTCCCGATTTTAGAATACGATGATAATTTACATATTTCTAGACTTATGCTTAAAAACACGATGTTAGTGGGTGAAAAGACGAAACAGTCCTCGAATGGCCCCGTAAGTGGCACCAACACCTCGCATGGGACCAATGTAACTCATACGAACAGACCGCGGGATCACTGGACTCCCGATTTAAGAATACAATGATAATTTATATATTTCTAGATTTTGGATTAAAAATATAGCGTAAGTGGCCAAAAACCCGAACAACCCCCGAACGGCCCCGTGAGTGGCACCAACCCTCACATGGGACCAGTGTAACTTAAACGAATTGATCGTTCGATCACGGGATTGTCATTTTGAGAATACGCCGATAATTTTCATATTTCTAGACTTAGGCTTAAAAACAAGGCATTCGTGGGAGAAAACCCGAAACAGCCCCCGAATAGCCCCTTGAGTGGCTCCAACACCTCGCACGGGACAAATTTAACTAATACGAACTGACCGCGCGATCACGGGACTGTCGGTTTGAGAAGGCGATGATAATTTGCCTATTTCTGGACTTAAGCTTAAAACTTGGCATTAGTGGGGGAAAACCCGAAACAACCCCCGAACGGCCCCGTGAGTGGCACCAACACCTCACACGGGATCAATGTAACTCGTACGAACAGACCGCGCGATTGCGGGACTACCGATTTGAGAATACAATGATAATTTGCATATTTCTAGACTTAGGCTTAAAAACCTACCGTTAGAGGGCAAAAACCCGAAACAGCCACGAACGGCCCTGTGAGTGGCGCCAACACCTTGCACGGGTCCAATGTAACTCATAGGAACTGTCCGCATGATCACGGGACTTCAGATTTGAGAATACAATGATAATTTGCATATTTCTAGACTTAGGAATAAAAACATGGCGTTAGTGTGTGAAAAGCCAAGACAACCCCCGAACGGCCCCGTGAGTGGCACCAACACATCGCATGGGACCAATGTAACTCGTACGAACTGACCGTGGGATCACGGGACCCCCGATTTGAGAATACGACGATAATTTTTATATTTCTAGACTCAGGCTTAAAAAATGGCGTTAGTGGGTGAAAAGTCAAAACAGCCACCAAATGGCCCCATGAGTGGCACCAACACCTCGAACGGGACCAATGTAACTTGTACGAAATGACCGCACGATCGCGGGACCCCCAGTTTGAGAATTCGATGATAATTTACATATTTCTAGACTTAGACTTAAAAACATAGCCTTAGAAGGTCAAAACCTGAAATATCCCGCGATATGCCCCGTGAGTTGGACCAACACCTCACACGGGACCAATGTAACTCGTTTGAACTGTCTGCGCGATCATATTACTCTCGGTTTACGAATATGATGATAATTTGCATAATTCTAGACTTAGGCTTAAAAACATGGCGTTAGTGGGTGAAAACCCGAACGGCCCCGTTATTGGCACCAACACCTCGCACGGGGCCAATGTAACTCGTAGGAACTGTTCGCACGATCATGGGACTCCCGATTCTAGAATATGACAATAATTTGATTAATTTTAGACTTAGGCTTAAAAACATGGCGTTAGTGGGTGAAAACTCGAAAGTTCCCCCTGATGGCCACATGAGTGGCACCAACTCCTCGCATGGGGCCATTGTAACTCGTACGAACTGACCGCGGAATCACAAGACCCCCGGTTTGAAAATATGACAATAATTCATATATTTATATACTTAGGCTTAAAAACATGGCGCTAGTGGGAAAAAACCCGAAACAACCCCCGAACGGCCTTGTGTGTGGCACTAACACCTCGCAAGGGTCCAATGTAACTCGTAGGAACTATCCGCATGATTACGGGACTCCCAGTTTGAGAATAAGATGATAATTTTCATATTTCTATACTTAGGATTAAAAACATTGCGTTAGTGGGTGAAAAGCCGAAACAGCCCCCGAACGTCCCCTAGAGTGGCACCAACACCTCGCACGGGACCAATGTAACTCGTACGAGCTGATCGCGGGATCACGGGACCCCCGATTTGATAATACGATGATAATTTGTATATTTCAAGACTTAGGCTTAAAAATATGGTGTTAATGGGTGGAAACCCGAAACAGTCCCTGAACAGCTCCGTGAGAGGCACCAACTCCTTACATGGGACCAATGTAACTCGTAGGAACTGATCGCACAGCCACAGGACTCCCAGTTTTAGAATACGATGATAATTTGAAAATACGAGTGCTTAAACTTAAAAACAAGTCATTAGAGAATAGCCCCCAAACGTCCCTGTGAGTGGCACCAACACCTCGCACGGGACCAATGTAACACGTAGGAACTGACCACGCTATCACGGGACTTCTGGTTTGAGAATACGATGATAATTTAAAGATATTAGGACTTATACTTGAAAACAAGGTGTTAGACACCGAAGACACGAAACAACCCCCGAACGGCCTCGTGAGTGGCACCAACACCTCGTACGGGACTAATGTAACACGTACGAACTGATTACGGGATCACGAGACTCCCGGTTTGAGAATACGATGATATTTTCATCTTTTTAGACTTAGGCTTAAAAACATGGCGCTAGTGGGCGAAAATCCGAAATAGCCCCCGAACGGCCCCGTGAGTGGCACCATCATCTGGCAGAGGACCAATGTAACTCATATGAACTGTCCGCGCAATCACGGGACTCCCAGTTTGAGAATACGATGATAATTTGGTTAATTCTAGACTTAGGCTTAAAAACATGGCGTTAGTGGTTGAAAACTCGAAACATCCCCAGAACGGCCCCGTGAGTGGCACCAACCCCTCACACGGGACCAATGTAACTCGTAGGAACTGTTCACACGATCACGGGACTCCTGGTTCTAGAATATTATGATAATTTGCATATTTCGAGACTTAGGCATAAAAACATGGCGTTAGTGGGTGAAAATCCGAAAGAGTCCCCAAACGGCCACGTGAGTGGCACCAACACCTCGCATGGGACCATTGTAACTCGTACGAACTGACCACGGAATCAAGGGACCCCCGATTTAAGAATATGACGATAATTTGTATATTTCTAAACTTGGGCTTAAAAATATGGCTTTAGTGGATGAAAATCCGAAATAGCCCCTGAACGGCCCCGGGAGTGGCACCAACACCTCACACAGGACCAATGTAATTTTTAGAAACTGTCCGTGTGATCATGGGGTTCACAGTTTGAAAATATGATGATAATTTGAGTAATTTTAGACTTATGATTAAAAACATGGCGTTCGAGGGTGAAAACTCAAAACAGTCCCCAAACGGCCCCGTGATTGGCTCCAACACCTTGCACGGGACCAATGTAACTCGTACGAACTGATCGCCCAATCACGGGACCCCCAGTTTGAGAATACGACGATAATTTTCATATATCTAGACTTAGGCTTAAAAACACGTCATTAGTGGGTGAAAACTCGAAACAGCCCCCAAACAGCCTCGGGAGTGGCACCAATACCTAGCTCGGGACCAAAGTAACTCGTAGGAACTGTCGGTTTGAGAATACTATGATAATTTACATATTTCTAGACTTAGGCTTAAAAATAAGGCATTTATGGGTGAAAACCCGAAATAGCCCCCAAATGGCCCCGTGAGTTGCACCAACACCTCACACGGGACCAATGTAACTCGTACAAACTGATTGCGCGATCACGGGATCCCAGTTTGAGAATACGATGATAATTTTCATATTTGTAGACTTAGGCTTAAAAACTAGGCGTTAGTGGGTGGAAACCCGAAACAGCCCCCGAACGTCTCAGTGAGTGGCACCAACCCCTCGTATGGGACCCATGTAACTCGTAGGAATTGACCGCGTGATCACGAAAATACCGATTTGAGAATACGATGATAATTTTCATATTTCTAGACTTACGCTTAAAAACTTGGTGTCAGTGGGGGAAACCCAAAATAACCCCGAACGGCCCCTTGAGTGGCACTAACACCTCGCACGGGACCAATGTAACTCGTACGAACTGACTGCGTGATCACGGGACTGCCGGTTTGAGAATATGATGATAATTTTCAGATTTCTCGACTTAGGCTTAAAAACTTTACGTTAGTGGGGGAAAACCCAAAACATCCCTCGAACGGCCCCGTGAATGGCACAAACACCTCACACGGGATCAATGTAACACGTACGAACTGACAACGCGATCACGGGACTGCCAGTTTGAGAATATGACTATAGTTTGCATATTTCTAGGCATAGGCTTAAGAACTTGCCATAAGTGGGCAAAAACCCGAAACAGCCCCGTGAGTATCACCAACACCTCGCACGGGTCCAATGTAACTCGTAGGAACTGTCCGCGTGATCACGAGACTCCCAGTTTGAGAATACGATGATAATTTATATATTTCTGGACTTAGGCTTAAAAACATGGCGTTAGTGGGTGAAAAATTGAAACAAACCCTGAACGGCCCCGTGAGTGGCACCAACACCTCGCACGGGACCAATGTATTTCGTAGAAACGGTCCGCGCGATCAGGAGACTCCCATTTCGAGAATACGATGACAATTTAAATAATTTTAAACTTAGGCTTAAAAACATGGCGTTGGTGGGTGAAAACTCAAAACAGCCCCCGAACGGCCCCATGACTGGCTCCATCACCTTGCACGGGACCAATGTAACTCATAGTAACTGTTCGTACGATCACGGGACTACCGGTTTGAGAATACGAAGATAATTTTTATATTTCTAGACTTAGGCTTAAAAGCATGGCGATAGTGGGTGAAACCCGAAACATCCCCTAAACGGCCCCGTGAGTGGCACCAACACCTTGCACGGGACCAGTGTAACTCGTAGGAACTATTCGCACAATCATTGGACTCCTGGTTTGAGAGTTCAATGATAATTTGCATATTTCTAGACTTAGGCTTAAAAACATAGCGTTAGTGGGTGAAAATTCGAAACAGCCCCCGAACGGCCACGTGGGTGGCACCCACACCTCGCAGGGGACCATTGTAACTCGTACAAACTGACCGCGGGATCTCGGGACCCCCAGTTTGAGAATACGACAATAATTTGTATATTTCTAGACTTAGGCTTAAAAACATGGCGTTAGTGGGTGAAAACCCGAAACAGCCCCGGAACGGCCTCATGAGTGGCACCAACACCTCGCACGGGACCAATGTATTTCGTAGAAAATGTCCGTGCGATCACGGGACTCCCAATTTAAGAATACGACGATAATTTAAATTATTTTAGACTTAGGCTTAAAAATATGGCGTTAGTGGGTGAAAACTCGAATCAGCCCCTGAAGGGCCCCATGAGTGGCTCCAACACCTTGCACGGGACCAATGTAACTCGTACGAACTGACCGTGTGATCATGGGATCCCCGATTTGAGAATACGACAATAATTTGCATATTTCTATACTTAGGCTTAAAAACATGGAGTTAGTTGGTGAAAACCCTAAATAGCCCCCGAATGACCCCGGGAGTGGCACCAATACCACGCTCGGGACCATTGTAACTCGTAGGAACTGTCCATACGATCATGGGACTACCGATTTGAGAATACAACGATAATTTGCATATTTCTAGACTTAGCCTTAAAAACATGGCGTTAGTGGGTGAAAACCCGAAACATCCCCTGAACGGCCTCACGAGTGGCACCAACACCTCGCACGGGACCGGTGTAACTCGTAGGAACTGTTCGCGCAATCACAGGACTCTCAGTTTGAGAATACAATGATAATTTGCATATTTCTAGACTTTGGCTTAAAAACATAGCGTTCGTGGGTGAAAATCCTAAACAGCCCCCGAACGGGCATGTGGGTGGCACCAACACCTCGCAGTGGACCATTGTAACTTGTACAAACTGACCGTGGGATCCTGGGACCCCCAGTTTGAGAATACGATAATAATTTGTGTATTTCTAGACTTAGGCTTAAAAACACAGCGTTAGTGGGTGAAAACCTGAAACAGCCCCTGAACGGCCCCGTGAGTGGCACCAACACCTCGCACGGAACCAATGTATTTCGTAGAAACTGTCCGCACGATCACGGGACTCCCAATTTGAGAATACGACAATAATTTGAATAATTTTAGACTTAGGCTTAAAAACATGGCATTAGAGGGTGAAAACTCGAAAGGTGTTAGTGGGTGAAAAGCCGAAAGCCCCCCCCCCCCCCCCTCGAACGGCCCCATAAGTGACACCAACACATCGCATGGGAACAATGTAACTTGTACGAACTAATCGCAGAATCACGGGACACCCGGTTTGAGAATATGACAATAATTTGTACATTTCTGGACTTAGGCTTAGAAAATGGCTTTAGTGGGTGAAAAGCCGAAACAACCCCCAAACGGCCCCGTGAGCGGCTCCAACACCTCGTACGGGACCAATGTAACTCGTACAAACTCATCGTGTGGTCACGGGACCCCCGGTTTGAGAATATGACAATAATTTGCATATTTCTAAACTTATCCTTAAAAACATGGCGTTAGTGGCTAAAAACCTCAAACAACCCCCGAACAGCCTCGAGAGTGGCACCAACACCTCGCTCGGGACTATTATAACTCGTAGGAACTATCTGCGCGATCATGAAACTCCCGATTTGAGGGTACAATGATAATTTGCATATTTCTAGACTTAGACTTAAAAACATGGCATTAGTGGGTGAAAAGCCAAAATAGCCCCCGAACGGCCCCGAGAGTGGCACCAACACCTCGCACGGGACCAATGTAACTCGTACGAACTGACAGCGGGATCACGATTCCCCAGTTTGATAATACGATGATAATTTTTATATTTCTAGACTTAGGCTTATAAACATGGCAGTGGGTGGAAACCCGAAACAGCCCCCGAACGGCTTCGTGACAGGCACCAACACCCAGCATGGGACTAATGTAAATCGTAGGAACTGACTGTGCAGCCACGGGACTCCCAATTTCAGAATACGATGATAATTTGAAAATACGAGGAGTTAAACTTAAAAATAAGGCGTTAAAGAATAACCCTCGAACGGCCCCGTGAGTGGCACCAACACGTCGCACGGGACCAATGTAACACGTAGGAACTGATCACGCGATCACAGGACTCCGGTTTGAGAATATGACGATAATTTAAAAATATTAGGACTTAAGCTTTAAAATAAGGCGTTGGAGAGAGAAAATAAAAAACAACCCCCGAACGGCCCCATGAGTGGCACCAACACCTCGCACGGGACCAATGTAACTCGTACGAACTGATCGCGGGATCACGGGACTCTCGTTTTGAGAATACAACGATAATTTTCATATTTCTAGATAGGCTTAAAAACATGGCGTAAGTGGGTGAAAATCCGAAACAGCCCCCAAACGGCCCTGTGAGTGGCACCAACACCTCGCATGGGACTAATGTAACTCGTAGGAACTGTCTGCGCGATCATGGGACTCTTAGTTTGAGATACGATGATAATTAGCATATTTCTAGACTTAGGATTAAAAACTTGGTGTTAGTGGGTGAAAAGCCAAAACAGCCCTCGAATGGCTCCGTGAGTGGCACCAACACATCGCATGGGAACAATGTAACTCATAGGAACTAACTGAGGTATCACGAGACCCCCGGTTTGAGAATGCAACGATAATTTGTAAATTTCTAGACTTAGGCTTCAAAAATGGCGTTAGAGGATGAAAAGCCGAAACAACCCCCGAACGGCCCCAGGAGTGTCACCAACACCTCACACGGGACCAATGTAACTTGTACGAACTGACCGCGTGATCACAGGACCCCCGGTTTGAGAATTACGATGATAATTTGCATATTTCTAGACTTAGGCTTAAAAACATGGTGTTAGTGGATCAAAACCCGAAACCGCCCCCGAACGGCCCCATGAGTGACACCAACAACTCGCACGGGACCAATGTAACTCGTACAAACTATTTGCATGATCACGGTACTCCCGGTTTGAAAATATGAGGAAAAATTTCATAATTCTAGACTCAGGTTTAGAAACATGGTGTTAGTGGGTGAAAATCCGAAACATCCCCTGCACAGCCCCATGAGTTGCACCAACACCTCGCACGGGACCAATGTAACTCGTAGAAACTGTTCTCACGATCACGGGACTCCCAGTTTGAGAATACGATGATAATTTGCAAACTTCTAGACATAGGCTTAAAAACATAGCGTTAGTGGGTGAAAATCTAAAATAGCCCCCGAACAACCATGTGAGTGGCACCAACACCTCGTATGGGACCATTGTAACTCGTACGAACTGACTGCGGGATAACGGGATCCCCGGTTTGAGAATACAATAATAATTTGTATATTTCTTAACTTAGACTTAAAAACATGGCGTTAGTGAGTGAAAACTCGAAACAACCCATGAACGGCCCCGTCAATGGCACCAACACCTCGCACGGGACCAATGTATTTTGTAGAAACTGTCCACGCGATCACGGGACTCCCAGTTTGAGAATACGATGATAATTTGAATAATTTTAGATTTAGGCTTAAAAACATGGCGTTAGTGGGTGACAACTTGAAATAGCCCCTGAACGACCCCGTGAGTGGCTCCAACACCTCGCACGGGACCAATGTAACTCGTACGAATTGATCGCGCGATCACGGGACCCCCGATTTGAGAATACAACGATAATTTGCATATTTATAGACATAGGCTTAAAAACATGGCGTTAGTGGGTGAAAACCCGAAACAGCCACCGAAAGGCCCCGGGAGTGGCACCAACACCTCGCTCGGGACCAATATAACTCGTAGGAACTGTTCGGGCGACCATGGGACTCTCGATCTGAGAATACGACAATAATTTTCATATTTCTAGACTTAGGCTTAAAAACATGGCATTTGTGGGTGAAAACCCTAAACAAACCCCGAACGGCCCTATGAGTGGCACCAACACCTCGCACGGGACCAATGTAACTCGTACGATCTGACCGCCAATCACAGGATCCCTGGTTTGACCATACGATGATAATTTGAAGATTTCTAGACTTCTTAAAAACTTGGCGTTAGTGGGGAAAAACCCGAAACAAGCCTCGAACGGCCCCGTGAGTGGCACCAACACCTCACACGGGACCAATGTCTCTCGTGGGAACTGTTCGCGCAATCACGAGAGTCCCGATTTGAGATATGATGATAATTTTCATATTTATAGACTTAGGATTAAAAACATGGTGTTAGTGGGTGAAAAGCCGACCCCCCCCCCCTCCCCCCGCGAACGGCCCCATGAGTGGCACCAACACATCGCATGGGAACAATGTAACTTGTACGAACTAACTGCGGGATCACGGGACCCCTGGTTTGAGAATACAATGATAATTTATATATTTCTAGACTTAGGCTTGAAAAATGGCGTTAGTGGGTGAAAAGCTGAAACAGTCCCCGAACGACCCCATGAGTGGCTCCAACACCTCACACGGGATAATGTAACTCGTACGAACTGACCGCGTGATCACGGGACCCCCCATTTGAGAATACGAAGATAACTTGCATATTTCTAGACTTAGGCTTAAAAACATCGCGTTAGTGGGTGAAAACCCAAAATAGCCCCCGAACGGCCTCGGAAGTGGCACCAACACCTCGCTCAAGACCAATGTAACTGGTAGGAACTGTCCATGCGATCACAGGACTCCTGGTTTGAGAATATGGTGATAATTTGCATATTTCTAGACTTAGGCTTAAAAACATGGCCTTAGAGGGCGAAAACCCAAAACATCCCCTAAACGGCCCCGTGAGTGGCACCAACACCTTGTACGGGGCCAATGTAACTTGCAGGAACTATTCGCGTGATCACGGGACTCCTGGTTTGAGAATAAGATGATAATTTTCATATTTCTAGACTTAGTCTTTAAAAACATAGCATTAGTGTGTGAAAATCCGAAACAGCCCCCGAACGGCCATGTGAATGGCACCAACACCTCGCATGGGACCGTTGTAACTCGTACGAACTGACCACGGGAGCACGGGACCCCCAGTTTGAGAATATGACAATAATTTGTATATTTCTAGACTTAGCCTTTAAAATATGGCGTTAGTGGGTCAAAACTCGAAACTGCCCCTGAACGGCCCCGTGAGTGGCACCAATACCTCGCACGGGAATTCCAGTTAGATAATATGATGATAATTTGAATAATTTTATACTTAGGCTTAAAAATATTGCGTTAGAGGGTGTAAACACGAAACAACCCCCCAACTGCCCCGTGAGGGGCTCCAACACCTCGCACGGGACCAATGTAACTCGTACGAATTGACCGCTCAATCACGGGACCCCCAGTTTGAGAATACGATGATAATTTGGATATTTTTAGACTTAGGCTTAAAAATATGGCGTTAGTGGGTGAAAACCAGAAAAAGCCTCTGAACGGCCCCGTGAGTGGCACCAACACCTCGCTCAGGACCAATGTAACTCGTAGGAACTGTCTGCGCGATCATGGGACTCCCAGTTTGAGAATACGATAATAATTTATATATTTTTAGACTTCTTAAAAACTTGGTGTTAGTGGGGGAAAACCCGAAACAACCCCCGAACGACCCCGTGAGTAGCACCAACACCTCACACAGGACCAATGTAACTCGTGGGAACTGTTCGCGCGATCATGGGACTCCCAGTTTGAGAATATGATGATACTTTGCATATTTCTAGACTTAGGCTTAAAAATATGGCGTTAGTGGGTGAAAAGAAAAAACAACCCCCGAACGGAACCGAGAGTGGCACCAACACCTCACACGGGACCAATGTAACTCGTACCAAATGATCGCGAGATCACGGGACCCCCAATTTGATAATACGATGATAATTTGTATATTTCTAGACTTAGGCTTACAAACATGGCATTAGTGTGTGGAAACCCGAAACAACCCCCGAATGGCTCCGTGAGTGGCACCAACACCTCGCATGGGACCAATGTAACTCATAGGAACTGACCGCCCAGCCAAGGGACTCCCAGTTTTATAATATGACTATAATTTGAAAATATGAGGACTTAAACTTAAAAATAAGGCGTTAGAGAATAGCCCCCGAACAGCCCGTGAGTGGCACCAACTCCTCGCACGGGACTAATGTAACACGTAGGAATAGACCGCGCGACCACCGGACTCTCAGTTTAATAATATGATGATAATTTTAAAAATATTTGGACTTAAGATTAAAAATAAGGCGTTAGAGAGCTAACACACAAAATAACCCCTGAACGGCCCCGTGAGTGAAACCAAAACCTTGCACGTGACCAATGTAACTCGTATCAACTGACTGCGGGATCACGGGATTCTCGGTTTGAGAATACGATGATAATTTGCATATTTCTAGACTTAGGCTTAAAAACATGGTGTTAGTGGGCAAAAACCCGAAATAGCCCCCAAACGGTCCCGTGAGTGGCACCAACTCCTCGCATGGGACAAATGAAATACGTAGGAACTTTTTGCGCGATCACGGGACTCCCAGTTTGAGATACGATGATAATTTGCATCTTTCTAGACTTAGGATTAAAAACATGGTGTTATTGGGTGAAAAGCCGAAACAGCCCCCTAACGGCCCCGTGAGTGGCACCAACACATCGCATGGGAACAATGTAACTTATACGAACTAACTGCGGGATCACGGGACCCCCAGTTTGAGAATACGATGATAATTTGTATATTTCTAGACTGAGACTTAAAAACATGACGTTAGTGGGTGAAAACTCAAAACAGCCCCCGAATGGCCCCGTGAGTGGCACCAACACCTCGCACGGGACCAATGTAACTCGTACGAACTCTCCGTGCGATCACGGTACTCTCGATTTGAGAATATGATGATAACTTGCATAATTCTAGACTTAAGCTTAAAAACATGGCGTTAGTGGGTGAAAAACCGAAACATCCCCTAAACGGCCCCGTGAGTGGCCCTAACACCTCGGACGGGACCAATATAACCCGTAGGAATTATTCATGCGATCACGGGACTCCCAGTTTGAGAATACAACAATAATTTTCACATTTCTAGACTTAGGCTTGAAAACATAGCGTTAGTGGGTGAAAATCCGAAACAGCCCCCGGACGGCCACGTGAGTGGCACCAACACCTCGTATGGGACCATTGTAACTCATACGAACTGACTGCGGGATCACGGGAACCCCGTTTTGAGAATATGAAAATAATTTGTATATTTCTAGACTTAGGCTAAAAAACATGGCGTTAGTGGGTGAAAAACCAAAACAGCCCCTGAACGGCCCCGTGAGTGGCACTAACACCTCGCACGGGACCAATGTATTTTGTAGAAATTATCAAGGCGATCACGGGACACCCAGTTTGAGAATACGATGATAATTTGAATAATTTTAGACTTAGGCTTAAAAACTTGGCGTTAGTGGGTGAAAACTGGAAATAGCCTCGTGAGTGGCTCCAACACCACGCACGGGACCAATGTAACTCGTACGAACTAATCGTGCGATCACGGGACCCCTGGTTTGAGAATACGATGATAATTTCCATATTTCTAGACTTAGGCTTAAAAACATGGTGTTCGTGGGTGAAAACTCGAAACAGACATGAACAACCTCGGGAGTGGCCCCAATACCTCGCTCGGGATCAATGTCACTCGTAGGAACTGTCTACGCGATCACGGGACTCCTGGTTTGAGAATACAGTGATAATTTGCATATTTCTAGATTTAGGCCTAAAAATATGGCATTCGTGGATAAAAACTCGAAACAGCCCCCGAACGGCCCTGTGAGTGGCACCAACACCTCGCAGGGACCAATGTAACTGGTACGAACTGACCGAGTGATCATAGGGTCCTTGATTTGACAATACGATGATAATTTGCAGATTTCTAGACTTCTTAAAAACTTTGCATTAGTGGGGGAAAACTTGAAACAGCCCCCGAACGGCCTCGTGAGTGGCACCAACACCGCACACGGGACCAATGTAACTCGTGGGAACTGTCCGGGCGATCACGGGATGCCCAGTTTGAGAATACGATGACAATTTGCATATTTCTAGACTTAGGCCTAAAAACATGGCGTTAGTAGGTGAAAAGCCGAAACATCCCCCAAAGGTCCCCGAGAGTGGCACCAACACCTCGCATGGGTCCAATGTAACTCGTACGAACTGACCGCGGTATCACGGGACCCTCGGTTTGATAATACGATGATAATTGATATATTTCTTGACTTAGACTTACAAACATGGCGTTAGTGGGTGGAAACCTGAAATAGCCCCCGAACGGCTCCGTGAAAGGCACCAACACCTCGCATGGGACCAATGTAACTCGTAGGAACTGACCCGGAGCCACGGAACTCCCAGTTTTAGAATACGATTCTAATTTGAAAATATGTGGACTTAAACTAAAAATAAGGCGTTAAAGAATAGCCCCCGAATGGCCCCGTGAGTGGCACCAACACCTCGCAGGGGACCAATTTAACACGTAGGAACTGACCGTGCGATCATGAGACTCCCGGTTTGAGAATACGATGATAATTTAAAAATATTAGGACTTAAAGTTAAAAACAAGGCCTTAGTGACCAAAGACACGAAACAACCCCCGAACGTCCCCGTGGGTGGCACCACAACCTCGCACGGGACCAATGTAATTCGTACGAACTGACCGCGGGATCACGGGGCTCCGAGTTTGAGAATACGATGATAATTTGTATATCTCTAGACTTAGGATTAAAAATATGGCGTTAGTGGGCAAAAATCCAAAACAGCCCTCGAACGGCCCTCTGAGTGGCACCAACACCTCGCATGGAACCAATGTAACTCGTACGAACTGACCGCGTGATTACGGGATTTCCAGTTTGAGAATATAATAATAATGTCCATATTTCTATACTTATGCTTTAAAAACATAGCATTAGTGGGTGAAACTCCGAAACAGCCCCCGAATGTCCACGTGAGTGGCACCAACACCTCGCATAGGACCATTGTAACTCGTACGAACTGACTGCGGGATCACGGGACCCCCAGTTTCAGAATACGATAATAATTTGTATATTTATAGACTTAGCCTTTAAAATATGGCGTTAGTGGGTGAAAACCCGAAACAGCCCCTGAACGGCCCTTTGAGTGACACCAATACCTCGCACGGGATCAATGTATTTCGTAGAAACTGTCCGCGCGATCACAGGAATCCCAGTTTGAGAATACGATGATAATTTGAATAATTTTAGACTTAGGCTTAAAAATATTGCGTTAGAGGGTGAAAACTCGAAACATCCCCCCAACTGCCCCCTGAGTGGCTCAAACACCTCGCACAGGACCAATGTAACTCGTACGAACTGACCGCGCAATCACGGGACCCCCAGTTTGAGAATACGATGATAATTTGGATATTTCTAGACTTAGGCTTAAAAACATGGTGTTAGTGGGTGAAAATCAGAAAGAGCCTCCGAACGGCCCCGGGAGTGGAACTAATACCTCGCTCAGGATCAATGTAACTCGTAGGAACTATCTGCGCGATCACGGGACTCCTAGTTTGAGAATACAACGATAATTTTCATATTTCTAGACTTCTTAAAAACTTGGCATTAGTGGGGGAAAACCCGAAATAGCCCCCGAACAGCCCCGTGAGTAGTACCAACACCTCACACGGGACCAATGTAACTCGTGGGAACTGTTCGCGCGATCACGGGACTCCCAGTTTGAGAATATGATGATAATTTGCATATTTCTAGACTTAGGCTTAAAAACATTGCGTTAGTGGGTGAAAAGTAAAAACAGCCCCTGAACGGACCCGAGAGTGGCACCAACACCTCGCACGGGACCAATGTAACTCGTACGAACTGATCGCGAGATCACGGGACCCCCGGTTTGATAATACGATGATAATTTGTATATTTCTAGACTTAGGCTTATAAACATGGCATTAGTGTGTGGAAACTCGAAACAGCCCCCGATTGGCTCTGTGAGTGGCACCAACACCTCGCATGGGACCAATATAACTCGTAGGAACTGATCGCCCAGCCACGGGACTCCCAGTTTTAGAATACAATGATAATTTGAAAATAATAGGACTTAAACTTAAAAATAAGTCGTTAGAGAATAGCCCTCGAACGGCCTGTGAGTGGCACCAACACCTCGCACGGGACGAATGTAACACATAGGAATAGACCGCGTGATCACGGGGCTCCCAGTTTAATAATACGATGATAATTTTAAAAATATTAGGACTTAAGGTTAAAAATAAGGCGTTAGAGAGCGAAGACACGAAACAACCCCCAAACGGCCCCGTGAGTGGAACTAACACCTCACACGGGACCAATGTAACTCGTACGAACTGACCGCGGGATCACGTGACTCCCGGTTTGAGAATACAATGATAATTTGCATATTTCTAGACTTAGGCTTAAAAACATGGCGTTAGTGGGCAAAAAACCGAACCAGCCCCAAAACGACCCCGTGAGTGGCACCAACTCCTCACATGGGACAAATGAAACTCGTAGGAACTTTTCACGCTATCACGGGACTCCCGGTTTGAGATATGATGATAATTTTCATCTTTCTAGACTTAGGATTAAAAACATGGTGTTATTGGGTGAAAAGTCGAAACAACCCCCGAACGGCCCCGTGAGTGGCACCAACACATCGCATGGGAACAATGTAACTTATACGAACTAACTGCGGGATCACGGAACCCTCAGTTTGAGAATACGATGCTAATTTGTATATTTTTAGACTGAGTCTTAAAAACATGGCGTTAGTGGGTGAAAATCTAAACAGCCCTCGAATGGCCCCGTTAGTGGCACCAACACCTCGCACGGAACCAATGTAACTCGAACGAACTCTCCACGCGATCACGGTACTCCGGTTTGAGAATACGATGATGATTTGCATAATTCTATACTTAAGCTTAAAAACATTGCGTTAGTGGGTGAAAACCCAAAACATCCCCTAAACGGCCCCGTGAGTGGCCCCAACACCTCGCACGGGACCAATGCAACTCGTAGGAATTATTCACGCGATCACGGGACTCACAGTTTGAGAATACGATGATAATTTTCATATTTTTAGGCTTAGGCTTGAAAACATAGCGTTAGTGGGTGAAAATCCGAAACAGCACGGGCGGCCACGTGAGTGGCACCAACACCTCGCATGGGACCATTATAACTCATACGAACTGACCGCGGGATCACAGGACCCCCGGTTTGAGAATACGACAATAATTTGTATATTTCTTGACTTAGGCTTAAAAACATGGCGTTAGTGGGTGAAAACCAAAACAGCCCCTGAACGGCCCCGTGAGTGGCACAAACACCTCGCACGGGACCAATGTATTTTGTAGAAATCGTCCGGGTGATCACGGCACACCCAGTTTGAGAATACGATGATAATTTGGATAATTTTAGACTTAGGCTTAAAAACTTGGCGTTAGTGGGTGAAAACTCGAAACAGACTGGTGACTGGCTCCAACACCACGCACAGGACCAATGTAACTCCTACGAACTGACCGTGGGATCACGGGACCCCCGGTTTAAGAATACGATTATAATTTGCATATATCTAGATTAAGGCTTAAAAACATGGTGTTCGTGGGTGAAAACTCGAAACAGACACGAACGACCCCGGGAGCGGCGCCAACACCTCGCTCGGGACCAATGTCACTCGTAGGAACTGTTCGCGCGATCACGGGACTCCTGGTTTGAGAATACAACGATAATTTTCATATTTCTAGACTTAGGCTTTAAAACATGGCATTTGTGGGTGAAAACCCGAAACAGCCCCCGAATGGCCCTGTGAGTGGCACCAACACCTCGCACGGGACCAATGTAACTGGTACAAACTGACTGCGCGATCACAGGATCCCAGATTTGACAATACGATGATAATTTGCAGATTTCTAGACTTCTTAAAAACTTGGCGTTAGTGGGGGAAAACACGAAACAGCCCCCGAACGGCCTCGTGAGTGGCACCAACACCGCACACGGGACCAATGTAACTCATGGGAACTGTCCGCGCGATCATGAGACTCCCAGTTTGAGAATACAATGATAATTTTCATATTTCTAGACTAAGTCTTAAAAACACGGCGTTAGTGGGTGAAAAGCCGAAACAGCCCCCGAATGTCCTTGAGAGTGGCACCAACACCTATCACGGGACCAATGTACCTCATGTGAATTGACCGCGGGATCACGGGACCCCCGGTTTGATAATATGATGATAATTTATATATTTCTTGACTTAGGCTTACAAACATGGCGTTAGTGGGTGGAAACCCAAAATACCCCCCGAACGGCTCCGTGAGAGGTACCAACACCTCGCACGGGACCAATGTAACTCATAGGAACTGACAGCGCATCCACGGAACTCTCGATTTTAGAATACGATGCTAATTTGAAAATACGAGGACTTAAACTTAAAAAAGACGTTACAGAATAGCCCCCGAACGACCCCGTGAGTGGCACCAACACCTCGCATGGGACCAATGTAACATGTAGGAACTGACCGCGTGATCACGGGACTCCCGATTTGAAAATACGACGATAATTTAAAAATATTAGGACTTAAAGTTAAAAAAAGGCTTTAGATAGAAAAAACACGAAAGAACCCCCGAACGGCCTCGTGAGTGGCACCAACACCTCGCATGGGACCAATGTAGCTCGTACGAACTGACCGCGGGATCACGGGACTCCCAGTTTTAGAATACGACGATAATTTGCATATATCTAGACTTAGGATTAAAAACATGGCGTTAGTGGGCGAAAATCCGAAACGACCCCCGAACGGCCCTGTGAGTGGCACCAACACCTCGCATGGAACCAATGTAACTCGTACGAACTGACCGCGTGATCACGGGATTTCCGGTTTGAGAATACGACAATAATTTGTATATTTCTAGACTTAGGATTAAAAACTTGGCGTTAATGGGGGAAAACCCAAAATAGCCTCCGAACGGCCCTTGAGTGGTACCACACCTCGCACGGGGCCAATGTAACTTGTACTAACTGACCGCGCGATCACGGGACTGCCATTTTGAGAATACGACGAGAATTTGCATATTTCTAGACTTAGTCTTAAAAACTTGGCGTTAGTGGGGAAAATCTGAAACAGTCCCCGAACGGCCCCGTGAGTGGCACCAACACCTCACACGGGACCAATGTAACTCCTACGAACTGATCACGTGATCACAGGACTCCCGGTTTGAGAGTACGATGATAATTTGTATATTTCTAGACTTAGGCTGAAAAAGTTACCGTTAGTGGGCGAAAACCTGAAATAACCCCCGAACGGCCCCGTGAGTGGCACCAACACCTCTCACGGGACCAATGTAACGCGAGAATAGAATTGATATGTTGATAATTATAACTCATATATGCAATTTTTCAGTTTGAATAATTTTTTTGTAAAACTACTTGGTTACTGATATCATTTTTTTTGTCACGTCATTTGTAGGATTTTTGCACGTGGAACAAATGAATGAGGCAATGGTTTACAATATGAAGATTGTGTGTATAATGTTGTGGACATTCAGGATTATGTTTTTATGTGTTACAGTCCTGCGGGCTTTTATTGTTTAGTTTTTTGGTCGTGCGGGCTTTTATAATTTGATTGTTAAATTTTATGGCCGCGCGGGCTTTATAATAAGCAGGTGTACATTTACAGGATTTGGAATGTCGAGAAAATAGAGGAAACTCTGCCCAATTTTTTTTTTTGTCTGTGAATTATTAAGACGTGTAATATTTTTAAGTTTGTACATATATTAGTTTATTAACAACGTTCTCGATTCGCAATTTGTGATTTTTTTATTGTTTTGCCAATAATAAATATTTGTAACACCTTGTACGCGTCCAACGTTACACGTAGGAACCGAGAGTGCACTCACAGGACCTCCAATTTTAGGACTCGACAAAAAAAACATTTTTCTTAAATTATAGTTAAATATGGTCATGGACTTTGTCCATGACCATTTTTATTTTTTCCGTCGTGCATAAAAATGGTCGCGGCCAAAGTCCATGACCCCCAAACGTGACCAAAAATGGTCGCAGTCAAAGTCCGCGACCATTTTTTTCCTTTTTTTTGTCGCAGTTGTGGGTCGCGGCCCAAGTTCGCGACCAATTTGTCACGGTTGTGGGTCACGGACTTAGGCCGCGACCATTTTTTTTATTTTTTATCACGGTTGTGGGTCGCGGCCCAAGTACACAACCAATTTTTCACGATTGTGGGTCACGAACTTGGGCGCGACCATTTTTTTTATTTTTTTGTCACGGTAGTGGGTCACGAACTTGGGCCGCGACCAATTTGTCACGGTTGTGGGTCACGGACTTGGGCCGCGACCTGTCACGGCATGGGTCACGGCCCAAGTCCGCGACCATCTACCGTGACCCCTTGTGGTCGTGACCATTTGTGGGTCACGGACTTGGGCCGCGACCGACCAAATTGGTCTCGCTCGAAATGGTCACGACACAAGTCCGCGACCCACAGTCTTGGTCAGGGATTTTGGCTGTGACCAATCGCCAGTTTTGGTGTAGTGCCATCTTGAGATCTTAATTTAGAAAACCATTTATTCAACTTATCTCTTACTTTAGAAATTAGCTCTGCAAATTGATTGAGTTTTGTTCTACCTTTATTTATGTTACAACCTTAGTACTTCATTGGAAAATGTTTGTGATTTAGGCCAGAATATTCTGCTATTGATTTTTTCCTACTGAGACTTAGTTTGTCATCAATAAAGAATGAACTCTTAAAAAAGTTTACTGTTTACCTGAAGTTTCCTCGTATATTTGAAGAAGATTTGTAGTAGCTTTGAGACTTTTACTGGCACCATTGAAAAATATAATGATATCATCAGCATAACCTAGATGAGAAATTGATTGGCAGTTTTTAGGATGAGAGTAAGGAATTACTTTATTAGTTTTGAACATCTTGTCAATGTTTCTACTTAAACTCTCTACTGCTAACATAAAAAGACTAGGAGCGAGTGGGTCTCCTTGTCTTAAACCTCTAGAGGAATGAAAAACCCTTTAATTTGCCCATTGATATTTATAGAAAGACAATTATTTGATATTATTCTCCTGACCATATCTATAAACATCTCTTTAAATCCAAACTACCTAAGAACTTGACATATAAAAGGCCAATATACTTTATCATAAGCTTTTTCCATGTCTAGCTTTATAATTACATTATTTCCATGTATTTTTTTTCCTATAAATTGGACCATTTCTTGGGCTAAGAGGATGTTATCTTGTATGCTTTTACCCTTTACAAAACCACATTAGTTGGGAGAAATAGTCAAAGGAAGGTTTGAAGATAATCTATCACTTAGAATTTTAGATATGATTTTGGAGGAAAAATTACATAAACGAATTGGTCTAAATTGAGCACATGTGCTTGGATTAGTAAATTTCGGTATAAGTGCTACATTTGTGGATGTCCAACTTCTAGGGATTTCATCTACTGTAAAAAAATGCATGGATTGCAGTAGTTAGATTTGATTTAATAATATCCCAAAATTTAGAGTAGAATTCCCCTCCATATCCATCTGGTCCTGGAGCACTTGTAGAATCCAATCCTTTGATGGCTGTCAATATTTCATCTTCATTAGGAAATTCGATTAATTTAAAGTTCATTTCCTTTGTTATTTCTTTGTCAATAACTTGTATGAATTCCTTATCTATTTTCGTGAACTATGTTGACCATATTTTCTCAAAATGAGAAATAAATTGATTTTCAATATCAACAGGGGATTCAATCTATTGACCATCATTATTTTTAATTATATTGATCGCAAGCTTTCTATAACTTGATTTGACTGAAGCATGAAAAAATGTGGTGTTTAGGTCACCAAGTTTAAGCCATTTTGATGACTTTTTTGAAACCAGTAGCATTCTTCTCTTTCTAGAGCTATAATAAGATAGACTCGTGCTTCATTCAATTCAGATCTAGGAGAACCTATTGGGGATGATTAAAATTCATTTTCTTTCATTTTCACTATGTCTTCTAAGTTATGGATGTTTTGGAATATATTTTTGAAATGGTCTTCATTCCAAATTTTTAGTTTATTTTTGAGAACCTTTAACTTTATAGCAAATAGAACCATTCGAGGAGCATGAATTTGAGAAGACCATGCTTCTTCAATTATGTCTTTGACATTTGAATCAATTCACCACATGGATAAGAATTTGAATGGTTTGGGGCATTGATCTAAATTATTTTTAATACTTAACGAGAGAGGACTATGACCATAACAGGTTTTATGAAGATGCTCTATTTGGGATTTTGGAAATATTTATAACTATTGTATGCTTACAAGCCCCATATCTAGCCTATAGAATATTGTTCCACTCACTCTATTATTGGCCCATGTGAATCTAGATCCTCAGTATCCTAAATCTAATTAATCACAAGAAGATATCATGTCATTAAAATCTTCAATGTCATGAAAATCTATTTGATTTTCCACCTATTTTCTCCTCTTCATTAGATACTACATTAAAGTCTCCTAGGATCAGTCACGGGGAAGAAGGATTTCAAACATTGTTATGTTCAATATCTGACCATAAAAGTCTTCTTTCAGCAGCAGTACACTTATCATATACTAGGCCTAAAAAAAGTGTTTAGTTTAAATGTGAAATGTCAATTTTCAAACAAATCAACTAATCAGAATTGAAAACGACATTTGTTTTGAGATTATTATTCCATAAAACCCATATTTTATTATATTGGTTTGCTATACTATTTGGGAATTTCCACTTAAATTGATAACTGGTTATTATTTCTGAACTGACTTTAGGTTCAATTAAAGTTATTGCTGGTAAATGGTGCATTATTATCAATTTTTTAATTCTTCTATTGGTTGCTTTATTAGCAACCCCTCTAACATCCAACATATGAAGTTTGGCATTTAGATTGGTTTGAAAATTTTAGATATTTTTCCTTTCTAGAGGATTTAGTGAACCTTTTTAAAAGAGGATCATAAGGAGGTTTAAGAGGTTTACTTGTGACCTGATTCTTTGAATTTTATTTCAAGATACTTGGATCTTTCTCTTGATTATCTTTTGCAACTTTGATTCTTTAAACTTTTTCCATCTTCCCATCATGAAGCAAACACTTTAAGTTCCTTAATCATTGGAGTTGGAATTATAGAGTCTTCATTATCTGAGTGACCATCCTTATCCCTTGCCAAAGTGTTTTTCTAAGGGAGGAATATATTAACCTTTAGGAGGTAGATTAAATTGATCAATTGTGGTAGTTTCCTCAGGAGAGTAATCATGAGAAATCCTTCCCATTTTAGAATAAAATGCTACTTGCGATGGATCATGTGCTATTATTGGAATTTTTTTAAATAATGGCATTAGATAATCCTCATCCTCTTCTTGGTCAATTAGACTGTTATTCATAACCTCGAATTGATTATGTAAGGTACTTGGACAATTTTCTTAATTTGGGTGGACTATTGGTTCTTGAAGATTCTTGGGATCTTCTACCTGCTTTCCTTGTTGATATTTCTCTTGGGTAGATTTATTTAAAGTATTATTTTATTTTGTTATGATATTAGGATGTTTAAACATTCACTTTAAGTCACAATCTCCTTTTCCTTATAGAATTTACAAAAGGATGGTATGTTATCGTACACAATTGGCTGCCAAAAGCCATTGTTTCCACTGCCAATCCATATTCTATGAAGTCTTTCTCGAATTATGTTGATTTCCACACAAACACGTGTTATACTTGGTCTTGAAATTAAAGTTGTAGATGCATCCAATTTTAGAGGTTTCCCAACCAACAACGCTATAGAGTATAATGAAGATTTGGCATAAAAGTGTAATGGCAACTTTGGTAAGTTTATCCACATCGGGACAACTAGACTTTGTTCGTCTGGTTTGAAGTCCACAGACCATTTGGATGTTCTCATTGGGAATTTTTCTATATACCAAAGTTCGCGCAGCCATAATCTTATATAGTCTTCTCACAGTTCAGTCTTATCAAAACATATTGGAGTCAAGAAGCCCAATCGAGTATGCTACTTGCAATGAGAAAGTTTTTAAGGTGTTATAGATTGAATCCATTGGAGGTCTGCCATGAGAAAATTTCCATATGATTGAGAATTTGAACGGTTCAGCTAGTGAGGTAATGTCTTCTTCGGAGAAGATGACTGTTGGTTCTCCTTTAAAAGTAGTTGGAATCTTTAACTCCAATTCTTTGTTTGGTTAGTTCATTAGAACACTTAATAATGATTTGGTCTAGACATTAGTTGGGTATGGAGGTTTGGGAGCGATTTTTGTTTCAATAGGGGTATTGGCCAAGTTAGCCATAACACGAAAGAGAGATTTGAATTGCCTATAGGAGAAGGAGAGTTCTCCCTAGTTTCTTGGAGCGTTCTTGAAGAGAGCTCTCATAGAATACATATCATTTCACCTCAGTTAATGTGCAATATCCTTTCACGCGATTTTAATTTTCACTTTTATATATTGTTCCTCACTTATGACATATGTGCGACCTAGCTTCCAATTACAATTAATCCTTATGCCCACATGTCTCGTGTGAGTTACACCCATTTTCTGAGGGCTTTATGTAACAAACAGTGAGGACTTGATTTATGCATGCGTTAGCGTTTATTTTGGTTATGAAAGCTTTATCGAATATAAATAATAGCATGTGTCCTCTTATCTCACATTTTCATGGTTTCAGTTTTGTTAAAGTTTCTGTAATAATGTTAATAATTGCGAACTTTTGTGTGAACCCTCATTCATTTTGTTTATAGGCTATGATATCTTAGTTATTATTGATCTATAACATTAGATTTTGGGCAATCATAGAATGAGTTGACTTGATATTTGTGGTTATTATCCCTAAAAACCCACACGAGACAAAACTTATCCCCTAGGTCACCTAGGGGTTTAATGACTTAATGCATATGCTAAAGGCAATTGTTCACCCGCAAAAGTGGCATTTATCTCCTTTGTACATATATCCTCTCTTGTGGTTGTACTTATGGATCTTGTTTCTTTATGCTTCATTGCTCGGGATGTGTAAGTTAGATGGTGTGATTAGTCATGATTATTGCTTTTAAAACCCTTTATATTTGTGCATTCTAGCATTTTTGTGCACGTTTTTCTCAAAATTTAAGCTCATTTACTGAATAACCCCTATTTTCATCATATATATATTGTTCATGGTTTGTTTGAGCTTCTATAGGTGTCGGGAATCCAAGGCCTGAAGTTTTGAATTTTGAGGAAGTTTCGTCGAAAGTCGCAACTTTTGGGGCATTTTAGTAATTACAGTACTTGAGTTTGGATCTCAAAATCCACACAAAAGTTGAAGCTCATTGAGTCGTGTTTGTATGGCCATTGACGATCCACAAATTCAAATTATAATGAAGAAGTTATGGAGGTTTCTGGGAACTAGAGCCTTAGAATGTCCACTCAGCTCATCCCTAGTTTTTCAAGCAGGTGTGAATCGATTTCGCCTTTGTCCGAATCGATTCGAAATGAACCAGTACGCAACCAATGTCTTGCGAATCAATTTTTATATTTGGACATATTGATTAACCCCTATTTTATTTTTATTTACATGTTTTCCATTTTGGTGAAGACTTGGTACAAAGGTGGCTTGGCTCTATTTTGTAAAGATCAAATATTATTTTAGAAAGCTTCTTTTTCAGAAAACTCTCTTCTCTCTCCTAGGTCCAAGAAATTTGTTGATCTCTCTATCTTATTAAGCATTGAATACATAAAGATAGTTGGTTTTATTGCATTAACTGTTCACTTACTTCATATTTGTTTGATTTAATTGTTTTAACTTGCATTTATTGATATCTTTTGTGTTGGTTTGTGTATAAATAGATTGGTTCTTTACTTATGAGGTTCATTTGCATGCTTTACTTAGTTTATACTATGAGTGGCTAGTCTTTTAGGATGGGTATCATTATCCCACCATGGATTCTTGAGTTTCATAGTTAGGGTTTGGTTTATAATTATTCTAATGGAACTTCACGTGTTGGTACTATATTACCCTAGTTTCTTAACTTTCCTTGTCTTGCAAGGATACTGTTGAAATCTTTACTACAACCTCAACCCATTTAGCACCATAACTAATTAACCCCTAATCCTCCATTGATGAGTTTGGTCTCTACATGGTTAATGTTTGGACTTAATTAGTTATGACCAATTGGAATCAATTTGAACCAAGTCCCATCATCTACTTATAAAATCCAAGGTGGGAGAATGATTCCCTATCCATTGTCTCTCTTGAACTCATACTTTTCCTAGGTTATTTCGTTATAACATCGTCTGTTACTCTTTTGCTAAAAATTTAATGCATGTTAGGATAGTTATTAGCTAAACTTCACCACTCCAAACTATTATCACCTTTTACACTTTCCTTTTGTGATCTTTAGGGAAAATTCTATAACCTATCTTCATTCTCTTAGTAGAGTCCTATTCTTGTGGAATACGATCTCGAACTTGCCCTGGTATGATTTATTGCAAATGATTTACACTTGAATCACATACTATTTTTAGAGCATCAGAAGGCTGGCAGGAGATCAGACTTGTGGTCATATTTGCACAACGACTACCTTATTTCATTTGATTCTAGCATAGGTTGCTATTTCCATTTCAATTAGTTTATTATTTTGGATTATTTTATTGACATATATTCGAGTTTGTTATTTAGTATTGGGATAATTGTATTGTTGTTGGATAATATTTATCATCACATGGTATTTAAATATTTTGTGCATCTTTTTTTAAAGGAAAATTCAAATGTATTATTATTATTATTATTATTATTATTATTATTATTATTATTATTATTATTATTATTATTATTATTATTATTATTATTATTATGGTTTTGATGCTGATAATGATATAGATTGTTATAAAGGCCCCATATTCGGCGTATCATGTATACCTAACCTTTACGTGAAAAATGAGGGTTGTTACAGTTGGTATCAAAGCATCCAGGTTCTAGTGTCTTTAGGATCTATGTTATATTCATTAAGTTTTTCTTTGCATCCTTTGACGTGTAGAGCCCTATAACTAAGTAATTTTGTTTTCTTTGCAATTTGTTAATAAGATGAACCTTGTTTTCTTTCAACTGGCAAATAAAAGGAAGGGAAGACCACGACTTGTTGCTGCACCCGTTGAAGATAAGGGGGCTCAACAGAAGCTAGAGACATTCCCACAGCCATGACCAGCCCCACCTGTGATTAGTCCAGTAAAAATTTCCACTATTATGACTTAGGAAGTTTCTATAGTGATGACTACTATGCTACAACATTTCCATCCATTGTAGCAGAAGCAACCACCCCCAATACAATAAGTGGTACTACCAGAGCAAACACACGGGTCAGTTTAGGACCAAGCTAGGGAGACCTTCACTAAGGCCCACCCATTAGAGTTTGCAGGCAGTATTGAAATTTTGGTGGGTAGTCAGTGGTAGAATAATATTAAACATCACTTGAGTACACCGGTTCAGAAGAAGATGTTAGCCTCATTTCGATTGATTGGGGCAGTTTACAGTGGTGGGAGTTTGTCACCATGATGGAGGAGAGAGATAATATATCGGTTGATGAGTTCTGGTGTAAATTTGAGGAGAAATACTTTCCACAATCAATGAAATTTAAAATTAGAAGAAAATTCATGGACATTAAGCAAGAAGGTCGCACCAAAGCTAAGTACGAGGATGAGTTTACCATGCTATCCTATTTTTCTGGGGACAAGGTAAACACGGAGGAGTAAAAAGATGGAAATGTTCATGTTGGGGGAAGCCTAGAACATCCAGAAGTTGTTATTGGGGAATTCGGATTTCACCACTTATACTCAAATGGTGAATGCCTCTTTACTACATTGCCAAGATCACAGGGCATTTTGAAAAATCAGGGACAAAAGAGACATAACTCTGAGTCGTCTAACCAGTAGGGTAAGATCAATGGGAATAGAAACCAGGGGGCTAAATAATTTAGGGGTCTACATTCAGAGGTTCTCATCATCGGGACTGACAGGGCCTCAGGGCCATTAATAGATTGGCTAATAAGTCCAATGTCCATAGGGGCAATGCTAATGGGGGCAATATCCATATAGGCATCAATTTCAAGGAAATTGTTACATTTGTGGCGAGAAGGGACATTTCATAAGGAAGTACCCTCAGGGCAATCGGGCAGCACCAGAGCTAGGGATTATTGAGGGTACCAGATAGGGGTGGACATAGGCCCGAGACTCGAGACCTAATAAGTCTGCCAAAAAAAGGGCTCGGGTAAGGTAGATAGGCCCGTGAAGCGGGCTTGGGATTTTTTTATAGTCCTAACGTATTTCTAGATGGATTTGTATATATATTCTTAGGCTCGCTTAAGCTCAACCCGACTGGAGGCCCAAGAATTAGATATAATATAGGTCATAAATTTTACTCATATTATTAAAACTACATTCTAAAATAAATTTGCTAAACAATATTGGTCATAAATTTTCTAAAAAATAAATTTTTTGTTAAAAAAATATTTGTGTTCGGGCCTCTGCAACGAGCTTAGGAAAGAAGCTTTCGAATTTGGGAGAGATTGGGATTATGTACTGAGGCCTGACTTGGGTCTGGGTGGGCTTGGGATAGTTTAAATTTTTAATGGTCCGAGCAGAGCCCCACTAGGCCCGCCCAGGCTTGACTCCTAGACACCTCTAGTACTAGGCACCTTAGGGGTAGCGCCAGCCATTGCTAGCCCAGCCAGTGGTGGCTATGCTAGCCTTACCAACACTACCCATTGCACCTCAGGGACAGTAGTCACAACTGCAGTATAGGCATTTGTATCACGTCGCACCTAGAGAGGGACTAGCGCCATCATAAGTAGTGGATGATATTTTCCCTATTCTTAATCATGTAAGGTACATTTAGTTTGGTAGTAGTGCATAGTACTAAATTGTTAATTTTACCCTGTTAGTGCGTTGAGGATGGTAGACTTGGATTCGATGCAGTGTTGTACGTTGTTTCACCCAAGAGTCGAGGGACACCTATATTACTTCATGTGTAGAGTATAGGGATTGCCATTTGGAAACTTAGGTTTATGGAAGACCTATTTGCATAGATATGCCAGAGTGTGATATTATCCTAGGGATGGATCGGTAAGCCATTTATATGGATTGAGTTGATTTTTTTATGGAACCATTTAGAATTAATGGTCAAAGGTAGACTGACTAGTTGAACAATGGTGTTTACTATACAATTACGGGAATTATGATACCTTGGCTCTAAATATGGTAAAATGGATAGCAATGTAAACTTGTACGATGGCTTTATGGAATTTAGTATACTCGAGGGAGAGTAATGTAGTGATACGATTATGATAATTTTAAAGAAAGATTTGGGGGGGGGGGGGGAATTACGAATTGATGTTACTCTTAAATTGAGCAATATTCAATTGTGTTGTTAAACTGTTCGAGATTTTGGTGAAAATAATGTGCGAGTGTTTGGACCTAGGGGCATGGTCACCGTATGATTTCAGAATATGAGGAGCAACGCAATTAGAAAATTTGTATGAGGATGATGTGAATTATGCATCTTAGACATGTATTACAGATGTACTAATAATGAATAAAATTTCTAGGCAAGCAGGTGTCCAAATATGAATTATGGAGATAGTAGCGTAGGACCAATGATGGTACGAAAGAGTTTATAGATCCTATATATTGGGAGTTACACGCAACAGGATTTTAGTCTTGGGTCCCATATGAATCGGTAAGTATTACCTTATAAAGATTAGGCAGTAATGTGAAGGTTTCAAGATTGGTTACTAATGTATTTATTGAATTAGAGATGTAAGGAATGTTTGACTCGAGGTGTAAACGTAGACTATATGCTAATGGCGTCATACTTTAAATGATGAATAAATGCAATGGTTATCCGGAGATGGTTATTTTTATACGTAAGGATATGCAAAATGAGAAGCATTCATATTGTAAAAATATTTGGTTACTCTGGGAACTTTATGACTAGCGATAGTCTCGAATACATGAAGATGTGTACGATCACAAATAATGCTATAATAATGAAGATGTCATTGAAAAAAATGAGCGGTAGTAGCCTTTATGGGAATGGGTAAGTCTTTGGAGGCTTGAAAGTTATTAAGCATTCTACTTGACTTAAGAATGTAGTGAGAAGGTCTTATCGTATGTGTAAAAAGTGACATGATGTTCTTGGCATTATCATAATGATAAATTTAATGGGATTTAGTGTATCATTTTGGAAGTGATGAGCCTTTTGTTGAAATTGGCACAAGTTTATATCTATGTGTGTAGCGAAAATATTTTTCTTTTAGTCTTGGACCGATGGATCTCAATAACTGACTAAGCTATGTAGTAGTGTGTCGGGAGGGTTCCTTGTTTGGATTTCTCTTGCGAGACACCCCATGCATGAAATTGAAAAATGTTGGGAGTTGAGAGATATTGGATTCTATTATTTTTTGTTATTATGTTTTACATGTGTGGAGGTATGACGCATCGGGTGATGTTATATTATCTGAATTAAGGCCACCTGGGTCGAGGAGTGCATTGATGAGAGAAATTAGTAATGTTTACACCACTAGACAAATCAAAATGACAGTGTGTAGATGAATTAAGTCAAGATTAGAAGGTTATTTTATACTTTGCTTTGTAGATGTACATAGTATGCATGGTTCAATGTGAATGTATAGGTGTTATCCATATTTGATGTTTGTGAGTGAGTGTGCATGCCATATGTGATGTATGAGCATCATGGTAATATTATAATAAGCATAAATGAGCCTTATCTTTTATCTCATGGAACATGAGTATGGATTTACTTTTGTATAAAACTTATGATAATTGTGATGACTAAGTTTTGATGTTATGTTTCAGCAAATTTCAAGGACGAAATTCCGTCATTAGGGGGAAGAATGTAATACCCCTTATTTTTTTAATAAAGTATTGGGGCATAATTTAGTTAAATAAATTAAATCGGTGGGATTTAACTTAAATTGGTAAAATTTAAATTGAGGATAAATGTTTATTCATGATTGCATGTTTATTATATTCAACTGGGTCTAATTGGTTCAATCGTGAAAAATAAATTTGAATATTACTTAAAATATGGTTATGTAGTGATTAAACATAATGAAAAGGTGTAAGTTGGGTAAAATAATTTGGGCACATTTCGAGTCATTCTGGAGACTCGTTTAGGTATTTCAGACATCTAAAATTGGGTCCGGGGTATAGGTATATCATTTGGGGAGTTGTTGGGCTATTCCGGTTATAAGAAGGTAGGTGTTGATAGTGGGACCCATTGTCACCGTCGGGAGTATGGGTTGTGCAATGGTGTATTGCGTAAGGTTCACCCCACTTGTATGTATTTTGTGATGTCCATTTAGATGAGGGAGTCCTCTGGACTTACAGATGGTGCATGAACATGACACTAAAGGTAGATCCCTTTGTGTATCGTATATATGTAAGGATATATATATAGATATATAGATATATACAGTCCTGCTCTTATACGGACCAGCCCGCATTTTAAGAATGCGGACCGGACATGTGTCACCTGGCGGTGAGCCCAAAAAACAGAGAGAGATTGCCTATAATTTAGGCGATAATTTCTAGGTGCACCGTTAGGTGACACATGTCCGGTCTGCATTCTTAAAATGCAGACTAGTCTACACAAGAGCATTATTATATATATATATATATATTAATTGAGATTGATTAATTAGTCTAACGATGTAGACATTAAGTTGTGAACCCAATACTACGTATATGCATAATAGATTATTATGTTACTTTTTTTAGTAGTATTATTGGGGTACTTTGGAAAATGGGAACATATGTATGGATAATGTTGTAGACAAATGGAAATGAACCTAATACTACGTAAATGCATAATGAATGATGTGTAATTTCTTATGGATAGTATCGTAGAGATTATTCTTGGGACTAAGAGCATATGTATAGATGGTTTGCACCAGTTTAAGACTTGTGATAGGAGCATCAAATTAGTCTCTCATAGTGGTAGTTATCAAACTATATAATTGGGACTTGGGTTGATATGCGTATAGGACTGCACTTAGGTGAGTGGTGAGGTACTTATCGCATGTGAGTGCCGATGGGTGGTACATACTTTGAATTAACTATGTTATTGTATCTTAATTTTTGTAAGTTGATTCTTGCAACTCTAGGATGCTGACCCAAGTTATAAAATGTTTCCCCCTGGGTTTACATAGACAAAGACCACATGGCAGACATGAGATAACTTGTGATCATATTTTCACAACAACTATATCAGTTCATTTGATTCTATCATAGGTTGATATTTTCATTTGAGTTAGTTTATTATTTCGGCTTATTGTATGTACATAAACTTGAATTTACTATTCAATATTGGGATAATTGTATTGTCATTGAATTTTATTTATCAATTGTTGGTAGTTAAATGTTTTGTGCATGTCATTTTAAAAGGAAAATTCAAATGTGTTGTTGTTGTTGTTGTTATTGTTGTTGTTATTATTATTATTATTATTATTATTATTATTATTATTATTATTATTATTATTATTATTATTATTATTGTTGTTGTTGTTGTTGTTGTTATTGTTGTTGTTGTTGTTGTTGTTGTTGTTGTGTTTTTTATGCTGAGAATGATATAGATTGTTAGACAAGTCCCAACTTTGGCGTATTGTATCTGGACAACCTTTATTTGGAAAATGGGGGTTGTTACATTGCATTCATTTAAGTTTTAAGAAAAAGGAAAACAAATCTTGGACATGACATAAACTCAATCTTAAAGTTCAAAAAATAAAATAATTTCATTTTATGTAGACATCCAAATGGGACCCAAGAAAATGGAAAAAATGTATTATGGATAGTTTGGGTGGTAGTGTTTACTTTACTTAAGCCACTCTTAACAGGTCATATTGCTTATCTTTCAAAAAATTATTTAATGCCAATTAGGTCAATAGAATACTCAAATATGTTCAACAAATAGAGATATAAAACCTCTTGAAAATTATGAGGCATCATATTCAATCTAGGGTAAAAAAAATAAAGAATTGAAAGCGTATACTAGTGCATGGGTGAAAGTGTTATTCATAACTTGAATGAGGTCAAAAGTCGCTATTTTAATTTGTGTTTTGTTTTACGTGACACGAATAACAGGATGACAATTTTATCACATTCGATTTAAACAAGTTATAAAGAACATAATTATCATTTAAGTCTTCTTTTTTTCATTTTGTTTAGCTCAATCTCTCGTTGATATCTTTTTTTTTTCATCCAGCCCACTAAGATATTTTTAGGGTACTAAAGTCCCTCTCCCTCAACTTATACTCAATTTTCATTAATGTATACAATAAATTTCGTAATGTAGAAATGAATTTAGTTATTTTTTTTGAAAAAATAATTTAATTTTTATGAGAAAATTTATAATATATACATAATTGTTTTGTAATATACATGTGTTAAGCGACGAGAGTTCATGGTATTCAAAAAATATATAAGTGAACTAGAGTTGCAAAACAATATTGATCAAAGACTGAAATAGAAAAATGATTTCTTTTTGTAGAATAAAATTTAATTTAGTATTCTTTAAAATTAAATAAAATATTTTTATTTTACTTTTTTTGTATTTTAAATAATATTTTTATTTTAAAAAAAAACTGATTTGAAATTATTTTTTAGTCTTTTATCTAGCACATTTTAGTTGTGAAATTAAATTAAGAAAATTAGTATGCAAAGTTTTGAATTAGATTATATTTACTTACTCAAATTGATTATCGCAATAAATATACAATTTTTTTTGTTAATAAATCAATTTTACTTGAGATAAAATTATACGACTAAATTAAAGAAAAAAATAAAAAATTTATTCAAAGAAAAAGAATAATTCATTTTGGTCCTTAAATTTTGTGTTTCATTTTGGTCCTCAAAGTTTGTGTCTCTCTTTGTTTCCTCTATCTATTTACTTAACAATTGTTTTCTTTTGGAAGACATTACAAACCAGTACAAATTAATAAAATATGTTCGGTGGAACAATTTCAAAACTTTAGTATTCAATGTGCATAAAATGTAACATCAGGCCCCTAAACTTTAAGGGGTAAGAGTGTAATTGACTCATAAAGAGAATACAAAGACATATTTGGATTCATGTTTAGTATGAAGAAGTTAAAATCATTAGCTTCAAATGATATTATATAAATTTTGAACGTATCTTATGGGAATATTTGAGACATTGATGGAAATGATTTATTTTGTGAGGGAATTTTTTTGAAAGATTTCTTAAAACCCGAAGTAAAACTAGTAATTGAAGTATTAGATTAACTAAAGAAATTTGACTTGTTTTCGAATACCTACATATTTTAATGAATATTATTTACAATTCCCATCACAATTTCTTCCCCGTGAAGAAGTTTTTAAAAACTAAAAATAATAAAATCATCACTGTGGATGTTATCATATTGGTATGTGATTACACGGTGGTGTGACGATGTAGTGATTTCCCATTTCATTTACGTATAGTTGTCCTATAGTACGTTAAGGTGGTAATTCCTATAGATGGACCCAAAAGAGGCATGGGAGTGGTCCTCGAGGTTAGAGCCTTCGTGTGAAACGTATATATATGTAGCTAGTCCAATGAAAGACATATTCATATGATGATTTGAATTGCTTACTATTTATATTGTGATATTATTACATTTTGGTTATGAGGTGGTATATGGGTACTACCTACGCTTTTACGATTATTGCAAAGTTAGATTTACGCGACTATGTTGTATTCTTATAATGATACCTTGAAGCTGGTTTTGTGGAGCTCAATAGTTACTTATATAGAGAATAGTTGGGTAGCCGAGTTAGTGATGGGATAGGTTAAGTGAATACCATATATAATAGTAAGTATACTAGGGATGGGTACGATGTACCAGGTTATTTAATAGTACCATAGTTAGTTTAGGGATGGTTATAGCCTACGTGGGTACTATATATGATGGTAGTTAGTTTGTATTAAAAGTATTAATCTATTTGGATATTATGTGTGGTGAGGATACTTTGAGTGAATAATATTTTTATTATATTGTTATATGTGACGAGATTATGTTGTATTATGACTTATGAGTTCTGAAGATTATGCGATTAACGTTGGAACTTGGATACTTATGTTGTTAGTTACACGTTGAGCAGGACGGGTAAGTATAGTTAGGACTACCTTAGGACACGTGGTGAGAGGTATATTGGATGTGAGTATCAATAAGATGACCTGATACGTAAATGAGTCACATTTAATATTTTTATATAAGGTAAGCTATTTCTTGCATATTTGTGGGGTTTAACCTGCGTTATTTACCTAAAAAACTTTATAAATAGTCAATAATTGCATGAGCGCACCAATTGTAGGGTCAACCTTATCCATTATTAAAATATAAGAAATTGATTTAATTTTCACTATATTTATTATATAGTTATAATTATACATTTAGGTTTACGGTTCATAAATTTTTACTATGTGGCATGGTAGAAACTATAGTGGTTCCTAGGGGTGGACATAGGCCCGAGGCCCACCAAGCCCGCTCAACCCGCCCAATAAAAAAATAGGGCTTGGGTAAGGTAAATAGGCCCGCAAAGCGGGCTTGGCAAAATTTTATAGGCCCGATTTTTTTCGGTCGGGCTTGGGCATGAGTTCTTAAGCCCGATGAGGCCCGACCCGAGGCCCGAATATATATATATATATATATATATATATATATATATATATATATATATATATATATGGGGGGGGGACTTCTATAAATATAAAAATGTATACCAAGTCTTTTCATGTAAAGTGAGAAACTTTATATATGGACTTTGTAATATATAGAGTTTAAAACAGATTTTTATTAAAAAAATTGGTCTTTAAATAAAAAAATAGGTATTTTAATTTTTAAAAAAAATCTTTTAATTAACATAATAGGGCCCGATCGGGCGGGCCTGGGTAAAGAGCTTTCAAATATGGGCGGGCTTGGGATTACATAATAAGGCACGATCTAGGCCCGAGCGGGCTTGGGATAACACTTAATTTTTCAAGCCCGGCCCGAGGCCACGGCCACCCCTAGTGGTTCCTATTACATATGGTTTTGGAGCAATTGAGATATTTGTATCGTGGATGGGGTATATGTCTCTAGTTCTTCATAATCACACCATGATCCCAGTATTCCTTGTTAGAATAAGTCAGGTCCACTACTAGGGCTCAATTGGTTACCCTCATTTTCAAATAATAAATATTTTAATGGGCCGACACACATTGATAGCGGTAAATAATCTTAGTGATACTCCAATTGGTCCCGTATAAGTTGTAAATGTGGTGAACACCATTAATTATCCTCCAAATGCTTGGAGTGACACGGGAAGAGACCGTATTCAAGTGTTGAAAAAATTCAAGAAAAAGTTAATTCGTGGGAAAAGTTACCCCACACTCAACAATATAGATCAAGGGCAGCCTATGGCCCTCATAAAGATTACAAAGTTCACAGGGGCCTTCGATTAACTCTACTTTTACCCAATGTTGGATATAGTCAAGTTTGAACTCGGCTATTATATATTTTCGTTGATTTCATACACCATTTTTGAAGAATGATGACAACTCAAAGAAAAACTAAAGAAAATAGATTCAGATATGCAGAAAAATAAAAAAAAAGATCAAAGTATAAGGGCTTAGACTAAAATGAAGGAAGTGAAGACTCTTCTCCAAAAGATGCAGTTTCAGATGAGGAGGAAAGAGATGGAACAATTCTGTTATGGTGAGAATTGACTTCATTGTTCCCCGAAATGATTATTACATGCACAGAAGCCGAACCAACGTGTGAGCCACCGAAACCATGACTAAATAAAAATGCCAGAATTACGAGCGTGCCTCTAGGGAACCCAACAAGCAGAAAATTTTCATGTCGTGGGGCATTTATAAAATTACCCTTCGATAAATGCACACAAATTTCTGATAACTATGAACCTTCGCTCAGAGGAGGTATCCTTTTATCCTTGAAGAGAAATGAGACTCACCCAACATCAATAGACGACCTAAGCATAAAGCACATCGATATCAATGAGCCCATGGACTTTGGGGGAAATTATCCGGTGCTCGCCCATGTGCTCTTCGACCATACGTGCCTATAACTAATGAAGTTTCTCAGTTAGAGAAGAATTTTTCAATTCTATCACTTGTAATGGTTACTAACAATTAAGGTTGCGTCTGAACCTTTAGGTATAGCTGTTAAAGGGGCTTACGACTCTCCTATGTTGCTTTATAAAGGTAAAATCACCCCATATTAACATAACATGCATAATTGTAATGTTGAGTAGTGCTAAAACTCTACTGATCTGAGTTCTTTATCACTAATAGATCAAACCTTAGTTCCCCGTGGATGTATACAAGTTATTAAACTATTTACATCTTGTGTTGTGTGTGTGACATCATTATTTTCTATAATTATTCATGTTCTTTGACTGGTGAGCATTGAATATCATAAACTGCGGGAAATTACCACCTACACAAAACATTAAATATAAGGCTACTATGAGACCTAGTTTTAAGGGCACGTCAACAATTTATTGAGTACTTTGGACGAAAATATTGGAATAAACATGAAATAAAAGTTTTGTGTCCAAAGTTGGATAAAAATATGAAATTCTTTGCCCAGTATCGTAGGCATCCCATTTTTAATGTTACTCAATCTTTTGGTATGCTAAGGCAATAACACAAACATATTCTCTGCACACTAAAAATTGAATATACTTTAACTAAAAGTAAATGGAAGAACTTAACAATCAAATATTATTATTGAAAGTCAAAAGAGGAAAAAAAAATTATTGTATTAGGTGTGGGGTTTAGTGATCAATCTCATATTCTCTCCTTCATTGCTATATACTTTTATATTTTTCTGCTAGTACCAATTGTGACATTTTAATGGGGCTTGGCACAAAAGAAATATGAATAAAAATTGGTCAAAACTCCAATAAGATGAAATCGTTTCCCTTCTTAATCTTCACCCGTAGATCAAAATGAGTAAAGTGTCATACATACAAAGAATTAAAGTATAAAAATAATAGTGCTAAAAAGCAAAAGGAATTAACAAAAAAATCTTAAATATATCATAAAAATATTAAAATCAAATACTAATATTCTCACATTTGACACCTAAATCAGTTTATATTTGATGGGTGGGTAGGTATTTTAGAGAGGGGGAGATAGATAGATAGATAGATAGATAGATAGATAGATAGATAGATAGATAGATAGATAGATAGATAGATAGATAGATAGATAGATAGATAGATAGATAGATAGATAGATAGATAGATAGATAGATAGATAGAGAGAGAGAGAGAGAGAGAGAGAGAGAGAGAGAGAGAGAGAGAGAGAGAGAGAGAGTACCCATTTCGATTGGAGGTGGTTGGTGGTGGTAACAAACGGTGAAGAGGTCTTATAAGAGCAATAAAGAAAAAAAAGAGAAAATGAGTCATGATAAAAAAAATAATGGATAGAAAGAGAAACTTACTCCAGAAAGAAGAGATTAAGAGTCAGTAAAAAATTAAATAAAATGATACCATTGAAAGGGTTACATCTTTCATTTAAATGTTGGGGGTATAGAAAAGACATGATGTAATGTCCCTAGACCCTTAGGAGGTCGCTTCCCTATATGAGGCCACAACTTAAGTGGAAGGCTTAAGTGAAGAACACAACCTGGTACTAGTTCATGAACATAGATACTTACTAAAAAGGCAACGGCCTTGAATGTAAAGTCCACGATGTTCGATAACATAAACCCTCAAATGCTCAACACATGAGGTGATAGCATGGCCTAATAAGGTCATGATGTGAGGATAAAGTTTGGAGGGTTCTAAAAGCCTAATTAAAAGGGGTAACTATGGAAAAAATTGTAATAGAGATAAAAAAAAACTAGGTTCCTTACTGAAATTTATAAATACCAATCCTTAGAACACATTTCAAGACTAATAGAACCCATATTCCCTCTTTAGAGAGATAAAGTTATATTTGAGAGAGGGGGAGGTGATATCGAAGAGGAGGCCATTCACATTTACTATTCTATAGAATTGCTTTAGAGGTGGGGGAAGGTCACTATTCACCAGACAATATTTTAGAGGCAACAAAGAACAACTGGTCATTAAGTTAAGGTATTTATCCTCATCTTTTTCTTCCTTGTTAGAATTACAATTTCCTTTATTTCTATTGAATGAGATGAGACCTTGAATTATATTATGAGTTTTTTGGGTTTCCATGAAGTTTTACTTTTCATAACCTTCTCGGTTTAGAGGCCATGACCGTTTACTTTTTATTTAAGTTTTTAGAGTTTTTTATTATTGTAGGCCATAGACAATCACTATTCACCTTGGATCCTTATTTTAAAGGTTTTCTATTAGGGTTATTGTTTGGAAATTGTGAGTTGGAGGATCATAGCCTTTGAGGATATTTATATTGAGCTTATAAGGTTCTAATTAAGGTCTTAACTTCAATCTTTGAGTATTTGAGTTAAGAGATATTTATGGTTTGGAACGATTGTTTTACTAAAATGCTCTTGCTATTGGAGATTAGGAGTTCTAACTTCTAATTCAGGCTACGACACCTTATGGCCAGGATGAAGCATCATTGACTATTTGAGGGATCCTTTCTTAGTTCTTAAGGTCAAGATGGTTAGTTCTAGGAAGTTTGAGGTTAGGATAAACTATGGGGATTTCACCTTCGCAGAGCTTGACCAAGGCCACATAGTTAACAACGGACCATATATCCCTCATCTTGGATTTAGACAGGAGGGGAGATCGTGGCCTATGGCTTGACTGGGCCAATAGAATCCATAATAAGGCCATGGAGTTGATATGTCCAAGGTTATCAAAATATAATCCGCATACAATATGGGTGAACTATGGGAGATAGAGCGATGGGGGAAGCCGCCAATTTTAAGACATTTGGGTGTTTGAGCCATAGGTCACTGGAGAAATTCGAGGGGAGGTAAATGCTTATTCTTTCCTCCCTTGTCATTATATTTCACACTCTTGTGTATTTACATTATTATTTCCATTATCTCGTTAGTATATCTATTATTATTTTGACCAACACTGACAAGTGGGATGATGATTTAAAGCTTGATGAGATATTTGAGCTCATCCCTTTTTTATTCCTTGTTTCCTGAGGATGGATGAAATAAAGCATTAGAGGCTGAGGATTAGTGTAGCATAGCTTGCAACCTATAGTAAAAGGTCGTGGATAGTTTATCTTGAGTTTTGGGAGTTTTAATTTGAAGATTGTAATCATTATAAATTTACTCTTAGTTGTGTCACTTTTTATATTAGTACAGTTGATGACCTACTTCAAGCGACATGCAAAGTCATTCAAATGACACTGCGTTGTCATTTGAGCGACCCCTGAATGATTTTATGAGGATTCTTTTGTTTTGTACTTGCTTCATTTATTGATGATATCATAATATTTTAGGTACTTCCCGGCAGCTTTTATGCAATGGAGGTTGATTACGCTGATGGATTTTACTGCATTATTTATTTAGTCATATCATTACTAAAGTTGATAATTCATTGTTTTGTGAAATCGGTTTGCTAGTTATGACTTGGTACATGTTCATTATTGTTAGATGTCATTACATGTTATCTATATATGTTTCATTGATTACTCACATGCTAGATATGATTATCTTTTTCTCTTATTGTCTATCCGAGACAAAAAGGGGGAGATATGTATGTGATATAGAGGTATTTTTGGTTGAGTTGATGAGCACTTAGTTTTGTTGCACAAATTGATACCCTAATTTTTCAATGTTTATTTTCACAACTGGTATCAAAATAATTTGCTCACATGTTTAACAAGTGATGTTATTTTAATTTTACAAATTGTTATTGATATTTCATATTGGTATCATAATGTTTATATCAGTTGTTCCTCCATACATCACTCAATATTTTTATGTTTCATCTGTGTAGGTATGCTTAAGAGATTTGAGATTTCAAGTCTACATCACATTCAGACAACTCATGCTTGTCGAACCGTCCTTTACTAGTCTTGTCCTGTAATATTTTATTTTGGGTTTTATGGAATGGAATTTTGGTGTCATACGGCTTGACAGTCCGGCTTAGGTATTTAACTATTTGGGTTTTGTCCCAATATAGTCAAAAGGGGAGATTTGTAAGGACAAAATTTCCAATTGAGTCCATTGTAAGCATTTGACTTATTCTCGAAACAAAACATGTTTTTGAGTAATAAATAGATTTTTATTGTCACGATCCCACACATTCTATGACATAAAGTTTATTGAAGACGTTGTGGCCAAGCTTCAAAGATTTATCGTGCCGAGATTATTTTGGTGCACGCTTCATGTCTTTATTACATTCCGATCTCTCGGGTATGAATGTGTAATGTGTATGGGACTCAAGAAATATTTTTAAGATGCTATTTTTTATTAAAAAATGTTTTTAAAGGTTTAAACTCCGTTTATTCTGAGATAAGGATTATTTAGAATTGTGTATATATCAAACTCTTGTGTTTTGTGGTTCAAACGACACTGTAGGTTATTCAAGTAAGATGAACATCTCATTCGAACGACATAGCCATTTCGTCTGAGCGACATGCTTATCTCATTTGAACGATGCATCGACTTAAGTTTATTATTTAAGATGTGTTTCTCTCAAAAACATATAAGTTACTGAACCAGAAAATCTGTTTACATACATTACGTTTTCTGCACAAGTTTTCTAAGGTTGTCAAAGTCTAAAAATGTCCTTAGAGTTTCAAAATCCGAGCTTTCATACTCTTATTTTATTAAGATCTTAGTTTGCACCATTGTGATTTGTTCATCATTTTGAATGTTGGGTTTTGTGACGAAGAAGCGAAGGAGTTCATGTTCAATATCGTAGACGTTTCCAAGCTGTATCGGTGGACACCGAGACATACATGGACGCATGTGTTATGGATGGTCATCGTAGAAGAACTTCTGCATAGGTATTATTAAGGAGTGGTTGAAGGATCATAGGAGCGTCAAGACTTGTGGAGATTAAGTCGTTGAGTAAGTCGATTGTCTGTACTTTGTAATACCATATCATAGTGATTGTCTGACTTCGACCGTCCGTGATTTTTCCTCTTAGTAGTTTCCTTGAACATCCGTTGTTGCCTTTGTGAACTTATTTATTTTTACATGCTTTAATCACCTAGATGTATGATTAGGATTAAACAAGATAAAATTGGGCTTAACTAAAATTGGTTCACACACTTGGTGCGATTTGAAATTTTGAAAAAGGGTTTTCAAAAAGAAAAGTTGGTTTTGACATTCTTAATGGGCCTACAAATTACTGATTTCGACATCATTAATGATTTTGATAATTCATTATTTTGTGACTTTTGTTTGTTAGCTACGACTTGGTACATGGTGATTATTGTCACCTGGCATTACATGTTTATCTATATATGTTTCATTGATGATTCACATGCTAGATATGATGATCTTTTTCACTTATTATCGACCCGAGAAAAAAGGGGGAGAGATGACTGTGATGTAAGGGGAGTTTTGGTTGAGCTGATGAGCACATAGTTTTGTTGCACAAATTGATACACTGATTTTTCGATGTTTATTTCCACAATTGGTATTAAAATATTTTGCTCACATGTTTAACAAATAATATGACTTTAATTTTACAAATTGGTATTGAAATTTCATATTGGTATCATAATGGATATATCATTTGTTCCTCCATACTTCACTGGATATTTTTCTATTTCATGTGTGTAGGTATGCTTAAGAGATTTGAGATTTCAAGTCTACATCATATTTACACAGCTCATGCTTGTCGAACCATCATTTACAAGTCTTTTCCTGTAATTTTTTATTTTGGGTTGTATGGGATGGGATTTATTTGTCATACGTCTTTACGACCCATCTTAGGCATTTCACTATTTGGGTTTTGTCCCGGAATAGTCAAAGGGGAAGATTTGTAAGGACAAAATTTTCGATTGAGTCCATTGTAAGTATTTGACTTATTCTCGGAACAAAACATATTTTTGAGTCATAGATAAGTTTTTATTGTCACGATCCCACACAGTCTATAACACAAAGTTTATTGAAGAAGTTGTGTCTAAGCTTCAAAGATTTATCATACCGAGATTATTTTGGTGCAAGTTTCACGTCTTCATTGCATTCCGATCACTCAGGTATGAATGCACAATGTTTATAGGACTCGAAAAATATTTTAGGATGTTATTTTTATTAAAAAATATTTTTAAACGTTTAAAATTTGTCTATTCTAAGATAAGGATCATTTAGAGTTGTGTATATAACAAACTCTTGTGTTTTATGGTTCAAATGAAATTGCAAGTCGTTCAAGCGAGATGAACATGTCGTTCGAACGACATGGCCATTTCGTTCGAGTGACATGCTTATCTCATTCGAATGATGCACGGACTTAAGTTTATTATTTATGGTGTGTTTCTCTTAAAATTTCATATGTTGTAGACTCAAAAAATTAGTTTACATATAGTACGTTTTTTGCCCAAGTTGTGACACCCCGCCTAATTAACCCCGGGTGATGAGTCCTAAATCAAATTAGAACAGGTTTCTCAGTTGGTTCATTCTTAGCATCACTGTCGCTCTTTTTAATTACTAACCACCTAAGTGAGAAAATTAGACTGGTGCTAAGTTTATTCTCTTTCATTAACTAAAATTAACTACTCATGCAGAAACATAATAATATAAATAATCACAATTAACTGAATTCAACCATTCACAAATAATTATATGACCGAATAAACCATCAGTTTCAAATCCAACAAAAGTAAAGACAAGTAATAAATCTCAACAGGTCTGACATAAGTACTGAAATAAAATTGTGAGCGACATGATCGAATACCTGATAGGAAGTCTCTACACTAATAATGAAAAGAACGAGGCGCCTATCAAACTTCCGCAACATCCACACATGCTGCAGCAACGGATCCCTGGAATGAGTCAAGCATGGAGTCCCTGTGGCTGGACACCTAAAAGGTTTTTAAGAGTTTTTACAGCAAGGGTTAGTACCCAAAATATTTGGAAAAAATTTAGCAAATGATTAACTTGCAGTAATAAGTAAATATGCATGCTCTCCATATTTTAGCTAGTGCCGCACTCCCTTGAGGACATCCTCACCCCTCCTCTAATGTGCACTACTAACGCCTTGATTAATTTACCTAGTTATTTATCTCATGGCTAGATAACTGATATAATCCCCTTGCCACCACCCTACTCTAACCGAGCGTGCCATAATTATGATTTCTAAGTTGTTATAAACATTAACTTAAATAATCATTTCCCTTTTTAAATTTCATATAACTTTCACACCATTATATATTTAATACAATTCACGGCCTATATTAATTTACCCGTATATAATTACTTACCTCATTATATACGTATAGTTATATCACAACATTCACAAACATGATGATATAATAATTAATACTAAACATCCTCCAGAGCAATAACCCACCGGATGCAAATCCTCTAAAGTGCTATCCCACTAGGCATATTCAGAGAACCTAGTTACCCCAAGTCAGAATCACTCACTAACTTAGAAAATACATAAAAATTGGAGGCGGTCATATTCCTTCCCGAAAAGTGAGATGTCCCTCACCCATATAATGGACGCTATGACCTGGGAATATACTCGCCCTACTCCTCAAGCTAAGGGATTCATCCACTACGCGCAACCTCCCTCCTATAGCACTAGATTCGATATAATAATAATATCTAGCCATTGATATTGATGAACACACCATATATATATATATACTATCGCACACCGTATATATATATAATTAAAATAAACTATTATGGCTATCCCGTGTACTAAGTCCGTAACACAAGCCTCTTCAAATTATTATGAGTTTATGCTCCAACTCTAATTATTAATTAATTCACACATGAATTAATTAAATTACTTTTGGTGTCTCCCCCGACCAATATATTCAAACTTACTCTCGTGGCCCGAAATAAACAATACCCGAGTCGAAATTCCCCACTCCAAATTATTTAGCCTTCACTCTAAATAAAATTAACGTCTGGGTATCGCTCAACCAATAACCCCAGACTTGCCCACTCAATCCGTATTTAATGATTTTGAAATATTATTCCCAAAAATTAACTATAGTGTGTCACACGTAAATTTCCTCCAAATCCCAATTAATTTTAATCATGGTGTGACTCACGTAATTTCTTTCAAATCCTAATTAATTTTACTCATAAATAATTAGCTTGAAAGTCCTATATTTATTTCTCATTAAATAAGGCATGGAAAAGAATTTAACTTAATTTTCCCTTATATACATAAACTGGCCGAACTGGCAGAAATTTCAAACCATCGATCGATCGATCCCCAACCCTCGATCGATCGTACAGGTCAGCATCTTCTTCCCCCTTCTGTTTCAGCCATGGACGAAAAAATTCAAACCCTAATTTCTTCTACAGTGAAGCCCAAGTCTTCCCATTAAAAACATATATCAAAAACCTCATAAGGGACTCCCATAAAGTCTACAAACACCATTTAATTTACGTTCTCTACTGTTTTCATAAATTAGGGGAAAAATCTGATTTAACCTTTAACCCATTTAAACATCAAATCTTAGCCTCAAATTCGTTTCTAGTTCATCCAGATTACATTCTACTATATATATATACTTCTCTCAGATTACACATGAATTTCTACATAATTTAGAAATCAGAATATTGGTTTACAAAAGCCCCATGTTTATACCCTTTAAATCCCAAAACGAATTTTTAATTACTCACATCACATAAATATGAATCAAAAGGCAAATTAAATGCTACAACAAGTTAACCACTTTCCTTATGATTCGTAGGGTCTGATTTGGAGTTGTGAATTCCCAAGGTTGGAGATGAGATTTCCTCTTTTTGGCTCTTTCCTTTGTCCCCCAATTTGCCTTTAACTGCCTCTTAGGTTTTTCTCTCCCACTAAGTGTTTTCTAAACTTCAATCAGCCGTTTCCCTTTTCTCTTAATTAAGTAATTAGGCTAAATCTCGTTTTTGGCCTAATGGGCTAAGCCCAAGTGACCCAAATACCCCCGTGTGGGATTGACTATGCCTAAAAACGTCTCGTGACCCATTTACTACCCCCGGGTATACTTTTTCGACTATCTTGGACCATTTGGACTCAACCGTACACTTAGAATTGGAATCCGAATTAATTTATAAAAATCCTTATCTCACACCCAAATTAGTCTATACCGACTCCCGACTGAGATAAGTACATACCCCGCCATTAATGCCCGAAATGACGTAAATAAATTATCATTATTCACTTAGTAATTTAATTTCCCTAAATATTAACCATTCACTCCTCGGTTAATATTTAATTATATATTAACATAATTAATTCAATTAAAATTATGACACACAAGTAATTTTGAATTCTCGAATTAATTAAATATTAAATGCACAAAAATATGGGGTGTTACATACTCCCCCTCTTATAAAGGAATTTCGTCCCCGAAATTAGGTCGTACCTGTGGTGAATAGCTTGGATATTGTTTCCGCATATCCTCCTCACGCTCCTAGGTAGACTCGTCAATGTTGCGATGACCCCACTGTACTCTAACTAGTGGAACAACCTTGGATTGTAACTTCCGCTCACTACGGTCCAGAATAGCAACCGGTCTTTCCTCATATGAAATGTCTGGCTGTAAATGAATCTCCTCGAGTGAAATCTGCCAGAAGGCTCTCTCGCTTCTTCGATATTTCTTCAGCGATGCCACATGGAACACGTCGTGTATCCGCTGAAGGTGCTCCAGCAATCCCAATCTATATGCTACCGGTACCACCCTCTCAATGATAGGGAAATGTCCCATGTACCTCGGTGCTAACTTACCCTTCTTGCCAAACCTCATTACCCCTTTTATAGGGGACACCCAAACTAATACTTAGTCCATGGAGATGCTCTCCCACTTCCACACAGGAATTTCTAGCAACTGTAGCATCCCTGATGGCCTCTGATGGTCAACTTTCACAAGCTAACACATGGAACAGTTTGAGACAAACTCTGTTATGTCCCATTTCATTCCTGCCCACCAATACTGCCTCCTCATATCTTAGTATATTTCATCCCCATCGAGATGTATCGCAAACCTCGAACCATGGGACTCTGTCATAACATTGTGTCTCAACTCCTCATCCTCTGGAACCACTAACCTCCCATTAATGCGTAAGCCTCCTTTCGAGCTGATCGAGTAACCCTCTGCTCCCTCAGTTAACAACTGGCTCACCCTATCCCGATAGATCTGATCCTCTGCCTGAGCCCTCAAAACTCGTATAATGATCTCAGGTGTGATGGATAATGCTAACATGCAGGCCCTGTCTACATCATCCTCATTGTTGATGTAAAAAATTAGATCATATCTAATTATTCAATCACAGATAAATAAATGAGACAAATAATTTTTAAAGTGGTTCAGCCTTATAAGAATGGCCTACGTCCACTGTTATGGTATTGCTGATTGTATGGGAATTCTCGATTACAAGTTATCTCAAGAAATTTCGATCCCTTTACAATGAGGATTGTACAATGTATTTATAGCCCTGAGGCTGTAATGTGAAAGGGTAATACATTAAATGATGTATATATGAAAGGGTAATACATTCAATGCCCCTTAAGCGTATGCGTCTGAATGATAAGCATTTAATGAACAGTCAAACTGTTGGTTATCCTGCTATTAATGCTTTGTTCGAGGTGCAGGTCGGACCGCCTGAGTTGCTCGGATCGCCTAAGCTTCTCGATGCTCAAGAGTTCCTCGGAGAGTTCTCGTTCCTCGGAGCGTATGAGTTCCTCGGGGAATCAGTGTTCCTCGTTGTAGTATGGTTTCTCGGAGGATGTGAGTTCCTCGAAAGTGTTTGTTGTTGCCACGTAGACTGCCACGTGTCTTCACTTTATTGATCCATGTCAGAAGACTAAATTTGGTATCAACAGAAGCCCCCAATGTTTCATAGTTCGAAATTTGAGGAGTGTGGAACATTCTTTCTCGGAATATGGTAGCTTTAAATGGTCCTCCTGATTTTTAGGTGTGTTTCCCTTGTATTTATTTCTCTTTCCAAATTCGTAGAATCAGGCTTTTTTAAATTTCTATAACCGCCTCGATCTCCGCGTACTTTTTATCCTTCTAGCCGCCAGTAGTGTAATCGTTTCTTTTTGCTTCGATTGCCGCGCCCTTTTTGTCCTTCTAGCCACCGGTAGCATAATTATTTCTTTTTGTAATCATTACTTTTCCTTTTCCCAAGGTAGAGTATTTAAACACTGCAGAAAATCCCATCGTCTTCTACTTTTTCAAATTTGTATCTTCGAGTTTTCCGTCGTCTCTTTCTCTCCTGTGTATTCATCTCTTCCATCGTTCGTTGTCATCAGATCCACTCTTTTTCTGTAAGATTTTATTTCTTCTTCTTCATTTCTTTTATTCATCATGGTTTACCCTGTTGAATCTCTTGATAAGTTTCTCTCTAATTTTTCTATTCCCTCCTGGGTTGTTCTGGAAGAGCTTTCTGAGCCTTCTGATTATTTCCGTTTGACTGAGGGACATTGGTTCCCCAGTCTCTTTGTTGCTGAGTGTGGATTTTCTTTTCCGCCCAATCCTCTATGTCTGGAATTTTGTCAATATTTTGACGTTGTTCCTGCGAGAATAGACCCCAATACATGGAGAATAGTTAATGGGGTTCATAGGTTATATCAAATCCATGGAACTCGCATAGGAATTCCAAAAATAATGTTTTGTTATAGATGGGCAGTTGGTGATAACACCTTTTATTTAAAAACTAGATTTTTAAATAGGGCCTTAGTAGTCAATCTCCCGGATGCCAATAGGGACTATTTTGAGCACGGGGTTGTCATAAAAAATTAGCAACATGCTCTTTTATCTGGAGATGAAGTGTATCAGGGTCCCAAATGCCCTCCCTATGGCAATGGGATAGGTTATTTTTATTTCATTTTATTTATTTTGAAATTATGCTTCCTCTGTGTTTGACAAAATGTACCACTGATATTGTAATTTTTATTTATTTGCAGTTGATAGTAAAAGAAAGTGTCCAAAAGAAGCAGGTGTTAACATAAGACATTTGAAACTTATCTGGAGTTTGCATCAGTCTGTTGCCGACGAGCACATTAGGTCAGCTTCATATATGCTGCAATACAAGAGCTACACAACTTCTTTTACTGCTCGTGCGGTAATAAGCGACGCAGAGCCAGTACCAGCCTCTACCAGTTCTTCGCCTGAGTCACACGTTCCTTTGAGTGAAAGGATTAAGAAGAGAAGACCTCCCACTCTCTTCGAGAAGCCTGCCTCTGGTGCTGGAGAGGCCAAAAGAAGTAAACACGATGTCCCAGAAGGGACAAAGAAAGTTGATGCAGTTCCTCCAGCTGCTCCTGCTAAGGTCGCCGAGAAGCCTCTAGTGGCCCAGAGCAAGGCTGCTGCTCTAGGAGAAGTGATTGTAATATCACCGACCAAGAGTTCTTCCTTGGTTGAATCTATTCCTGCTCCCCCGAGGAAGCTGAAGAAAAGTTCCTCGGTCAATTTGGCTGACACCATCACTCAACCCCCAGCTACTGGAACTGGTGTTCCAACTTTTGTTCCCCCGAGCTCTGTCATGAGCTCGGTGAAGACTTAGATCATTCCCGAGATCCAAGGTGTCGAAGAGAACCTTTCTCGGGATATGGTTACATCATTGGCTGTTCGCCATATTGCTTCTGTAAGTCTTGTTGCTTTGAACTTTTCATCTTTCCTTTGTTATATCTATCTCTGACTTTCTTTCATTTTCTTTTCACATTTGGGGAGCTGCTTCAATATAATTTTAAAGAAAGATGAGGCGATTAAAGCTTCATGCTCCTCATCTAGTGTGGAGGAAGCTCTGGAGGAAGCTATTAAGTCTTTGGAAGATTATCGCCAGAAATATGCTACTGACAAGGCAATTTGGGAGAACAAGCTTGCCTCCACCGAGCAGGAAAAAGCTCAGGTTGTTGAAGTCTCCAAGGAATTGGAGAATAGAATAAAGGACTTATAAGGGAAGAATAAAGAGCTTGACAAGAAGCTCAAAAATGCTGGAGAGCTTGAGAATAAGCTCAAGGTTGCTGAGGAAGAATTGGGTCAGCTTCGGGAGGTAAATCGGCAGAAGGAGGAGGTTGAAAATAAATTGAAGATTGCTGAAAACCTTCTGTCCAAGCAGCGTTCCTCGAAGAAGTTAAAGAGAAAAGTGGCTGTGAAGAAGTCTTTCAGCGCTGGCTGGGACAAAGGATGGAACAAGGGATTAGCTGCCATGGTGTCGCAAGTGGAATATGGTAGCCTCAAGTACTTTAGGGATGGATGGGTCGCTGCTTTAGAGGAGATGAAAGTGGATGAAAGTTTTGAACTGTTTCAGCGACACATCCCTAGTCCTCCTCCAACTCCTGAAGACTTAGAAGAGGATGAAGCTTCCTCCGAAGAGTCTTCTATGGTGATGGGAGATCATCCCCCAGCCATCCAGCCTGCTAACGAGGAACCTCAGCAAATCATTACTTCTTTCGAGCAACTGCTGGCGTTCCCCGAGCAACTTTTTATTCCCTCCGAGCAAACTACTTCCTCGTCCCAGCCTCCCGAGAAGGTTTTGGGAGACAAGGAAAAGGTGTAGAGTTGTTCGGGTTTTTCTTTATATTTTTCTTTTGTCAAATGTAACCATAAATATGTAACTCTGAACCTTGTACTTCTGACATTTATGATATAATAAAACTTGAACTTGTGTTTTTGCATACTGTTGTCTCTTCTTCATGCTTTATTGGTGCTTTTATTGATCACTGCTTTTTCTTCCTCTTCTAGTTTCTGTCCAGGATGGAATTATTATCTGCTCACGATACAAAGCTTTTGAGGCAATGCAATGAATATTTTAAGGCTGGTCACACAGACCTGAGTGCAGCGCAAGTTATCGACATCCTCGGCCAAGATGCTTCTGAACAGGCAGTTGAAGCATACCAATATCTTAAGTGTTTGCTTGATCGTGCAGTGGCCAATAATGTGGCTTATTATGACATGATCGAGGATCTCCAAGGCATTCTCGAGGATCTTCAGCAACAATACAAAGAATCCACTGCCCTCTTGCATGAGGGGTATGAGAAGAAGTACCAGCAGATCAATGCCGACAAGGGTTACGAGAAAATTTTTGCTGGCTACGATGTGAGGGAAAGAACTCTGAGGGGTGAGGTCGAAGAGTGCAGACAAATAGTTGAATTATTAGAGCAAGAGAACAATAATCTTCAAAGAGAGTTGTCACAGTTGAAGTCTACAGCTTCTACTTCAAAAGCATTGATCCCAGTGACTGATGAGGGATTCTCGTTCTTGGAAGTCAAGAACGCCAACTTGAGGGATGAGTTGGAAACCTTGAAGAGGTTTGGCCCCTCTATATCTTCTCGTGGTCGAACAAGAGCTCCTCGGGGACGAGCAAGAGCTCCTCGGATTCCTGTCGAGGAACAGAGGACTCAATCTGCCTTAGAGAACCAGGCCTTCCAATTAATGGCAAAGAACCAGGAGTTAGCTAAAATGTCAAAGAAGATCAGGGACCTGGAAGAGCAGCTTTCTACGCAGAAGTCAGTCTTGGAGAATAAGGAACTCTTCATCAAGAATCTCCATGAGCAAATGGAAAGACTGACATATCAATTCCACAAACAGCCCAGGGAGTTCTGGATGGCTGGGTACAACGAGGCTCTTTACCATTTGGACGATCGTATCCAGAATGCCAATGATGAGGGATACAAGCAAGGCTGGTTGAATGCCTTAGGTGTGCTGCAACTCGAACAGGGTCATTACCTGTGGGACTACCATGATCCTGGGCTGCTCGACCTGCCCGTGCCACCATACAAACTTGATATGAGTTGGATCCCTGCTCGGGCCATTCCTCGATGCTTAATTTCCAAATATCTCGGCGACTACAATCTTCATTCAAATGTCGAGATATCTCGTCCTGAACATCTCCTAGATCGACCAGCCGTGATGAATGTCAGGATGTTAAAAGATTTGAACTTTATAAATTCTCCTCTTGCTTTAAATGATCCGCCTGCTGGCGAGGAACCTGTTTCAAAAGCAGAGGGTAAAAGACCAATAGAATAGGAATATTAATGTAATAAATTTGTATACATTTCATTATCAATGTAATTTGTTTTGGATTTAATGAAAGACTTTCATTTCTGTTTGCAATCTTAACTGCTATTGTCTTATAACACTTTACATTTATGCATGTATGTCTGTTAAAAAGATAACAATATTGTGTTGTGTTGTTTGTCGATCAACTTATTGTCGACTAGCTTGAATTTATGGTAGTCATTATAAAAAATCACTAAGTTATTCCTCGACCAACTTACTAAGTTGTTTCTCGACCAACTCACTAAGTTGTTTCTCGACCAACTTACTAATAATTTTAAAAAGTCACGAGTATCAATAATTTTTCTTGATCATTTTCTCGTATTCATAAAATGTTTTCGACCAACTACAGTTAGTGGGTTTTTATCCCCGACCAGCCATAGTTAGTGGATTTTTTTTCTCCGAGGAGTTTTGGCACTTTTTGGGATAATTTTACCTCCCGACCAACTTTAGTTGGCGTTTACAAGAATATATTTACTTCCTAACCAGCATAAGTTGGCATTTTTAGTAATAATTTTATTTCCCGAGAAACACATAGTTTTATTTCCCGTAGGAATACAAGTTTTACTTCCCGGAGGAATACAAGTAGCTTTACTTCTCGGAGGAATACAGGTAGCTTTACTTCCCGGAGGAATACAGGTAGCTTTACTTCCCGGAGGAATATAGGTAGCTCTACTTCTCGGAGGAATATAAGTTTTCTTCCCGGAGGAATATATTTGCTTCTCGACCAACCTTAGCTGGTGTTTTCGGGAAAATTTTTGAGTAGCCCGAGTTTTGTCGAGTTTCGCCGAGCTTCGCCGAGTAGTGTGTAGCACTAGTATTCCCCGAAAAACTTTCAATGAAAGGAGAAAATACAAATCACTGATAATACTTGCGCAGGTGCTCTGCGTTCCATGCATTTTTAAACTCCTCCCCTTCTAAAGTTGTTATTCGGTAAGTTCCTGGTCGAACAACCTCTGTAACTCGGTATGGTCCATGCCAGTTTGCCTCCAGTTTATTGTGATTTTGAATTACTTTCTTCAGCACATAGTCTCCTTCTTTCAGGTCGCACTTCTTCACCCTCTTATTGTAGAATAAAGCTGTTCGATGTTGGTAAGCAGCATTTCTGATAGTTGCTTCTTCTCTAACTTCCTCGAGCATATTTAAATCCAATCTTCTCATTAAGTCGCTGACAGGGGAATTGAAATTCAGTACCCTGTGTGTTGGGAGGCCCAACTCGGCAGGTATAACAGCTTCACTTCCAAACGCCAGCATATATGGTGATTCTCCAGTTGCTACTCGGGGAGTAGTTTGGTAAGCCCACAATACTGATTGTAACTCGTTGATCCAGTTTGCTTTTGCATCATCCAGTCTTTTCTTCATGACATTTAGCAACGTTATGTTTATCACTTCAGTTTTTCCATTGCTTTGAGGATGTCCTGGTGCTGAGTGGACCTTCAAAATATTTGACTGATGACAATAGGCAGCGAACTCCTCGTTATTAAATTGTGTTCCATGGTCTGTGATGAAAGCATGAGGAAGACCATATCGACAAATGATGTTCTTCCAAACAAATTGGTACACCTTCTCGTACGTCATATAAATGAGAGGCTCAACTTCTACCCACTTAGTAAAATAATCCACTGCGACGATGAGATATTTGAACCTTCCTCTGGTCGTTGGCAGTGGCCCAACCAAATCTATCCCCCACATGGCAAATGGCCAAGGGGAAGTGATGGGTGTCAAAAATGCTTGTGGATTTCTTCGGATGGAGGAAAAGCGTTGGCACTTGTCACATTTCTTGGCATAGGCTATACAATCAGCCCTCATCGTCGGCCAGTAGTATCCCTGCGCCATCACCCTTTGCAAAAGCATCCGACCTACTATATGAGCTCCACAGGACCCTTCATGGACCTCTTCAATTAAATCTTTCACCTCGGTGGGATGCACACATCTCTGCAAACCTGCCATAATTCCTCGTCTATATAGAATACCGTTAGTTAATACATACCGAGCATCTTTAAACTTCAATTTCTTGGTTGCGAGCTTGTCAGTTGGTAATTCTCCCTCCTCAATATATGCCCTGATAGGATCCATCCAAGATGGTCCTAAATCAAGGGTGATAAAGTTCATCGTCAGATCTTCATCTATACTCCGACCAGCCAACACTTCAATTTGGATTGTTCATCGTAGCTCGGTACGAGTAGCTGATGCTAATCGAGCTAGGGTGTCTGCTCTCGCATTCTTCATTCTCGGTATTCTGGCCAGCTGAATAGCAGTAAATTCTGACACCAGCTTCTTTGCCTTTGCGTGATATCTAATCATTAATTCTCCTTTGACTGCATATACTCCCATCATTTGGTTTACGATCAATTGAGAGTCACTGAAAATAATAACCTGCTGCGCCTCCATAATTTTTTCCAAACTAAGACCTGCAATCATGGCCTCATACTCAGCCTCATTATTGGAAGCTTTGAATTGGAAACGTAGGGCGTATTCCATGTCGACCTCGTCCGGAGTGCTCAAAACTATTCCTGCCCCACACCCTGTTGTGCAAGATGAACCATCTACATATAGCCTCCATATAGGTAACTCATCTTCAAATTTCTGATCTGACAGAGTTCCTCGGTGAAATATTTGTTGCTTTCTTTCATCTTCCCCTGATATTTCTCGCTCTTCATTGATCATCTTTTCTTGCTCTTTTACCAACCGGAGTTGGTCTGAGCTCGAATTTGATGATCATGTAGCATCCACTTGTCCTTTTACCAACCGGAGTTGGTCTGAGCTTGTGTTTGATGATCCTGTAACATCCATAAGTTGATCAGCGAGTAACTTTTGCTCCTCGGGGGTATCAAGATAGGTGAACCCTGCTATAAAATCTGCTACAGCCTGCCCTTTTAGCGATGATCTGGGTTCATAAACTATATCATATTCACCGATCTCTATTGCCCAGTACATCAATCTCCCTGATTTTTTTGGTTTGTGAAGGGCTTGCCTCAACGGCATATCAGTATATACGACTATAGTATGAGCCTGGAAGTATGGCCTCATTCACCTACTCACCTCAATCAGTGCCAGTGCTAACTTTTCCAGCCTTGGATATCTGATTTCTGCTCATCGGAAGGCTTTACTTGTGTAGTAAATTAGTTTTTGCACTCCATTCTCCACTCTGATCAACGTCGAGTTAATTGCATTCTCAGATACTGCAAGATATAAGTATAATTTTTCTCCCATCACCGGCCTGGACAACAGTGGAGGTGCTCCCAAGTATTTCTTCAAGTCTTAAAAAGCCTTCTCACATTCATCATTCCACTCAAAAGTCTTTCGGAGTGTCTTGAATAATGGGAGACATCGATCAGTTGCTCATGATACAAATCTGTTGAGTGCTGCTACTCGTCCTGTAAGACTTTGCACCTCTTTCTTCGTCATTGGAGATCGCAGCCCTAATAGAGCTTTGATCTTTTTAGGATTTGCTTCAATGCCTCGTTGATTGACAATGTGAAGCACCTTATACCTTTGACTTGCTTAAGTCTATACTGTATAAGTGTTCAACTAGTTTGGAAATAGTGACAAAATTGGTAGTTCATCCTAGAAACCAAAAAGGCTCAGAACTTTTCTCTCTAATTCTCTTCAATGATCTATGAAGGTAAAAATTGAATCACACTACACACAACTAGAAGTGCATACATGTGTTCATATTGCTTAAAATTGAGTGTGTGTTTAATTCCCCTTGAATTGGAGCTTTAAATATTTTTTGGGAATTTTTAAATATTTTTAGATATTTTTTAAACATTTTTTAAACATTTTTTAATAAATGTTTTCATAAATAAAATGGGATTATATAATTTGTGGGGTTAATATTCTATTTTGGAAACTTCTGTTTTCATTAAAAAGTTTGGTTCGGTAGGATCTCAAAGCGCTAGAGACTTCAGAGTGATGTTTTGTATTTAATTTGACGCGCGTGTGAGGGCCTCTCATATGTCAACACTTGTCATCCCCTTAATGCGTCAATGTGTGTTTTTTGTGTGAGAGGATAGCCTCGTTCATTGTTGATCGTTGGATCATTCCTAATCGAGGGTCTGCATGTGTTCTTAGTTAATCCCGGTGCTATCCATATGAACCAATCACAATCGTTCCTAGCCACCGCTGTTTTATAACCTTTGGATCAAGTCAAACTCTGCAAGACTTGATCTCAGCCATTGATTTGCCTCGATCATCCAGAACCTTCCCTCAACCCTATATATACCCTCCACTTCTCAGCCTTAGAAGACTTTTGGGCATTCGTCTTTCTGAGAAAAATAAAATAAAATAAAATAAAATAAAAAAATAAGAGAGAAGTGAGAGAGAAGAGAGAAGAGAGAAGTGAGAGAAGAGAGAAAAGAATAGAGAGAAGAGAGAGAAAGGGAAACAGTTAGCCAAACCCTAACCCTAACCCTAAACACTTCAACTCAGAAACAAACCTTCGTATACATTCAACCCCAAACACAACCTTGAGTGTTTGAGAGAGTGGTTTGTTCATATCGTTGCTGTAACCTCTTGATCTTTTGATCATGTTCACAACTTAAACTTTAGAGTGAAGATCTTGTTTCTTTTTCCATAGAAACGTTAGATCTATACTCTGCATGTTACATTTTTCACTAGATCTGCATATTTTCTACTTGGTTTAAGAAAATCATTTTTGATTTGTTTTTAAAATGTTTTATGGTTTCTGTTTTTACAAAACTTAACCTGGCCTAGTTGGATTCACACTTGGAGATTTTCAATCTCACAAATGTTTTCAAAAAGAGATTGATTAAGATCTTGTCCGATTTTTCAAGCGAGATATCCGTGGAATCTGGGTTATATTAAAGGTCAAAAAGGTTTTTAGTTTTGTAAGAAAGAAAAATAACAAAATCACAGCATATAGACTTTATATGTAATTTTTATAGGACTGTCTGTAAATCTAAGTGTGTGTGAGTTCATGCATGTGAATAGGGATCACTTCACAAACACTTAACACACTACTACACTGGAAGTGTTGTGTATAAGATCAGAGATCATTGAGTCGACGTAAAGAAGCTAAAGCAAAGGAAGTTAGCAAACTGAAGAACATCATCAACAAATCAGATCTATGAGAAGTTAGAAGGACACCAAGTGGGGTATATTCCTAAACTTAGAATAGGTTGATTTGTGTGTTTGCATGTTGTATTGTTTGTAACTGATTTTTGTTATTAGTGGATTTTTGTTTTTGTGACTTAGAAGTCACCGTGGATGTTTCCTCTATTGGGAGAGGTTTTACCACGTTAAAATCATTGTGTTGATTATCTTCATCTACTCATCTCATTGTATAAGTGTGCTGAATTTTTGAAATTGCCTTTGTTTTAAAAACTGATTACACAATCTTAATTACTCTCGTACATAAGTTTCTTTGTAAACACATCTTGTTTATAATTTTTATTTTTCAAAAGAAAAGGGTTTCTCCAACAAACATTTCGGAGTTGCTTATACATTTTAATCTTGTATTAAACGGCATTAGCGACTTTTTTCACAATGTACCCGAGAAACATTCCTTCTCGTACTCCAAATATGCACTTCGTCGGGTTCAGCTTCATTTGATATTTATCCAGCTGATCAAAAGTCTGACTTAAGTCAACTAGATGGTCGGCAGCTTTCTTGCTTTTTGTCAGCATATCGTCAACATAGACTTCCATATTGCAACTGATTTGTTCAGCAAAAACCTTGTTCATCAACCGCTGATATGCCGCACCTGCATTTTTTAAACCAAAAGGCATAACATTATAACAATAAGTTACCGTAGGGGTACTGAAAGAAGTACTCTCCCTGTCTTCAGGTTTCATTTTAATCTGATTGTAGCCAGAATAAGCATCCATGAAGCTCAGCAGCTCATGTCCAGAGGTAGCATCGACTAGTTGATCAATTCGGGGCAATGGAAAGTGATCCTTTGGGCATGCTTTGTTGAGGTCGGTGAAGTCTACACACATCCTCCACTTGATTTTTTTCTTCTTTACCATCACCACATTGGCTAACCAGTCTGGATATTTAACATCTTCAATAAAGAAGGCTTTCTGGAGCTTCTCGACTTCCTCCTGTATAGCTTGATTCTTCTCGGGGCTGAACACTCTTCTTCTCTGCTTCACTGGCTTGATTTCCTTATTCACATTGAGTTCGTGACATAAGAAGTTTGGATCTATTATGAACATATCCTCATGACTCCACGCAAAAGTTTGCTTTCTTCTTCTAAGGAAAGTTATCAATTCCTATTTTAGTGAGGTTTCCAATGACGAACCTACTTGAGTAGTTCATTCAGGGTGTTCATCGTCCAGGATGATATTTTCAGTAGCTTCCACCACTTGACCCTTCACGAGTTGAGACTCATCTCTAGGATCAATTGTTTCAATTTCTTCCCCTTCTTACACTTGATAAGTAGTAGTCTTTTTCCTTGATTCCTCCAGTTCCTCTTGCTCGGCGGATGAATAATAGCATTCCCGAGCTACTTTCTGATCACCTTTAAAAACTCCTACTCCAAAATTTGTTGGAAATTTCAGGCACTGATGTACTGTAGATGGTACAGCCTCGAATTTCTTCAATCCTACTCTTCTCATGATGATATTTTATGATGATTGAACATTATTATCCATCAAGAAGAAGCGTATTCTTTCTGTTCGACAAGCAGGACACGTACCAATGAATATATCCAACTTGATCGTCCCAAGTGGAAATACTTTCTCGCCAGCAAAACCGATGAGGGGTCTATGATAAGGCCCCAATTGAGATAGCTTTAGATTTAAACTATCGAAGCACGAGTAGAACATGATGTCTGTCGATCTACCATTGTCGACCAGTACTCTTAAAATTATTACTTCCTTCATCCTCATTTTGATCACCAGTGGGTCATCATGAGGGTATAGAACACCTGCGAGGTCATTCTTTGAGAAACCAATGACCAATTTCTCTTTATTTACCTTTCTCGGGCGATCCTCCTCAACTAGATTTATTCGTTGAATGTACGAGCAAGCTTGAGCCTCACAGAGGTAAGCTTTTCTCTCTGCAGTAAGGTTTCCTCCTCCTGCATCTCCACCTATTATAACATTACAGTCAAATGACCCAAAGCGTATTGAAAATACCTCTCGTTCTGGATGCCTTGGTCTCTTGGGAAGATCGGGGTCATCTTCTGGATCAACTTCATGGTTTCTTTTCTTGTTCTCCTCTGCTCGACGAGGAGATCTAGACCTTTCTCTTGTTCGGTCGTTGTTTCTTCTTTCACTTCCACGATCGACATACTTTGACAACTTTCCTCGTCTGATGAGTGTTTCAATCTCATTCTGAAGATCTATGCAATTTTTGGTCATATGGCCATGATCTTTATGAAACTCGCAATACTTCGCCTTATTCCTCTTATCAGGGTCTGCCTTCATTTTCTCTGGCCAGTTTAATTCCTCGTTGCTCTTGATTTCTTCTAGAACATGGTTGATATCCTTCTTCAAAGGAGTATAATTATCGAATTTCTTCATTGCATCCCATACCGAACTTGTTCTTGAATGTTTGTCATTACCATTGTTCTTATGCTCTTTCTTCTTAGCTTTATCACCTTCCACCTTGGTTTCTTTGGCATCCATGTTCTTCTTCGCAGCCATAACCTCCTTGACATTCATAATCTTATACGCTTTTCCCATCAGGTCCGATATGGTTCTAGGTGGATCTTTGGCTAAAGTGTAGTACAACTTGTTGGGCAGTGGTCCATTCATCAAGGCGGTAATCGCTATCTTTTCCTCATAATCAATGACTTCGAGTTTCTCATTATTAAAACGAGTTATATAACCTCTGGTACTCTCACCAGCCTTTTATCTAACACTTAACAAATGTGCTACTCATTTAATTGGCTTTTCCCCAAAACAGAAATTCCCAATGAATAACTCGGCCAGTTGAAGAAAAGTTGAGATCTTACCCCGAGGAAGATTATTATACCATATTTGAGCAGATCCGATAAGAGTTCCCGAGAATGCCCTACATCTCATCTCATCTGGAATAGTATAGATGTCGGTTGCAGCTTGGTATTGTTCTATATGAAGGATGGGGTCAGTTTTTCCATCATATTTGGGGGTCACAACAGATGCTTTAAATTTTAATGGTGTTGGAAAATCTACAATGGTCTGGACAAAAGGTGTTCCTCGAACAAAAGTTCATTGTAGAGGGTTCTTAGCTTTAACCATTTCTCCCAATCTGTCCTCCAGCCTTTGAATAGAGCCTTTCCATGCATCATTTCCTTCCTCGGGCCTGTTGGTTCGAGCAGCTGATCGTGTTGAAGTGGCTTCCTGGGATCTATCTTGACAAGCCGCTGGTCGCGACTGGGCAGATCCTTCCCTTAAATCTGATGGTCATCGAAAACTCCTCGATGGGGATCTAGGAGGACTTTTGCTCCTCTTAGGACCTAATCGATCGAAAGGAGATACTCTGCTTAATCTTTCTAACGCACTGGTCCTTTCTGGGGAGAGAGTGATACGTTGTTCAGTATCTGTGGCTCGCACTGACGAAGTTCGTCCAGGTTGATAAGAAAAATCTTCAGACTCCTAATTGCGATATGAATTGGTACGCCTAGTACACGAAGAAGATGCACGGGTATTTCTTTGAATACTTCGTGGTCTTGAATGGGTTGGTGCACCGCCATGGAGGGTTTGTATGAGTTGACGCATAGTTTCTTGCATGACGGTCTGGCCTTGAGCTAGATTTGTCATTATTCCAGCCAGATCTGGAATATTTGGTGGAGCAGATGGATTTGGAGGGCTTCCAGGGTTTTGATTGCTTGATTCTGGAATATCAGCCATTTTTGATGGATTATTTTTTATGGAAAACGATATTACCAGTTGTTCCCACAAACGGCGCCAATCTGATGATGTAAAAAATTAGATCATATCTAATTATTCAATCACAGATAAATAAATGAGATAAATAATTTTTAAAGTGGTTCAGCCTTATAAGAATGGCCTACGTCCACTGCTATGGTATTGCTGATTGTATGGGAATTCTCGATTACAAGTTATCTCAAGAAATTCTGGTCCCTTTACAATGAGGATTGTACAATGTATTTATAGCCCTGAGGCTGTAATGTGAAAGGGTAATACATTAAATGATGTATATATGAAAGGGTAATACATTCAATGCCCCTTAAGCGTATGCGTCTGAATGATAAGCATTTAATGAACAGTCAAACTATTGGTTATCCTGCTATTAATGCTTTGTTCGAGTTGCAGCTCGGACCGCCTAAGCTTCTCGGTGCTCAAGAGTTCCTCGGAGAGTTCTCGTTCCTCGGAGCATATGAGTTCCTTAGGGAATCAGTGTTCCTCGTTGTAGTATGATTCCTCGGAGCGTGTGAGTTCCTCGAAAGTGTTTATTATTGCCACGTACACTGCCACGTGTCTTCACTTTATTGATCCATGTCAGCAGACTAAATTTGGTATCAACACTCATATCGAATCTCTCTCCACTTCACTTTCTAGATTTTTGATATTTCCCAGTCTGTCTCCGACTCATTGCATTTGCTACCACATTAGCCTTACCAGGATGATACTGAATATCAAACTACTAGTCTTTCACGAATTCTAGCCACCGCCTCTGTCTCATGTTCAGATCCTTCTGTGTGAAGAGATACTGAAGTGACTTATGATCCGTGAATAAAGTGAACTGCTCTCCTAGAAGATAATGTCTCCATATCCTCAAAGAAAAAATGACCGCTACTAGCTCTAGGTCATGAGTGGGGTAATTCCTATCGTGGGTCTTTATCTTTGTGGACGCATAAGCTATAGCCCTTTCCTCCTGCTGAAGCACACCCCCAAGTCCTTGTATGGATGCGTCAGTGTAAACCCGATACTCTAGTCCTCCCTCTGACAAAGCAAGTACAGGTACAGATGTCAACTTGTGCTTTAGCTCATCAAAAGCTAATTGACAATGATCACTCCAAGTTAAAGGTACCCCTTTCCGAGTCAGATTCGTCAGAGGGCCCGCAATCTTTGAGAATCCTTTAATAAATGGCATGTAATAGCCTGCCAGTCTCAGAAAATTGCACACCTCGGTCGGTGTCATGGGATGTCCCCACTCCCTCATCGCTGACACCTTACTCAGATCCACCGCAATACCCCGATCTAACACCACATGGCCAAGAAACTGCACCTCCCATAACCAAAATCCACACTTCTCGAATTTAGCGTAGAACTGGTGATCCCGCAGTGTCTATAGAACCTTACGCAGATGCTCTGCATGCTCCTCCACGGTGCGCGAGTAGATCAGGATGTCATCAATGAACACGATGACAAACTGGTTGAGGTACTCTCTAAAAACCCTATTTACGAGATCCATGAACACTGTTGGCGCATTTGTGAGCTCAAATGGCATCACCCTGAACTCATAAGATTCATACCGTGACAGGAAAGCAGCCTTAGAAACATCCTCCTCTCGGATACGTAGCTGATGATACCCTGACCTCAAATCGACCTTAGAGAAGTAAGATGCCCCTCTCAATTGGTCAAAAAGATCATCGATCCTAGGCAGCGGATACTTATTCCGTATCGTCACCTTGTTCACCTCCCTGTAGTCGAGGAAAAATCGAAGTGAACCATCCCGCTTCTTTACGAATAACACCGGTGCACCCCACAATGATGTACTCCACCGAATGAAACCCTGACCTAGAAGCTGCTAAATTTGCTCTCTCAACTCACACATCTCTGAAGGGGCCATACGATATGGGTCTCGAGCAATCGACCTCGTCCCCGGAGCTAAGTCGATTACAAATTCGATTTCCCTACTGGGTGGCAACCCTGGTATTTCCTGGAACACATCCTCAAAGTCCCTCACTACTGGGATTGAGTCCAATGGAACCACCACCTCCTATGAGGTTTCCTCCTCAATGTAGTACAAGTGTGTGCGTGACCCTCCCTCAGGTAGCGGTATCGCTATTTGGAACATCGCATGTCCCAAAATGGAGAACACGATTGTCCTCTCGTAACAATCCACAGTCGTCCAATAACCTGCCAACCAATCCATACAAAGGAGGACATCGTACCCCTCCATATCTAACACTAAGAGGTCTGCTGCTAAACTAAGCCTCCCAATTAGAATGTCCACCCCCGACAAATCGTGTGAATTAAATCCTCGTTGCCTACTGGTGACTCTACACACATACGAAGACTACCTGAGGTCTCTAGTAACCCGACCTGTTTAGCAAAATTAGATTTAATGAATGAATGTGATGCTCCCGTGTTAAAAAATGTACCACCTTCATGACCATAAATGAGAAACATATCCTCAACTGCTGGCGGCGCCTATTGTGCTGGAGGATTGGGAGCATCACAGACGTTATACACACGCCCGGAGTGCATTTGCCCCGGCTGCTGTGGGGCGGGTGGAACTGGTGCTGCTGGCGGTATCTGCCCCTGTTGACCCTATTGGGCACCCCGCTGATGACCTCTGCCCCTCTACGGGCACTCCCTCTTGAAGTGTCCTGGCTGGCCACAAACAAAATACCATTTATGACCGTCCCCTTGTCGTTGGCCCTATTGGCCTCCCCCATTGTTCCCTTGGCCCTGACGACCCTGAGGAACCTTCTGCTGCTGATTTGGGCCTGGTTGCCCCTGCTTGAACCCCTATCCTCCCGGTCGAAACCCACTAGGCCTAAATTTCTTAGCCTGATTCCTCTGCTGACTGCTAGTCTACTACTGAGTACCACTCATGTCACCACTAGTAACTGCCTTGCCCTGTTAGCTCAACTCCCCTACTCTCTTGCTCCCCTTCGCATGGAAGTGATGATCCTGACAATGTATGAGGGAGACATTAACGACATCTGTATAAGTCATTAATGTCGAATTTCCAATCAAATGTTGTCTGATCCTATAGGCCAAGCCATCCATGAACCTCAACTTCTTTCACTCCTCACCGCTCACCTCATTTGGCACAAACTTTGCCAAACGGGTGAACTCTTCCTCATAATCTATCACTGACCGGTCACCCTGCACTAACTCACTGAACTCTTTCCTCATCTCAGCCTCTACCGCTGGTGGGAAGTATTTGCAGTCAAACCGCACCCAGAACTCGGATATTATCATCAAAGCCCTCTCCTCAGCGGTGATAACTGACTCCCACCACTGTAAGGCTTCCCCCGACAGACGAAAGGTAGAAAGCATCTGTTTCTTCACATCAGTATAATCCAGCATGCGCAAATGGCGCTAAATATTCTTCTTCCAGTCACAAGCCTCTACCACATCGGTGCTACCCCGAAACTCGGGTGGGTGACCCTTTTGAAAGGTCTCCCTAACTCTCTACCAATACGGTGGCCCCATTGGAGCCTGAACTGCTGGTGCCATGGGAGGTGGTGCCTGGGGCTGAGGAAAATGGGCTACCGTAGCCCTCATTGTTGTCTCAACTGCCTGGGCCACTATCACGGCCACCTGAGTTGTGGAGATCAACTCGGCTGGGGGTGGTGGTGGCGTTACCTGTGGCTCCTGACGAGCCTCCCTTAACTTATCCCTAGCCTCAGCCCTCTCCGCTCTCTGCCTCTTTGGTGGCATCTAAAAATAGATTGAATAGTATAAGTACACAGTTTATACAAAAATATCTAATAGGAGAAATACGATAACTCAAAAGCGTAAAATGAATCAACATTCCTAATAATAGGACTCTATATCAACCGGACGCTACGCTGAAACATAGTAAGCGGCATAGATCCTAAGGACACTAGAACCTGATGCTCTGATACCATATGTGACACCCCTCATAATTAACCCCGGGTGATCAGTCCTAAATAAAATCAAAACAGGTTTCTCAGTTGGTTCATTCTTAGAATCACTGTCACTCTTTTTCATTACTAACCACCTAAGTGAGAAAATTACACTGGTGCCAAGTTTTTTTTCTTTTATTAACTAAAATTAAATACTCATGCGAAAACAAAATAATATAAACAATCACAATTAACTGAATTCAACCATTCACAAATAATTATCTGACCGACTAAACCATCGGTTTCAAATCCAACAAAAGTAAAGACAAGTAATAAATCTTAATATGCCTGACATAAGTACTAAAATAAAACTATGAGCGACATGCTCGAATAACTGATAGGAAGTCTCTACACTAAGAATGAAAAGAACGAGGCGCCTATCAAACTCCCACAACATCCACACATGCTGCAAAAATGGATACCTAGAATGAGTCGAGCATGTCGTCCCTGTGGATGGACACCTAAAAGGTTTTTAAAAGTTTTTATATCAAGGGTTAGTACCCAAAACATTTGGAAAATATTTAGCAAATGATTAACTTACAGTAATAAGTAAATATGCATGCTCTCCATATTTTAGTTAGTGATGCACTCCCTTGAGGACATCCTCACCCCTCCTCTAATGTGTACTACTAACGCCTTGATTAATTTACCTAGTTATTTATCTCATGACTAGATAACTGATATAATCCCCTTGCCACCACCCTACTCTAACCGAGCGTGCCATAATTATGATTTCTATGTTGTTATCAACATTAACATAAATAATCATTTCCCTTTTTAAATTTCATATAACTTTCACACCCATTATATATTTAATACAATTCACGGCCTGTATTAATACCCGTATATAATTATTTACCTCATTATATACGTATAGTTATATCACAATATTCACAAACATGCTGAAATAATAATTAATACTAAACATCCTCCCGAGTAATAACTCACCAGATGCAAATCCTCTAAAGTGCTATCCCACTAAGCATATTCACATAACCTAGTTATCCCAAGTCAGAATCGCTCACTAACTTGGATAATACATAAAAATTGGAGGCAGTCATATTCCTTCCCGGAAAGTGAGATGTCCCTCACCCATATAATGGACGCTATGACCTGGGAATATACTTGCCCTATTCATCCACTATGCGCAACCTCCCTCTTATAGCACTAGAGTCGATATAATAATAATATCTAGCCATTGATATTGATGCACAAACCATATATATATATATACTATCGCACACCGTATATATATATATATATATATATATATATATATATATATATATATATATATATATAATTAAAATAAACTATTATGGCTATCCCGTGTACTAAGTCCGTAACACAATCCTATTCAAATTATTATGAGTTTATGCTCCAACTCTAATTATTAATTAATTCACACATGAATTAATTAAATTACTTTTGGTGTCGCCCCGACCAATAGATTCAAACTTACTCTCGTGGCCCGAAATAAACAATACCCGAGTCTAAATTCCCCACTCCAAATTATTTAGCCTTCACTCTAAATAAAATTAACGTCTGAGTATCGCTCAACCAATAACCCCGGACTTGCCCACTCAATCCGTATTTAATGATTTTGAAATATTATTCCCAAAATTTAACCATAGTGTGTCACACATAAATTTCCTCCAAATTCCAATTAATTTTAATCATGGCATGACACACGTAATTTCCTTCAACGTTTACTACCCCCGGGTATACTTATCTTACTATCTCGACCCATCCGGACTCAACCGTACATTCAGAATTGGCATCCGAATTAATTTATAAAAATCCTTATCTCACACCTAAATTAATCTATACCGACTCCCGGCTAAGATAAGTACATACCCCGTCATTAATACCCGAAATGACGTAAATAAATTATCATTATTCACTTAGTAATTTAATTTCCCTAAATATTAACCATTCACTCCCCAGTTAATATTTAATTATATATTGCCATAATTAATTCAATTAAAATTACGACACATAAGTAATTTTGAATTACCGAATTAATTAAATATTAAATGTACAAAAATACGAGGTGTAACACAAGTTTTCTATGGTTTTAAAAGTTTAAAAACATCCTTAGAGTTTCAAGATCCGAACTTTCATACTCTTATGCTACAGAGATATTGTTTTTCACCATTTGGATTTGTTCATCACTTTGAACGTTGGGCTTTGTGATGAAGAAGTGAAGGTGTTCGTGTTTAACATCGTAGACGTTGCTAAGCTATATCGGTGGACATCAATACATACGTGGACATGTGTGATGTGGATGGGCATCGTAGAAGGACTTATGCATGGGAACTATGGAGGAGTGGTTGAAGGATTATAGGAGCATAAAGACTTATGGGGATCGAGTGGTTGAGTAAGTCTATTGTCTGTACTTTGTAATACCATATCATAGTGATTGTCTGGCTTGGGTCATCCGAGGTTTGTTCCCTTACTGGTTTCCCTGTACATCCGACATCGCCTTTGTGAATTTATTTATTTTACTTGCTTTAATCACCTAGATGCATGCTTAGGATTAAACAAGATAACATTTGGCTTAACTAAAATTGGTTCACACACTTGGTGTCATTTAAAATTTTGAAAAAGGTTTTTCAAAAAGAAAAGTTGGTTTTGACATCCTTAAAACACATTCGAAAGAAAAAGGGGCCTACAAATTACTAATCTGGACATAATTACTGATTTTCATAATTCATTTTTTTGTGACTTTTGTTTGCAAGCTACGACTTAGTGCATGGTGATTATTGTTAGCGAGCATTTCATGTTTATATATATGTTTCATTGATGACTCACACGCTAGATATGATGATCTTTTCACTTTTTGTCTATCTGAGACAAAAATGGGGAGAGATATATGTGATGTAGGGGGGCTTTTGGTTGAGTTGATGAGCACATTATTTTGTTGCACAAATTGATACCTTGGCTTTTTAATATTTATTTTCACAATTGGTATAAAAAATAATTTGCTCACATGTTTGACAAATGATGTGATTTTAATTTTACAAATTGGTATTAATATTTCATATTGGTATTATATTGGTTATATCATTTTTTTCGTCCATACTTCACTGGATATTTGTCTGTTTCATGTGTGTAGGTATGCTTAAAAGATTCGAGATTTCAAGTCTACATCACATTGCTTGTCGGACCATCATTTACTAGTCTTGTCCTGTAATTTTTTATTTTGGATTTTATGGGATGGGATTTAGATGTCATACGGCTTGACAGTCCGACTTAGTCATTCCACTCTTAGGGTTTTGTCCCGAAATAGTCAAAAGGGGAGATTTATAAGGATAAAATTTCCAATTAAATCCATTGTAAGCATTTGACTTATTACCGAAACAAAACATATTTTTGAGCGATAGATAGATTTTTATTGTTACGGTCCGACACAGTCTATGACACAAAGTTTATTGAAGACGTTGCGGCCAAGCTTAAAAGATTTATCATGCCGAGATTATTTTGATGCATGTTTCACGTCTTCATTGGATTCCGATCTCTCAGGTATGAATGCGTAATGTTTATGGGACTCAAAAAATGTTTTTAGGATATTTTATTTAAAAAATGTTTTTAAATGTTTAATCTTCATTTATTATGAGATAAGGATCATTTAGAGTTGTGTATATAACAAACTCTTGTGTTTTGTGGTTTAAATGACATTGCAGGCCATTGAAGAGAGATGAACATGTTGTTCGAACGATAGGGCCATTTCGTTTGAGCGACATGATTATCTCATTCAAACGATGCGCCGACTTAAGTTTATTAATGAAGGTGTGTTTCTCTCAAAAAATTTAAATTGCAGAACCAAAAAAGCAGTTTACATACAGTACATTTTTTGCACAAGTTTTCTAAGGTTTTCGAAGTCTAAAAACATCCTTAGAGTTTCAAGATCCAACCTTTCATAGTCTTATGCTATATAGATCTTGGTTTGCACTATTGGGTTTTGTTCATCAGTTTGAACGTTGGGTTTTGAGGTGAAGAAGCGAAGGAGTTCGTATTTAACATAGTAGATGTTTCCTTGATGTATCGGTGGACACCGAGATATACATGGACGCGTATGTTGTGGACGAGCATCGTAGAAGAACTTTTGTGTGGGAACTATGGTGAGTGGTTGAAGGATCAGAGGAGCGTCAAGACTTGTGGGTCTAGTCATTGAGTAAGTCTATCATCTGCACTTTGTAATACCTTATCATAGTGATTGTCTGGCTTGGGTCGTCCGTGATTTTTTTCCTTAGTGGTTTCCTTGTATATCCGACGTTGCCTTTTTGAACTTATTTAGTTTACTTGCTTTAATCACCTAGATGCATGCTTAGGATTAAACAAGATAAAATTGGGCTTAACTAAAATTGGTTCACCCACTTGACGTGGTTTAAGATTTTGAAAAAAGGGTTTTCAAAAAGAAAAGTTGGTTTTGACATCCTTAAAACACTTTCGAAAGAAAAAAGGGCCTACAATTTCCTAGAATTGACAGGAGAGTTATGCTGATACAGACAAGAGACATTTGGATTTTGAGGTTAGTAACCAGGTATTACTCAGGGTGTCTCCCTGGAAGGGAGTTTTGCGATTTGGGACGAAAGGAAAGTTGGCTCCCTGGTATGTTATAACGTTCCCTATTATTGAAAAGATTTGTCCAGTAGCATATCAGTTAGCTATACCGGATCATTTGCAAAGGATCCATGATGTTTTCCATGTTTTAGAGTTATGGATATTTCTTAAAGATGAGGTAGCTGATCAACACCTAGATCTTGATGAGATAGAGCTCTAGCCCGATGTGAGTTACGAAGAGAGACCTGTAGCCATTCGGGACTATAGGAGCGTAGACATTATTCCAATGTTTTTCCTTTAGTACGCGTGCATTAGGGACACCAAAACGAGGATGAGTCGATATGGGAGATAGAGGATTACATGTGAGATAATTATCCTAAACTCTTCGAGCGAGGTACGTTTCAAATTTTGAAAATAAAATTTTGTTATTAGGGGGAGAATGTAATACCCCTTACTTTTTTATCATTTAAATTGGTGGATTTAAAATAAATATATTGATGAATAAATTACTTGAATATGATTGTGCATGATTATGTGATTCAATTATACCGAATGTGTGTACTAGAAGATGTTTAATTTGCATGTTATGTGAATTATTATTATTTCGTGATTAACATAACAAAAATATGTAATTTGTGGAAGACATTGTTTGAGTATGTTTTGGAGTGATTTAAGTCTCGTTTAGACATTTTAAACATCTTAAGTTGGGGCCCGGGAGATAAGTATACCCTTAGGGAGTTTTTGAACCAATCCTAGTGTTATTCTGGGATTATTTGGGGGTCCAAAATTAGGTATTAATGGGAGATGCGGGATTAGGGTTTTAATAAGTTAATAAACCAAGCTAATTACACATTTCATCAACTTTTAAGTTAACCTAAGTAGCCCTACATCTTTTGAGAAAGTTACCAAAGTTGGAGAAAAAGAGAGGAATAAAGGCTCATGAAAGGAGGCTCATATTATTTCTAAAAGGCAATAATTATCTCATAATATTTTTAATTATATGTTTCTTAATTCACATGTATGTCTCTCATACCAGTTCCCTGTTATAAATTTGATTGAAGATTGATATATAGATGGATTTGAGTTTAGGGCTGTTTAGAACTAATTGATGATTAATTGTGTTTCAAGAATTAGATACCTTGGTGATAGATTCGAAATTGATATCGTTTGATTGTAAAAACTACTACTAGAATTCATGTGATAGGATTAACGTTTGTGGATGAATTCATATAATGTATTGATCTTACTATTATGGGAATTTTTAGACGAGAATCATGAATTTGTTGGGTTTAGACAACTTGTTACTTTTATGATATAATAGCTTAAATTAGTGAGGCTTATCATGTGTAGAATTGTTTTACAATGAAGTAGACACATTTGATTGACTATACTAAAGTTATAATTATTGTAATTGAATTGTATAAAGCCTTAAAAATGAGAATGGGATTTTGGAGAAGAAACTCGTATTGAAAAAATAACAAATTTGGGCTTACTGCCCGAAGCGAATCGATTCGGCCTCCAAGGCGAATCGATTTGGCCCAGGGAAAACAATTCGGCTCCAAGGGGGAAATCGATTCGACTCCTAGGCATGGTTTAGGGTTAGACAATGAAAATGTTCGAGGGATTTTTACGAGTCCGAACAAGTATATTGGAGGTTGTCCAAGTGAAGGGATATTTAATTAAAAATGGATTTGTGTTATCCAATAATTGGTGAAGTTAATAATTAACTGGCGTATTAATATTCAAGACAAGAATTTATAATCCGAGAATTATGAAATCAAGTTACAGTAGTTATGATAATAATTACCCAAACATATTGTGTGATATATGATATATTTAGTATTTGCGTGGACATACCCATGTTTGTGGAAGGCCTATCGATTAGGGTTACATACGTCGTCGGACCAGTAGCTCGCATGGACACAAGTGGGCTTGGCATAGTGTAGGTCATTATTTTAGGTCATACACTCAGGGGAACCATTTTTTGTTGAGTGAAGTTGGATGGCTGGATCCATTCTCATAGCGAGGGTATGGGCATGAGATGGTGTACTACGTAGTGACGCTGCACTTATGTGTATTTTGTTTATGTCCATTAGATGTGGGACTCTTTCGAACTTACCCATAAAGCACGAGTCGAACACCGAAGGTAGATGCCTTCATGTGATATATATATATATATATATATATATATATATATATATATATATATATATATATATATATATATATATATATATATATATATATAAATATAAATTGATTAAGAATAAATCAAGGTAGTCTAATGATGTAGACCATTATTAATAAACACAATGTTATGTAAAATAATGTGATGTGATTATATTTTTATGGGGTAGTATTATGGGGTTAATCTTTGGTATTGAGATCATATGTGTAGATATATACCTCACAATTATTTGTAGGCTAGTTGCCTTGATATTATTACGTTAGTGTAAAGATCGGATTTCATGTTTGGGCTTGAGTTGGAAATGCGCATAGTATTCCACTTAGAGGAGGGGTGAGATACTTACTGCAAGTGAGACCCGATGGGAGGTACGTAATGTGAATTGACTACAATATTATCTATTAGTTTTATAAGTTAATTCTTGCATCTTTAGGGCGCTGACTCAAATAATAAAATGTTTTTACCTCGGGTTATCCTAGATAGGGACAACATGTCTGAAAGATGATCAGACTTGCAGTTGTATTTGCTTAATAGAGGATTCAACTCTTTGATTCTAGCATAGACTGCTACTCTTTATTTCATTTAATTTTTTATATTCTAGAGATTGTATGGGCATAAGTCTGAGACTTATTTATTCAAGTTAATTATTTTCGGTTATATTAGGAAGGATATTTTATTATACATGAGAGTTGGGACTCATTCATTATCAGTTATTATTTTACATGGAGGATTTAAATTAAAATTATAATTTTACAATTTTATGCTAAGAATGGTATAAATTGTTAAACAAGCCCCATATTCATCATATTATGTTTGGCCAACCTTTACATGTAAAATAAGGGTTGTTACCCATTTGAGGTTCTTGAAAGAGTTGGGAAAACTGTTTACAGATTAGCGTTTCCACCAAACTTATCGAACATTCATAATGTGTTCCATGTTTAGATGCTAAGGAACTATATTAGAGACCACAACCGTATTATTAATCACCAGCCTATTGAGATTCGAGGATATTTGAGCTATGATGAGGCCCCAGTTAAAATCATATAAAGAAAGGAGAAGAAACTGAGATCTAAGGTAATTTTCCTAGTCAAGATGATTTAAAGACATCAGGATGCATAAGAGGCCACTTGGGAGCTGGAGTCAATCATCAAGGATAAGTACCCTCAATTATTCCAAGGTATGATTTAGGTTATTTTCATTATTTGAATCCCGAGTATGTAATTTCCTAAACTTGGGGAGACTATAATGACCCAAGACCCTTAAGAGTCCGCAACCCTACAAGAGGCCACAACCTAAGTGGAAGGCTTGTAAATGATGACCAAGACCTCGTATTAGTCCACATACATAGATAATTACTAAAAAGGCAACGCTCGTGAATGTAAAGGTTATGGCGTCCGACAACATAGTTACTCAAATGCTCAGCACGTGAGGTGATGACATGGCCTAATCATGTCATGACTTGAGGAGCAAGTTTAAAGGTAACCAAAAGCCTTTTTAAAAGGATTAATTGTGTAAAAGAGTGTACCAAAGATTAAAACCTAGGTTCCTTATTGAAACCTATAACTATTAACCCTTGGCACACTTTCCAAGACTATTAGAAACCCATATTCTTACTTTAAAGTGAGAAAGTGATATTTGATAGAAGTTAAGGTTCTTTCAGAGTGGAGGCTGCAGATATTTACTGTTCATCGAAGAAGAATTTTAGAGGCGGTGGAAGGTTACTATTCACCAAAGAATCTTTTAGATGCGGCGGATGATAATTGTTCATTAAGGTAAGGGATTTGTCCTCATCCTTTTCTTCCTTATTAGAATTCTAGTTTCCTTTATTTCTATCGAATGAGATGAGCCCTTGCATCATATTATGAGTTTTATGGATTTTAGGCCATGGATTTCAATTTTTATTAACCTTTTAGGTATTAGAGGCCATGACCATTTGTTGCTCATTACGATTTTTAGAGTATTTGCACTTGTAGGCGATGGATTGTCCCTATTCATCTTAAATTCTTATTATAGAGGTTTTCTCTTAGGGTTCTTGTATGTAAATGGTGAGTGGGAGGATAAGAGACTTTTAGTATATTTTTATTAATCTTATTAGGCTTTAATTATAATTTTACCTTTGATTTTTTAGGATTTGAGTTAAGAGATATTTAGAGTTTAAAACTATTATTTCATTAATATGCCCATGTTGTTGGAGATCAAGACATCTAACTCTTAGTTGAGGTTGTGGCAACTTATGGCTAGGCCGAAGTAATATTGAATATTTAAGGGCTTCCTTCTTAGTGCTTGAGGACAAGGAAGTTAGTTCTATAGAGATTGAGCCTAGGCTAACTACAGCTTTTTCACCTTGGTAGAGCTCATCCAAGGTTATGGAATTAATAGCAGACTACATATTGCTTATCCTGGATTTGGATAGGAGAAGAGGTCAAGACCTGTGGCATGATTGGGTCAATAGAAGACATAATAAGGCCATGGAGTTGATATATCTAATGCTATCAGAATATAGGTCGCAGACTCTATGTGCGAATCATGGGAGATAAAGCCATGTGGGAAGCCAGGGAATATGAGACCTTTGGAAGTTCAAGCCATATTTCATTGGGGAAATTCGATTGGTGTAAAATGCATATTCTTTCCTTCCTATTCATTATGTTTCACACTCTTGCGTATTTGTATTATTATTCCATTGTCTCGTTATTGTATCCTTTAATGTTTGTACTAACATTGGCAGGTGGGCTACGGACTTTGATTTAAACTTTCCTGATCTATTAAGCTCATCCCTTTTTCTATATTCCTTGTTTCCTGAGGATAGAGGCCTCAAAGTATTAGAGGTTGAAGAGTAGAGTAGCAGAGGCCACGACATATGGTCAGAGCCCACAAATATTATGTCTTGAGTTTTGATTTAAAGATTATAATCATTATAGATTTACTCTTAGTTGTTTCCCTTTTTATATTAGTATAATTAATATCAAGGATTGTAAGAGATTGTATTTCAATATGTAATGAGACTTCATGTGATCATTAATGGAATTGATAGTTTAGTAGATGAGGCATTTTATGTAGTGGATGATTGCAATAAAGTTAGTATATTGCCAACTTTAATGATTTAAGGCCGAGGTCTTTTATAGAGGCTGTGGCTATGACATGATTGCCCTAATAATAGTTAAGTTAAAATTTTATCAAGGGATCAAAAGAGACTTAACGATCGCGACCGAATAGGGTAGGCCACGAGGCATTACGCATAATGCCTAGAAGAGAATGGGATAATATGAGAAGAGGGAGTTATAAAAGTATAAAGTCCGTTCAACTAAAGCTTTTAATGTTTATGAAAGAACTCTTTGTAGAGAGGGGATAATAATACAAAGTTAATGTTGACAATACGTGGCAAGACATGGATTGGAAACTCTATTTTTAACATGTATACTTGGTGGATCAATGCCTTTTTTGGCATAGAAAAAGAATATTCTATATAGGAGAGGATAATATATTCAAATCAATGAAATTTGACAATATTAGAACATCCCTAATTGTTATAGATAATTTCAGTAAAAATAATATGTGTGAAAATATGTTATATAATAAAATAATTTAGTACATCGTTTTCTAGTTAATTGATCTTTCACTTTTTTTAAGTTGAAAATACTAATAAGACAAAAAACGTGTAAACTATATATTCTTCATCAATATTTTCTTAAAGAATTTAAAACTGAACAAGAAACTTGTTTCATAGATTGCGTCGATTGAGTTTCAAAAATATAAATTTTATAATGCGTTTGATAGAAAAGACGAAAATTGAATTCTTTTTAAAGACTTATTTTTTCAAGTAGTTTTTTTATGAAGAAATTTACCATGCTAAAAATTCGCTATTTTACGTGTTTGATTATTGATGTGTTAAATTTATCCTAACAAATGGCCGTAGGTGAAGTTTGATAGGTCACATTATTTGAGACAAAAGTCATATTTATGTGTGAGTTTAAAAACTCATAGACAATGTTGTTTAAGGCCGTATACTTAGAGGGAAACCAATTTTCCTTATGAACATAATTAAGTTTTAAATTTCACAATGTTCTTAGACATAGAAGTGTTTTTTGTCCCAACCCTTAAGAGAAATTGGCATCACATATATTTTTTCCACGATGTCATTTTATGTTTAATTTTAACCTTTTACTATATACACTGTACCCAGTATAGGACCCACATCATAAAAATGTCATGTCAAGCTACTTACATGCTACTTTGACTTGGTGAACATCGTGGTATATTTATTTGATCAATATAGATAAAAAAATGTATGATAAATTTGATCTTTGAGTACCCCTTTAGCTCATAAACTAACGTGATTTAGTTGATGTAGAAATTGTGTCCTACATAGAAAAAAATTCAAGAAATGAGTGTAATTGATATATCCGCTAGTTGGCACAGATGCTTGGATTGAAGAAAGGGAAATTACACTATGCATGGTTCGCACTTTGACACAAAAGTCTACTCGCGGACGCCGCATGATCCGTTGGTGTTTCTTGAGCCAATATTAGTTTTTATTGATAATTTATTTGGGATTTTCTTTAAAAATTAGGTTGCAATTGTTTCTAACATACCAGAGTTTTAATTGTTTGTTATGTATGACTGTTGGGAAAAAGGAGCTTCAAAGCCTATATATAGACCCTTTTCCCTCATTTCCCTAATTTTAATTCCTTTCTTATGTGCTTCTTCTTCCTTCGAGTCAGAGAGAATATCACCATTTTTGGTTCGTGGGCAAACACATTGCGATACATCCTGTGTCAGCCGATAGTGTTTAATCCCGAAAATTGTTGTTAAGTTAGTCTGCCTGAATACAAAATCCTGGCACCACTAGTGATCTAGGCCATGGAAAAAACCTCTTATAGGCAGTTGTTGATTTGGGAGAACCTTTGATTTGATTCTTTTTCTTTCTCTTAATAAACAGGTTCATTATCAAAATAAATTGCTTTTGATGAAAACAACATACCATTAAACTAAAAAAAAATTAGGAGAAAACTCCATTTTTTCGGGGTGGTGTCGGGAATTTTTTTTGCTGTCTTCAATGACAGTAAAAATGGATGTCGCCCAATCAAATGGTTTCCTTCTTTCCTTCTATTCATGGCTCTCTCTCCTCATTAAAAGTTTAAACAACAACTAAGATTCCCAATATTTATATATCCAATACATGCATGCAATAAACCTCATCAATTTATATATCCGTTAGTACAATTATTTTAATATTTGTTTAACTACATTTTTTATTAGTAAACAAGAGTTGCAATTAACAAAAGAAAAATCCAATAAATACCTCATTCAATACATGGAAATGTAAAATGATTAACATACACCACAAAATCACTAACTTAAATATAAAAACTAAAAAATTGTACTAAAATTGATTATTATTTGGTCCTCTCACTTCTTTATTCATGTCAATCAATTCTTCCATTGCCGGCATATTCAAATCAAATCCCTACGTAAAAAAATCATAAAAGTATGAGGATACAAAAATTATCTGATGCTCCAACTAAATGATTCGTTTGGATGCAATTTGCATTTAATGATACACTTAGAAATGGACGATGATATTAATTGAAACTTAGAAATAAGAATGAAAAATTAATTTAATGCTAAATATGACTTAATTAACATGTACATTGTTTTTGCTCTTCAATTGCACCTTTAATTGTCTCCGTTGCTCCTTTATTTGTTTTCCTTCGTAGCGGATCTCGAATTTTTATGTTGGCTTTTGATTTATCCAAGTAGCCTTCACTCACTTTATCTTGAGTAGCATCAATATCCGACTTTAATAAATTATCCAATGTTTTTAGTTTAAGGAAAAAATTGGAAAAAAAAAAATCATTGACTAATATTTTAGGAAAAAAATAGTGGCAAATATGAAAAAAATTAGTTCCACACCTCTTTAAAATTTACTTGTTACCTTCTTCAAGATGTGGCCAAAAAAAGGAAAATAATAGTAGAGAGAAAGATATTTAAACAATGATAGTTGAAAAAACAAAATAAAATATAAATGATATATATAGAGGTTTAATTAACAACTACTCAAATTAACAACTACTTACTCTCTTTTTTTTTTTTATATAAATACATTAATTGTGCTCCTATTTACAAGATAATATTAACGGATATATAAATTGATGAGGGTTATCGCATACATGTATTGGATATATAAATATTGGGAATCTTAGTTATTGTTTGAACATTTAATGAGGAGAGAGAGCTATGAATAGAAAAAAATAAGGAAACCATTTGATTGGGCAACATCCACTTTTACTGTTATTGAAGACACCAATTTTTTTTTTCCGCGATGTCATGTGGCGTGGGTGGTGGGTTGGTTTAGAATTATTATTATTTTTTTAGAGTAATAATTATATATTATTGAGTGGATAATGGTAATTGAGATAGAGCCATATAAATCACGTGATGCAAAATGAGTTGTTCAAATCACATTCTGTTTGCCAAAGTCTGGCAAACATTTTTTTTTCCTCTTTGTAATTTGGGGCCATCTTTTCTTACTTGTTATGGTTTAATGTTCAAGATTTTTTTATTTTAGGTGTACTGTTTTCTTTGATATAAGATTTTAGAATTTAGGAGTGATGATAAGATAAGATGGTGTTTTAAATATATTAGAAATCAATTTGAAAAAGTTGGCACATAATTGAACAGTGTTTTTTCTCGTGATACTGCCATTTGTTGAACATAATATAAAGTTAAAAGGTGTTTGTCCGATATGGAACGAATAAATAATTTTTTTTAATATTCGTTGTCCAAAGTTATGATTCTTAAACAATGAGTTCTATTCATTTATCTTTTAAACCTCCTCGGGGCTTGGGACAAGAATCAATGAATCTGGTCTAAGGAGAGAGCCTTGCTTAGCTTTATTTGTTTTTATATAAAATGATGCTATAGGAATATGTGCTAGTGTTTGTCCAAATGTGAGAAAGAGTGATAAAGATCTCTTTATAAGCAAGAACATCAAATGGTGGAGGGACTTTGTCTTATCACACAAGACAAAAATACATATAGTTGATATTTGTATTTTGCACACATATATTGACGGATTTAGATTTTATTTGGGGGTGATGGGAAGAGGTAAACTATTAATATTTTGATTAAACTTTAACTTATTTGTTAAACTTGTCAGGTTTGTCTTAGACACATATACTCGTGTAATAAAAAAAATGATTCTAAACTTCCTTAATAAAATAATAATAAATGGACTTGCATGAACTAAAAAAATTACCACCTACAAAATAACACAAAGAAGTCTTTTAATTTTAAGAAGTCAAACAATACAAGATCAAAAAATGAAAAAACATACTATTTAATCACGTTTGTTGGTGTCAAAATTAAGACAATCATGTTTGACAATAACCACAAATCTCTACTATTTTAAAAGAGGAGAGTTTCTCTTTAATGATATAAAGACTATTTTACCCTTATACAATTTAAAAACTCATCAATATCCTTCTATCTTTATCTTTCATTCAAGAATATATTATACATTGTATTTTAATCCCACCCACATACACTGCACTTTAATTTGTACACTGACCACAATCTTCTATGCACAACTTCCAACTTAATACACGAAAAAGCCCAATTTTTGCTATGAAGACTTTCCAAGTGAAACCCACTTCTCAAAATATCTCATCTCTCTCACTAAACCATCATCTAACTAATCACAAAAAAAGCAGGTGGACTAGAAATAATCTTAGCAACACTAAACCGTCCCAAACATATATGCCATTGTGGAAGGTAACTCAAATATGAGGTTCGAATTTACATTTAAATTTGTGATCATTTTGTGTAGATATGTTTATCACGTTGTTTATTTTATTTTAGAGATTAATATGTTTCATGTTACATAATAACCTGTTTAAAGCCCCCAAATTTGAACACATTAATTTATCTTCTTTTTTTTTGAGTTTACATTATATAATTTGTGTAGTGATGTATATAGGTTTAATTCATGTGCATAGGTTTTAACAGTTTTAAGAACAAAAACTGTTTGAAAATGGATGTTTTAATAATTTATTGAGTTTTTAAAACTTGAGACTGTAATTTAGTATGTTGAATTTTGATCTTGAGACTGTTAAAATAAGGATTTTGATCTTGATACTTTTTAAATAAACAGGAATCCACTTGGAACATATTTGGTACGAAATTTACACGGGTGAAGACGTTATTCGATTTTTAATCAAGACTCCGGTTCATCTGCATTATCTTTATTTATTTCTTTGTGTGTATACTCCCTTTGTCAGTATTACCGACCATTGTATTTTTTTCATTTTGACATTAAAAAGACACGTATGGAGAGAATCTGGTTCATCTGACTATGTTGTTATTTAAAATTATGACATTTAATCATTATTATTAACTAGAGAGAGTATAATTGTAAAAAAAATACGGATGGAGCTCTTTAGATTTCATATTAATTATTTTCTGGGGTTTCATGATCTCTGCATCTCTAAAAATACACCTCTATCTCTATCTCTTATACATAAAAAGAGATGATTTCCTCTTTAATGGTATAATTTTTTTATGAAAACTATATTGTTTATAAAAACCTTATTTTTTAATTAAAAACTTCATTTCTTATAAAAAAAAAATTGTATTCTTAAAAATATGTAAAGAAAAAAACAAAAAATATATAGAAAAAAAATTGTATTTTTTTATATAAATTGTATTTTTAAAAAACGTTACTTTTTTATATAAAAAACAATAAATTTTTTTTGTTTTTATAAAAAATAGTATTTTATTTATTTATAAAAACAGTATTTTTATAAATGCATTTTTAAATTGTATTTTTATGAATACAAATTTTAACAATACAGTTTGTTTTAAAAATTAAGTTTTTTAGTAATACAACTTTTATACACAAGAGTTTTTTTATTAAAAAAATTATAATTTTTATTAAAAAAAAGTGTCTTTTTCTTTATATATATATAGTTTTATAAAATAATATGTTTTTAAAATTTACCGTTTTAAAAAAAATATATGAAATCCTAAAAAATATATTTTTTAATCTTAGGATTAGACCTTCACATATGTTTACAACCTCACTGTTTCAACTTTTCAGGTAAGTTTGTCTTACGTTTTTAACAAATATCTATAAGCTCAATTTTTGTTGTTCATAATTTGGGCACGCTATATTATCATTATTGGATATTAACTCATTGTTCAACCAAACACAAGGTACTTACTTCAATTAATGGTTCAAGATGACAACGAAAGAGCAACAGTCACACTGTTTAAGGAAACATAGTCTTTCATTGCCTGCAACATTCAAACTTTCATCGTTTCTAAAGAAAAGGTAATATCATTCTTATTAAAACTTAAAATTCATGCATACATTTCAAACGTTCTATACTAATTTCATATACATATTTTTTTATGCTAATTTATTCCACAGGGGATTGTGCACTCGGACTATATTTGAAAGTTATATACGTGCATTGGCAAAATTAGCAGATTCTACATTAAAGGAAAATTGCTTAGAGATTCTAATCGAAAGCCTGCACATTTTGTCGCTCATAAAATTGAAGATGAATAAGACACATCGAATTCTAACAAATGTCAAAAGCAACATATTTGTTTGACGATTATATTTTAATATTTTATCATTACACTTTGTTATTATCTTAGTTCTTCCATAAACAATTTATCTCTTCCTTTGCATTTTACATTTTAAATAACTCGGATTCATTGACATTGATTTTTACTATTTCATGAGATTTCATATCTTATTATGTGATTATCGCTTCATTGTTTTACACATTGATTTCATTTACTTCATTACTTGTACATAATTTGTTATAGTTTTTATGCTTTATATGAATAATTTTTAAATTCACAGCTTCTTATTCATTTATTCAGCTAATCCAATTGAATATTTGGATTTGCCCACACATGCAAAGCACGTGGGCACATCTAGTGTTCTTAAAAGTATTTGTCCACCTGTAATTTGGTGGTTTGGGCAAGAGATCTCACTAGTGGTACTGTACAAATACAAAGAATTTAAAATGTGAGGTGTAAATATAAATATTACTACAAAACGTGGGAGGATACGTAAAATAAACTCTAAAATATTTATAGCTGTAAGACTTAACAAGCTTAGGAACTTTTGTGCAATTGTCGGGCTGTAGCTTGACTTTTGCCAAGTTATTTTTCATTTGAAATTAATGTTTTGACAATAAACTTGCTTTAGGTTTGAGAATACCTTGTTTGACCTTGTATTTTGAGTTAGATACCAATCATTATATGTCCGCATAACTATTTGATAGATGGAATGATTTAAAAGTGTTCTTTTTTTCTTTTTTTCTTTTTTTCTTTTTTTCTTTTTTTTTGTACAATTGAAACCAATGTTTCAATTTTGTAAATTATGACCCCCAATACACTTCAAAATTCATTTACATGCTTAATAACTTTTGTAATTTGATTTATCTATAAATTATTAAAAACAACTTAAGACAATCATATTTGACAATAAACTCACATGTTCTTAAAAGTATTTGTTAAGTGTCCACCTGTAGTTTGGTTGTTTCGGTGTAAAATATTATAGCTGTAGGACTTAACAAGCTCAGTGAGGAACTTTTGTGCAATTGTCGGGCTGTAGCTTGACTTTTTTCAAGCTATTTTTCATTTGAAATTAATGTTTTGACAATAAACTGGCTTTAGGTTTGAGAATTTATTGTTTGACCTTGATATTATGAGTTAGATGCCAATTATTATATGCCCACATAACTATTTGAAAGATGTATAACTGAAACCAAAAATTTCAATTCTGTAAATAATGACCCTCCAATACACTCCAAAATTTATTCAGGTCGGTTCTGAAATTAATAAAAATTAATAATACTTCCATAAAAAAATTATAAAATAAACTCCTTTTATATATATTGATATTAAAAAAATGAGTCCTCAATATATAAGTAATAATAAATAGAATAGTGGAAACTCACTTGATACATATTCAGAACCTCCTCCGAATTCATTTACATACTTGATAATTTTTGTAGTTTGAGTTAATCTATAAATTATTAAAAACAACTTATTGTATCTTAGTTAATGTCTACACTGGTCCCCAAGTCGTTCCTTCATAACAACTCATGTTGAAAAATAGGTGAAACATCACATGCATGTCTTAGTATTAAACTAAAGGCCGTACATGGACATGGATGGCGTAAGTTGACTAATTTAAGTTAATTTGAAATAAATAATTTTAATGTAATTAATAGTCACTGTCACAATTACTTAAGTATTATAAAATTGGATATGCTTATGTGCAAATCAAGCTTTTGTTTTGTAACTTTATAAAAAATGTTGACACTCAAGCCGGGACAAATGAGTAGTATTTAAATATTAACTTTACGGGTAATATTAGGATTACTCCTTTTGGGTACTTTTTTTTGTTACTCTCGGCATGTTAGTGTTGTACCTTATTTTGTCTTTTATGCCCTGGCGGGACCCATACAAGTAAAGACAAAGCAAGATACAACACTTTGAAGTCGGGGGTAAGAAAAGGGGTAACAAAAAGGGGTAGCCCTAATATTATCCTAACTTTACATGATTTATTTTCTACCATTTATGATTTATATGAAAATACTAATTACTCTTATCATGCACGCGTAAGTACTTTATAATTAATGAGAGCTTTTAATTTCTATCTATAATCATCTACCTTTTTTTGCCGGGCCTAAACAAACCCTACCTTAATTAATATTGGTACTTATAATAAATCTATATCTATACTATATTATAAAATGGAAGACGTAAGTACTTTAGGAGCATTTGCCATCCCTTGATTTATCAATATGTCCTTTGGTTTCTCTCTTAAAGGCAAGTTGAAAAGTTGGCAAGTATAACAATTTCATTTTCTCACGTAAAGGCTGGTCAGATACGATATGTCGAAAATGAGACTTGTTCGTCAATTAATACAATTCTTACCATCAACATAATATAAGTCATATATTAAACACTACACCAAAATGGTCAAATTGTCACCTTTCAGCCGACCACCCTTGTCAAGATCATTGACCGTGACACAAATCTCGCGTTTTGTGTCACGGTCATTGACCTTGACACGACCGTGACACAGAATTGTCACGGTATTTGACCGTGATAAGGCCGTGACAAATTTACTTATTACGGCCTTGTCACGGTCGTCGACCGTGACAATTCTGTGTCACGGTCGTGTCAAGGTCAATGACCGTGACACACAACGCGAGATTTGTGTCACGGTCAATGACCTTGACACGACCGTGATAACTTTTGCAGCAAAAAAAGCCCTAGGATTCTTTTTTCCCACCTCTTTTGGTTTTCCCCCTCTCTCTCTCTCTCATCCGCGATTTCTGCTCTCTCTCTCTCTCTAAGGTATATTTTTTTCCTCTCTTTCTCTTTCATTTCTATATGTATGTGTATGTGTATGTGTGTATATATATGTGTGTATATGTATATGTGTATGTGTGTATATATATATGTGTAAATGTTAGTGATAGTTAGAATGGTGTAAATGTTAGTGATAGTTAAAATTGTGTAAATGTTAGAAAAGTTCTAGAATTCATATGTTAAATTTAATTATATAAATATTTAAATTGATAATAATTTTATTCATGAAATTAATTCAATTAGGTAAAACCCTAGATAATTTTTTAACAGAATTTGATAATATTATATAAAGTTTAGTAAATTCACAAAATGTTGCCAATTGTATGTTTTTAGGAATATCATTAGTTACTTTCGTGCCCAACTATGTAGAATCCATACACATGCATGTTGTTAGAAAGTCTTAAATTTAATTCTCACTTTAATTTGTAGAATCTCTGTACTTGGTTGGATTTATCCCTTTATGATAATGAAATTTATGCTCCAATTATAATTATCTCATGTCATAATTTTATTGATAAACAATAAATGTAGTTGTCACGGTCGTGGTGGGGGGAGGGGGTGGTGTGTGTGTGTGTGTGCGTAGGTGTGTGTATGGTGGTGTGTGGTGGGGGAGGGGGGTAGTGGGTGTGGGGTGTGGTGGGGGTGGGGGGGGTAGTGGGGGTGGGGGTCGTGGTGGGGGTGGGGGTGGGGGTGGGGTGGTGGGGGTGGGGTGTGTGTGTGTGTGCGTAGGTGTGTGCGTGGCGGGGGGAGGGGGGCAAGGGGTGTGGTGGGGGTGGGGTGGGGGTGGGGGTGGGGTGTGGGGGGTGTGGAGGGGCAATTTTAACAATTGTATATCTTTAATTAAGAAATTGTATAGCTTTAATTGTAATTTTAATTGTATAGTTTTAGATGAAAATAAATTAATAATTAGTGCCAATTTCATATGAAAGTAGGATTGTCCCTCATTGTAAATTAGTAAATTAATAATTGTATACTTTAATTGTTAGTTTAATTGATGAAATGTTGGGTTGGTTAGTTTTAAAAGTGGCATGACGTGTGCGTGTGTGTGGTGGGGGTGGGGTAGGGGTGTGTGCATGTGTACTATTAACATTTTTTTTATCTGTACTAATAACATTTTTTTACAGCAAAAATGTCTCCTTCAGATATTAAGGCGAAGATGATGATGCTGTTTATGATGATGTCGTCTGGGCTCGGTGGTAGCGGAGGCGACGAGGGCTCCTCCGTCTCTAGGCTCCCCAAATATGGAAAATTTGGGATTATCGTCGAGAACAAGTCGGAGCTATTAGCGAGATCCCTCGAGCTGCTAAAGGCGGTCATCGGCCCGGAGTTTATGAGTTGGAAGGAGGTGCCATATGAGCTCAAGTTAGCTGTTTGGGCGGCACTACAGGTAATATATTTATATTTATATTTATATTTATATGAATATTTCAATTTCAATTTCAATTTCAATTTCAATTTCAATTACATATTTATATTTATATTTATATATATTCGCAACTAACATTGTATTTGTTGGACAGGAACAATTCAACTTGGATCCAAAGCTACGCGATTCCGTCTTAAAGCAGATTAGGGAGCAACTCAAGTCGTGGAAAAAAATATGCGGGCACGGTACTTTGAAAAAACAAGAGATTCGATTATCCAATGGCGTGAATCCGTCCCGCCCAAGGAGCCGATCTCATTGGCACAATGACAGAAGTTCATTGACAATGAGATCGAGGATCGACAATTGGCATCTCGCCAATCGGGGAGGGAAAATCGGGCAAAAAAAATGGACGTGCACTACTCCGGCCGGACCTCTTACGCCGAGGTGGAGCATAGGATGCAGGTAAGATTTAATTTTTCTATAACTACAGAAATATATTATTCTTCATTATTTTACTTTGCGGGGCCGATACTAATTTTACTTTACTTTATTTTATTTCAGGGGGTAGGGAGTGGGCCAGGGGGTAAGCCACATAGGCTCGATACTTATGTGGCTCTTCGGACGAAGAAGGGGAAGGACAAGGAGGTGTCCCCGAGCGTCGCGGCCACGATTGTAAGTAATCCGACAGTTTAATTTTTGTTAATTAATTTTTTAGTTTACTTATTTTACTAATCATGTGCTTTTTGTCGTTTCAGGCAAAGCTTAAGGAAGTGCATGAGTCGCAGTCTGATGCCGACAAGGCATCTTTGTCCACAGACGCACTCAACCAAGTGCTTGGCTCTGATCGCAAGAGGAGGACAAGGGGAGTGAGCTCGCGGGTGGCCAAATCTAGGATCATCGGATTGGAGACGAGCGACACCGGGGTTGGCTCGAACGATGGATTCACACGAAGCGAAGCTGTCCCGTTTAGAGGCGACGGTCCAAGATATGTACGCATTCATAAAGCGTACGTTGGGCGGAGACCGTAAAGGGAAAGGTAAAGGTAATGAGAAGGCGGTGGAGGAGGAGGTGCGGGAGGACGAGGCGCAGGATGACGAGTATGTGGACCTCGCTGCTTCATCACCGACACGTTCGTACTTCGATGATCCACTTCCCTATTTGGCGCCCTTCAACATACCATTGTCGACACTTGGTTGGCCGAGCGTGTTCATATTGGACGTATTTGATGGCCAGCGGATAGGGAGGGGGTTGAGGGACCCGAATATCGTCGAGGGTGGAATAGTTCATAGACGTGCGCTTCAACAGATGGAGTCCAGGGTGCTCGTCACGCATGTCATACCCGGGAAGGAGAACTCCCTATTGTGGTTGCGCGAATAATGCAGCACGACGTATATTAGTGGGTGCGTCAATTCGTATGTCGTGTGGCCTACTCACCTCCTCACATTTACCCAAGACATGTAGTAACATTATTTTTAAGTTTGTCCATTTTAATTATATTTGGATTATATCGTCATGTATATTATTTCTATTTTGAATATTTGGATTATATCGTCATGAATATATATTTGCATTATCTTTAGTTTGTTTGGATATATGATGTTTGGAACAGGTACGACGTTGCTATAATAGGTACAAATATACTGCTGGGCAGTGGCAGTGGCCATACTGCCCAGCAGATTTTTTTAAAATTCGGCCCAGAATTGTCACGGTCAATGGCCGTGACAATTTTTTTTAAAAAGGGTCACGGCTTTGTCACGGTTATAAACCGTGACAAACGTGTCACGGTCATTGACCGCGACACGACCGTGACACAAAATGCGAGTTTTGTGTCAAGGTCAATGACAGTGACACGACCGTGACAAAAAAAGTTATCTCGCCTCGAAATGTCACCGTCATTGACCTTGACAAGTTGGATTTGTCAAGGTCAATGACCTTGACAAATGGGAAGATTTGGTGTAGTGAAAAGCCCATAATTTGGTTTAAATCAACATTTCAATAATATATAAATCCAATCCAATACCAAGCGTATGATAGTCTGACATAAATATAAGCAACCCAAACCACCATAAAGTAAATAAGTCTCGGGCTTATGCCCATATAATAATCTCATATAAAATAAGTACTGAAGCTGGAAAGCACCTAAGCTAGAATCAATAGATTTGAAATGCATGAGGAGCAAAATGAGAATACAAGGTTGTCAGGTCAATAGTCTTATGATCCCTGTCTATGAGCACCTAGGGGGGGGGGGGGGGGAATATTTAAATTCGAGTCAGAGCCCTAGATGTGCAAGAACTAACTTATTCAATTTAAAATGCAATAAATACAGTCGATGCAAGGTAAATATCCCCTATCGCCACTCACATGCGACTAACATATCACCCCTTATCTAAGTGCGATATTACCCGCATCCCAACAAGTCCCGAAATATTATATGTGACCATCGTGCCAATTTAATATTAATTGAATTAGTTTTAATCAATTGCTACAATGAAACCGACTATATTTTATTTCCAAAACCCAAGGAATCTGAGTTATATATATATATATATATATATATATATATCGTGAAATGGGCATAAATATCTATTATGCACAACATAATAAGGGTCTATAAATTTATGTCCACATTCGTAGACAATTTAATTAATCTCATTTAATTCGGGTAATTTTTATATATACGTCCTTTCATATGTGCAACACGCAAAGGCATCTACCAGTGATATCTCGTTCGTGCTCTATCGGCAAGTTCAGAGGAATCTCTTATCCCAGTCGGACGTCACAAGATACACATAAGTGGGCGCGGTTCCTACGCAGTACACTAGTTCATGGATCATACCCAGTGGTGACAAAGGATCCCGGCATCAATGCTTACCTCTCGCAGATGGCGTTGTTACGTAGTACCTAAATGACTTACACAATGCCTAGCCCACATGCACCGACGTGAGCTACAATCCCGAGCGCGCGAAATCCCAAGCCGATATATAGGACCGTCCTCAGACATTGGTATGTCCACACAGATACGCACATGTACATATTATTACTCCCATATAGTATGTATAGGTAACTACTCTATAATTACCTAAAGTATACCACATGATGTCCACAAATATTTATCCATTAACAATTGACCATGTAGTTAATTATTAATCCCATCTTCTTTAACAAATTATTCAACCATCTAGTTAAATATAATATCCCAATTAACATATGCGTCCCGTTTATATTTTTAATAAATTCTCCGTTGTCCCAAACACCGTCCTGCCAACTCGTACGGACTTCTAAAATTACTCCAGAACTAATTATGACCACGTCTCACTCAGCCCCTAGGACCGAATCTATTCGGTTCTTGGCCGAATCAATTCACTCCAAGGCCGAATCGATTAGGAATTGTGCAGTAGCCCAAATATATTTCTACTTTCCAACACGATATTTATTCATTCATTCCTAAGATTACTTCTAATGGTTCATTCCATTGTATAATCATATAATCAAGTCCCTACCACTTAGTTAGTCATCTTAGAACAATTAATTCCATGTATTAGCTCCAATTTCATTCCCTAAATTCCCAGAATTCATAAATATAAATAAAGAACCTAAACCCAGGTTTCTTCCATAATATGAACATTATGTAATTCAATTTAGGGGTATGTAACATGGAATTTACATCATAATATGAAGATCATAAACACGTGTTAAAGTCCTCTACATATGATTTTCAAGATTTCTTAATTTCATCTCAAGAACCCTAAGGCTTCTATCATCGAATTTTCAAGAATTGATTCCTAGATTTCTGGGTCAACACCCTATGTTATAATTAGTCCTCTATATGCATGAGATTAATTCCTAACATTTAATCATCAAAGTACAACCTAAAACCCATAAATCACATAGGGTCATTACAATGAATCAAGAAGCAAATTGGAAATTAAATTGGGCAAGAAAATTCTTGCCTGAATATATGGTTGATGAAATCCTCCTTTTTGAATTCCTCTTCACTCCTTTGTTGTGAATTCTTCTCTTCTTCGTCTCTCTCTCTCTCTCTCTCTCTCTCTCTCTCTCTCACACACACACACACACACACACACACAAAGTGGTATATGCAAGGTCTTTTAAAGATAACATCCTGGGAGTTTATCAGTTTCTTAATATAAGTCATTAACTCCCTAATCCTAAGTTGGGTTAAATTTCCAAATTTTGGGCCCCCAAATGGACCCGAACCTATAACCAGACTAACCCAAAAGTCTCACAACATATATACTTATACTTCGGGACCATTTTTAAAGGTTTAAAAAACCTAAATGATATCGTATACTCCCCGAAATACGTCCCAATTAATTTATCCCAACATTACATTTTTATAATTCCGTCACGCATTCGTTCATGAATTTCTACTACACATGCAATTGTTATAAACATTAACATAACAATAATTTATTTGTTCACAATTAATAATTTAAACTCACCGAGTTAATCTAATTTTCACAAAATTTTATTTTATCCCAAAAATATAGTTTTATTATTTATTCTAGAAAAATATGGGGTATTACATATCACTCATTCGGGTGCCGATTTATTCTCATTTATTTCTTCATCTTATTCATTAACTAAATAGCAGCCCATGAATATATTATATCGATATTTGGTCAGAGGGTATATAACATAAAGATCATGATGCCAATTAGAACAAAGAAAATGATGATACTCACTAAGAAATGTGCGTGACAGTAGAACCAAAAAGCGAGAAACCATTTTGATTTCTCAATTAATTGGTGTTGAATCTCCCTCTCTCCCCTCTTAGCTTTTTGTTATCAATTTTTTTACTCCCTTAATTGGAAGGATACATTCATTTTATCTATAATACGGTTAAAATGAAAGGTGTTCATTTGTATATATTTGTATCTATGTAACTACTATCATTTTTTTCTATGGATTTTTGTGTTTTTCTTCAACTTCTTATGAGTTGTACCCATATATGACTTTTGTAGACCATTTTATTTGTTTGAAGATTGTATCTATTGTATTTTTAAAAAAGTGGATGGAGTAAATAAATGGTTATAATGTACACAATCAAATGTTCATGATATATAATTTTATTTTTTATTTTTGTGCTGAACAATTAATGGGTCTTACCCCAAAATAGTGCGTGAAGAATACTTTATTTTATAAGGGTTTTGTCCATTGCATCTTTTGATAAGTCATTGGAGTATAAGAACGGTTTGGATATATACATGGAGTGTTTAAACAATCAATAATGTTAAGCCGACTGAGATATGAAACACAAAAGGGTCCAACACAGTGACGTGTCAATCTCGAATTGGCATGTGTATGAGCTCCACTCCTTTTGGACCAAAACCCGATCCAATATGAGTACACCATGACTGTATATCGCACCAAATGTACCACATTTGTGATTCAAAATGGAAAGACTCTTAAACAATAGTATTAAAAGAACACACTCGGGTTTGCGCAGTCGTGAAGCTTCAATGAAGTTGGGAAAATTTTAATCCATTTTTACTATTTTTTATTTTGTGTGAATTTTTTTAGAGCTATTTAATATTTGGCGGACTTCTATAATATCCCAGAAAATAATATATAGATGTTACGTTTGGAACGTATCACCATGAGATGTGCGTGAAAAAACTGGATATAAATGGATATTGCATGGTGTTTAAGAAGAGATACAATTTTGTGAATGATAAATTTTCCTTTTTTAATGTCATTATACAATCGCAAGCGCATCACGCGGGTCTACATGCGAGTACTATTATAAAATGCTATACAACTATTTACTTCCCAAACACACCTAACTACTCCACGTGGAAACCATTTTCTCAGCAATTTCCTCCCATCTCCCATGTCTCTTATCTCAAATTTATATAGTCTTTTGAGTCCCCCCTCCCCCCCCCCCCCAAAAAAAAAAGTCAAGCAGACGTCTTCCCATCTTCCTCCTACAACAGATTAAGAATCTAGGCAGTCATCTCGCCTTCCATCTTCCTCCATTAAAGAAAGATCAACCCATCATTTCATACACTCCCAACAACTCTGACCATCGTCTAAAGTATATAACTCTCAAACTGTGTTCATTCGGTTATTTCAGACATCAACAAACAAACATATTTAAAACTTCATATTCAAATAAAAAAAATAGGCTTAGCCTAAAAGGTTTGAGATTAGTCATAAGTCCCATTTTTAATTAATTTCAGATTATTTTTCATCCCTACTAAAGAGCGTAGCTTAACCCCCAAATCATTGTCCTTCCCTTTGCATCTGAATCGTCGCCTTCCTCCTTACAAATCAGCACCATACTCTGGTTAGTCTCTCTCTCTCTCTCTCTCTCTCTCTCTAAATATACATATATCAAGCTTAGCATTTTGGGGTTAATAAATTATGCCAGGATCCTAGATTTATGGGAGAAAAATCAATCAGTCATTAGATAAACTTAACTTCAAATCAATTGAGGTAATAGATAGAAGAGAAACGTTTGTTTCGTTTTTATCTAATGAAATACTGTTGCGCGTACACATGTGTGAGTTTTTCAATCTCAACTTGGCTGAAATTAAATGACTGAAAACTTAGATTTGATCTATTTTCATTTTCCTTACATTTTAGCAGCAACTTACATATGCCAATTCGTAAAGTGAGACCAAACAATGATCAATAAATGTTGTTATGTAGGCTAAGTTCGGAGTTCTTTTCTAAAAATGAGAAACATCGGTGTAGGCTTTAAATCATATATTTTGTGTTGTTAATGTCAAAATAAATATGAAATCTAACGCAATTGCACCTCAACTGGAATATTTTAAAATAACCTTAGCCTTATCATATAAGTTTAGCTTGCTCAAAGTCACTCTATTTTTTCTTTTCAAATTGAAACAATAAAATGAATATATCTAGATATATTTTTCATGCACAACACGTGTTCGATGAAATGTTTCAGTCTTAAATTTTGACTCATTAATCTAGATTTAGATCTTCAATAAGAATTATACTACATTTTCATATTGGAATGTTGTGCAGTGGATGAAAATACCAATGACGTATAATCCACAACACATAATCGAAAAAACGTTTATATTTGGCAAAGCAGATTTTAGTTACTGACCCTATAACCATATGAGAGATAAATGAATTCATCCGTTCATTTATGGTGTGTGTGGATTAGCTTTGGGACACTTTTATAAAACTTCATCTTATTTTTCTTAGCTTTGAAAATCATATTTTGTGTAACTCCTCTATTTTAAGTTGGTTTTGAAGTGTCATATAAATTTTAAAGTCACCATTTTGTTTTTTTTTCTATACAAAGTCAAAGACCCATTTCATAATTTCAGATATTCTCTTACAATAAAAATTGGACTTATCACTGCTTTATTCCACAGGTTATTAATGATAATATTTTAATATGGGTATTGGATGCTCTTGGTAAAAGTTCCATTTTCCTTATTATATTGCATTTGAACCCTAATGGCTCACATCTTTATCTATACACCATTAGAAAGTCAATATAATTACAATTTTAATTTTAAATCAAATTATCTGGTAAATAAAGTAGTGCATATAATAATCACGTTGAAGTTGAAATGTTACTTTATCAAATAACCCATTCACAAAAATAATTACAATCAATTAAGGAAGAAACAAATAGTATATATAACTATCAATATCAAATTAATTAATGAATCGATATGTAGATAACAACAAAAATATGTATATTTAAGTATAATCTAGAGATGCATTAAAATGCCAAAATTCAAAATTTTAAAATCATGAATATATAAAATTACTGTTGGAACTACTGACAACAACCTAAATAGGTCTGAGTTGTGGAAGGAATAAACTTTAAAGTTGAATTTTTGAAAGAAATAGGGGCCAATAAATTTGGGCTTATAGATTGCCCCCAAAACTAAAAAAATCAACAGTATATCGTATATTGGATCAGAAAAAAATAATCACGTTGTTAGCGAATTAATGAAAGGAAAAATTTCTCCTCTCATAATTCATGCCAGCTATTGATAAAACTCATTTTGTTTAAATATAAACAATACCACCAACCGTTAATATCATAGTTAAAAATATAAACAAATAACATTAAATAGAAAAAATAAGGAAATAACTTTAAATAGAAAATAAATTTTGTTGTAACCAAACCTTTAACTTCACCTTCATCTCCATTGTCGCCTAGCGTAATCGTTGTAGTGCCATTAGAATGCCATTGTCGAACTAGGATAGGAAAAAAATATCTTCAATATCCTTGATGAAGTGAGAATTCCAAATCACCACTGCTAAAAACCCATATAATTAGTACCAAATCTAATGCTCTATTGTTATAATGAGTTGAATAACTATATGAAAGACAAATTATATACATAGATGTAAAATATGAGAGGAGATATAAAAATGCTTGGAGTTGATGCCCATAGAAACGCATAATTAGGTTTACAAGATTATATAAGAAAGGATTTAAAATATAAATAATTTATAGAGAGATGGAAATATGAATCGGGAGAAAGGGGGATTTGATGGGATATTACAAGACAAAAGGGTGTGAGAATTTAGCAGAAGACAACAAGGCAAGAATGTATTAAAAGAGGGAGAAGATAAAAGATAAAAGATAAAAGTTGAGATAAAAGGTTGCTACAACTAAATTGGAGAGGGGGGATATTTATCAAACAAAGTAAAAAATATACCATTTACTACCTCCACGTGTCAAACCGTGGTGAGGAGAGCTAGCTTAAGATATATACACTAAAAATTTATATGACCATTGTAACTCTTCTTTTAGTGAATAAATGCTTTTAAAAGGAGTTTAAGCAATCATTCGTACAATTGATAAATCATCTAGGGTCGTAATAACATCAACCTTAAGGGAACACTAAGAATATTAAAATAGTAGGGATATAGTTATTATATATATTAAATATGGCACATATATTCATATAGAATTTTAATACATAATATTTTTAAGCTCAAAAAGTGTGCCCAAAGGTACATGTTATCATTTACCAATCATATAAGCCATGTATTCTTTGATTAATCCATGTGTGTAAAAGAACATTCTAGGAAGAGGGGAGGATAATCTATGTAAGACAATTCTTTATTAAAATATCTTATATTAGAGCATCTCTAATTATAGTGTATATTTTCAATGTAAATATTATGTGTAAACTAAGTTTTATGATAAAATTATACACAATGCTATTTTCCAATTCTTTAATCTTTTAAAAACATTTTTTTTTGCCAAACTTGAAAAGATTAATAAAATACAGACACATAACAAAATATATTTTATCATTTTTTTAAAATTTAACATTAAATATGAAACTTGTTTGATAAATAGAATCAAAGGAGTTTCAAAAATAAAAATTGAAAATTGAAAATAGAAAAAAATGGAAAATGGTAAATAATTCAACCAAAATTTCTTCAAATTTGTTTATCAAAAGATTTGCTCTTTTTTTCAATTGTAGTTGTGCAAAAAGATGGAAAAGAATGAGTTTAAACAAACTAATAAAAAATTTATCTTAAAATTTTCTTTCGGGGGGGGGGGGGGGGAGGTAAGAAAGTAAATGTTGAAATTAATAAATTTTCTTGATTTAACAAGTTGTTCATTCAGGGTGGTTGAAATTTCCCAACGCACATATGTGTAATCACACTCATGAAATGTTAGAAAATATATAAATTTTCATATTTTCCATTCTAAACCTCATCAATCAAATGCACTAATTTTAAAGTTTTGAACTGCATAAAAAACTTATTTCCATAGTAAATGTCATTAACCAAATGAATTACTTTTGTAGTTTTGGACAAGAGAGAAAATTAATATTACTGTAATGGCAAAAATATGACTTTCACTCTTAATATAGTAATGAAGTAATAATAAGGCTTTACGTTTGTGTCAAAGTAAATGAATAGTAAAATAAACGAACATCGTATATATGTGGTTCAGTCGAATTTGGCCTATGTCCACTAGGAAAAAGGAGAGGGGACTTTTTTTTATTGATTTCAATCATTACAGAGTTTTTGTACATGGAGATTCATCCAACTATCTCAATGCTAATTGGATTTATATACACAATCGTACAACGTTACTCCTATTTAATTGCACATACGTTGAGGAAAGTTGAGTGGAATGGTACATGTGTTTATCCCTGTCTGCTCCATGTCTTCCCACATTTCTTATTCACCAGGATGGCCGTCCACTTTTCTTAGGAAAAGTGAAACTTATTTTAGATAACATCTAGTTGACAAAGTCTCAAGGATTTAAATTAATCGATCGTCATTCGGCCGATAAAGGGGAGTGTCTGAGTGTCCACTCATACATATTAATATTAGACAACTGACTGTTCGTTCGGAGAAGCGTTCGGACAATTCTTAGGGTGATCCTGTTCGAACTTAATCTGATTAGAAATATTACTCTCGTCAGCTAACCCCAAGACTCGTTGCGTTCATAGAGATGAGTTGAATATTATTTCTTGTAGCCGAACATGTTCCACATTATTTATGCCACTTTTGCTTCTTGTGTTGCCCTGTTTATGTAGCTGAATAAATATCTCCGTCATATCAATGTCTGTTGGACGGATTTTGATTCATAATTATTCATTTGGGTTTCTATGCTAACATGTGATGATACGATGAGGTGCCAATGTGTAATCCCGATGTGAGGCACCGTTTGGGAGAAGAACCATAATCATTGCGTGTTTGATGACATGTTTGTTCCCATGGTGCATGTATGCACATGAATTTACTTCACACGTGATGATCGCAAGTGTAACCGACCAAACATTCACACCCATTGTATTGAATAAGATATGTTCGTTGAATTTGAAAAGGATTTTTCCTTCTTAATATAAAAGTCGAGAAACTCCCATTTATTAAAATTTTCTATTTCCAAACATCGATTTACTAAAGCATTTTGTGTTCCTCTCTCCTCTAGAAGCTTCCTCTCCAAACTCCCTTATTTTTAAACCCTAGTGAAATCCTATTTCCTTATAGTCAAGGTCCTCTAAGTCCTAACTAGTTTCCCATTTCTATGTCTAAAGGTCTCTGTGCATAGTCTCTCCTACATTCCATTTCTTCCACTAGTTTACTCCTCTTCCTCTTATTATATCTTTTTCTAAATTCTTAGTTTTGGCATATCAAAGCCTTGGTTTAATATTTTATTTTACTAGGATTCGATCCTTTGTATCCTAATTCCCCAAGGGTAATCCCTATATTTCCAACTTCATTGCCTCCGAACCACCCATGCTTCAGTATATCAATTGGCTTCAACCTTTTGGGCATTCTTTTAACCTGACTCACTAAGAGAGATGCCAAAACTAGAAAGCTTTAACAAACATGGTAGAAATTATAGATGCCTTCGGGACTGAACATAACAAATGAATGGGCTCCACCCGAGGGGCTTCTTTATGGACTATCGAGAGATTTAATTATCCAGTTAGAAATTACAACACTATTCTAGATAGAAGTCCCTTAAACCCTCCTCTGGCTAGGACCATTGGGAGCAACGCTCTAGGCCCTTATGATGCAGTGAATTATATGTCCGAGCAGAATGATTTGAATTAAGGTGAGCATCTTTCTCTTCTTAGAGCTCTATTTATCTGATTGGCCGATGAGACTGATTGTGCTCCGAATGTTTGTGAGGTATAAGTCTTCTTTTATGAGAATTATTTTCAGATCGGACTTGGGATTACTTTATCCAAAACTATTCACGATATCCTTTCTTTTATAAACCTTGATCCTTAATAATTAGTCCCGAATGCCTGGCCGATCATAGTAGGATCCATGGTTCATTTCCATGATTTTTTCAAAGCCAATCACCCCCTGGCGGTGGCTGAATTGTTGATCGTCTATAAACCTATGGTCTCACAAGGGGGGGGGGGGGGGGTACACGGTGGCCTTTAAAAATAAGAATATAGGCTTTGTTACTTCCCTCCATTACTCAAACCACGATTGGAGGTGAAAATTCGCTCTTCTTTTGTGATAAAGGATGGGAATGTGATGAGAAGGATGACCTCACAAGTCATCTCTTTACCGTTCCCCTAATTTGGAACAAACATGATTTGAGTGAGTCTTTTAACTTTATAAGTTCATGCTTCATATTATATGTGAAACTTGTTCGTACTAATAATTTTTCTCTTTGTTATAGATAAGGATCTTTATCGACCTTCTTTATATTCAAGAGGATAGGAAAGAGAAGGTTACAGAAACTTTGTCCGTTCAAGGAGATCTGTAACCTTCAAAGGTTGAGACAACGTGGTTTTATCGCTAAGGGAGAGGAGGTATGTGATCGATATGCTCTTCGCCTATGGGCCAAAATCGAAGAAGAAAATCTCATACTTCTCTGATTCCAACGTTCGTACTTTCCAGACTCCTCAGGTATGACTATTTATGCCGAAAACCCTTAATCTCTCTAATTGACTAGCTTTACTCAAATATCTTGTCAACTGTTGGAGAAGTGTCTGACCAGGAATTCAGAGTAACCCTGCAAATGAACAATCAGGCAGCCGCCCCTTAGCCTATAAATTCGCATTCTCCCCAACCAAACATTTCCATTATGTTGAAAACCCCCTAGTCCGATTGTTTGGGGAGGATGATACCATTCATCAAACAAACATATTAGAGAATATATCCTCTCTTCAGTTTATAAATAAATAACCTCTTTGGAGGAATGCTTAAAAAATTCCTATGAAGGCTAAGACTACTCCCACATCTTCTCGAAGGAGGTTAGTTATCGATAATGAACCTCATGAGGTTGAGGGACTAAATAATGGTCCTACCCATAATCTGTATGATGATCCAAAGGAAAACTAGTTGGATTTTTAGGAGTCCTTGGGGGATGGTAAGTTAGATCGCTTTGAGGAGGTTCGATTGGGTGTGACAAACACATCATCCAATTTAGATCTAAAGTAGTAACACAATCGATCTTATTGATCTTAAACCCTCTCTCTGTGTTGTGCGACTAACCTTTATTTTCTATAGGTAAGCATCCTCGGGACTTACATGACCCAGAGGAAGAAGGAAAGGAAGTACGAGGCCAGAACCATCCCAAAGATAAAAGATGATCTGGAGGCTGAAAAAGGTCTTTGGAGTAAGGCTAAACTGGACCTCACAAATGCTAATATTTAACTTGAGAATGAGAAGAAGGCAAAGGACTTGTCCCTGACGGAGAAGAATAATATTGAAGTAGAGAAGGTTTAACTTTAAAAAGGGATGACCGAGCTGAAGCATCATATTTCAGGAAAAGACAAGGAAAAGGACGATGTTGTTCAGGATAAGAGGAATCTAGTGACTCTTTTATGTTTTAAGTATTTGAGGTCTTTCTTGACCTCCATCTAACGCGGCTTGATGAAGTACCGATCCGTTCCAAAAAGTTATTGAGATATAGTGAATCGGGTCCAAGTAGGTCGTTCTGATATTGATTTATTCTCTTTTAACCTCGAAGACTACAAGGGGGAAAAGAGGAGACGATGCCCTCACCTACTTGTACAGATCAGGAAGGGTATGTTAAATATCGAAGGTTCCTTATCGAACCTTAGAATTTTGTGAGATTTGAGGATGAAAATCTCTATCTATTATGCGGTGCCTTTAACTTCTTCTCCATCTCCATAGATTACCCCTTCATATTATGGACATTTAAATATTTTGATTAGTCTGTAATACAAGTTTTTGAACATAAGTTTGAATCATGTCTTGTCTGTAATTTTGAGCGACTTTTATTGAATGATATGGTTGTTGTCATTTATCCTTTCGCTTGATGGAATGTTTTTAATGCTTAATTTGTATGGCCTGAATGATGTGTCGTTGTTAACAATATTTCCTTAGTTTGGAACATTCTGTAGGTAAGCAATCCTTCTACACATGATTAATAATGCCAATTTAATTATTTATACTCATTTATTTCCCAAGTTAAGTGCTGAATGAGTTGTTTAAAATAGATTGATGAACCGATTTTCTTATACTCTGTAAGTCAATGTTATGAAGAGTGATGAGAACAATCATTTTATTTTTTATCAACAGTTTTTGTTTAGAATTTTTTCTTTGAAGTTGAATATGCCTAGTTTATTTCCCTCTTATATCCTCTTTCAAATATGAATTATGTGATTAGAATTTTCCCTTCTTGACTCAGAGTTATCACTTATTTATACATGCACCGACCACAGCGTAAAAATTAGATTAGTCCTGAGAGGGTTAGGAGTTCACTCGGTGATCAGTCGAGTTGTTCTTTTGAGACATTTGAGTCTGGAAAATGAGCATGGGGATAAAACCCAGCATGAGACTTCATCCGACCTTGCTATTGGTACATAATATGGTTTGCTCCAAATAATTTAGGTGGGAATCCTATAACTTTACTGGTGCATAAATGGGTAAGCTCCGAGTGTGTAAGAATAGATTTTTTAATCAAGTCAATTTGTATATTTTGGCTTAATTCTTCTTCGACAAAACCGTTTGAGTCATAAGTTAGAATTTGAATTGGTTTATCCTTTAAAAGACTATAATATGTTTGATTGAAGACCGTAATGACAAAGTTAGAGTGTCTACATCATCGTGTTGTGTTTCATACTACGGTTCGTCTTCAAAAATCAAAGATCTCAATGAGGTATGAATGCATTTTAGTTTGATCCTTAGAATTTCTTTTAGGTGTTTTTAAAGGAAAAAATGTTTTTAAGTCGTTCAAACGAACTTGACATTATCGCTTGGACGAGATATGATATGTCGTTCAAACAAGGTTCCAATGAGGATTCAACGAGAGTTCTCCCCGTTAGAGGAAATCTCATTAGAAGGTCGTTCGATATTTATTGAACGAGTTTGTATGTTTTGTTCGAACGAGTTTCATTTTTCATTCAAACTAGATTACATACTTTGTTTGAATGAACCTATTGTTTTTGTTTGAATGAGTTGTGACACTTTACAAAAATCGTGTTTTCTATAAATAGGCGCTTGCAATGTTTAACTTGAGAATTTTAGCGAATATCAATTTCCCATATATAACCAAAAGCCTCCAAACCCTAGTTTTCAACCGATTAGTTTGAGATCTAAGATTCAATCAATTATGTTAATTTGATATCTCCGTTTGGCACTAAAGTTTATTTACTCATCATCCTTGTTGAGTATCTATTTCATGCAGTGGATTTTGTGCCTAGTTTGTTTACATGTGGTGGACTTCATATTGTGTGACAGTTGTTGAGCCTCGATCGGTGGATACCGTGGCGTGTGTGGACTCACGTGTTGTGACAGTGCGTAGGTGGACTCTTACATATCACTGTGCATGGTCAAATGAATGAAGAGCTGTAATACCCCGTGATTTTAATGACTTTTAAAATGGGTTATATTTTAAATTAATAGATTAATTGAATTTTATTATAAATTAATTCATTTGGGTTTTATCCGAATTGCGGATATTAAAATGTATGATTCTGAATATTACTTAAATATATTTAGGTAATATATGAATGCAATATGGCTGTGTGATATTCATTCGGTAATTTGAATTTTTAGTCGGACGCGGTATGGGACGTGTCGGGACTAATTTATTAAATTAAAAAGGAAATTTATTTTCTATCGACCTTATAGTCATTTTGACTGCGTCGTTGCGTCCGGAAGGTTTGAAATAGTCAGAAAAGCCTATTTGGATGTTGAATTTGGGTCTCGGGTCATTTGGAAATGAAAAGACAACCCAAAAGGGCATTTTGGTCATTTTTATAGGGGATGAGTAGTGATTTCGGATTTTGTCCTATTATAAGTATTTGGAGATTAAGTGTACGTGGGTTATTCATCTTTTCTACACAAAATAGAGAAGTCATCTTCCTAGAGAGAGTGAAAGGTTGCTTGGGAAGAGAAGACTTTACTTGGGAAGGAGAAGAACTAAGACCAAAGGTCACGACCACCAACCACCACCGGAAGTTGGCCGGAGAAAGGGAGAGACACCTGTGATATACAACACCAAAGGATCAGATCTTCATTAGAGGCAACTGTTTGATATTTGCAATCTAAGTTTGTATATTGTCCACGTTAGAATAATTATAAAAACTGAGATTTTACATGTTTGGAAGATGAAAAGATAGAGTTGTTAATGGATTTCTGGAAACTAAAAATATATGGGAATCAAACTCATATTGTAGGTAGTTAGTAATCCATGAAATAATCATAAATCTGTTGAAGAAATTATGAAAACCATTGATGTGTTCTTGAAGATATTATGTTGATAATTTTCTGGAAAAAGAGGATATAAACATGCTTTTAATTCAATCTCTTGATGATTCTAGGATGTTTAGATGATTAGAAATCATTTATATATGTTGATATATCATGTAGTAAGGATTATAAGTCATTTGGGTTGTTAATATGAAGGTTTGAATGATCAAAAATGGTTAAACCCGCAGTTGAAGAAATGTAGAAAAACTGGGTTGTTACCTGGGCGATCGATCGATCGACCCCCTGCCTTCGATCGATCGACCTCCCCGGGATTTTTAAAGTTATTTCTTTTTAATGTTGGTTCTTATCCCAAAACTTTGATAGATCTTTGGTGATTGTTAATGGGATATTATGGGACTTAGAGAAGATCAGTAAGCCCTAGATAAGATTTGAATTGATTTGATTGGGATTTAATTGATTGGAATTATGTTAGTTAAATTGGAAGAAATTTCGGTTGCTAGATTCATGTGTTGGATTCTAATTTGTATGCTTGAGTATTAATGATAGGTCCAGTAGGGGAGATTTATATAATACCTGGGTAACCTTAGGGTTACAATTTGAACATCAAGGACTGAGTTTAAGCTCATTATTGAGTACTGAGTGTAGTACCATCGCTTAGTGGGATGGCTCCTGGATAGAGATGGGAGTTCGGACCACATTTGGTTAGAAGAGAGGATGAGGTTATCCCGGTTGCGTATTTGAAGTTGAAGAACCTCCACGATCGACAAAATTAAGTAATAGTGTATTGGAGGGGTTCCTTGTTTAGATTTCGCTTTGCGAGACATTTCGCGCATGAACCTTAACCACCTCGGGAGTGGAGAGATATTATAGGATGCGAGGATGTTGGTTTTGTTGATAAGTCTTATAGTGTGAATGAAACACTATGGACTATGAGTCATGTGATGATGGTATTCAATCCTAGTTGATAGAAGATGTGTTTATAAGAGATTAGAAACAATCGGTTATAACCCTAATCAAGGGAGAGTTTAATTCGTGGTAATTCGGGAGACATGATGTTATGGACCAGTAGGATTCTAGTGATTTCTTACTGAATTTATGTTAAGGAAAAACCTATTTGAACCTTGGGAAATGAGTGAGACTCGGGGATAATTAAATTAAAGATGAAAAGTCATATTATTTTATAAGTAGGATTTAAAGAGATATAATGCTATGTATGGGAATTATCTTAGGGTAATGTGAGTACCTTGTTGATATTATATTATAGGTATGATAATGCCTATTTGATTGATTGATGATTATGTGTATGACATACCTAGCTTACTTGCTATCGACGGGAGGTTTGTACGTGAGGGCAGTCATATCCTGATGAATCCATGGGATCTTTGATTTGTCGCTCAAGAACATAGGTCTATGAAAGATTTATCGGGGAGTTGATAAGTTTGCTGACTCTGGGAACGTAGGTATGTGCGTGACCCATGGATACGAGAACTATGTTCGCCTCCAATGTTTGTGTTGTTGTTTATGGTTCGAAGAATCCTTACCGAACCTTTAGTCCCCTATTCGGTGACCAGCGATGATGGGACATGATAGCAGAGTAATGCATTACACCGCAGCTGTGACTCGGGGTGTCGTATTATATATATATATATATATATATATATATAATGAATTAAATGAATGAGTGGATATATTGTGGTTAAATCATATACTGTGTGATAATTGTAGATAACGGTGAATTGAGAAAAAGAATTGAAATAAGTTAATGAATATTTATTAAAAAGCTTACTTCATGTTAATGATAATCGAATCATGTTAATGGGAAACGTCTAGATGAGTGGTGAGAATAGAAAGTGAGAGTTGGTTACTAACATGTACATAATAAATGCTTTATTGCACTTGTTAAATACTTGATGTTTTCAAAATCATTTTCACAATCGGGCTCTGACCCGTTTCCTTGCATATTTTCTTTTCTATTGTATCTTCTATATCAGGTGTCCAGCAGCAGGGATGCCAACCTTAGCGGATTATGACGAGCTATGGAGCTATGGAGTATTGATTAGACTCCTATCTTCATTTGATTCACAGTATTCCCTTAGTTAGGGCCTGTCGCCCAAAGGAACTCAATTGTCTCTTTTCTATCTGAGTCATATACTCTTGTACTCATGTCATTTTAATACATTTAATATTGTTGGGAATTCTGTATTGGATTATTATTTGGGAATGCATATTCCAATGGCATTTAAATTCTTTTGTGTTATCTGTTAAGTTATTTGTAGAATAATATGTGTAGTGTTATTCTTAAACTAAAAATCGGTTTTTGTTGTAATTAAAATTTGAATAGTTTTTAACACCAGCTTAATTGGGTATTGGGTGAGCTGTAAATATTTTCGACAGTGATGCTAAGAATGAGCCAACTGTATATTCTGTTTTAATTTGGTATGTGACTGGCCACCCGGTATTTAATTAGGCGGGGTGTTACAAGAGCATTAAGGCGTACGAGGGGTTCGATTAAATTATGTAGGTCTTCTATCGTGTACTTTTATAACCCCTAGCGTAGTGAATTGCATTGGTTGGTACGTCCGAGGTTTTTTCCATTTGGGTTTCCTAGTACATCGAACATTGTGAGATTGATTTTATTTTATTTGCTATACTCGCCTAGATGCATGATTTAGGTTAAGATAAAATTGGTGCTAAGTTAATTTAATTTGAAAAAAATAAAAAATAGTTGTGTTTTTTTGCCTTTCCATATAAACTCTTGCACGTAGTCACACTCTTAGAGTGAGTTGGATGGGCGTAATAATAAATCATAATATTTTTAAAAATATTTTCCTTTATTCATAATAGTGGCGTTATAGAGAGATACATTTCAAGGAAAGAAAAAGGAAATAATTTAATTAAATAATGAATGAAATTAAACGGATAAGGAGATGCTTCAAAAAATTATAATTGTCGAACGATGCTTCATCATGATCGATAATTGTTTGCCCAGCTAGTGAAAATATAGTTGTAGGTTTTCCGCATTCCACAATTAGAGGAGGGCACAAACTTCATGATCGCTCTGGCCGTAAGTTCCGGGCGTATAATCTGGGGGATGACATATGGGCCCTCCTAATTGTCAGCTAGTTTTCCATTGTTTAGGTTGGTTGACTTAATCATTTTACTAAGAACTAAGTCACCAACCTGAACATTCAATTTTTCACCCTCCTATTGAAGTATTGGGAAACATTCTGTTAGGTCACAACCATCTTTAATGTTGCCTTTTCTCTTCATTATTCCAGGAGGTTAAGGTCGTCTCTAAGTCATTCGTTATTTTACCCTTTTTCAAAATAGTGCACCCGTAAACTAGGTATCTCAAGTTTAATCGGTACATTGGCTTTCGTGCCATAAGTTATAGAAAAAGGCATTTCCACCATGGGTTCCCTCATCTCTATCTTATATTCCCATAAACTAAAACTAATTTCTCTGCCCATAAACCCTTTGAATTTTTTAGTTAGGTCTCAATCCCGTACAGTACTGTTCAGTTAGTGACTTCTACCTACCCATTGCTCTTGGGATGTTTAGGCATAGCGAAGTAACGTCTCACCCTGAACTGCTTGTAGTTCTTATCAATCCTTACGATGTCAAATTATCGGCTATTATCAGAGACGATGGCATGTCGAATGGCAGAATGACTATGATGTGTCTCCAAATGAATGAATGCACTTTTTGGTCGATAATCCATGCTAAGGGTTCAACCTTAACTAAATTTGTAAAGTTTCAATTGCTACTAAGAGAAACTTGCACTAACCTTTCCCAGTTGGAAATGGATTAAGAATGTCAATCCCCCATAGGGCAAATGGCCATGTTGAATTAATTATCGACAGATCTTTGGTGGGCTGGTGGATATAATTCACAGTTCGCTCACATTGGTCACACTTCTTGACATATAACTCAACTTATTTAATTATATTCATCCAATAATAACCTTGTGTCAGTGCTCTTTGTGTCACGTTCTTTTTTCTCGATTATCCCACACAAATGCCTTCATGAAGGCTCCTTAATACTATTGTTACCTCTATTGGATGAAAACAATAAAGGATAAAGTGTAACCTCTCCAGTTAATGACCCCTTTATTGAGAAGGTACTTTGTTTCCTTTACTCGTACCTTCTTTTCTTTCGCTCGATCATCTAGAAGGCCTCCCCCTTTCATGTACTGGATGCACTTGTCCATCCAACTGGGCCCTCATTCTGTTATCCGAACTACCATTACTTCTTGCACTTGAATGATGAGTTGGTGCAGAATGTCCACAAGGGGGTTCCCTTGATCATTTGATGCAAGTCTGGCAAGGTTTTCAGCCTTCGCACTATACTTTCGTGGGATATGCTTGAAAGAAAACACCTGAAATTACCCTGCCACTTCTTGAAATCATCTCAAATACGCCATTATGTTTTAACCTTTGGATCCATATTCCCCCATCACTTGTTGAATGGACACATTAGATTCACTTAAGAGTTCCATTTGGTCCACTATAAGAGATAGGGAGAGTCATGCTCCTGCGATTAGGGCCTCGTATTAGACATCATTATTGGACATCCTAAAATTAAACCTCATCGTATATTCTACACATGATCCATCTGGTGTATGGATAATCAGTATGAATCCATAATCGTCTTTGTTTGAAGATCCATCTACATGGATGACCCACACTTACTTTCCTCCATTCATTTCCCGACTCGTCACGGCGCTTTCAGTGCATGTAAATTATGCGATAAAGTTAGTAACTATTTGTTTCTTTACAACCACCCTCGGCTTATACTGCAGATCAAACTCTCTAAGATCAACCGACTATCTTATTAATTTTCCTGAGACTTCTGGCTTATGGATAAATTTTCTTAGTGGATAGTTAGTTATGACAACTATTGTGTGAGTTTGGAAGTATAACCTTAGCTTTTGGGCCGACAAGATGAGTGCGAAGGCTAGCTTTTCCACCACCGTATTACCAGGTTCATCTCCACTAAACAACCTACTAATATAGTACACTAGTTGCGGAACACCTCTGTCATCTTTGATTAGATCCGAATTGACTGTCGTAGAAGAGATGACGTCGTAAAGATAAAATTCCTCTCTTGAGACTAGTTTTGAAAGGAGCGGGACCTCAACTAGACAGGTCTTCAAATCTTGAAGCGCCTATTTACATTCATTGGTCCAAATAAATGTGTTTTTAATGTTATGAAAAAAGGGAAGCACTAGTCAGTTTTTCTTTCTGGCCATCACAACATTTGATAACCATTCGGGGTATTTAATGTCCTAAACCAAACCTACATTAATAACCTTCCCCATTTCAAAATGGGTCACTTGGATCCTCTTTGGGGTGAACGGTCTCATTATTTAGCATATTGGTCGGATGGTTGGATTGACTTTTGACTGGTGGGTTATTACCGAGGTATCGATGCCCGATATGTCCTCATAGATCTATAAAAATGTATTTTGACACATTTTAGTAATGAAACCAATTCCTCTTTTCTGCTATTAATCGGTGATGATCCCACATACAATACCTTCTCCGAATGTTTATTGTATAGTGGGATTGGGATTAGGATTAGTATTAAATATTTGACCGATGATCCCAAGGTCAATTCTTTTATCGAGTGTAATCCGTTCAAATTAAGTGCCTCATTATTCTTTTTTAATGATTAAAAGTAAAAACTCCTGGCAGGTGACTGGCTCCATCACATTGTCCCCATTTCGTTTGATTTTGGGAACTGAAGGGTAAGGGACTTGATTGACAAAATCACATCATGTCTTTTCAGGTTCGTTTGACCAATCAATATGTTATAGGCCAAAAGCGACCTGACTACCAAACATTCCACCTACAATGTATTCTACTTAGGGATCCTCCATATTATGAATGGTAATTTTATTAACCCATTTGAATATACTTGCTCTCCGAAGAAGTCTAAGATCGAGCCATTCACTAGATTCAACCGCACTCCTTCAAACTCCATCTGTTCAAAACACTCGTGATAAATGATAGTTGCTGAACTTCTCGTATCGAACATGTTCGTCTCGATTGTCGAATTCTATATCAATGCCTCAATCAGGAAGGGATCGTCATGCAGGGTAATCTGATTATGTGAATCCTTTGAAATGAAACTGATTCCCTCCTAATCGTTTAGTGGATTCTCCATTTGGACCTTCGTCAAATCCCATTTTTTACTTTTATATGCCCTTAAATCCAACATAGATTCCCTCTGGACACAAATTCATCAAAGATCATATATATCCTCCTTTTATTTTTTGCAACGACTATTTCTTTAGGCTCCTCGTGCCTGTATTCCCATTCCTTCGATTGGATTTTCTTGCCAATCCTCCCTTCCCTTATTATATCACTCGTCTTATTTTTAGCCTCTTCTACCTATGAACTCTCACAGATTTCCCCTTTTAACCATTGCCTCAATTTCACTCTTCAAATGAAGACAATCATTTGTGTGGTGGCCATAATCATGATGGAATTGACAATACAAGTTGGATTTCTATTTGAGAGGTCTCTTTTTAGGCCTGTTCGTCCACCACAACATCTTCAGATTATCTGTAGTACTCAACACCCGTCCCATGATCACGTTGAGTGGAGTATATTTCTCGGCGTATGCCTGCTTCCCATTGTAGTTTCCTCTTGGTGGAAACCTTCACATGTTATGGTCATCTCTTGATCTTTCATCTCCTAATATCCCACCGTATGAGTGGTTTATTAGATGTTGACGGTGTCCTCTGTGTTGATGTACTTTTCAACCTTCTTTATTAACTCTGCCATGTTGTTGGGAGGGTTTTTCGAAAAAAAATAGATAGTAATGTTGCTATACAAGTTGTACAAAAAGGATAAAATGATTACTCTCTCATTCGGGTGGTAAATCAAAAGAAAATCATCTTTAAATCTCTTTATGTATTCCTTAAGGGTTTTTATCCTTATTCTAGAGGACGTTGAACATATGGTTGGTGGTTTTTCGATAAACCTGACTTCCTATTAAGTGCCTAACAAAACATTTGAATAACAATCTGAAGGAGGAGGTGGAATTATGAGATAATCGATTAAACTAGGTCCTTGTCAGCCCCTTCAACATCGTGGTGAAGGCCCGACATTTGATTTAGTCTGGGTTGGTAAGGAAATCCATGTGTTCTTCATAATTATCTACGTGATCCTTAGGATCTGACATTCCATCGAACAAATCCATTCATGAAAGCTTGAAGTTCAATGGCATATGGCATCCCATTCCCTCCTAAAACAAAAAAATATGCTCGTTCGATGTCTCAGGCTTTTACGAAGACCGATGGGGGATCAATACTCCATGCCACCAACACCCTATGAGTGGTGGATGAGAGATTTGGTGGAGGTGGAAGAAGAACCTCATTCTCCAGATTTTGCTCTATATGAGGGTCTTGATCCCCCAAATGCTATGATCCAAGTGATGGGTTAGGTTTCAATCTATCCAAAATCAAGGCGAACTAGTCTTGAAGAACCTCTTATTGCTCCCTAAGGCCATTAATGGCTTGAGTTATCTGGTTATTGTTCATAGCTTAAGAACCGTCATTCCCACAGACGAAGCCAATTATGTTGAGGACAAATATGACTTTCACTCTGAATACAATAATGAAGTAATAAGAAGGCTTTATGGTAATGTCAAAGTAAATGAATAGTAAAAGGAATAAACACTGTATATTCATGATTCTGTCAGATTTGGACTATGTCCACAGGGTAAAAAGGGATGGGAGTTGTTTTTATTGATTTAAATAATTAAAGAGTTTTTTTACATGGAGATTAATCCACCCATATAAGTACTATGTTTGTATTTATGTAAACATCCTTACAATGTTACTCCTATTTTATTGCTTGCACGTTAAGGGAAGTTGAGCTAAATAGTATACGTGTTCATTCCTAGTTACTCTCTGATGTTTTCTATTCACTAGGATGATGGTATGACTTTATAGGGAACGTGAAGCTTGTTTGGGACAACAACTAGTTAATAAAGTCTCAAGGATTCATATTAACCAATTATTATTCGATTAATGAAGGTGAGTGTTCGACAACCCATTTGGTCAAGTTATTACTGAACAACCGACTGTTCATTCAGAGAAAAATTTGGCAAATTCTTTGGATTACCATGTTCGGACTCAATATGATCAGAAATATCTCTCACAGTTATAATGAAAAGATATAGTGCATTATGCATATTTTTTTTATACTTTGCTAAGTTGACAAAGACTTTTACGCTGTTATTGGAGAATTTTTTTTATACATAATCTAAATTTGACTAAAAATGAATTTTTACCAAGATAGATTTTGCAAAGGTAAATTAAAGGGACTTCTATTGTATTTCATAGTGCCAAACCTCATAGATGGTAATTTCAATGTGACTGGTAAATATTTAATTAAAGAATTATATGGTATTTGGCTTGTAAATTTAGTGATTCTTGAATTTATCCCAATATTTTGGTTGGAGGTGAAATTTTATCGGTACCATGATTTGAGATGGAAATCGGTTTGTGTGTGAGTTTAAAATCTCACACACATTGTTGTTTCAGGTCATATACTAATAGGGAAAACAATTTTCCTTACAAACAGAATTTAGGTATAAAATCCTCAGTGTTCTTTGATGTAAATATGTCTTCCCAACTAGTATGTAAAAATTTAGTCATATTATTTTCATGGAATCATTTTATGTCAAATTTAACCGTTTACCATATATGCAGTACCGATCCGTGAATATGGAACATGGCCACATAATGTTCTAACAATTTCATGCCCATTGTCATAGGCGGAGCTATGTCTTGGCTGAGGGGGCGAGGGAAGTTCCCCAACCATGATTTTATTTTATTTTTACATTTATAAATGTTCATGGAAATTTTGAAATGTTTATAACCTTGAGGGTTAGGGTTAACTTATGGAAATTTAGAACTTTTTACAATTCCGGCTTAGCGCATCTCTTTTAGAATTGGAAATCCTTTTTGTATTTGAGAAATGATTTGAAATGGGGAGATAAAAAGAAAAAGTAAAAAAAGAATCGGCGCCTCGTTTTCTCATAAATTTCCACCTCTGGCTCTCCTCACCACTGGAAAGTTTGCCCACTCAACTCCCCCCCCCCCCCCCCCCTCTCTTTCTCATTTTATAATAGGGTTTGATTTGTTATTTAGTTTGATGTTTGATTTTGTTTTTATTTAGGGTTTATTTATTCAGTTTATTGTTTGGTTTTGTTTAGTCTTATGGTTTGATATAGTTTAGTTTGTTATTGTTTAGGGTTCTGCAACTTTTGTTAGTGGATTGCTATTGACCTATTGTGGATATCTGGTTGTTACTTGATTATATTTTGCTATTTTTCTTAAATCTTATAATATTGTGGCAGTTTATATTGAGGTGTTAAAATTAGTTTTTGTTTAGGGTTTGCACTATGCCTAATTTTTACCAAATTAAGGTCCTAAATTTTATGTTATGATAATGAATAATTTGACAACGTGATAATGAATTGGTTATTGTTTTGGATTGTTATTGCTATTGAAATGATTTATATTGAGGTATTTTCCCTAGATCTCACATTTTAGTGTAATTTGAAATTTGAATGTATAGTTACTTTAACGTGGAAATATGTCTAAATTTGACTAAAAAAGATTATATTGAAACATCTTAAAGCTATCTCTAAAAAAATTCGCCTTTAGGATTCCCGACCCTAAACCCCCTCACCCACAACTTCACCTAGTGGTCCATCTAATATAAAATATTGACTTCATCACTACCCATTATCAAAGCTAGTTTCAATTCTTAATAGAACAAAAAACTATTAAAGATTAAAGCAGTTGCGTATTACATATTATAAGGTTATCCACCAACGTACAACAACCTGTATTAACATATTCCAAAATAGGTTTGTGAATAAACCTAAGAACCGTATAAAAAACAAAGTTTATATAAGTAAATTGAGAATCTTTTTTGGCCCAAAAATGTGGAACATTGTTTGCTTCTGGATAGCAAAAAGAAACGCTTGGCTGCTTCCTCCCCGCAGTCCGTGAGAAACTCCTTGGTATGCTGGTTGGAACATTTTGACATGCAATATATTTTAAAGTTGGAGAGATAATTAATTTCCTCATGAATATTATCTATGCCTTTGCTATTAGAAAGTTTTAAACCCTCTCTTATTCCCCATATTTCAGCAATGTCATTGGTGTTATTGCGTATATTTTCAGAGAAATCCCGAATAGACTTACCATATCTATCTCTAAGATCCCCACCAATACCAACATGATTATTTAATTTATTTCTAGAACCACTAATGTTTAATTTAAATTTAGTATAATTGGAAGGAGTTCAACTAAATAAAATGAGATATGTCTTATCATTGTGCTTCCTTAAACGGGGTCGAATCGATTAAAATTGATAATATTTTCATTGACTTGGTGTTGAATTTCTCTAACTTGTATTGGATAGTTTTTAAATATTGGATTATTTTTTAAATTCCAAATTCTCCAATAACAAAAAAGATTCTATTATAACATACTAGTAATTCTTCGAGTATAGTGTTCAAATTTAAAATTTCCTTGGAAAAAGATAGAGTGTTTGGGCCATGGAAATAACCTCTTATAGCTAGCTAATGATTTAGGAGAACCTTTATTTTGATTATTTTTCTTTCAAAAATAAATTTCTTTTGACGAAAATAATATACCATTAAATTAAAAAAAAAAGATAACACCATTTTCAATGGGTAAAAGTTAATATTTTGTTTTAGAATAATGCGTTTCTATTCTTGAATGGGCATGTAATTTAGATTGACAGCCAATGCATTACATGATGCAAAATGAGTTTTTCAATCCCCAAGTTCTTTTGCAAAAATAGAAAAATCATTTTTTCCTCATAAAATTGAGTCATTTTGTCTATAAATATATGACATTATCATTTTAGCCTATTTTTAATGTTTTTTTAGTCTTTTGATATTACAAGTGTTGCGCCATTCTCACATGAATACTGTAGTGTAGTCTGGCCGACGGGAATATCTACTATGCCAAAAGCTTACCTCCCCAAATTTATACCTATTTCACTAAAATTAATTTTTTTCTTATGTATGAGACAACACAAAGAAAAATGCAAACTTAGGTTGGAAACATTCTAATGAATCCATTTGTTACATAGCTAAACAAACACCTAATCTTAGTACCAACTCAATACCAAATGCGTTATACATTTATTATACCTTGATAAGTAGTAAGAGCAGTTGTTTGTATTTTTATTCACTAAACAAACATATTTTTATTTCCTTCTATATTTTATTTCCCAATTATAGAGTATAAGATTATAAGTGCATGCTCATAAATATCCATGTCCATTGAAGATCCAAAAAGGCTAAAAAACAAATATGCTTGAAAGAAAATGGGTTGTGGAGGGAGAGGGGGGAGGAGAGCTATTTATAGGGGAGGAAATCAAGGATCCCACATGAAAACCATTTAGTATTTGACTATATTATTTGTTAGAGACAATTAAGGTTACTTTAAGCTATGTTTCGGACCAACCCATTGGAAGCATATTTCCGTGGTCACATATACTTGTTTCCCTCTTCACTAACAAGATATTAACCGCATTTATGTAATAACAAGAATATGAATTGAATTTCAACATCAGAATATCACACTGAGACACTTAGAATTGGTTTTGTAATTGTTAGAACACATCCACACGACCTGATGGTTTGCATGTTAAATTTGGAGCCTTAAATATGGGATTGGGACATCGTAAAAATGATAAAATATTCTTCTGCCGGTTTAACAAGGTCTTACCACGTCTATAACATATAACTAAATAATTCCACATTCGGCATATCCAATTTTTTTTTGTCATTAGTCACTAATTTTATTTTTTCAAAAGACTTTTTAAAGTAAATATATTGTCAAACTAGTTTTTTCATTTCAACTACACCCTAATAGTTCTTTAAATTAGGCTAAAGAATGACATATCACAAGTTGTCCACCGTAGAAGATTCAGATTTCAACATGTGACTGGGTCACAATGTATCTCTGAAATTTACCCCATATATAGTTATACATAACTCAATAAAATAATTCTTTGAAAAACTTATTAAGATAAGTATTGTATTTATTTGAAGTTTACATAAAATTTCATTTTCTAAAAATATTACCATTGTCTTTATATCATGAATGAAAAATGCGGATTAGAAAATAATACACACAAGTGTAGAGGGTCTAGCTATCAACCTCCATCCAAAAATTGATAAGATAGAGATGGCTTTAAAATGATAAACTACACAATCTTCTCTTCTTCTTCTTCTTCTTCTTTGATATAATAATAGATACCTCCCTTTTCAAACATTAAAATCATCTCTCTTATTTTAGACAAAATATTGCTAATTATAGTAATAATTTGTACAAAAATTCTTACAAAGGAATTTTGATATGTTAAATGCCTTATCATCATATGTTTCATAAATTTAAAAACAACACTATTTATAGTATTTTGTGAAAACGTTGTAAAAAAATTTAGTAAGATAAGAATTCCCCTTTTAAATTAAAATTCAAAGGTATACGTTGAGATGTGATGTCCTCTTTTATCACTCTTTGATGTTTTTTTTTGGACAAAATAAATATAAATATAATTAAAAATTAGAAAGCATGTGTCTTTAGGGAATATGTTTTGAGCCATAAGATAACAAGTTTGAAATCTATGTGAATGAGTATCTGTCATTATCAATTGTATGGTAGCATCTTGTCCAGATTATATTGAGTTTCCCAGCATGTGGTTTTAGGACACATGTTTTCAGGACCCTTAAACAATATGTTTATGGTTGATTTACACAGTAATGATTATATCTAGGGTAAAAAGTTCCCTACATTTTAATACTTATTTATAATTACTTTAAATATATTTTTAAGTGTAGTTAAAGTTTTTAGGGATAATTAATGTTTCGTCTATAAGAGATAAGTATATTTTGCGTTTCGGTGACTTTATTTTTATGTTCTAAAACGTCTCTCCTTTATTTTTTCAACATTTTGATTTTATTTTTATTTGTAACTTTATTTATAATAGATTTTAAGGTTAATGGTTTTTGTATCATTTTATTTTTATTTTGTAGGGTGTAAGGTTTAGGCTTATAGTTTTATTTTTAGTTTTTTACGAAAGGATCAAGTCGGGAAGTTCTTTAACGTGAAAATCCTTTATTGGAGAACAAAGGAAAATGTGGATGGGTTTGCCCACCATGAAGACTCATAAGAGAGCAGATTAAAATAAAACTGAGGAAGAAAACCCTACTTACGAGTCTTATAAAAAGACTCATATTACAATGGAATATAGTTAACTAAACAATCTAATGAACTATTTTTTCCTTTCTTCAGTTTGCGTCAAACCTCCAGGTGACTGTAGTCATGCTTGGTTTTCAAAATTTTATCTTTAAAACCTTTTCAAAAGCATCATATATTGAGTTGTGGATCGATTTGATTGTTGAACTTACTATTATTACCTTAATTATTTCTTAGCATTGACATTAAGCTTTTTTAACTATTTGCTAAAAATTTTTTTGTTTAATTTTGTTGTGATTATGATGGTATTGTTTTGGTATTTTAGCATTAGCCTTAATTATGTAATTAGGGCACTCGAACTTGAGGAGATTGTATCTTCCTCCTCATAGTCATGATAATTGCAAAGAGAAAAGGATAATGAGAGATGGTGTTATACCCATAATATTTTAATTAATAGACAAGATACATGTGGCATGGAAGCCCACACTAGAAGAATGAAGATATTCTCATGTACTGATAAGATGCCTCAGATTGTAAAGAAGGCCACAACCTGGCACCCTACCAGTAGACTACTTTACACTTGCCTTATTAATACATAAGACCATGGTGTGGTACACAAACATGCCATGGACTGTAAGAACAAGACTACTTCAGAAGGCCATGACAAGGTGACTTACAGGTCGCGGACCCTGACCCGTCACCATTAGATCGCCAGATGTCCACCTTCTAGAAGGATTCCATGTGCTTAATACTTATCCACAAGGCACATGTCTTGTGCACGTGATGCCTTCACCAAAAATTATAAATACACTACACCAAAACAGGTCAATTGTAATGGGCAAAAACCGTTACAAAAAATATTTGTAACGGATTAAATCCGTTAGAAAATTGGCGTTATTTATTTTACCAACGAAATTTGTAACGGATTTTATCCGTTACAAATTTAATACTTGTAACGGTCTAAATCCGTTACAAAATTTTTGTAACATATTTAGCTTTGGTACACATCTCATATATTAGTAATGAATGTGCTAACTTCTAACGGTTTTTATCCGTTACAAATATAAAATTTGTAACGGATAAAAACCGTTACAAAATACATTGCAACGGATCGAGAATGTCATATATTTGTAACAAATATTTTTGTTTGTAACAGTTAAAGCTCGTTAGCAATATTATTTTATTTTTTAAAAAATATTAATTTTTCATTAAACAAGTAGATATAAATACACTAAGTAAAAACTTGTGCTCAACCAATGGAAATACAGAACCAATGCCCACAAATTTCACTGAAACAATAATTTTAATACACACGTGACAATGAATGACACTACATTTCGGTGATATTAAATCGATCTAAAACTATATTTCATTCATAACCATTAAAGTTCTCAAAACAAAATGTACTACAAGAAAAACCATCTAGATTTTAACCATAACTTAAAACGAAGTCTAACATCATTAAAGTTCTAAACATATTAGACTTCGTTAACATCATTCGACTCTCAGTTTGCCTAACTGACTAACAATTCATTCTCATTCGACTCTCAGTTGGCCTAACTGACTATTATTCTCCCAAAAGTAGTGTTCATGATATTCCTTGCAAAAGTAGACTTCATTCTTGAATCTTCATATTTCCCCATAAGAACCTGTTGAACAAACTCAATATTAGTAAATCTGTAAGCATAAATGCGTAAATAACATAAAAGACTAGTACATTCATGTGCCATTAGCACGCAAAAAAAAAGTATGGGATGGGAAGGGAAGGGAGAGAGGAGAGGGGAAGGGTGGTTTGGAGCGTTGAGTGCGAAGAACCTACCTGTCTGTATATAATAAGATTAATGCAAGCATATAAACAAATAAATACACAAAAAATACATACATAAATACTCGTACAAACACTAAAAACCCAAACAAACATATATTTACATTTCCTACATAACATGCCACATCATAACATGTTTGGGGGGGCTATTTTGGATTTTTGCCCTCTAATGGCATGATTTTAAATGTCAAGTGTGTTATTTTATCACACATGAAGTCTTGGATAATTGAATAAAAATAAGTGTTACATGAGAAGTCTTGGAAATTTGGGATATACCTTAACTCACTTCAACAAACACATCTAACAAGAAAGAATTATCATTACCTTAAGCTTAACAAGTATTTTAGGAGTACTCCTTCCAGATGAAAATATCAGAAAAACAAATCCAAACTTTTGTCTATAAAGAGCATTCCAATCATAAAGTTCCTGTAAAGACAAAACATGTTATATTTCTTGTAAAATAAAAAGATGTTGGTTACAAAGCCATGTAGCCATAATACCACTTTATCAACTGTACACTTGTATGCGAGAGTGAATGCACAGATAAAAGTATCAAATCGAGCATATGTTTAGGTAGTCCCGAAGATAGAAAATTTTTAGGAGAATTTTAGAAACCCAATAGAAACACTGTTAATTTATAAAAATGGTTGAATAGATAAAGATCCCAGTTGAATCTATATTGAGATGGAGGGTCAAGTATATGGAGGGTCAAGTGCATAGTTTTGTATTCGAAGATCATGCTCATGTGAGTGCAAAAAGGTATACCTGAAATTAAAAGAAATTACAGGGTTACATGCCTTAAGCGGAGTGGGTACTCACTAGAGAACTTGCATAGCAAATTGAGAAGGTTATGCAAGCTTTCGGTGACTATCTTGGTGTGAAGGTTCATGCTTGTGTTGGTGGGACCAGTGTTTATGAGGATCAGCGCATACTTTCAAGTGGTGTTCATGTTGTGGTTGGCACCCCTGGTCGTGTGTTTAACACGCTGTGATGACAATCGGTACCTGAAGGGACGTGAAGCACAACAATTTGCAGGTAGTTATTATCTATGTTAAAACAACATAAACTAGAAACAAGGCAAAAAAGGTCGTGTAATCAACACATGTAGCTAGGAATTGGCTCATTTTAGTTGGGTAACCGTACTCGGAGTTTTGAAAAAATAATGAGCAGCTTACCACCTAGCATTAATGAAAAAATAATGTGACTTGACATAATCTCCATTCATGTATAAAACTTAACCTAACATGGATGCTTACCATTTGACCACAATAGGACTACTCACATAATGCTTACCATCTGACCAAATGAACTGTCCAAACACCTAGTCCGTAGGTTTCATAACACACGCTTTATAAGTACCTGGAGATCCAACATTCTTAAGTTTTTGAGTCACCCTTTCAATTCCAGGAGAATATGAACTCAAATAACCTGAAATACACAAAAAAATGGAAGTGATGAATTTATTGGAGATCCACTACAAAAGACACTCCATGTTAACACACCACAAAACTGACTAAATTAATTATACTAAGCAATATATACACTTCACCAACACCATATAAAATTACCACTGACAATTCACAAAAGGCCAATGAAGGCACGGTTGTAATTCAATAATTGGAGGCAGCAGTTACGACACACCACAAAGCGGAAAGCTTGGGTTTATTTGTTGGTAGAGATAGAGATAGAAAGGAATGTATGTATGTATGTATGTATATCCCCATTTCATCTCCATCCAGATACTCAACCTGACAAATACTACATTTGATGTTATCATGATCCCCATTGCATCCTATCGTGCCTTCCTCTGGAAGCGTAGGCTAATAGATGCTTCATTTAACACAGTTTCACATTGCCTCTCTGATAGTGTTGCGCTCACAGTGCCCACTTTCTCCTCTAGAGCTAATAATTCCTTATATGACAACATGCAACAATGTTCAATGTGCATGCCGGATATTGGCATTGCATACCGGATATTGGCATTGTTGAGATGTTGTTTGGATATTCATAGTAACAAGAGTGACATGTCACCATATTTCTGAGTTTACAGAGGCATGTCATTTAGCTAAACCACTTTACGTATTTATTCTCCTATGATTGCATATAACTTGTAAGTTTGATTAGGCCATGCACCTGATAAAGATTTCCATTGCACCGCAGAACTGATGAGCCTTTCCACCGAACTCAATTAGTGTAATATAAGCAAGTTACCGAATAACCTCTAACCTGAAAATAAAGTATACATCAAAACTAATTATTGGATTTCAAATTTTAAAAGCAGTCATGATGTGTAAACAACGCAACAAAAGAATTATTCAATTAATCTTAACGAGTGCAAAAACTTTTCACCGTTTATCTTTCAACTCGAACCAACTAGAACCCAAGGGTGGAGAAAAAGACAGTAAAAAGGACGGTAAGAGTATAACCCACCCCATTATCTTCTAAAACATCAATAACAAATATCAGTTCGGCTTCCTTTTTCATATAATCTGGTTGCTCGTGCATTAAAAGGTCCAGATTGTCATTTGGTAAAGGGGGAATATAGTGCAGCAGCTCCAACGCAATGTGCCAAATTTGACTATCCACAGAACTGAGGAAGATAATACCTACAGCGTCGATCTTCGAAACACATGGACTAATGCTTATGCCGAGGTATTATTTCTGTTATTTTATCACTTCGATCAAATATGTATGCATTTCAATACTGATCAAAAAAGTTATCCTTGAGATATTTCCTTTGTTACAATATCTGGGGAAGCATATAAATACATTATAAATAAGCCATTCAGTAGTAAAAGCAAAATTAGGAAGATTTGAAAGCATACAGAGGACAACTCAGGAAGCAAATACCGCGCACAAGACTATAAACAAGACATTTAAATTGAAGTTGACAGTGGGGAAGATAGTAAATATATAAAACCATCATGTAACATGCTGAGTAACAAATGTATGGCCTTATTTATATAAATAACATTTTAAGACCCCTGAATTCGAGGACGGAACTCAGTAGACAAAGAGGTTCTACACTACAGGAGCTTAACCTGGGGAAAAATTAAGGAGGCCAGTGTACCACTATTGGAGTATGAAAGTGAAAAGAAAAAAAACCAACATCCCAACTCTAAATATTGAGTAATAAACCACTCCATTTTGATTTGGTTAACCACTCATACATGAATTCACGCGCGTAAATGATCTTTTAAAAATACGATATACAAAATACTAATTATTTTGTGCACTTCACCTTCTAAAATCTATAAAGAATATAAATCATAAACAAACATGACACTAAACCAAAAACAGGGTAACATTCAAAAGGATTAGTGTGAGTAAATAATTTCCCCATATGATATAAAGATTAAAAAGGCTGGAGATATATAACATGTACAATCCACCAGCAAGTGTCGATGGTTTGATTAGCTGGGAAGGGAACTATCAAAACTGATCATACCAAGCGTTTTATCAAAGGCCAGTTTAAGTCACATAGATCAGTAGGGCGGTTACCTTTGACATCTTTTATATCCGTGTTAGCATTATTTAGTTTCACAAGAAACTCACCAATGGATTTTCTCTCACAAACAACAATGTAATGCAGTGGTGTTTGGCCATCATTATCATTTGCATTTACATCAGCATTCCTATTTAAAAGCAGTTTCGTAATGTTAATATGGCCACAATAGATGAAAACCTGACGATGAATGTTATTACCCTTGATTTAGGACCATCTTGGATGGATCCCATCAGGGCATATACTGAAGAGGGAGAATTGCCAGAGGACAAGCTCGCGGCAAAGAAATTGAAGTTTAAAGCTGCTCGGTATGTACTAACTAATGGTGTTTTGTATAGACGAGGAATTATGGCAGGTTTGCAGAGATGTGTACACCCATCCGAGGTGAAAGAATTGATTGAAGAGATCCATGAAGGGTCTTGTGGAGCACATGTGGCAGGTCGGACACTTTTGCAAAGAATGACGACGCAAGGATACTACTGGCCGACGATGAGGGCTGATTGTATAGCCTATGCTAAGAAATGTGACAAGTGCCAACATTTTTCCTCCATTCGACGAACTCCACAAGCTTTGTTGACACCCATAACTTTCCCTTGGCCATTTTCCATGTGGGGAATTGATTTGGTTTGACCATTGCCAACCACTCGAGGAAGATTCAAGTACCTCGTCGTTGTAGTAGATTATTTTACTAAGTGGGTAGAGGCTGAACCCCTCATCGATATGACGTACGAGAAGGTATACCAGTTTGTTTGGAAGAATATCATCTGTCGATATGGTCTCCCTTATGCCTTCATCACAGATCATGGAACACAATTTGACAACGAGGAGTTTGCTGCCTAGTGTCAACAATCAAACATCCTGAAGACCCATTCAGCACCAGGTCATCCTCAAAGCAATGGGCAGACTGAGGTGACAAATAGAACACTACTAAATGGTTTGAAAAAGAGGCTAAGTGAAGCTAAAGCTAATTGGATTAATGAGCTACAATCAGTATTGTGGGCTTACTGAACAACTCCCCGAGCAGCGACTGGAGAATCACCATATATGCTAGCATTTGGAAGTGAGGCTGTAATACCTGCCGAGTTGGGTCTACCAACACACAGAGTGTTGAATTTCAATTCCCCAATCAGTGACTTGATGAGAAGACTGGATTTGGATATGCTCGAGGAAGTTAGAGAAGAGGCATCCATTAGGAATGCTGCTTACCAACAACGCAGAGCTCTGTTCTACAACAAAAGGGTGAAGAAATGCGACTTAAAAGAAGGGGATTATGTGCTAAAGAAGTTCATTCAGAAGCACAATAAACTTGAAGCCAACTGGCATGGACCTTACCGAGTTACAAAAGTTGTTCGACCAGGAACTTACCGAATAGCAACTCTAGAAGGAGAGGAATTCAAGAATGCTTCGAATGCTGAACACCTTCGCAAGTATTATCAGTAATGTAAAATGTACAGCAGTTCCATCAACATGAATAAAACAATGATGTTCACAATTTTTCTCTCTCTCCTTTGTTTGAAAGTTTTTTGGGGAATACTAGTGTAGTGTTGTACACTACGCTGTTCAACAGCAAAAAGAAGATGATAGTTCAGACCCACGACCAACTCCGGTTGGTAAAAGGGCGAGAACAAATTATACTCCTTTGGTTAGGAGGCGTACACTTGCGTGATCAACTTCGGTTGGTAAAAGAGCTTGTGAACAAGATAGTTCGAAAGAACCTGATAGTTCGAGCGTGACCAACTTCGGTTGGTAAAATAGAGAGAACAAATTATACTCCTTTGGTTAGGAGGCGTACACTTGCGTGATCAACTTCGGTTGGTAAAAGAGCTTGTGGACAAGATAGTTCGAAAGAACCTGATTGTTGATGTAAAAAACTAGATCGCTCTAATTTTTTAATAACAGATAAATAAATAAGACAAAGATTTTTAAAGTGGTTCGGCTAGGAATAAAGCCTACGTCCACTGTTATGTTATTGCTGAGTGTTTGTGGAATTCTTGATTACAAGATCTCTCAAGAAATTCCGGTCCCCTTGAATGAGGATGATACAAGGTATTTATAGCCTTGAGGCTGTACATGAAAGGGTCGATACATTAAATGATATACATGTGAAAGGGTAATACATTTAATGCCCTTAGACTTGTGCGTCAAGGATAATCATTTAATGAACCAGTTGGACTGTTCGTTATCTGGCAATCAATGCTGTGGCCGAGATGCAGCTCGGATCGTCTGAGTAACTCGGGTATGTTGATCTTCCTGGTATTCAAGAGTTCCTCGGAGAGGTATGTTCCTCGGAGCCTGTGAGTTCCTCGAAGAGGTCTATTCCTCGGAGCCTGTGAGTTCCTCGAAGAGGTCTATTCCTCGGAGCCTGTGAGTTCCTCGGAGAGGTCTGTTGTTGCCATGTAGATAGCCAGGTGTCTTCGTATGATTGGTCCACGTCAGCAGATTAAATTTGGTATCAACAGAAGCCCCCAATGCTTCATGCTTGATGGTTTACTTGAAAGGATGGAGTATTTATTCTGCCGTGTTGCTCGGTGCTCGTGAAATTCTTGATCTACCTTCTTGATTTGTTGGACATAAAGGGCATTATCTCCTGGACGACATATGATGCCGCTTGTAGCTTATCATAATCTTCAAGTATGTTGATTGGTTTGCTAGCCGACCTACTGCATTCTGTGAGCTAGTGGTGGACTTTGAAACATTTTCATATAACTTCTTCTTCAATTTTGGTCGAGACAGTATTAGCAAAGATCTCAGTGATGTAGATGCTGATTTTAACTTCTACCTCTACTCGGGGGCGAGCAAGAGGTTTTCGGGGATGAGCAAGAGCTGCTCGGGGACGAACAAGAATTGCTCGGACAGACCATCTGTGATGAAGATCAGAATGCTGAAATATCTTAATTTCATAAAATTTCCATTATGCTTTGGATGATCTTCCTGCTGGCGAGGAACCTGTTTCAAAATCAGAGGGAGAGAAACCAATAGAGTAGGAATCTCAATGTAATAGTTAGTACACAATTTAATATCAATGTAATAAATTTGCATAATTCATTTTGAATTCAGTGAAAGAATTTCATTTTTGTTCGCAAATTTGAATTTGCTATTGTTTTGTAAATATCAAACACTTTATTATTTGTGCTTGCATAACAATATTGTATGGTTCATCGACCAAAAAGGTTACAAGTATCAATGTTGCTTGATCACTTAATAATAAAGTAATGAGTATAATTTATTCAAAGTGTTTCCAACCAACCAAGGTGGATAAATAATGTTTGTCGACCAACTACAGTTGATGGGTTTTTATCCCCGACCAACCATACTTGGTATAGTTTGGAATATTTTGTTCTTTAAAGAACTTTTTGAAATAATGTTACCTCCTGACCAACATAAGTTGTAATATGAGAGTATATTTTTATCTTACCAACCGTAATTGATCATGCTGGTGTACACTTTTTGGCTCCTTAAAGCTTTTGGCTCCTTAGAGCATGTCCTCCTAACCAAAGGAGGTTGGCTACTTATAGCACTTTTGCTCCGTAGAGCGCTCCGGAGAGCTTATCCTCCTAACCAAAGGAGGTTGGCTACTTATAGCACTTTTGCTCCGTAGAGCGCTCCGGAGAGCTTATCCTCCTAACCAAAGGAGGTTGGCTACTTATAGCACTTTTGCTCCGTAGAGCGCTCCGGAGAGCTTATCCTCCTAACCAAAGGAGGTTGGCTACTTATAGCACTTTTGCTCCGTAGAGCGCTCCGGAGAGCTTGACTCCGTAGAGCATGGCTCCGTAGAGCATGACTCCGTAGAGCAGTCTTCTTGGTTGATCCTGTAACATCCACAGGTTGATCAGCGAGCAATGTTTGTTTCTCGGGAGTATTAGGAATTCTCCCAACCATTTCTGCATTGCATCCTGTAACATCCACAGGTTGATCAGCAAGCAACTTTTGTTTCTCGAGAGTATTAGGAATCCTCCCAACCATTTCTGCATTGCATCCTGTAACATCCACAGGTTGATCAGCAAGCAACTTTTGTTCCTCGGGAGTATTAAGATTAGTAAACTCCGCTATAGCTTGTATTAATGGCATGTCGGCATGCATGGTATGGGCCTGGAAACACAGCCTCCTTCTTCTACTTGCTTTAATTAATGCCACTGCCAATTTTTCCAGCTTTGGGTATCTGATCTCTGCACCTCTTCTTTCGTTTTTGGGGATCGCAACCCTAAAAGGGCTTTGATCTTGTCTGGATTTGCTTCAACGTCTCGCTGGTTGATGATGTACCCGAGGAACATTCCTTCTCGTACTCCAAATGTGCACTTCGTCGGGTTGAGTTTCATTTGATAATTATCCAGTTGATCAAAAGTTTGACTCAAGTCAACCAAATGATCAGCAGCTTTCTTGCATGTCATCAACATAGACTTCCATACTGCAACTGATTTTCTCGGCAAAAACCTTGTTCATCAGCCGTTGTTATGTCTTCAGGTTTCATTTTAATCTAGTTGTAGCCAGAGTAAATATCCATGAGCAACTCGTGTCCCGAGGTAGCATCCACTGCTTTGTTGAGATCGGTGAAATCAACACACATTCTCCATTTATTGTTTTTCTTCTACCCGGCAAGGAGATCTAGATCTCTCTTTGGCTCGGTCTTCATTTCCTCTTGTGTAGCTTGATTCTTCTCGGGGCTGGATACTCTTCTTCTCGTATGTCATGTCAATAAGTGGCTCAGCTTCTATCCACTTAGTAAAATAATCTACTGTGATGACGAGGTATTTGAATCTTCCTCGAGTCGTCGGCAATGGTCCAACCAAATCAATCCCCATATGGCAAATGGCCAAAGGGAGTTATGGGTGTCAACAATGCTTGTGGAATTCTTCGGATGGAGGAAAAGCGTTGGCACTTGTCACATTTCTTGGCATAGGCTTATATAGTTAGCTCTCATCGTCGGCCAGTAGTATCTCTGCGTCATCACCTTTTGCAAAAGTGTCCGACCTGCTACATGGGCTCCACAGGACCCTTCATGGATCTCTTTAACCAATTCTTTCACTTCGGAGGAATGTACACATCTTTGCAAACCTGCCATAATTCCTCGTTTATACAAAATACCATTAATTAATACATACCGAGCAGCTTTAAGCTTCCATTTCTAGGCAGCGAGATTATCCTCCGGTAATTGTTCCTCCTCAATATATGCTCCGACTTTCTAATACTTCAATTGGTATCGTTCTTCGCAGCTCGGTACAAGTAGCTGATGCTAATCGGGCCAATGCGTCTGCTCTAGCATTCTCCATCCTCGGTGTCCTCACCAATTGAATAGCATCAAATTCTGTCAATAACTCCATCACCTTTGCATGGTACTTGACCATCGACTCTCCATTCACTGCATATATTCCCATCATTTGATTCAATTAATTGAGAATCACTGAAAACAATTACTTGCCGTGCCTCCATGACTTTCGCCAAATGAAAACCTGCTATCATAGCATCATACTCAGCCTCATTATTGGAAGCTTTGAATTGGAATCTCAAGGCATACTCCATGTCAATATCATCTGGGGTGTTTAAAACAATCCCTGCTCCACAACCAGCTGTGCGAGATGATCCATCTACATATAATCTCCATGTAGGTACCTCGTCTTCAAATTTCTGGTCTGACAGAGTTCCTCGGGGGAATACTTGTCGCTTTCTTTCATCATGTCGTGATACTTCTGAATACACCTCTTGAATTTCAATATACCTCCTGAACTTCAATATTCCTCCTGAACTTCAATATATCTCCTGAACTTCAATATACCTCCTGAACTTCAATATTCCTCCTGAACTTCAATATATCTCCTGAACTTCAATATTCCTCCTGAACTTCAATATTCCTCCTGAACTTCAATATATCTCCTGAACTTCAATATATCTCCTGAACTTCAATATATCTCCTGAATTTCAATATTCCTCCTGAACTTCAATATTCCTCCTGAACTTCAATATCAAAAGTAATTCCTGAGAAAAATAACTCCTGAATGATGATTAGTCGGGGTTGAATTTGATGCTCGACTGCATGATGATATAAGAATGTGCCACCAAATGAACAAATATATCTGTAATATAAGCCCCCAACTGTGGAATGTGAACTTTGAATGAGATTTATCGACCAATACCAACCGGAGTTGGATTTTATCTACCAACCGGAGTTGGATTTTTTTCTACCAACCGAAGTTGGATTTTGTCTACCAACCGGAGTTGGATTTTTTCTACCAACCGAAGTTGGATTTTATCTACCAACCGGAGTTGGATTTTGTCTACCAACCGGAGTTGGATTTTATCTACCGATCAGAGTTGGTGGTAATTGATAATAAATGATGAAGACTTCCTCGGAGCTGACCAACAGATTGTTGGGAATAAGATAATATAAATACTGGAGACCTCCTCAGCGCTGACCAACAGATTTGTTGGGAATAAGATAATACAAATGCTAGAGATCTCCTCGGCGCTGACCAACAGATTCGTTGGGAATAAGATAATATAAATGCTGAAGACCTCCTCGGCGCTAACCAACAGATTCGTTGGGAATAAGATAATATAAATGCTGAAGACCTCCTCGGCGCTAACCAACAGATTCGTTGGGAATAAGATAATATAAATGCTGGAAATCTCCTCAGCGCTGACCAACAGATTCGTTGGGAATAAGATAATATAAATGCTGGAAACATCCTTAGAGCTGAATAAGATACAATAAATGTTGGAGACATCCTTGGAGCTGAATAAGATATATTAAATATTTGTCGAGCTCCATGCTGAAATGAGAATAGAATATGCATCCAAATAGATATAAAGAATAATTAAAAATAATAAAGTGCCTCGCCGATCAGTCGAGGTAGAATCATATAATGCCGAACAAGAATAAGATCTTTCAGAACATAATAATATGGCCGAGAATGTTGTCAGGCCTGAATATAAATAAGAATTATCCGAACGAATGTTGTAATTCTCCTTAAAGCTGAATAAGTATCCTGTCGAGGCATAATTGCAGAATGCCGAATAAGAATAATATTTTCCAGAACATAAGAATATGGCCGAGAACTTTGCTGGGCCTGCATATAAATAAGAATTACCCCGACCAACAATTCGTTGGGGGTGAAATATAATAAATGTTACAGTTCTCAAAACTGAATATGATAATAAGTATCTCGCCGAGCTCCATGTTGAGATGAATATAGAATATGAATCCCAATGGATATATAGAATAATTTGTGCTGGAGCAGATATCTGGGCAATAATAAAATCAATAGTTCCTCGCTGAGGTGAAATTTCATACTGCCGAGCTATGATAATATTTTTCAGAAGAGTAAGATTATTTCCGAGCATTCGTCGGAGTTGAATCTTGTACCTGTAAAAATTAATATCTTGCTCTACCATTTGTGTAGGCTGAATTGATTAGTCATGAGAATGATTTACTCATCCAATCAATATATGATATATATATGCTTGAGAAATAAAAATATTTATTTCAAAATATCAGGGTTGCTTAGCATTTCTTAATAGCCCAAGATTCTAGTCCTGCCGACAAACAACATGGATGTTGCCGACCAACATTTAAGGATATCTCAAGTTATAGAATATATGGTTGGATGACCAGAATATCTCGAATATTGAGATCAAAAAATAACATTCAATGTAAAATTTAGGCCTTAAGAATGTTAATTAAACGAATAACTATATAATCCAATAGATCATGTGATTTCGACAAAGAAACCTTGTGATGTGATGAACGAGGGGCCAAAATATTAAATTTGTGCCCAGAGTCTTGATATGGTCATGATTATTTTACTGATCCTCTTTTACAAGAGGTGGGTAATGATTTTTCAGGTGAGAGAAAATTATTTTTTTTTTATATTGATCCCTTCCTATTCCCAATTTGGAGAGATAAAAATATGGTGAATGATCGAAATTATTACCAAATTTATATAAAAAAAATCAATCAATTTGACTTTATTGACATAGATGGAAGATGAACCAAATTAAGTATATAGTTCATAAAAATGAATGCAAAGAGTCTCAAACTTGCAGAGAGAAAAAAATAGATCTGGGTCATGATTTCCATGAGAAGACTTTTCATTGTCTTTAACCTTTTCCCATTCTTTTATTAAAAATATGATGGGAATTTGAATAGACATCAAATATCTTACAAAATTTATTTCAAAATCAACAATGAAAATGATCAAATCTTATCATCGTCGTGTATATTGGCATATGTAATCATTTAAAATATTTATTCCATGATATAAAATAGAAACTTGAGAATCAAGCAAAAATTTATGATTTATGAAATCCACTATTTTTCAGATTTCTAAATAAGGATAAATCTAACAGTTTAAAAAAATCATGATATGCAACAATGTGCAGATAAAAATTGGACAATTAATTTATGTATATAAACATAAAAATCATGATCGAATCAAAAGATGTATGTATAATTGATTATACGTAGAGAAAATAAAAACTTAGCTTTTGGTGGAGAATAACGCTTGTAACACGTTTCCCACAGACGGCGCCAATCTGTTGATGTAAAAAACTAGATCGCTCTAATTTTTTAATAACAGATAAATAAATAAGACAAAGATTTTTAAAGTGGTTCGGCTAGGAATAAAGCCTACGTCCACTGTTATGTTATTGCTGAGTGTTTGTGGAATTCTTGATTACAAGATCTCTCAAGAAATTCCGGTCCCCTTGAATGAGGATGATACAAGGTATTTATAGCCTTGAGGCTGTACATGAAAGGGTCGATACATTAAATGATATACATGTGAAAGGGTAATACATTTAATGCCCTTAGACTTGTGCGTCAAGGATAATCATTTAATGAACCAGTTGGACTGTTCGTTATCTGGCAATCAATGCTGTGGCCGAGATGCAGCTCGGATCGTCTGAGTAACTCGGGTATGTTGATCTTCCTGGTATTCAAGAGTTCCTCGGAGAGGTATGTTCCTCGGAGCCTGTGAGTTCCTCGAAGAGGTCTATTCCTCGGAGCCTGTGAGTTCCTCGAAGAGGTCTATTCCTCGGAGCCTGTGAGTTCCTCGGAGAGGTCTGTTGTTGCCATGTAGATAGCCAGGTGTCTTCGTATGATTGGTCCACGTCAGCAGATTAAATTTGGTATCAACACTGATAGTTCGAGCGTGACCATCTTCGGTTGGTAAAATAGCGAGAATAAATTATACTCCTTTGGTTAGGAGGCGTACACTTGCGTGGTCAACTTCGGTTGGTAAAAGAGCTTGTGGACAAGATAGTTCGAAAGAACCTAATAGTTCAAACCCACGACCAACTTTGGATGGTAAAAGGGCGAGAACAACATTCTTAAAATGCCAATTTTGGCTGGTTAAGAAACAAAATATGCTCTCAAATGCCAACTTATGTTGGTCGGAAAGTAGAATATTGCAAAAGTTCCTCGAAGAACAAAATATTCCAAACTAAACCAAGTATGGTTGGTCGGGGATAAAAACCCACTAACTGTAGTTGGTCGACAAGGAGAATTTATCGACCTTGGTTGGTCGGACACATTTTATGAAAAAGACAAAAATTTACCAAGTATGGTTAGCAGGGTATAAACTCTCACTAATTATAATTGGTCGACGAGCACAATTTAACAACCTTGGTTGGTTGGAAAATTTTAAACATTTTTATACTCATTACTTTATTAAGTGATCGAACAACATTTTTGATACTTGTAACTGTTGGTTGATGAACAACACAAAATTATTATCTTTTTAACAGATACATATGCACAGATGTAAAAGTGTTAGACAAGTACAAAATAATAGCAATACAGATTTGCAAACAGAAAATGAAAGTCTTTCATTAAAATTTTAAATAAATTACAAGTTATATATGTTTGCTAACTATTACATTGAAAATCCTATTCTATTGGTTTTTTCCCTTCAGCCTTCGATACAGGTTCCTCGCCAGCAAGAGGATCATTTAATGTTTGGGGAGAATTGATAAAATTCAAGTCCCTCAACATTCTGACATTCATTACTGAAGGAGTATCCAAGAGATGCTCGGGACGAGATAATTCAATCTGAGAATGAAGACTATAGTCACCAAGATATTTTGAAATTAAGCTCCAAGGAATAGCACGAGCTGGGATCCATTCCATGTCTAGTTTATAAGGCGGTACAGGCAGGTCTAGTAGCCTAGGAGCATGATAATCCCATAAATAATGGCCTTGCTCTAGCTTTAACACGCCCAGTGCGTTCAACCATCCCTGTTTATAACCTTCATTATTGGCATTTTCAAGGCGAGCATCCAAGTGACAAAGGTCTTCATTGTAGCCTGCCATCCAAAACTCACGAGGTTGTTTGTGGAATTGGAAAGTTATTCTCTCTAGTTGCTCGTGAAGGCTCCTGGAAAAAACATCTTTATTATTCAAAGCAGACTTCGTCGCAGTAAGTTGATCTTTCAAAGATAGATTTTTCTTGGACATTTCAGACAAAGAACGATCTTTCGCATTCAATTGGAACGCTTGAGTTTCCAAAGTAGAATGAGTGCAAGCTTCTTCAACATTACGGCTGAGAATTCTTGATCGACTCCGAGCAGGTGGAGAACTTTTCTCCTCGAGAACATTTTGAACAGCTCTTCCTCCCCCACGAGACCCTCTTCCTCGTCCCCGAGTAGTAGTAGAGATACCAGACCTTCTCAGAGTATCCAATTCTTTCCTTAATTTGGCATTTTCAACCTCTAAGAATGAGAATCCTTCATCGGTGACCGGTACCAAGGCAGTAGAGGATGAAGCTGCAGATTCATATTGTGCCAACTTCTTCTGCAAATTGTTGTTCTCTTGTTCCAGCAGCTCGTCGATCTGTCTGCAGGCCTCAACTTCACCTTTTAGGGGTCTCTCCCTGACATCGTATCCAGCAATGATGTTTTTGTGGCCTGTCTCGGAAGAAAGTTGTTGATACCTATTCTCATACTCCTTGTGCAAAAAAGTAGTTGATTCATTGTGCTGATTTTGAAGATCTTCTAGGGAATAATGAAGCTCCTCGATCAATTCATAGTAGGCCACATTATTGGCCATAGCTCGGTCAAGTAAAGCTTTCAAGTACCGATAAGCCTCAATTGCCTGTTCTGAAGCATCATGACCAAGGATGTCAGCAATTTCTGATACACTTAGCTCTGTGTGACCAGCCTTATAGTATTCGTGACATTGCTGCATCAGTTTTGTATCATTGGCAGATAGCAATTCCATCCTGGCCATAAACTAATGAAGAGGAGACAACAGTCAACAAAAACAAATCATCAACAACAGAGAAGAACAAAGATGTATTTTATTAGATCATAAAAAGATTACATTGTTTGATTACAAATGATAACTAAAGATAGAAATGATACCGGACAACTTCACGCCTTTTCCTTATCTCCCAAGACTTTCTTGGGAGGCTGGGACGAGGAGCTTGGTTGCTCGGTGGTAACAGCAGCTTGATCAGCAGGAGTTGAAATTTTCTCAGGAGGAGGAAGCATGGAAGAAATGTACTCATTGGCAGAAGGTAGAGAGGCAGGGACTTGATCACCCATGGCCATGGAAGATTCATCAGAGATAGCCTCATCTTCTTCTTCTTCTTCTACAATTGGTGGGGGAAGACCAGGGAGGTGTAGCTGAAATAGCTCAGATTCATCTTTGATCTTCAATTCCTGCAGGGCAGCCACCCAGCCATCTCGGAAGTATTTCAACTTCCCGTATTGTACTTGGGATGTCATCGCAGCAATCCCTTTGTCCCATCCTTTATCCCAGCCAGCGCTGAAGGATTTTTTAACTGCGAGCTTTCTTTTCAGTTTCTCCGAGGAGAGCTTCTCGGATAGAAGATCCTCGGCAGTCTTTAACTTCGCATCTAATTCTTCTTTTTGGCGCTTGACATCTCGCAGGATGGACAACTCTTCCTCTGCCTTTTTCAGCTTATCTTCAAGCTCTCCAAAGTTCTTGAGCTTGTCGTCATATTTTTAATGCTCAACCTCTAAACTTTTCACCTTATTCTCCAAACTCTTGGAGATCTCAGCCAACTTCACCTTCTCAGCTTCAACTATAGACAAATTTTTCTCCCAGTCAGCTTTGTCCTCATTATACTGCTGACGAGAATCCTTCAAGGATTGGGTCAAACCCAGCAGAGAATCCTCTACCCCCGACGAGGAGCTGGAAGCTTTAATTGCTTCATCTTTCTTCACGATGTTGTTAAAACAATTCACCAGCTAAACAAAGGAAAAAGTGACAGGTCAGTACAAAAATACAAGTATTCAAAGAAAGAAAGGAAATTCAGAGTGTGAGAAATTTACTGAAGCAAGGTGACGGGTAGCTAGGGATGTCAGCATATCCCTAGAAATCTTTTCATCAATTCCTTGGACCTCAGGTATGATCCAAGTTTTTACCGAGATCATGGCAGAGCTCGGAGGAATGCTGGTTGGAACACCAACACCACCAGCTGGTAGAGAGGGGATGGTTTCAGCCAGATTGACAGTTTCAGCCAAAGTGACTAAGGACGATTTCCTCAATCTCCTCAAAGGGACTTCAGTAGTTTCAACCAAGGAAGAGCTCTTGGTCGGAGAGATAGAAGTCATCTCCACAGGAACAACCTTCTTGCTCGGAGCCACTGGGGGCTTCTCGGTAGCTTTGGAAGGCGCAACATCCACCCTCTTAGTCCCCTCTGGGACATCAATTTTGCTTTTCTTGGCCTCAGCAGCAGAAGTAGTGTCATCAAATAGAGCAGGGGGAGCTCTTTTCCTGCCCATTCTTTGACTTAAAGGGATGTGAGAATATGAAGAAGAATCCTCTGGAGTTGAGGTTGGCTCAACAGATCTAATCATAGGACGAGCAGTATAAGAAGTCGTATAGCTCCTATACTGCAGCAAATATGATGCAGACCTGATGTGCTCGTCTGTAACGTTCTTATGCAAACCCCAGGAACAACGTCAAAGTACTGACAGAACTCTAAGCATAAGGGGTTTGGCAGAAAAGAAAATCCACATTCAGCAATGAATAGACTGGGGAACCAATGTCCCTCAGCCAATCGAAAATAATCTAAAGGCTCAGAAAGAACCTCCAGAGTTACCCAGGAAGGAATGGAAAAATCGGAACGAAATTTCTCAACAAATTCTACAAGATAAACCATAGTGAATTAAAGAAATATAGAAGAAAAGAAGAGAATCTTACAGGAAAAAGGAAGAGCTGACAACTAGCGAAGGAAAAGATGAACGCACAAGAGAGAGAGAGAACATAAAGCTTGAATGCAGAAAATTAGAAAAGGTAGAAGATGGTATGGTTACCTAAGAAGTTTAAATACTTTACCTTGGTAAGCTGCGAAGGAAATGATTACACACAAGAAACTAATACGCCACCGGCGGCTAAAAGGACAAAAATGCACGAAGATCGAAGCACTCATAAAAATTCGAAAAGGCGAATTCTGCGAATTTGGAAGGAAATTCAAATATGAAGAAAAGGCTCCTAAAACCCAGGACAGTCATTTAATATCGCCATATACCGAGAAAGAATGTTTCATACTCCTCAAAGTTTGAAATAGGAAACATTAGGGGCTTCTGTTGATACCAAAATTAATATGCTGATATGGACGAATAATATGAAGACACGTGTCAATCTACTTGGCATAATAGCAACGAGGAAGTTCATTTCCCCGAACAACTCATGTTCTCTCCGAGCAACGAGGATACACCGAGGAACTTCAGCACTCCGAGGTACTCTAGCGCTCCGAGGAACTCCAGAGCAACGAGCAACCAAGGCGATCCGAGCTGCACCTCGGTTGTAGCATTAATTGCCAGATAATCAACATTTTAACTATTCATTGAATGTTTATCATCTTGACGCACACGCTGCATTAAATGTATTACCATTTCATATGTATATCATTTAATGTATCAACCCTTTCATGTACAACCTAAGGGCTATAAATACCTTGTATCACCCTCATTCAGGGGGATCGGAATTTCTGGAGAGAATCTGTACTCGAGAATTCCCAAACATTCAGCAATAACATAACAGTGGACGTAGGCCATTCATATAAGGCTGAACCACTTTAAAATCTTTGTCTTATTTTATTTATCTGTGATTGAATAATTAGAGCGATCTAATTTTTTACATCAACACCAAGATTCATCTTTTCTAGAGTTTTTCTAATAGGGAGGATAACCTACTGCTGATCTAGGCACCGCTTGAGGGAGGTACTGGGCTGATGTTGACTGCATGTCATAAGGAGTACTCATGGGTGTTCCTGGTTGATTGAACTGCGTGTCTTTGTGGATCTTTTGAGGTTGTTTCATTTCCGATTTAAGGGAAATAAAAGGTTTTCCCTTTTGGGGGTTTTTCCTGAAATGTGTATGTCAACAATTATTTATGTTGGTTTGATTTTACCCATGTAGTTGTCTGTTTTAGGGATGAATTATATTGGTTTAAAAATTGACTCCAAATAAATAAGTTTAAAATTGGAATTTGCGAATTCGATTTAATCAATATCACACTGCTTTCACAAATTGGTATCAGAGATTTTTAAAGCGATCATCACTTTCAAAAATTGGTATCAGAGTAGGTTTCTCTAATTTATCGAGTGATTCTATTTTCCTCAAAATTTTGTGACGTTGATTTTTTTGAAAAATCATATTTTGAAAAATCGCAATGTTTTCGAATGAAAACTTATATAATCGGTTGCCAATTTTTTTACGGGTATAATTGTGCCTATTGGAAAGCCCGCATGAAATCTCATTTAAAAGCAATCGATGAGCATGTTTGGGTTGTTTTTTAAAGAGACTGGACTCCTCCCATTGTCACCGCAAATAATGTCACTAATTTAAAACCCATGGCAGAATGGACTGAGGATGAGTTTAGGCAGAGAACTTTTAATTCAGGTGCGCTGAGTGAAATTTTTGGTGTTGTCACTCCTTAGGAGTTCCGACGTATTATGACGTGCACCACGTCTAAAGGAGCATGGGATGTTTTATAACATACCCATGAAGGAACGAACGCGATCAAATAGTCTAAACTTCAAAGTTTTATGCACATTTGTCTGATATTGTAAAAATTAGTTTCAATCTTGGTGAGCACATTCCTGATGCACGAGTGGTTAATAAAATTTGAGATCGTTGCCAAAAGTTTTTATCCCTAAAGTAAATATTTTTAATTCCTTAGGTAATTTGAGCAATTTAAAATTAAAAGAGTTGGTAGGAGACCTCCATACATATGAGATTAACATGTTCCCCGACCTTATAAAACCTATGTATAGAGTGATAGCACTTAGAGCCCAGTCTAGGAAGTGTCCAAGAGTGAGAAGAAGAAGAAAGTGAGAGAGTCCAAGTCTGAGGACGAGTCCAATCTTGATATGGACATGCTTGCAAAAAATTTCAAAAAAATTCTCAAGTTTTCCAAACAAAATTCTTCCAATAAAAAGTTTTTTTAGAAAAATAAAAAGAAAGATGAGGCCAAAGAGAGCGGTGAGAAAGAGAAAGAGAAAGAAAAAAGATGTTTTGAGTGTGAGGGTAGAGGGAATAGAGCATATGAGAATCCAACTAGGCTAAAGAGAAAGAGCAAAAAGATTGCTATGCCAGCCACTCTTAGCGATAGTGAGGAAAAGGTGAAAGATTCCGGGGATGAATCTTCACATGGTATGTGTGTAGCATTTTTAACTAGTCACGAGAGCACACCTAGTTTGTCCCACGTAGGACTGTCAATGGGTCGGGTCTGGACCCAGACCTGATCCGGACCCGATCCGTATAATAGGTTTTGAGCATATTTTTTTGGACCCGAGACCCGAAGACCCAAAAACTCGAAGACCCGTTTATTACACCGGTAAGGTTTGGATCTTATACAAAATCCAAACCCGAAGACCCGACCCGCCTTGTACATTATTATTTCTAATTATATATATATATATATATATATTATTAATATAACATGCAAGTATTATATATGTGGCCATCCCCGATCCCCTCCGCGGCGGGAAAAGGATCCCTCGGGTCCCGTGCGTCCCCTCTCAGGAGAGCGCTTCGACCATCATCGATTTGTGAGGTGTGAAAATGTAGAGAGATTCAGAGTCGCCAGTTTATTTTACTCAAAACAGAAAAAAGAAAAAGGGGAAACCACCCCGAAGGATGGCATCCAAAGACATACTGGTGCGTGCGAAATCAAAATGATTCGAGAAGGGTTCGGAGGCTTAGTTACGAAATGGGAAGGTGTTAGGCACCCATGCCGCCCTTTCGGTCTCTTATGAATATTTGCTATTTTCCTTTATATTTCCCCCCGTGATATGTGTGCATGTGTATATATAGAATTGAGGTAGGAATCCTCGACTTGTATCATGGGAAAGATAAAGCGAGTCCTCCATAGGAATGTGAGATTAATGTAGAAAATAGGATTTGCGCGATTACCCTTGTGTTGATTGTTATAAGGGAACGATAACGCATGTGGAATAATACGCCAAATGGATAAGAAAAAAGAAGAAGATAGAAGATAAGGTAAAAAGTGATAAAAAGGACTCGAGTCTCGGGTTTTACCCCGAGACACCTACGTAGCCTATAAAGGCATCAAAGTCCACGTAGTTTGCATACAAAACATGGGGTGGGGTTTAACCCATAAATCCAACTGGAGAAATCTCTATTTGTAAGTGTGTGTGTGTGTGTGTGCGTGTGTGGAGAAAAAAAGTGTTTTAGTTGTGAGAAGAGTGTGGAAAAAGTGTGAGAATCCCTATTTGGAATTTATGAGCAAACCCTCTTTTTCTTGTTTTTTTGGGTTTTATTTATATGAAAATAAGAGATTTACAATAAAACTAAATAAAAAGTATATTAGGATGTGTGAGACGATATAATAAAAGTGTTAAGTAAGAAAACAAGTTATTGGGAATTCAAGAGAATTTAGGAGAGAGTTTGAGAAAGTTGGACCTTATTGAAGATCTTGAGCTTGATCTTGAATGTTGGAGAGCAGCCCTTTCACTTTGAATGATGATGGAGAGTGGTTAATTCACCAAATTTGATGAAAGGGATGATGAAAAGTGGGAGTAAAAGGAGGATTTGGAAGTTGAAATCACGCTGCCTTCGAGAGAGGTTTCTGGGATTCGTTTAGAGGGATTTTTATCAGATCTGGGCTCCCCTTTGAAAATGAGGCCAAGGCCTCCTTTTATAGGCCCAGGGGTTTGCCAATCGGCATTTCCATGGCACTACCTATCGGAAGGTGCCGATAGGCAGGGTCTGGGACCTGCCATTTGGCAGTGCGCTTCAGGATTTTTCCGAAAATTGGCCCCCGAGGGCGAATCAGAGACCTTCGAAATTCCTTTGGACTGCTCCCGAGTTAGGGAGTTGACTTTGGGTCAAATATGGCTCGAAAGCATTTGGTGGTCCATTGGACAGGGAATTGTGCGGACGCAAACGGATCGTTCGTCCGCATGGTAAGTCCGAATCACGCACGGGGCATACCATTTGAAAGGTTAAGAGATGTACTTCGACATTCCAAAGAGTTTGAACCAGTTTGGAGAGTTAACTTTGGTCAACTGGGCCTGGGAAGCACTTGGTGGCCTCCCGGAGTCAAACGGATCGTTCGTCTGCATGGAAAGTCGGAATCGCGCACGGGATGGACCATTAGAAAGGGTTTCTAGTGCCCTTAGAAGATTCATTCATCCTCGGTCGAGCTGAAGAGTTGAGTTAGGTCAAACAGAGCCCGGGAGCGCCCAGTGGCCTCTAGGTCAGGTTTCAGACACAAACGGATCGTTCGTCCGCATGGTAAGTCAGAATCGCACACGGGGCGGACCGTTGGAAAGGGTATTCAGTGCCCTTCAAAGATTCATTAGGCCTCAATCGAGATGAGGAGTTTGACTTTTGGTCAAACCAAGCCGAGGAGTTCCCGATGGCTTCCAGGTCAGTGCTCGGGACATGACCTCAGTTTGCGGTGATGAGTGGAGATTCTAGGGACCTAAGGAGAGTTAGGGGTAACAAAATGAGGTGTCCACAATATATATAAATATATATTTATGTATATAATAAATATAAGTAATATATGATTTATTTATACTAGTCATATACTATAATACATTACAAAATATTTTAATCTAAGATTAAAAAATAAAGAAGGGGGATAAAATAAAAATAAATATAAAATAAATGCTTATATCTGGCTAGACCCGTTTCGGATCCATATATGGATCCAATATTGTAGACCCAATGAAGACCTGGACCCGGTCCCGGACCCAAACCCGATTAAGTGCCTATTAAATGGATATGGATCTCCCTAGATCCGACCTGACTCCGACACATTGACAGGCCTAGTGCCACGATGATCAGGATACTTGTGCACGTTAGACCCCCGAGGATGATAGTTTGAGTGTTTCTAGCGAGTGTGAGAGTGAGTGTGCTAGTGAGGGAGATAGTGAGCTCTATATTGCATTTAGAGATTTCTACGCTGAGACCTTGAAAATGAAGAAATCGAATAAGGAATTAGGTCTTTGGGAAATTGATTTGGCGAGAGAGATTGAGATTTTAAGGGGATTTGAGGCGTCGGCGAGTCAACTCGAGAAGGTGAAGGTTTCTTTGAGTGAGAAGTTGATCATCGTGAATTGAGAGAAGAGTGAACTTATAGCCCGTGTGCCACAATTAGAGAGAGATCTTGAGCATGCCTGAGAGGTAAAGGTCACTTTAGAGGATACATCTAAGAAGGTAGGGAAGATGATCCTCAGTCCCTCTCTGGGTAATGTTGAAAGACTAGGAATAGGTCATGATGGTGCATCCACTTCGCAAGTTGCACTCGAGCCAGTTCTCGAGTTTGTGATCAATCCATATGGCTCTCAACCTAACCCACCTAGGAGTACTGTACCTGATAGGAGAGTGCGCCATAGATGTTTTGAGAGAGGTGTTCCTAGGCCCATGTATGTTTTCACCCATTGAAAGAAGTGAGGACACCTTAGGGAGTTTTGTTTTAAGTTGGGTGGTGTGTCACATAGAGTTTTGCCAGCACATATTAGGGAGCAAGTAAAATTTTTGGTCAAGAGTGCACATGACTTGTTAGATGTTTTTCATAAGACGACACCACCTTTGGCAAACTCCACCGTACCTAACGATTGAGGTTTCAACTTGTTTGCTAGCATAAGATGATTTTCATGATGATATTTTATGCCTATTGCTAGTGTGTACCATTTCTGTATTTATATTTTCCATTTTTGATATATTCTTCGAAAACCTGAAAAGATTGATTTTGAAAAATTTTGGAAAAATACAAAAAGATTTTCTATTTTTTGAGAAAAAATTGAAAAAAACAAAAAGATTTTATTTTGATAAATTTTTTGGAAAAATACAAAAAGATTTTTTTCTTTTGTTTAAACCGTTTATGAATGGACATTTAGGATGACCAATTCACAATTTCATTCCATATCCATGTGACGATTTGATAGTGTTTTTATATGCGTCATCATTTCATTTTTTGGGCTTTATAATATTTGGAGTCATTAAGATGTAACTAGAGATTACTACGTACATGTTTGACCCTTAGGCTCCTTTAATGCACACTTGCACGAATTTGTTTAATTATTGTACTTATCTTGGTTGAAGTGTTTCCATCTCATTCCTACCTTTAAAATGAACCAAACGCGATAAAACTTGACAATGAAAGTAGTGCATGTAAGAACCATTTACCGTGAGAAATTAAATGTGTGAGGAATTAAACTTGACTGAAGAAAAAGTAATACTTTCTTTTGACAGATACAATTTATCTTTACTTCATAGCAGCAATATTACACCACAAATGGATAGGGGTGGAATGATTTGACTGAAATGTAGTGTAAATCTACTCCATACCTAATTTGTGGATAGTGGATCACGTTTTGGGAACTCACCAATAAATGAAATGTAAATATACTCCACACTAAATGTGTGAGTAATTTCTTCGAATGATAACAATCGTTGTTAAGGACAAGATGGATGGAATGTGGTCAAAGCGTTAGAGTGCTACATAAGATGACAATTGTGCCACGAGTGGGTTGATGAATCAACATATTTTTAGTTATATAGAAATTTTACGTTTATATGAAATCTTTGTTGATGCAAAAAACTGGACCGAATCCCATTTTTATGATCACAGATAAATAGATAAAAGCAATCCAATCAAGCACATGAGAGACAAAGATTTTTAAAGTGGTTCGGCTATAAGGAAAAGCCTACGTCCACTGTTATTTTAATCCCAGGGGTTTACAATAGCACAATGTGGTGTAGAGAGAGAAAAAGGTGTGGATTTTGTGTATGGTGTCTCTCAGTTCTCCCGGATCTCCTCCCTTTTGGCTAAGGGGATACATGTATTTATAGTGATGGGAGATAAAGAGATTCATTGTATGTAGACATTTATGTCTACATTCAACGAATCTAATTGTTGAATTGCTTGGTATGCTATGTGTTGTCATCTATTAATACAGTGTAAATGTACATTAAGGCTCATTAAATGCGCTGCCATCTTCCTTAATGCATATTAAATGCATAGTTATCCTTTGATCTTCCTGGTTGGTATGCCAACCAACTCTCCTCAGGTGCCGACTAACTCTCCTCGGGTGCCGACCAACTCTCCTCGGGTGCCCACTAATACTCCTCGGGTGCCAACTAATTCTCCTCGGGTATCGACCAACTCTCCTCGGGTGCCGACCAACTCTCCTCGGGTGCTGACTAATTCTCCTCGGGTAATGACCAACTCTCCTCAAGTGCCGACTAACACTCCTCGGATGCCGACCAACTCTCCTGGGTGTCGAATATTGACATGTAGAATGACATGTGTCCTTTTCTGATTGGTCCTCGTAGATGGAGAATTTTTGCGTTAACAGAAGCCCCCAATGCTCCATGCTTGATGGTTTACTTTAAAGGATGGAGTATTTATTCTGCAGTGTTGCTCGGTGCTCGTGAAATTCTTGATCTACCTTCTTGATTTGTTCAACATAAAGTGCATTATCTCCTGGACGACATGATGCAGGCTGATCGATAGTTGCTAATATTTCTTTAGAGGAACTCCGTGTGCTATGTATCACCCCTGGGAATTTGGATGCATCCATGCCATAGTATGCAGCTTATAGCTTGTCATAATCTTCAAGTATGTTGATTGGTTTGCTAGCCGACCAACTGCCTCCTGTGCCGAGCAACTGAGTGCTAACTTCACGTGTTTGATTCTTCTGATTTATGATCCTCTGAATACTTTGTCGAGTAACATACTAGCTTTTGAACCCAACTCTTCAATCTGATTAGTACCAAGCTAGTGGTGGACTTCGAAACATTTTCATACAACTTCTTCTTCAATGTTGGTCGGGACAGTAGTAGTAAAGATATCAGTGCTGTAGATGCTGAATTTGACTTATGAACTTCAATAGTATGTGCATAATAACTCCTAAATATGCCTCCTGAACTTCTGAATGCACCTCCTGAATTTCTGAATACCTCCTGAACTTCAATAGCATCCTGAACTTCAATATACCTCCTGAACTTCAATATCAAAAATAATTCATGAGCTAGAAAAACAACTCCTGAATGATGATTGGTCGGGGCCCCGACCGTGTGAGTTTGTGGAGTTGAATTTGATGCTCAACTGCATGATGTTATAAGAATGTGCCACCAAATGAACAAATATATCTGTAATAGAAGCCCCCAAGTGTGGAATGTGAACTTTGAATGCTTTTTGCTTGATCGCTTTCACATACTCATACTTTATTTTCGACCAACTGTAGTTGACAGCTTCTTATTTCCGACCAACCTGAGTTGACATTTTTGGGAATAGATTTACTTCCTAACCAACATAAGTTGGCATTTTTAGGAATATATAGTTTTACTTCCCGTAGGAATACATTTACTTCCTAACCAACATAAGGTGGAATTTTTAGGAATACATAGTTTTACTTCCCGTAGGAATACAAGTTTTACTTCCCGGAGGAATACAAGTTTTACTTCCCGGAGGAATACAAGTTTTACTTCCCGGAGGAATACATTTGTTTCTCGACCAACCTTAGTTGGCATTTTTGAGAATAAATTTACTTCCTAACCAACATAAGTTGGCATTTTTAGGAATACTTTTTTGATAATAAATGATAGAGACTTCCTCGGAGCTGACTAACGGATTATTGGGAATAAGATATAATAAATGCTGGAGACATCCTTGGAGCTGACCAACAGATTGTTGGGAATAAGATAATATAAATGCTGGAGACATCCTTGGAGCTAACCAACAGATTATTGGGAATAAGAGAATATAAATGTTGGAGACCTCCTTTGAGCTGACCAATAGATTGTTGGGAATAAGATAATATATGTTGGAGACATCCTTGCAGCTGACCAACAGATTGTTGGGAATAAGATAATATAAATGTTGAAGACCTCCTTAGAGCTGAATATATGATTATGAATATTTATCGAGCTCCATGCTGAAATAAGAATAGAATACGCATCCAAATAGATATAAAGAATAATAAAGTGCCTCATTGATCTGTCGAGGTAGAATTATATAATTCCGAACAAGAATAAGATCTTCCAGAACATAAGAATATGGCCGAGAACGTTGTCAGGCTTGAATATAAATAAGAATTATCCGACCAACTATCCGTCGGGGGTGAAACACAACGAATGTTGTAATTCTCCTTAAAGTTGAATAAGTATCTTGTCGAGGCACAATTGCATAATGCCGAATAAGAATAATATTTTCCAGAACATATGGATGAGAACTTTGCGGGGCCTGTATATAAATAAGAATTACCCCGACCAACTATCCGTTGGGGGTGACATATAATAAATGTTATATTTCTCCTCGGAGCTGAATATGATAATAAGTATCTCGCCGAGTTCCATGTTGAGAGGAATATACAATATGAATCCCAAGGGATATAGAATAATTTGTGCTTGAGCCGATATCTCCGAGTAATAATAGAATATATAATGCCTCGCTGAGGTGAAATGATAATAGTTTCTAGATTGTTTCCGAGCATTCGTCGGCGTTGAATCTTGTACCTGTAAAAATTAATAACTTGCTCTACCATATGTGTAGGCTGAATTGAGTAGCCATGAGAATAATTTACTCATCCAATCAATATATGATATGTATATGCTTGAGAAATAAAAGTATTAATTTCAAAAAATGAAATAATATATGTTGGCTGATATGTCGAGGCTAAATTGCCTGATGCCGAGCAATAATACTTTTCCAAAGGTTTACGAGAGCTTTCATCGGGATTAAATCTTGTCCCTATGAAATTTTAATAGGCTGCCCGAGCACCTGTCGAGACTAGAGAAAATAATTATTATCATGAGAATAATTATTCATCCAAACAATATGTGATGTGTATCAGCATAAAATAATAAAAATTTCAAAATATGAAATAATATTTTTGTGCCAAATGTGTGTGAGATGGACAAATTTTTATCAGATATGCATCATAAATAAGACGTAGAGTTTTTCGTAAAGTTATTTAATCTCCAACAACTAATCAGGTATAAGTTGTTGTTTGAAAATTATTTATCACTTAGTTTTAAAAATATTTTTGGGGTGATCACAGGTTAAAAAAGACTTAAGCCCCCTGTTTGTTTCCGAGCTGAACTTGTGTTTAAAGAAATATCTGGGATGCTTCGCATTTTTCAATAACCCAAGATTCTACTGCTGCCGAGAAACGGCATGGATGTTGTCGACCAACATTTAAGGATATCTCAAGTTATAAAATATATGGTGTCGACCAAGAAGCAAATGGTCCCCGACCAGCTGAGCAATTTCGCCGATCAACAAAAATGGTGCATTGATATTGTAGACCAGCTATTAGATGGTCACCGAACAACATCAGATGTCGTCGACCAATAAGTGGATGGTTGGATAGTTATCGACCAGTAAATTGAACCCTCCGAACAAGACTGAGATGTCGTCGATCAAGAAGTAGATGATCGTCGACCAGTAATTGGTTCCACCTAGCTACAATATGAGTCTCCGACCAACAATAAGATACCTTGTAGTTGGATAAAATTATTCCAACGTTGCTGATGGATCTTCACATCTTATCTCCGATAAACAAAAATGGTCTGGTTAAGATTCCCTTTAATAAAAGATGGCCCAAGATGATGCCGAGCAACAATATGGATGGCTGACCAGAATATCTCGGATCCTTAGATCAGAAAAATAACATTCGATGTAAAATTTAAGCATTAAGAATGTTAATTAAATGAATAATTATCTAATCCACTAGATCATGTGATTTCGAAAAAGAAACCATGTGATGTGATGAACAAAGGGCCAACATATCAAATTTATGCCCAGAGTCTTGATATGGTCATGATTGTTTTATTGATCCTCTTTTACAAGAGGTGGGTAATGATTTTTCAGGTGAGAGAAAATTATTTTTTATATTGATCCCTTCCTATTCCCTATTTGGAGAGATAAAAATATGGTGAATGATCGAAGTTATTACCAAAAATCCATCATCGAACTAATAAATCAATCTTTATCAGAATTAATAAATCGTAACAAATCAAAATTCTTAGATATAAGAGATAACCAATAGAAATCATTAGATCTAAGAGAAAATATGATCAATATCCAAGAGGAAAAAGAATGGTTTTGAATTTTTACTCCCTTGTAGAAGATGTGAAATATGTGAATCAACATATGTCAAATCTTTTTCCTTGATGTAACTCATTACATAAACATGTTTGCCCAGAACATTTTCAAGAAGAGCCATAGATGCTTAACGTTCATGATGAAAATTGTCTAGCACTGAATATAAACATATATATATTATTTTTTTTATGAATCAAATTAATGAGAAATTGTGATTATCGAGAGAGAGAAATTGTTCTTGATTTTAACTTTTCCCATTCTCTGATTAAAAATATGATGGGAATTTGAATAGACATCAAAGATCTTACAAAATTTATAATGAAAATTATCAAACCTTACCACCGTCATATATATTGGTATTTGTAAAATATTTATTCCATGATATAAAATTGAAACTTGAGAATCAAGCAAACAGTTATGATTTATGAAATCCATTATTTTTCAGATTTCTAAATAAGAATTAATCTAACTGTTATGATTTTAAAATCATGATATGCAATATTTTGCAGATAAAAATTGGACAATTAATTTATGTATATAAACATAAAAATCATGATTGAATCAAAACATGTATGTATAATATATAATTCATTATACATAGAGAAAATAAAAAAACTTAGCTTTTGATGGAGAACAATGGTTGTAACACGTTCCCACAGACGGCGCCAATCTGTTGATGCAAAAAACTGGACCGAATCCCATTTTTATGATCATAGATAAATAGATAAAAGCAATCCAATCAAGCACATGAGAGAAAAAGATTTTTAAAGTGGTTTGGCTATAAGGAGAAGCCTACGTCCATTATTATTTTATTCCCAGGTGTTTACAATAGCACAACGTGGTGTAGAGAGAGAAAAAGGTGAGGATCTTGTGTATGGTGTCTCTCAGTTCTCCCGGATCTCCTCCCTTTTGGCTAAGGGGATACATGTATTTATAGTGTTGGGAGATAAAGAGATTCATTGTATGTAGACATTTATGTCTACATTCAACGAATCTAATTGTTGAATTGCTTGGTATGCTATGTGTTGTCATCTATTAATACAATATAAATGTAAATTAAGGCTCATTAAATGTGATGCCATCTTCATTAATGCACATTAAATGCATAGTTATCCTTTGATCTTCCTGGTTGGTATGCCGAACAACTCTCCTCGGGTGCCGACTAACTCTCCTCGGGTGCCGACTAATACTCCCCGGGTGCCAACTAATTCTCCTCGGGTACTGACCAACTCTCTTCGGGGGCCGACCAACTCTCCTCGGGTGCCGACCAACTCTCCTCGGGTGCCGACTAATTCTTCTCGGGTACTGACCAACTCTCCTGGGTGTCGGATATTTCCACGTAGGATGACATGTGTCCTATTCTGATTTGTCCTCGTAGATGGAGAATTTTTGCGTTAACAATCTTCATTATGTTGTTCAAGTTGCCAATAGTGTCATGTTGTGTACTCATATATGTATTATGTTTTGAATAATGTCATATTGATGCGTTTGGTTATAAGATATTCGAGATGGACTATTAGCATTATAGTTGGAGTATATTTTGTTTCTTGAACAGATGGATAGTCGTATAAATAAAAGAGATTTTGCCCAATTTTTTTAAAATTGTGTAAACTTTGTTTTATTTTGAGATGAATCTTTGTAAACTATTGACAACCATCCTATTGAAATATTTTGGATATTTTATTACTAAAGATGCCAATATAGGACTATGGTGTACTCATTGTAGGGGTTTATATATGAATATCATTAAATAGGTGACATTGTTGTCCTGGATGGATTATTTATGTGCTTGAAGTATTTTTTTATTCCATGAAGAGGTTGATATTCATATAAACAACAAAAATTTTGCACAATTTGTTTCTTATATTTTTACCTTTATCTCTGTTGAACATAAATTTTTGGGCTTAAAATTATACTCTATTAAATAATTTTGAAAAATATCCGTCCTTCAGAAAAATTGACCACGATTGATACCTTAAAATATTGTACTATAATACAAAACTTTATGACTTGATCACGCGATTCATAATTGGGAGAATTATTATCGTGCCTTCAGGCACGAGCATACCCCAGTCTATATAATAAAGGAGGAGGATTTTTTTGGCCATGTCATAAGTTAAGCCCACCACGTCATAAGAAGAGACTTATGACATAGCAAATGGGACAACTCACCACTTCAACCCCAAACCCTACTCTTCCCCCTCATTCTCTCCCTCTCACTATTGTGCTTCCCCCAAAACCTTACTATAAGGACATTATTTTTTAAGTCCGTTATCAATTTAGTATGTCGTATATCGCTACACCGTCGAAGAGAATTCAAGAACATTGGAGCATCAAAGACAGATCCGAATATTAAGATCGTCAATACTCAAACCTCTGCGAGGTTAAGTTTGTTAAGGTTGAGTTTTAATTCCTTAGCATTTGACTTAAAGTGTTGGGATATTTTTATCAAATATTTTTCTAAAAATTTTGTTCTCGGACACCTTTCCGTAGAAAAATGATAACTAATTCATAAAAAATCAAAACAATACGAAACTGGCGGCCACGCATTTGTATCGAAATTATTTACAAGCCCGAGTGAAATCTCATTTGATATGTCATTCGAAAGACCTGCTTATGTTGTTCAAACGACATAGATATCTCACGAGAAGTTGTCAAAAGTTGTTGTTCAAACGACAATGCATTTCGTTCGAACGACTTAGCTATCTCGCTCGAGCGACCCGCCGCCTTGAGTTTTTTATAAATAGGAGTCTCCAACTCCATTTTTCATAAGAAGACCAACGTTTTTGAACTGTTACAAAACTGCTAATGCATAATTCTTTTGTCTTCTTCTTTTAGGTTCTTTAACCTTTGATTTTCAATTAACAAAACATCCCAATCCTTTAGTGAATTATTTTGGAACCCTAGATTCAGGTTTGTTAAAACTTTACCTTTGTGGGGAGAACTCTACAACCGAAGAGCTGCATGCTATTATGGAAGGAGTCTCTATAAAGTTACACTTGTGGAGAAGCCATCTCTTCTTCATTGCTACCCATCTGGAGTTCCTGCAGGAGATTCCAACTGATGACATCGAAATCGACACCTGTGGGTATTTCTCATGTCACCCTATTTCATTGTAATCCGTGTAAGTTGTCTTACAAATTATAGTGAAATAAAAAGGTTTTGCCCTTCGAGGATTTTTCCTGAAATTGTTTCTTTTACCGCATTCTTTATTCATGGAATGGATTTCATCACTTAGATACATGTTTAGGGTTTAAGAAGTTAAAATCGGTTATAACTAAAAATTGGAACAAAGTTGTTTTTACCTAAAGTTCACACTAAAGGGCCTTTTCAAATTAGTATCAGAGCTTGTTGCACTATATATCTTATTGTGTTTGTGATCCCGTGTCTTTAGGTATGCCTTTTGGTGGTTTTGATGATTTTATAATTCACTTGTTTGAATCATTTAATTGGAAATATGACATGAAAACTGCTCTTAAAAAATTGGTTAATAAGGGTGATTGCGAAAAATGTCTTTGCTGCGAAAGGATTGGCCATAGCATAGATGAGTGTCCCACCAAGGTTAGGGAGTGTTTTAATAAATCTATTGTTTATGTTTCCACCCTAAGTGAGAGTGGTTCAAGTGAAGAAAACTTTTATGCAAGTAAGAGTGTCCTCCCCAACTGTGTTGCTACTCATGAGAATGACAACACCACTAGTAGTGATAACCCTAAGAGTGAGGGTGAGGTGAGTGAGGATGAGAGCAAAGAGGAGAGATATTTTCAAACTACTTTCAAAGAATCGTATGAAGAAACTTTAAAAACAAAGAAAGAAAATTTGAAATTGAAAGAGTGTGCCTTAAAAAATAATGATGTTTTAGTTGAAGAACTTAGGGCTATGAAACAAAGAGAGAAGCTTGAGTATGTCGAGGGTGAGAGAGATAGTGTTCGTGGTGTGATGGAAGCTATGAAAAAGGAGCTTCTTGAGTTTAAGGATTCTAGGTGCTTACTTGAATCTAGGATAGGTGAACTTGAGAAAAGTTTGAGAGATTCGAGTAAGGTGAAATTTGATTTCGAGTCTAGGTCTGAAAAACTTGATAAGATTTTAGGCACTATCAAGAAAAAAAAGGATAGGAGTGGGATTGGTTTTGAAAAACATGTTGCACCCATTCCCCCACGTGTGAGAGAGCCTCCTAGGATTGTTAAGAAAGAGTCACTTAAGTTTGTTAGGAAAGAGCCCTCTAGGAACATCGAGAGAGAGCCACCTAGGATCAATAGGAGAGAACCACCTAGGAAAATTTAGAGAGCGCCACCTAGGAAATTGAGGAGAGCACCACCTAGGAATTTGAGTAGAAGTTCGCCTTTAGATAACACTCACGACCCAATTTACACTTGCACACATTGCAGTAGGCAAGGCCATATTAGGCGTTTATGCTATAAGTTTTTGAATGGACCTAGGAAACAGAAAGAGAGAGTCACATCGATTCCCAAAACCCCTACACCTTGTTACACATCGATTTGGGTTAGGAAATCGGATTTAGAGGCTTATGGTCTATTTGTTCATGATTCTCGTTTGATAGCATGTGATTCACCCCATGTGAGATCGTTTGGTTGATTGTGTTAGATGTTTTGTCTTACACTAACTATGCATCATGTTATATTCTTTGTAGTGTTATGACTCACTTTGACGTAGAGCACATTGATTTATTTATTGCATTTGTGTGTTTCGCTACTGTTTTAGCACTGTTTTGGATCTGTTTCACCTTACAGGTACTGTTTTCACAAAATTTTTGCACTGGGAAAAACTGTATGGCATTTCGGTCAAACTGTGAAACTTTGGTTTTCTCGTTAGAGCGAGATCTATAGGTCGTTTGAGCGATTGCTCTGTCTCGTAAGATGTCGCTTCTCGCGACATGCCCTTTGTCGTTCGAGCAACAAGGTTGAGTCGTTTGAGCGACATGTCTAGAATATTTTGCTTCCCTTCTCTTTCAGTACCCTGTGTTCATATGCTTATGTTTTGGTACTGATGGTTTGCTTCTGGACAGTTTATATGCAGTTATTCTTCGTACCCATGCTTAATTGATAACACTACATTGCTCGTTTATCACATCTTCTTTCATTGTAGATTGTCTTTTCTGATTACTTCTTTCTTGCATAGGATGTTGGTCATATCGATATTATATCCCTATTGTTGGTTGTAACATTTTGTAGTTATATTTTTCTATTGGAAAAAATTTGGAAAAATACAAAAAGATTTTCTGTTTTTTTGAGAAAAATTTGAAAAAGTGAAAAAGATTTTATTTTGATAAATTTTTTAGAAAATTCAAAAATAGTTTTGTATTTTGTTTAGACCTTTTTATGGATAAACACTTAGGATGACCAAGTCACAATTTCATTCCATTTTTCATGTGACTATTTGATAGTGTTTTGAGACAATATGTCAATTCATCCATGTGCTTTATAATGTTTCGAGTCATTGATATGTAATTAGTTGTTACTTCCTACATGTTTGACTCACGATATCCTTTATTGCACACATGCACGGATTTGTTTGATTATTGTTCTTGACTTATAACATGTTGGTTGGGTGTTTTCATCTCAATCCTATCCTTAAAACGAACCAAGTGCAATAATACGAGAGTAATAAAAGTAGTGCATGTAAGATCCATTGCCCGTGAGGAATTTGTTTAAGAGAAAAAAATGATTAGTGAACATGAGAAAGGGTTGCGAGTGAATAATAATCACATCGTGAAAGCCATCATTTGAAAATATCCCACACAAAAAATTAAGGCAATAAAAAGATGAAATATGCCAAAAATTTGGGCCAATAGGTTTTCTCTATGTTGAGAATTTAGAACCTCATTAGAAAAATATTGCATTATTATATATGAGGAAGTTTTGGATGGATATATTAATGGGTTTGCACGTCCTTTGAAAAGTTCTCAAAACGGTACTAAATAGTTTGGACGTTATTGGTGCGAAAATCACATAGGCTTTGATTTGTTGATTTGATTAAGACGATGTCATCTAAATTCAACAATTTTACACCTAAGGATATGTTTTACATTCATTCGTTAGGGGTACACTTATTCATCGTGAACATATGATTGATTGAGTTTATTTACCTATCGAATGTGTTCACACCCATACACTTCATTTCAATGACTTGGTTGTTTTACTATAAATCCATGGTGTATGATTTTTGTAACATTATTTTTTCTTTGAAAAATCAAAAATACCTTGTGGAATCTTTTGAGATACTTCTTTGCATGCGTGTAGTTTGACTCATATTTGCTATGAACTTTTATCATGACACTCCATGTTTAGTTTGTTTCTTCTTATCTGTCTATTTGGGGACATAATAAAAAGGGGGAGAATGAATTATGATTTTGTGGGGGAGTTTGTATTATGGGGGAGATTTGATTATATTGATTGATTTATTCTTATATCATTTCAAACTCGATGCGTCCCGAAGGTATTTGCTTTATCTCATGTGTGTAGGTACAAAAGTGATGATCATATGTTTCATACCCTGATGAGAAAAGCTTAAAGTTTTGAAGATTTGAACTTGAAGATTTTTGAAGAAAATTTGAAGACTTGCAAATTTTAGTATTTTCCATTTTTGGGTTCATGGGGGATATTAGATTTGTATAGCCATTTTGATTTGATAATTCAGAGTTTTTATTTTGTACCGGCATAGACATAGGGGGAAATTTGTAAGGACATTATTTTTTAAGTCTGTTATCAATTTAGTATGTCGTATACCGCTACACCGCCGAAGAGCATTCAAGAACATTCAAGCATCAAAGACGGATCCGAATATCAAGATCTTCAACATTCAATCCTCCGTGAGGTTAAGTTTGGTAAGGTTGAGTTTTAATTCCTTAGTTTTTCACTTAAAGTGTTGGGATATTTTTATCAAATATTTTTCTAAAAATTTTGTTCTCGGACACCTTTCCGTAGAAAAATCATAACTAATTCATAAAAAATTAGAAAAATACAAAATTGGCGGCCACGCGTTTGTATCAAAATTATTTACAAGCCCGAGTGAAATCTCGTTTGATAGGTCCTTCGAACGAACTACTTATGTCGTTCAAATAACATATATATCTCACGAGAAGTTGTCAGAAGTTGTCGTTCAAACGACAACGCCTTTTCGTTCGAAAGACATAGCTATCTCGTTCGAGCGACGCACTACCTTAAGTTTTTTATAAATAGGAGTCTCCAACTCCATTTTCATAAGAAGACCTTCATTTTTGAACTGTTATGAAACTGCTTCTGCATAATTCTTTTGTCTTCTTCTTTAGGTTCTTTAACCTTTGATTTTTAATTTACAAAACATCCCAATCCTTTAGTGAATTGTTTTGGAACCCTAGATTCAAGTTTGTTGAAACTTTATCTTTATGGGGAGAACTCTATAACTGGAGAGCTCTGTGATATTATGGAGGGATTCTCTATAAAGTTATACTTGTGGAGAAGTCGTCTCTTCTTCATTGCTTTCCATCTGGAGTTCCTGTGGGAGATTTCGGCCGAAGATATGGGAACCGACACCTCCGAGTATTTCATATGTCACCCTATTTCATTATAATCCATGTAAGCTGTGTCTTACAAATTATAGTGAAATAAAAAGGTTTTGCCCTTGGGGATTTTTCTTGAAATTGTTTCTTTTACCGCATGCTTTATTCATGGAATGGATTTAATAACTTATTTGCATGTTTAGGGTTTAAGAAGTTAAAATTGGTTTTAACTAAAAATTGGAACAAAGTTATTTTTCCCTAAAGTTCACACTTAAGGGCCTTTTCACCTACCTCTCCTTATTTTCTCCCTTTCACTAATCAACCTCCACATCCTACCCGCCGCTGCCCCTCCTCCTACATGTCGCACTCCCTTTCACTAATCAAAAGTTTATATATATATATATATATATATATATATATATATATATATATATATATATATATTTGGGATCTAATTGTTTTAGATATGTTTATATGTATGTTTATGTTTTGGGATTGAATTATTTTTTTAGGTTTTGTTATTTAATTTTCTTTTGCGGTGACATCATTATACTTTAACACCCTAAACAGGTATACTCCATTTCATTTTGAGCATTTGAGGAAATAATGTGGTTTTGATTTAACCATGAGTTAATTTTTGTTTTGTAGATAAAAAAATATTGTTTACGTCCTACAGGTAATCTAAAAATAAGATTTAAATATGGTGTTCATTAAACCATAGATCTGAAATATGTTCCTTTCACATGAAATATGTATTATTTTTCTTTAAGAGGTTCGATCAATGTTATTTTTCATGAAATATGTATTTCACATGAACAATGAGCAATAGCTTGGAATTCTTGTTCAATAGGTTTAACGAAAAACCTAACAATAATCACACCTAAGGATAAAAAGGCTATGGTTCTTAAGATCATAAGAAGACCATGACTAAGGAGGAAAAAATGCCCAAGCACCCTATAAAAAATCGTAAAATCAGAGGAGCAAAAAAAAACCTAAAGCAAGAAGACACAAATAGGGAGGTAGATATGCCCAATAACCCTATTAATGACCATAACTAGGGAGGCGAAGATGCCCAAAATCCCTATGAGGTGCAGATCCATCTCTAACAACAAAATCTAAGGCATAAGAAATCAGACTTAATCTGCACTTATAGACCAACTTGCAAAAAACTCATACTAATGGTTCTAGTGATATCCTTTATAATGGCGTTACTCTGATTGGAGTGAGTTTTTTTATTAAAGTCTTGGGATAGACTCCAGAATAGCGCATAAGCTCGGGGGATGTTAAAATTATTCCCTAGTATCCTAAGGAATATCCTCAAAAACACCTCATCATATTTTGAAGATTTCAAGAGCTAGAAGATCGCAGTATCAAGGGAGACTCTAAAAGTTCAAGACACTATCCTAATGTCCATAATTATTAAAAAACAACAAACCATGCCCAAAGCCTTAGGGGGGCACTATACCCCTCAGGTCCGCGGAGTATTATTTAAAATCTTTAGAAACACTGCACCCATCATGTCTGCGGAGTACTGTCTAAAGCCCCCGAAGCCACTATACCCTCCAAGTTGGAAAATTATTATTTAAAGTGCCTGGGGACACTATACCGTTTATACCATGAAGTATTATCTAAAGACTTTGGACCTCTCGTTACTAGGGTTGCGACCATAATAAAGTTCAATAGTAAAGCTAAGCGCTGAAACAAGCAATAAGCTGCGACTATAAGCAGTGAAACTATAATTAAATAAATAAGACGTTGAAGAATATAAAAACTTAGTTCAAACAGTTAGATAAGAAAATAAAGAAAGAGAGGTAAAGAAAATTACAAGTTATAAGGTTGCAGAATCAAAAGCAATTTTCATTCACTAAGTAAACTTTCAATTGTTTATTATAGAAAAATAAAGAATACAAGTTTAAGCAAAAATAGACATAAATCCAGATAGTCTAAGAGGTTAGATTCTTTTTAATATCATCATCTCTATCTTCAAGATCAGTCTCAGTATCTTCATCTTTAAGTGCCTCTTCTACGGCTTCCTCTTTCTTCTTCCTGGCCATCTCGTCAACCTCTCTCAGCTCTTCCTCACACTGATTGTACTCCGTATCAGTGAATCTCTAGGAAAAAATGTCCTCCCTGGCCTAAGTATAATTTTTGGCAACTCTATGCCTCATCTCCTTATAGCCTCTCGTGTACGCTTGTTCTGACCAATCCAAAAGTCTTTGAAGATCGTGAAATTATTGATAACATCCTCAACAATTTTATTTAAAGAACAACTTGCTCGTCGATCGTATTTTATAAGACCAAGGCATGTTCATCGACCATCTTTTAGACAAGAGCAATATGTTTAATAATAGATTTTTGTAGAGACAAATCATGACTCTTAGACGTGGTGCCTCAATATTATCCTAACTTTAAGTTGGGTGGATTTAAATGACGGTGCCCCCGAATTCATTCATGCCTCAAAAGAGTAAGTCTTGGCACTTTCCATATCAACCAAGTGGGAAGACTCCTCAGCATTAAAATGGACAAAGAGATCTTCATATTTATCCCTATGGCTCATCGCAACCTCAACAGTCTGGAGGAGAGAACAAATTAAGTAAAAAAAGACATCATAAGAAAGAACCGTGGACAGTTACTTGTGCTTATCCTTAGAAGACATTGGAGTTAATAGTACTCTGAGTCCTCGTAATCCTCAACAAATAAGCAATTTAGGTCTGAGGGGTTAGAAAGTTTATTCATCATAGATATCGTATCAACCTCCATATCCTAGGGAGAACTTAGATCCGGTTGCCTTCTCTATAGTTGTGGATGAATAACAAAAACCTTACTTTGATGGGTTGGGACATTCACGTCAGTGGGATAGTAGTTAGAGGAGGGGAGTCACTAATATTGATGTTCCTAGAGTTTATGGTGTCTTGATTTTTCTCCCCAGTAGAAGAAGCCAAGCCTTCATTGAATATGTTTTCCATGAAATAATCGACAAGTGGTGGGATTGAGCGACCGATCGTGATCTCATCTTGGGCATCAACAGGGACCTCATCCGTTAGGGAAGCATATTTTCCTACAACCTTCTTTCCTCCTGTCTTCCGTAGAGATTTATTCAAGCCTTAGATGTTTCCGTCCAACTCTTCCAATTGTGAAATAAATAATTCTCTATCAATCTCTATTATTTTCTATCCGTCTGTGGATAAAACTTAATAATAAGAACATTAGTAGCAAGGATAGATATTCACAGCCTATTGAATAAATTATAATATAACTATACCTTTCACACCTTATCCAACCAAAGAAACATGAGTTATATAGTGTCCAAGACTATACAAGGCTCTACGAGTAACCACAACAAAAAAACTTCTGTCTTTTGTCAGAAATCAAGGCAGTAGTCTCAATCCTCTTTCTTTGACATTATGAGGGGTTCAAACCTGCACAAAATATGAAAAGGGAAAAGTATGATATGTAAAAACATAAAGTCCACGGTCTAGTCATGAAAATTGGACTACCTTCCTTTGGAGGACGACCCCAAAATCGCGAAATCTTATGGGCTCTCTTCATCTCTATCTCCATGGGGTGTATTTCCATTTTTCCTTACAGATGTAAAAATAAATTCCCTTACAGTTCTTGGTACTGGAAGGCTTCCCCCTCATGCGATATCAGTTACATTTTGCAGACCCATATAATAATACCAAGGATTTTTAACAGAGTTCTCTTTTAGCCTGTAAAAATATAAAAACTCCATGATCGTAATATCCCTTTTGAGTTTTCTCTTCCAAACCACAAGGGTTTCCAACATATCCCTCCACCCATTAGGATCAACTTGGGTTGGGGCTAGATTCACCATTATTAAAATCTTCCTCACATAAATTGGCACTAGAATCCACAGTCCAAGGAGGATGGCATGTAAAGGGAAGCAAATCCAATCATTGGGGACTATGAAATAGTATTATTGGTGGCAGAAGGCAACATGGAAGTGGTACCCTCAAGAAATTCGCATGCCTTATCCAGATGAACTAACCATTCCTTGTTCATTATACAAGGATAATTAAGGGCCGCAATATCCTTTTTTATTTCAGTGCTGTAGTCGAATGACCCAACTTTAATATCCCTTACTTCAGCAGTATGGATTTCTCCACTAGGAGTCACGGCACTTATCTAAACTAGAACATGATTATTTATGGATCCAGTATATTCCTCAACCCTATTGATATCCTCCCCAGCCTCTATAGGATCGCTATGGTCAGAAGATTCTGCAGACTTAGAATCAACACGTATGGAGGTTAGATTGTCTTTTAGTTGGAAAGTTTCACAAATTTTTAAAAGATTTGTATTTAACACCGTCGAAGAAGTAACCATGGGATGCCTTATACAGAAGTCTTCCAAGTACTCCCAAGTATTTCAAGCACAAATTTGACCTTTTTGTGTTCAAATTATTAGGGGACTCAATTCCAGGTGTTTATTGTGTTAAAAAATAGATTCAAATTATTGGGGGATAATAGCCATGTCCTACTTTCATTAAATCTAGGTTTGATTTGTGGGTTAAGTGTTCAAGAACACAAATCCAACTTAAACCCTAGTTCTACATTTTTGGTAATTTTACCAAGAATCCAAGGGTTTGTGTGCAAAATCAAAACACGAAAGTGAAAGCAGAAAAGAATCGTAAATAAATTTCATAAAAGAAGAAAACCAACCTGAAATTGAAGAATGAAGTTCACCGAAAACCACTTAGAACACCTGCCGAAAATCGCATGGGATTATCGAAATCGCTCAACAATATTTCCCTCAACTATGGAAAAAGGTAATAAGGCCACAATTCTGGGCATTTATCTAAGGTTTTCCACAAGTTGAAATGTCGTAAAGTTTAAAATGCCTCACCAAAAGGCCGCAACATAATATGAACTCAAACCCCACAAAATGTCATCTTTAACAAGCTCTCGATCACAAAGCAAGACCTTGCCCCTAATGCTACATTCTGCGAACATGAAAAAGCCCCAGTAATAAATCACTTACCTTTTAACATTGAGGCTTTGGCGACTTCTGTTATACCCAAAATATGTCAGTCGATAGACAAGATACACGTGTAATGTAAGCTCACACTAGCACAATGGATATATTCTCAAGTACTGATAAGAGGCCTCAGGCCATAAAGAAGGCCATGACCTGGTACTATACCAAGTTGCAGACTACTCTTCACTTTCCTATTATTACGTAAGACCAAGGATTGGTACATAAATAGGCCACGGAATTTAAGAATAAGACTCCCTTAGAAGTACATAACTAGGTGCCTCATATATTGTGACCCTTCAAGCATAGCCCAACCTCAGAAGTATAAATAGTGAACCCTTACATGTCATCATTGGCTCGCCAGTTGTTCACCTTCTATAAGGATTCATCTGATCAATAGTTATCCAAAAGGCACGTGGGTTGTGCACGTAATTACCTCACCAACTACTATAAGTAGAGGTGTTCACCTCCTAATTTGACATGAAAGATCCGGGTAAAAAAGTTTTTCCCAATTCTCTCCAGTTTCTCTTTACACTAGAGTTCACACTCCAGCCATCAGGTCCAGTAACGTGAATCACTAACAATCATGGCCTCCCTTTAGTTTATACTACAAGCCTGCAATATCCACTAGACATAATGTCTTTGACGGTATGTGTGGCCATTCGGGATTCCTACAGCATGAGGTTTGCCCTGAAAGGAGAGATAAGGGGAAAATATCCCTCAGTGCATTTGGGGATTTGAGGATAGACATCCTCTTTTTTGCCACTTGTAAGATCTTCATGAGCTACCATGGATATAAATTGGTTTTCATCAAAGGGGGGGGGGGGGGGGGGGATATAGAAAATAGAGTTTCCAGTCTATTTTTCTCAAAATAAGCAAAATAATGTAGCCATCCTAAAAAGAACAACATTAAAAAGACAAACCGATGCATACAAAACCATATATATCGGGGGCTCGGGGATTAAGTTATAGAATAAGAAGGTGTTAGGTACCCATTATGCCCTTTCAGTCTCTCATGGGTTATAGTAATGTTCTCCTTTTTCTCTAAGATGTGACTCATGTGTATAATGTGTGTGATGTGAAAAATAGGTGAGAAACATAAATTATCCTACTCACATCATGAGAAGGATAAAGAGGAATAATTATAAGGTGTATACAAAAGAAAAGGAACAATATGAGAAATACGATGTTCATGACCACCAAATCATGATTCACTATGAGGAAGTAGAAGGGTATGTTGGACAGGAACACTAATATGTAGACATATACATACACACAATAGTACTAAATATGAGATTTAAACAAAGTAGCGCAACGAGCAAAATAGCACTCGAATCTTAATAATGGTTGAGGATGCCTATGTAGCCAAAATAGGCATCAAGGTCCATTTAGTTCAGTATATCACAAAGATGGGGCTTATCCCATAAACTCGAATTTACGATCCCTCTCTAGTTGGTTTTGTAGAAATCTTAATCATGTGTAAAAGTGTAGAAAAAGTGAGAAAAGCCTACTTTAGGGTTTATGAGTGAACCCTATTTTTGGCTTTTCTAATTTTATGAAAATATATTATGTGAGTACTAGTAATAAAAAGGATGTTAGTTGATGTGAGATGATGGAACAACCCTAAAAGATATCAAAAATTGAAGAAAGGTAAATAAACACACTAATTAAATAAAATAAAAAAGGATAAGAGTAGACCTTCTAAAAGATTCTGCTACTAATTTTTGAAGAGGAGTAAGATGATTTTATGGTGGTGGGATGAGGTAAGAGGCAAAATGTAGTGTAAAAGTGTGGTAAGAAAGGTAAGAGGAATGTTAGAAATTTGGATTTTTATAATGGCGATGCACTGATTTCAAGGCAGAGAATGTTTTGGTTGGTGAAAAGGGGGTCCTTGGAAATGAAGTCATGGTTTCCTTAAATAGCCAGGGTTAAGGGGGTGTCGATCGACATAGGCCCTAATATGTCAATCATCATACCTTTGGCTTGATGAAGAAGTAAAATACATCAATGCCTATAGCCAGAGGGTATGGGGTGCCTATAGCAGTCCAAAAAGGACTTTTTTTTGGAAAAATTGGCTTAAAAATGCAAATTGTAAGTCCAAATAATGCACGACAAAAACCCTTGGAAAAGGAATTCGAAGCCCTGTGAGAAATTATTGGGCTACTCTCAAGTTTAAGAGTTGACTAAAGTCAAATGGAGCTCAGATGCGCCGATGGCCTATATATGGCAGTTCCCAGAGTAAAAAGGTAAGTAGATGGGAATTATAAGGTCGATTTATGCATGGTATGGACCATTAGAAATGGAATTTAGGAACAACCGATGACCTCTATATCAGGGAATGGGGGGTAAAAAGGTGAGTACGCACAAACTGTAAGCCCGATTCGCGCACAATATGAACTGTTGGGGATAGAGGGAATATGTCAAGATCAACTTTGAGGACCTAATGAGTTGAAATGATCAATTTAGTGGGTTGAGGCCAATTCTGTGAGACTAGGTCAACTCCGTGAACCTAAAAGGTAAAGGAGATCGATTCAGAGGGCCGAGACTGATTCTACGGACCTAAATAGTGGAAACGACCAATTCAAAGGGTTGAGGTTGATTTCGCAGATATATTGAAGTAGTCAATTCAGAGGGTTAAGGTCTACATACCTAAAGGTTTGAAGTAACTGATTCAAAGGGTTGATGTCGGTTATATGGACCTAAAGAGTAGCGACATCCGATTTAGAGGGTCGAGGCTAGTTCTGCAGACCTAAAGATTTGAAGAAACTGATTTAGAGGGTCGAGGTTAATTTTGTAGACCTAAAGATTTAAAGCGAGCGATTCAGAGGGTTGAGGTCGCTTCTGCGGACGTAGGTCAATTCTGCAAACCTGAAGAGAAGAGGCAACTGATTCATAGAGTCGAGGTCAATTATGCAGAACTAGGTATTCTATAGACGTACATAATTAGAATGTTTTGATAAATGTAGAAAATGATCGGGTTACAAAAGGCGGTGATCTCCCATCCTGATTTCACTAGGAAGTGTGATGGTAGTGAGTCTTTTATGAGTTCCAACGCACTTTGTTTTAGATTTTGCTAGGGAGTATGTTGGCATACTTTAGTTCAATGTTTTTTTTTAAGTTTTTGTGCATCTGATCCTTTGGGTATTTTTTGAGAATTTTTGTGAATTTATTTTGCACAAAATTCATATTTTTAGATTCTTGCGACAAAATTTAAGGGGCCTGTCGATAGGCTTAGGTAGCGATGTGCCTATCAGTATAAGGCATGGACTCCTAGGATTCTTGGGGGAGGTGAAGGGTCTCTACCGATAAGCATGAATAGTGGACTACTGATCGGCATACCTCTAGCTCCTTATGAAAATGGGGAGACCTCCTTTATTTTTGACATCTCCAATTCAGTGAACTTCCATCTCCCTCTCTTTATAATAATCTGTTTCGAGTGTATTTCTTTGAAAGAATTATGGAAGGTGCAGCGAACAATGCTTGGATGATACTGATAACTGGGCTGGTTCGGAGTTGTGTGATGTTGAGGTGCTAGTATTAGGGAGTGATAACACCTGTGATAGTTTCAAGCCTATTCTCGATGGGAGGGTCCTCCTGTGGGAGCTCGGGTTCTACGACGGTGAGAAATCTAAATGGTTATGTGAGTGCCTGCTCTTTATTTTTTATTTTTCTATTTTCTCTTTCTTACTTGGTATGTTGAAGGGTTTTCGACTTGTATGTAGGTGGATTTCGCTTCATCAAGTATCCGTTCTTGTGGATCAATGGGGATAGAGAAGGTGTGAGAAAAATCCCTTGGGCGGTGCAGTTAATGGTGGAGATTGTTAGATTTGGCCCTCTGACTGGGGCTTTCGACAAGATGTCACGTCCTTCAGGGGTGTTGTGCTCTCTGGGTAAGTGATGGAGGGACACCAACCATACATTTCACTTGGGTTTTGAGGAGGTGACCGTTACTCCCATGGATGCTTATCAATTGAATGGGCTAGAGTGTTAAGGCCATCAGATTGTGATGGATCAAACACTACGCGTATCTGAGGTCGTGGTTCAGACTGTGCTAGGAGATATTGAGTGGATAGTTTTTTTAGAGTTAGTTAGGATATCAGTGTTGAAGGGAACCTTAATGTGTAGACAGAACAATGAGTTTGACTAGCAGCAATAAGGTAGTCAACTCGTTTATTTATTCTGCTCTCCTTGGGAGGGTTTGTGGTGGAGACGAGTGATGATGTCGTCTATTTATTATTTCTCCCTTACTTGAGGATCATCTCAGAGACTCATCTGTAAGTCTGCGGGAGCTTTACTTTGGCCTCCCTTTATACTTCTCTTATTACTTTTAGTTAGTGTCATCGACCGACCTTTACGAGCCCCATATACCTTATGAAGGCAATCTTTGGATATAACTTTCTTTATTTCCTGCTTTCTTTCTCATTGCCACTTTGTATCGCTTTCTACAAACCTGGTCCTATGAGGTGATTGGGAACAATGTTGTATTAGTGTCCTTGAAGGCGAGTAAGGAAGGTAATTTCTCGATTGAGGAAGTTGAACCACGAGTTAGAGGAGTTTTTAGCTTTGAAGAACATGCAGTGGTGTAGAACTCCTTGACGAACGATAAGGTTAGGCTTGGGTTTTTCTTTTCTTTTTTAAATTTTTATGTTTTTCTTGCACTTTTTAGATTTTTAATGACATGATTTTATTTGGGGACAGGTGACTATTGATGATGGGAGAAATCATACTTAGTTCATTTTCAACCATCATATCAAGTGTAAAAGCATAAATAATAAATAAAGAAAATAGAAAGCAAAATATAAAGTGGTTCGGCTATAAAATGGGCATGTTTCCACTTTAGTGCCTTACTCTCATTTTATGTAATCATTAACATAATATTGGTGTACCATTAGAGGTGTAAACAAGAGAGAGAGAGAGAGAGAGAGAGAGAGTTAAATACATGAGAAATGTAGCCCTGTGTGGTACAGGATGCAGCCTATGAAGTAAGTTTGTAGAGGGTTGTGGAGTGTAGTGGCATAGGTGACCTGGGAGCTATTAGAATGAGAGAGAGACAATAGATATTTGGGCAGGGCTTCACTATCAAATGTTGTCTTGGTAATTATGAGGTGAGCATTCTATTTATAGAAGTTAAAAGGATGTGTCACATGCATGGAGCATGTGACATGTGGATAAGTTGGGTAAGAAGGGAATCCTTCCAGAATTAGGACAACTGACAAGTACATGATAACATTGCTAAGTATGCTGAAGAGTATGTATTGCTGGAGGGGTATGTGGCCACAACCTACTTAGGATGTAGTCGTGGTGTATGGATGACTGCAGCGGCCTGTCTGAGTCCCAGGCAGTTCAAGATACTAGGCTTAATAGGGGCTGACACAACCTATTTGATCCCCAGGAAGCAACAATACACTTAGGCCTTTTGCTACATGGGTTCTAGTATTAGGAATATATGCCTAGATGCAGAGGTTACTAACACATGAGTTCAAGTACGTCTAGTATCTGGGGGGAGAGGGTGGTGAGGAAAATGATGGAGGGCAAGGTGGAGATACAATTGTTGGTGCCTCCTGGGTTTGTGGGGAGAGTAAAGGAGATTTTAGACGAGGAAAAAGTGGTGGTGATGTAGGGTGAAACCTATACGCTCTATATGGACACAACGACGAGCTATGGTTATAAAAACTTCGTGACCAGTTGGTTGATGACATCATTGATCTATGATGTGAAGGTTATGCCTCCACCAGTGGATGGTTTAAGGAGGGGTAGTAGTGCACTGGTACCTTCATCTCATAGCTAGGGGGTGTGGGGGAGGGGGTAACAAAGGCAGGGGACGTTCTTGTCCAGTATATCTCCATTCCTTCCTACCACATTTGTCTGGGTGGTGGGCCGATCATTTTTGTGCCTCATCGCCCTCGGGCCACAATAGATGGTTTTGTCTATATTCCTGAGACGATTTTCCAAAGACGGATATGACTTTATTCTTTTATTCCACATCTTGTCTCCCAATTTCTTCCTCTCTTACTGACTTTTTTGCTTTTGTTGGACTGATTCCTTCTCAGGCGGTTCACATATTGATATCATGGCTACAGGACATTCGAGACTAGATGGCCTCGGTGTCTGACCATATGAGGACATTGGCTAGGTCTGGTGTGATGCCACCATCCATTTCTATAGAGATCTTCCATTCTAGGTGTGTGGGATCTATTTCTCATCATCAGGGAAAGCTCATCCGCTAAGGTGCTTGAGGTTGTAGTTTTTAGTTGAGGGTTTTTTGGAAAGTACAGTCTACGTCCCAATTTATGTTGATCTTTTTCTTCATTTTTTTCTTTTCGTTTTCTCTACCTGAAAAATGTAAGCATAATGACGAATATATAGAAATTCATTTTTCATTATTTTGATTTATCTTGAGTTAATGACCTAGTCTACATGAACTTTAATTTTCCACTGAGATTTTATTTGTTGCTAAGGTATCCGTTAGAAATAATTACTCAAAAAAATCAGACAAAAAGATCATTTTCGACAAAGAAAGGCCTCTATTTGGAAAGATGCATTTAAGAGGGGAAGGTAGAAAATTTCCCAAAATGGGGGGGGGGGGGGGGGTGTCGATTGGCTTACCTCTTGGTCTACTTATCAGAATATTGGTCAAGTCCAAATCACTTTTCTAGCCATTATTTCACTTCTTCTACACTTAGGAGTACTTAGGAGAAGTAATGGTAACAGCAGAACAAGCCCTTTGTTTTTTCTGGTTGACTTTGGGTATAAAAGGGACATTAATTATGGAAAACACAACACTTCAATTTCCTTTCTTCCTATTTTCCAAATCTTTTTGTCTTCTTGAAATTGCGATTCCCATGACCGAAGCTTTATAATCCTACCATGAGAGTTTGGAGGCCATGTGTCATTATAACATTAAATTTTAGGCTTTTAACTTGCGCCAGGTCACCTTGTGGCATAATCGTTCCATGGATTGGAGTCTCTTAGAAGTGACACTACAGTTTTGGTATCCAAAAGGCCATATTTTTCGATTTGGTCTGGATGAAGTGTGTCCCATAAACGAGGAGTACCTTTGATATTGGGCATTGACCCTGGTGTTGTAGTAGCTATGCCAGACCTATCACGTTCCCCTCGGTCATCATTGGATAAGTTATTTCAATTTTTTCCTTTAGCTGCCCGACCACTGGTTCATAGAGGAAGTATTGCCCTTCTATCAGTATTGAATTTTGTGTGTCAAATAGACTATACTAATAATGACTTCGCTAGTGCTGTAGCCCTAGGATTGACTACCAATCTTCTTTTAATAACCGGTGATATGACGACACACCCACAGGTTGCCATGATAGTGTTGTGGATGTCTCATTAATGTAATCTGGCCACCATTATACTAAAAGATACTCTGAATGGGTTGGATGACCAAAAGGAAGGTCAGGAAATTTTTTTACGGAGCATCCCTATGATAATGTTCCTGTGATTATTAGAGAGACTGCACCTGGAGGTTCCCCCTGAGTTCCCTCTGGTTGGTATTTCGAATTTATTTGCATGGTCTTTTTCAGCTTTGGCCCATCTATGAAGGACTGGGTGAATTGGCTCGTGGAGCATGGTGCTCAAAATTTTTTTAGTCAGTGCCATAGAGGGGCACTCTACATCCTCTTCTGCAATTGCGTGACTACTGATATGTTTGGTTGGTGGGCTTTCACCAGACGTGCTTAAATTTTTCGTGGTGACTCCTGAGTTAAGTATGTTGGGATTGGATCATTCCTCCTCGCACAAAACCAACTTCTTTCCAGTAGAGGATCTGAGTGAATCTCTGCGGATGATATTGGGACCTTTGTGGTAGTGTTAACAACCGTCTACACATTCGTCTCAATCTGTTGGGGAGCCTGGGTTTATACTTAGGGATTATTTGAAATGGTTATGGAAGAAGGTAACCACGAAGGTCTGTGCGAAGGAGACTGGACAAAGGTGGCTTGTGATGTTTGATGCTTTGGAGGAGAACGTCGTGTCTTTATCTAAGACAATGAAAGCATACAATCACATAGGGCGTGTATAAAAGCACAACCAGGGATGGGATTCTTAGGGTCTTCCCTGGACTAAAAATGATGATGAGGTGGGACCATCGAGTAGTTTAAATAGGTCTTTTATGGAAGTTATTTGTAATGTGTATGTGTGTTTGTGTGTGTAGGTTTGAGGTGTTTGGTTGTATAGGTTTGAGGTGTTTGGTTTTTTTCTCATTTTTGTCACTGATGTGTCATGTAATAAACATATTTCAATTTTTTAATAAAATATGATGATCATTTCAACATACTTTGTTGTGGCTTTAAAGCATTTCTTTTTATTTGAACTATCTACACCAATCGCTAAGGCATATATATCCTTTTATTTTTTTCAAGCTGATGAGAGAGACTAATGTTCTCGGGGGAAGAAAATAATAGCGTTTTAGGAAAGAAAAGGGATCGGCCCCAAAGTGTTTTATGGGATTCCTATGTACCTGTGTGGGTTATTATAAATTATAAGTTTTTACTTTTAAAAATGTGACTTTTGAGAGGATCATGTCCTACGTAGTTATGAGTTGAGTGAAGGGGTTTATTTTAGATTATAAGGGAGGTGAGAAGAGTCGTAGCGTGATAAGAGTTGGACTAGGGGTAAAATTTCTTAAGACAATCCAAATTGATTGGACATTTCATCTCCTCATCATCGAGGTCTGTGAGTATAGCGGCGCCTCCTGACAGAATGTTCTTTACAATATATGGCCGACTTCCCTCTTGGATCCCAGATGGGTTTTATGATTTCTTTGAGGGAAATATATCCTTCTTGCACACCGCAATCATTGACCTTATTATTAAATGATTGCACAATGTGGCGATGGTACTCTTATATATGACATAGGGCTTTTAGTCTTCATTTATCCAAGAGTATGAGTTCATTGTAATGGCTTTTCAGCCAATCTTCTTCGCTAACATAACTTTTGAGCATGACCCACAGGGAGGGTATTTAAAGTTAGACATGTAGGACTGCCTCCATGACATATACTAGGGAGTAAAGGGTATCCCCAGTAGGTGTTCTTATGGAGGTACGGTAGCCCCAGATGGTGTATGGGATTCGGTCTGCCCAATCTCTACAACTTTTGGTAATTTTGCTGATGATCATTATAAGGATTTTTTTGGTGTCTTCGACACCCCCGTTGGTTAGTATCCTATAGGGAGAGGACTTGTGTTGGATTCCATACTTTCCAACTAGTTCTTTTAACTTAACTTCAAAATAGATCCCATTGTCTTATACCAACTCATGGGGAACACCGTAGAGGAAAATGATGTTCTTCCTAATGAACTAATCTACTTTCTTTGCATTCAACACTACATATGACTTGACGTAAACTCATTTCGTGAAGTAATCAATAGCGACCAGGATGAAATCATGCCCATTTTATGCATTGGGAGTGACTTTCCCAATGATATCTATGGCCCAAGTGGAAAAGGGCCAGTGAGAGAAGTCATGTTGTACAACTCTCAGTGAGGTAAGTGCTGAAGATTGGCAAACTATTAGAATTTGAAGCAACTTCCTGACATAGATAGTGTAGTCTTGTACCATTGTAGTCCAATAATTTCCTTAATGGATGGTCTTTTTGGCAAGCATATGAATATTCATTTGGGGTCCATATTCCTCACTGTTGATTTTCTGCATAACGTCATTGACCCCAACCCCACTATGCAATGCAAGTGGGTTCCATTTGTAGAGTTTCTTATCATAGATAATATACTAAGCAGCAAGCCTACGAAGGGTCGCACAGTCTTTCTTGTCAGCATCCTGAGGATATCTACCATGATTGAGAAGGCACCAAATGTCATAATACCACAATCATGCTATATCCAGTTCTTCTTCCATTACGAGCTCAATATGGTAGAAATGAGTGGATGTTTCTTATTTCTAGACTAAAAGGAGGGACACTATTATTCCCGCGGGCATGTTGTCCATAGAGGAAAAGGCTGCCTATGCGTTGGCTAAACTATTTCTCGAATAAGGAAGGTAGTGGAAGGCGATTTCTTCGAATTGGGAGGCCAACTCTTCAAGGTGGGCAGGGAAGGGGAGGAGCTTTTCATCTTTGACTTTCCAATTTTTGAGATATTATCCCACGATGAGAGTTGAATGTCCATAGACATTAATGCGTTTAGATTCCCTTTTCGAGGATGATCCTGAGCCCTATGTTACGATCTTCATATTCTATCATGTTATTAATGAAAGCGAAGTCCAATTTGATTACAATGGGAGTGTGAGAATCTTCGGGAGAAATTAGGAGTATCCCAATAATATATCCTTTCTTGTTAGAAGATCCGTTGAAGAACATCTACTATCCGAGCTCTTTCGAGAGATAATGTCTTCATATAGGAATTCAAAAATACAAACCTCGGCTCTTTATTAAATACCGGGCGATCATTCCTTTATTAAATTAAAATCAAGGTGAACAGTTGGTTTATTCTTAGCATCACTGTCGCAAAATAAAATATACCAATTTAAACACCCTAAATAATTAAGCTAAGTGTCAAAACAATTTGAACCTTATTTCCATTTTACTTAATTGCAATATGAAAACCTTTTTAATAACCAACAGTTTAAAAATCATATAAATATTAAGGATGGCAATTAACACACACGAATTTAACCATTTAGATAAACCAAACCAAGTTTAAAACTACAAATGAAATCATCCTGACAAGAGCAAATACACAAAGTACCGAATACTGAAAACAAATGAACATAAATCTCCAACAAATTCAAACTGAATAGGGAAACGGGCGACACATGCCCTAACTATGAAGAACTAAAACAGGAACTGAAACAATGGAGAGGTCGTCTACAACAAAGGCCTGCAACTCCCACCTCAGCTGCAGCACGTCCAATCCAAAGAACCTATGCAAGATGCCCCTGTGGCTGGGCTCCTGTAATACATATATATATATATATACAAGAGAGAAAGAAATGACAGAAAACGGGTCAGAGCCCGAGTGTAAAACAATTTTGAAAATAGTATAGAAAGTATTGAAAATGCTTACCTGCTAATGCAACAACCATGTTAGTATGCGACACTCTCTTGCGAATTCTCACCTCTCATCTAGTGTGCACACCTACCGTACTAATAAATCTCATAAGTCTCTCTAACTTATTCTCCATAAGGTTTTATCACGTGAAAAGTAAGGTTATGATATTTACTTTAGAAAACCAATCTCTTCAAGATTTCTTACATTATTTAGAACAACTCAGTATTGTTATAAAATTCCCAAATACTTATAATAAATTTGAAGCAGTTATTCATTACTTAACTACTTATATGCACAATAGAAAGTTCCCATATAGATATACGTATATATATTAGTCACATATATAATATATATAGTAACGGCAGCCCACATAAAATCTATGGTGCTGGCATACTCTGCTATAAAGTACCCGTATCACTCGTACTAAGGGAAATACTAGTTCAGAATCACTCTCGAACTGTATTAACACAAAACACATACAAATGTAGGCGAAGCATAGTTCCAAGTCACTAAGAGGTCAGCACATACCCTCACGTCTCTTAGGACCATCTGACTATCACTCAGATAGCCTATATCAAGGAATCATATGTTCTAGGGTACAAGTCAATATCCCCCATAAAGGCCCAATCGAGATAAGACTATCCCAGTGCAGAAACCTCTGTGATAACAAGTAGCGCGGGTATAATTTTTACACAGATACATAATATATGCACAATCACACAGTCATATATATTGATATTTACATTTTCTAAATTAGGGGAGCCCATGACCCATAACTATAATTATCCATTCTTAGCACATATTACTCGATTGTTTCACATAACGGATTTGTCTCTTTTATTCTCATTTATAACTTATTTTATACTTATTTCTCATCTCTCGAAGTATTCTATCTCACTAAGTGTAATCTCAGTAGGTATACTCTCACTTACCTTATGGTATAAATCCTAAATACGATTATCTCATGAAAGAGTTGGCGCTTGCGTTCAATTAAGAAATAATATAATAAACACCTTTTTAACCCAAATTAACCCTAATCATGCAACTAGGTGTGATTGAAACAATATGAAATCATGGATAAGATATTCAACACACAAAGTTTAAGGAAAAATCCCCCACAGGGGCAAAACCATTTGTATATCACTATAATTTGTAAGAGAAACGGCTTACAATCGAATTACACTGAAATACAAGTTTTTGACTAAGAATTACCCTCAGGTATCGGATTCTGTAGTCACGGCTGGAATATCCCTTTCCAGTAGGGTTGGCGGCTGGAACTATCCCTGTCCAGTAGGGCTGCAATGAAGAGGAAGAAGCGGTCCACTTCACAAGGGTTGAACAACAGCAATGGTGTTCTTGGGTTACCAAATTTGATTCACATAGATATGGAAGATGTGTGAATCTAAAAACCAAGAATCATAGGACTCAATAGGTGAAGACTTTAGGGTTGATATGCTCTGAACAACGTGGGAAAGTCTTAGAAAAACCACTTCCCGTAGTGGGATTAAGTAGGAGAACTTGAGCCCTGAAATTCGGAACATGATCTGAACATGATCTGTTTGGAATTATCCTCGTCGGATCGGTCCGGTCCCTTTAGGCGGATCGGTCCGGTGACATCGGATCGGTTCCTTTTTGAAGACGGATCCATCCGGTTGGCATCGGATCGGTTCGGCATTTTGGCTTCATCGGTTCGCTATGGATCCGGGGTATACTGGCCTCACCTCAGCAGGCGGATCGGTCCGGTTCCTTTAGGCGGATCGGTCCGGATGAACCGGATCGGTTCTTTTATCTGGGCCGAATCGGTCCGGTCTGTTCCCTAATTCCTTTTCTGCTTTTGATATTCGGATTCCGTTGATGAGCGTATGATTCTTGAATTTTCTCAACGGTGTAACGGCGTACGACATATAAAATGCTAATGGACAAAAATGTCCTTACAAATCTCCCCCTATGTCTATGCCGGTACATACATAAAAACAAACATCCGAATTATCAAGTAAAAGTGCCTATACAAATCTACCCTTCCATGAACCCAAAACTGAAAGAGTACAAGTGAATAAGACTGCATCGATTGATCTTCAAATCTTCAGGAATCTCAACGCTTTTCTCATCAGGGTGTGCAATTCAGTTATCAAAGTAGTACCTACACACATGAGACAAAGCAAAATACCAAGTGACATATCGAGTTTGAAATGAGATAAACATATATACCAATTTATGAACAAAACTCAAAATTTCAAATCTCCCCCATATAATAAGATAATTCTTTCTCCCCCTTTTTATGATGTCCCCAAATAGACAAATGAGAGAAATAAATCAAACAATCAAGTACGGGATGTCACAAGGATAATATCACACCATGAATGAACACACAACAACCAAGTTGATGATAGCGTAAATGAAGAGGTGTGATCAAATTCGATAGGAAAATCAATGCATACAAACATGACATATGTGCATGATGAATATTGGATATTCCTAACGAATGAACTCAAAAGCTTCCTTTGGTGTAAAAGAAATGCAATATATGACATTGACTAAATCAAATCAACAAATCAAAGCTCAAAGTGATTTCTACACCAATAACGTCCAAAATGTTTTTCATGCTTTTTCAGGACTGTCAAGGAAGTGCAAACCCATTTTTTTCAATCTCCAACCAAACTCCCTCAGATTTATATTTTGAAGAGAGGCATTTTAAATTCTCAAACTTTGGAGAATTGAAGGTGAAACCTAAATGGCCCATATTTGGCATGAATTGCTTTTTATTGCCTTTTCAATTTTTTTTCGGGCTCTTTTAACCTCTTAGGACCTCGGATATTAAAATTCCTCCATTTTTTAGGTCCTTTTAAACGGTGGCTTTTGCGCAAAGGATAAAAATCAACTTTCGCAGCCCCTCCCCGTTTTACAATTTAACACACAGTCTCACCAAAACGGTTTTCACATGCATTCCAATCTTGTCAAGTTTTATCGCATATTGTACATTGTATAGACAGAATTGAGATAGAAACACTCAAGCCAATATGTGATAGACAAGTGCAATAGACAAATACAACCGTGCATGTGTGCAATAAAGGATATAGGAGTCAAGCATGTAGGAAATATCACTAATTACATCTCAAGGACTCCAATCAATGTTAAGCACATGGATGAAATGATGTAGCCTCTCAAATCTCTATAAACAGTCACATGGATAAATGGAATGAAGTTGTGACTTGGCTATCTTAAATGCTCATCCATAAAAGGCAAATCTCTTTTTGAATTTTTCAAAATTTTATCAAAATAAAATCTTTTTGTGTTTTTCTAAAAATTTTAAAAAATGAAAAACTAACTAATGATACATGCTAGCAATAGGTTTAAAAAATGACATGATAAACAACCTATGCTACCAATCAAGACTAGATCTCAACCGGGAGTAACGGTGGAGTTTTCTAAAGATGGTGACATCTTTTGAACCAACTCCACTAGATCATGTGTAGTCTTGATCAAAAACTTCACTTGCTCGCGAATATGTGCAAACTCTCTATCAAAATGAGCAGGCAAAGTATCATGAGTGGGTGCATGTGCATGAATATGTGAAGTGGCATGATATGGCACAAAACCCAACTTAGAACAAAATTCCCTAAGATGTCCTCGCTTTTTGCAGTGGGAGCAAACATAAACCGGTCTAGGAAGTAATTTATCAACAATTTTAGGATGAAAATTCCTAGACGGACACCCATGGGACTCACTCACAATGGTGGATATAGGCACGGGTGAATTCTATAATGTGACTTGAACTTCCCGTGCTTGGTTGAGGTCATCCTCAAGATGGGACACACGTGTCGTCAGACTAGACACCGTGTTGGTCAAGTTACCTTTTTCCCTTTTAAGCTCATCATTCTCTCTTTTCAACTCACCAATTCGAAGACCTAGGATCCTATTAGACCTTTTTGTTTCCATGGTCTCGATAAACAACTTTCTAAAGGCTTTTTGGATCAAACTATCATCACCATTATCACCCTCACTATCACTTAGAGAAGTGGGCATAGCAACTTTTTTGCCCTCTCTCTTAAGTCTAGTAGGACACTCAAATTTCTTGTGCCCTAACCCATCGCACTCAAAACATCTTATCTTCTCAAGATCATTCTTTCTTTCTTTTCCACTCTCATCACAACCCTCTATTTCTCCAAACGATCTTAAATATCTCTCTAAGGCGGTGATCCTAAGAACTAAAGAATTATTACGCTTCTTGGTTTCAAATGACTCAGAATACAACTCAGCGTAGGCGTGTTGAAGATTACACTCGCTCTTACTTTCCTCATCCTCCCCTTCACTCTCATCGCTCTTACTGTCGAGGTGTCCTAGTGACGTAGCACCCTCATCGTCGTGAGAAGCATTGGAGGTACTCACATGACTTGCCATGAACGCTGTGAAGTTACGCTCATGCGGTGACTCATCTCTCGAGTCCACGGACTCGACCTCACTGTCGTCACTAAGGGTAGTATTCAGGACAGTTTTACCCTTTTCTCTATTCAGACGGGTGGCACACTCAAACGCTCTATGACCCTTACCATCGCATTCAAAACATCGCTCACTGTCTTTATTAGGAGGGTCTTTGAAATCTTTCTCATTTTCCTTTTCAACAATATTTTTCTCAACATTCCTTTTATCATTGAAATTTCCACTTTTCTTGAATTTGAGAATTCTTTTGAAATTTTTTGCAAACAGGGCCAAGTCATCTAAGTCAAAATCACATTCAGACTTGGACTCAAAAACTTTTTCTTTCTTTTTCTGAAAATGAGTTTTTAAAGCAATCCCATTATCCTTAGCCTTAATGGTTTTGGGAAACATGTCAATCTCATAGGTTTGAAGATCTCCTACAAGTTCTTCAACTTAAGTGATTTCAAATTTCCCAAAGAGTTCAAAACAGTGACTTTAGGAATAAAGCGTTTTGGGAGAGATCTCAAAATCTTTTTAACGACACGCGTGTTATCAATTACTTCACCCAAATTAAAACTAGTGTTAACAATGTCCGACAAGCGTGCAAAAAACTCATCAAAGCATTCGGACTCAGACATGGTGATAGTCTCAAATTGGGTGGCCAAATTTTATAATTTAGCCTCTTTAACAGCGTTCGTACCCTCATGGGTAAGTTGCAAAACATCCAATGCCTCTTTTGACGTGGTGCACGTCATTATGCGTTTGAACTCATCCGGAGTGATGGAACCGGAAATAGCACTCAATCCCTTAGAATTAAAGGAAGACCATCTTAATTCATCTTCGGTCCAAGTCGTGACAGGTTTCAAATTTGTCACGTTATCAACAGTGACGGAGGGAGGTGTCCACCCTCTTTCAACAAGAATCCATACCCATTCATCAATGGCTTTTAAAGCCGACCTCATACGGGCTTTCCAATACGCATAATTAGTTCCGTATAAAATAGACAGTTTATTGTATGATTTCTCCATTTGAACACGCACTTTTTAAAAAATCAATTATTTCAGACAATTGATATCTTAGAAAGATTTTTGCGGAAGTTAGGAATACACAACAAGATAGCGTAACCTGCTCTAATACCAATTTGAAAGAGTTGGCGCTTGCGTTCAATTAAGAAATAATATAATAAACACCTTTTTAACCCAAATTAACCCTAATCATGCAACTAGGTGTGATTGAAATAATATGAAATCATGCACAAGATATTCAACACACAAAGTTTAAGGAAAAATCCCCCACAGGGGCAAAACCATTTGTATATCACTATAATTTGTAAGAGAAACGGCTTACAATCGGATTACACTGAAATACAAGTTTTTGACTAAGAATTACCCTCAGGTATCGGATTCTGTAGTCGCGGCTGGAATATCCCTTTCCAGTAGGGTTGGCGGCTAGAACTATCCCTCTCCAGTAGGGCTGCAATGAAGAGGAAGAAGCGATCCACTTCACAAGGGTTGAACAACAGTAATGGTGTTCTTGGGTTACCAAATTTGATTCACATAGATATGGAAGATGTGTGAATCTAAAAACCTAGAATCATAGGACTCAATAGGTGAAGACTTTAGGGTTGATATGCTCTGAACAACGTGGGAAAGTCTTAGAAAAACCACTTCCCGTAGTGGGATTAAGTAGGAGAACTTGAGCCCTAAAATTCGGAACATGATCTTAACACGATCTGTTTGGAATTATCCTCGTCGGATCGGTCCGGTCCCTTTAGGCGGATCGGTCCGGTGACATTGGATCGGTTCCTTTTTTAAGACAGATCCATTCGGTTGGCATCGGATCGGTTTGGCATTTTGGCTTCATCGGTTCGCTATGGATCCGGGGTATACTGGCCTCACCTCAGCAGGCGGATCGGTCCGGTTCCTTTAGGCGGATCGGTCCGGAATAACCGGATCGGTTCTTTTATCTGGGCTGGATCGGTCCGGTCTGTTCCCTGATTCCTTTTCTGCTTTTGATATTCGGATTCCGTTGATGAGCGTATGATTCTTGAATTTTCTCAACGGTGTAACGGCATACGACATATAAAATGCTAATGGACAAAAATGTCCTTACATCTCACTATCGTGATCTTCTAGGTAAACTCACCGTCCCAAATGTTTTAATCATTACACCTAAACAACTCCCAATAATTCTGCACTCTTTTAGGTTCATCGAACACTGGTTTTCCTCACTTAATTTGACTGTTTACCCAAATAGAGGCAAAATAGGAAAATTCTCTAAAAAATTAGAAATATCGCTCGAACCATAAGGTATCTCGCTCGAACGACTTCGCGCGACAATGCATCTCGCTCGAACGACTTCGCGCGACTTCGCGCGACATCACGCGACCTGAGATGTTTCGTCTTCAACCTTTGACAGCCTCGTTTTTCACCCTTTTTAAGCTTAAAAACTCTATAGTTTAATCCCCAACATCTCATCAGCAATCCCAATCAATAATAACAAGATTGTATATCATTCATAACATCCTAGGATCATTAATTCGTCATAAATCATCAAGATTCCATGAAATCCCCAAATTAATTCATAAGAACCCTAGTTTCCAAATTTTCAATTAAAGAACCTAACCAACCCCGATTCGTTCATCAATATTATTTCCAATTTCGTGATAAAACCTCTACATATGATGGGTATGTCCATGATATATTAAATTTCTCTAACCATGCGATTTAAAGTCTCTAAATTATCAATTTCTTCCATGAAACATGCTCTTGATAATCCTAAACTAACATGGGTGAGACATTAACTAAAACAAAGAAAGATAGATACTTGCCTGGGATTCAAGGATCTGATTTGTTGATGAAAAAGATATGGTTGTGTTCCTTGTCGTGCGATCTACGTTTTGGTGGTGGTGGCAGTGCCAACGGATGAGTTCTTGGCCTTGGATTGCTTGCAAAGCTCTCTACCTTCTTCTCTAATGGTCGTTCTTAGGTTTTGTGATTGATAACCCTAGAAGACAACTCTTAATGGCTGATATACCTTAGGGAAATTCGTGGGTTTAGTTACCCAAAAATATAAAATGTCTATAATACCCTCTCGGGATGTCAATTAGGCCTAAAAACGCCCCGAGACCCAAACTAAACCCCCGGGTATACTTTTCTGACTATCTTGACCCTTTCGGACATGTTGGCGCACTTGAAATGACCATACAGGCGACTTATAATTTATTCGCTGATATTAATAATAATAATAATTTAGTCCCGACACGACACAGGCACGTCCCGACTTAATTTCCATAATTGCCATTTTATTCACTCGTGACAATTTTTAATAAAATCAATTCTACATATTACTTTACTCAATAAGTAATATTTAACAAATAAACAAATTTCCAATAATTACTAACTCTTAAAACAACTTTATGGATTAATATTAAATTAATTTATCTCAATTAAAATTTAATAGCCATAAAAATACGGGGTATTACATACTTCCCCCCTAATAACGGAATTTCGTCCCAAAAATCAGAAAAATAAGGCCTAGCTGGTAAAACAATTCTGGATACCACATCAGTACGCAAACTATCTACATAGTTGGGCGCTCAATCACTATAGCCCCCGTCTCTCAGCAAGCTTGTTTAACACTCTCATTAACGACACTTCATATTGTACTCTTATCCGATAACATTCGCATAAGTCGATCCTATACCACATTGACTCCCATTATTTCAATATCATTGGGAGGCCGCACCTCACTACATGACAACTACTTGTATTTATCTAAACACAAAACTCCCATTTTGAGAGAAACCATGCGAATATTTGACCACACTTCTCGTTCTTCCAATCTCGATTCTCGGTGGTGTAACTCTTACGACATTCAAAAGTCACCTAAAATAGCCGTGGTAATTCTACCACAGTCATCAGACTCTAACTCGGCGGATCAAAAATCCTGATTATATGCCCATCTCTTAACCTTCAGAGTGAGAAAAGTTAAGGGTTTTCCACACCAAAACCTCAATAAGCACCTTGTTCACAATAAACTGGTACGAGTGCTCCCACGAAACCCTACCATTAGGTAATATCCTCCCCCAATCACTGTACTATACTCCACTTGCTAGCTATATCCGTTGTGGAGATGAAATGATCACAATGAATCCAAAATTTCTTTCCCAATGCTCCACTCATGGTTAATCACCGCTCGCCTACTCCCCGGATTATGGGTGATACAACCTACTCAAAATGAAACATTATCCCCGCTGCTTCTTGAAATCCCATATTGAAGGTGGTATTCAAAAATCTCATCCTAATTCAGAAAAATTACCGTGTAAGACCACGTACCGGCGCGATCCTTCCTTTCAAAGGAAGACTGGGGCACACTAGTTAATATTGTAAATCACCCCAAAGGAATGTCAATCACTTTCATCTTGGAAAACTTGTTCTACACATTCGAATGAACCCTTGATCTTGCCTTGAGGTTGGCAACCTATCCAACAAGCTTTACCGACTTTACCGGCCTCTTCCATTATAGGAATTATCGATAGCCACACAATTCTCTGGTTTATCCTCTTGTTCCAACCGATTTCTATCTATGAGTGGTGCATGCAGAGACTACTCATTATATCCCGCTCAATACGACTTCTACTTGAAATGTCTCACATTAAGTGGCACTTAATACTCCCGTTGTTACCTCGGTGTATACCGAAAGTTCCAACCCGTGCACTTCTCTCCACGATGTTCACTTATGGACCTTTTATACCATATTAACATCATCACCCTTTGTACGCACAACTCGCTTTCAACATTTGACTAATTACAACTCCGCTTCGAGTGTTTTTCCATAATAGTTAAATTTTACCCCTCAAGGAATACCCCTTTTTAAATGGCTTCCTACAGCCTTCCAACCAGATTCGGGTGTGCTACTCTGATCGCGCACACATATATGGATTATCATTCTTCACACGACGCTTAATCCACTCTACCACTTCCACTTCATTATGTTAGTCCCACAATTATGTATTCCACACGTCTATTCCCACGTCCCTTCAACTCGGACGATTCTAACATCAGCTAACCAGGATGCCCACACACCCTATAAACCGTGCATACTAGCATAAGCATCACATATGCTTCACTCATAACACATAATTCTTTATTTTCCTTATACTCACAACGTGATTACAACACTTGGGTACTCTCAATCATCCTAAAAATTGAAATTTTAAATCCTCCTTATCATCGTTCCACCCCTCATTTTGTGCATACTAGCATAAGCATCTCGCTCGAATGACTTCGCGCGACATCACACGACCTAGGCTGTTTCATCTTCAACCTTTGACAGCCTCGTTTTTCACCTTTTTAAGCTTAAAAACCTCTATAGTTTATTCCTCAACATCTCATCATCAATCCCGATCAATAATAACAAGATTATATATCATTCATAACATCCTAGGATCATTAATTCGTCATAAATAATCAAGATTACATGAAATCCACAAATTAATTCATAAGAACCATAGTTTCCAAATTTTCAATTAAAGAATCTAACCAACCCCGATTCGTTCATCAATATTATTTCCAATTTCGTGATAAAACCTCTACATATGATGGGTATGTCCAGAATATATTAAATTTCTCTAACCATGTGATTTAAAGTATCTAAATTATCAATTTCTTCCATGAAACATGTTCTTGATAATCCTAAACTAACATGGGTGAGACATTAACTAAAACAAAGCAAGATAGATACTTGTCGGGGATTCAAGGATCTGATTTGTTGATGAAAAAGATATGGCTGTGTTCCTCGTCATGCGATCTACGTTTTGGTGGTGGTGGTGGTGCCAACGGATGAGTTCTTGGCCTTGGATTGCTTGCAAAGCTCTCCACCTTATTCTCTAATGTCCGTTCTTAGGTTTTTTGATTGATAACCCTAGAAGACAACTCCTAATGGTTGATATACCTTAGAGAAATTCGTGGGTTTAATTACCCAAAAATACTAAATGTCTATAATACCCTCCCGGGATGTCAATTAGGCCTAAAAACGCCCCGAGACCCAAACTAAACCCCCGGGTATACTCTTCTGACGATCTTGACCCTTCCGGACATGTTGGCGCACTTGAAATGACCATACATGTGACTTACAATTTATTCACTTATATTAATAATAATAATAATTTAGTCCTGACATGACACAGGCGCGTCCTGACTTAATTTCCATATTTGCCATTTTATTCACTCGTGATAATTTTTAATAAAATAAATTCTACATATTACTTTACTCAATAAGTAATATTTAACAAATCAACAAATTTCCAATAATTGCTAACTCTTAAAACAACTTTCCGGATTAATATTAAATTAATTTATCTCAATTAAAATTTAATATCCTTAAAAATACGGGGTATTACAATCCTTTGAAGAACATCTACAATACGAGCTCTTTTGAGAGATAATGTCTTCATATAGGAATTCAGAAATACAAACCTCGTCTCCCACATAGGATTATCGGTAAGGTATTAGAAATGCTCCTTTCTTGGCTTTCTGCATAGCATACGTAATGTCAAATTCACCTAGTAACATCAACCATTAGGCCATTCTACTGGACAACGTATGATTCTCTAATAGGTATTTCATTAGATCTATTAGGGATACTAATTTGATAGGGAATTCAAGCATGTGATGCCGGAGCTTCTACATGACCCTGATTAAAATGACCCATGCTTTTTCTAACGCAATATAGTTCATGTCATACCCTCTCAGATTTTGATTAGCATATTGTGTGATTATTTGATGTATTGGGTTATTATAGCCCCTATTGTTGTGTCTGTGACAGTGAGATATAAGAGAAGGGGGAGACCTTGTCACGAGGTCATGAGCACTAGAGGTCGGATAAGGTATCGCTTGATCTATTCAAAGTATTTTTGATATTCTTCGTTATAAAATTGGTTGAATATTTTCAAAGAAGTTTAAAAATGGGCTAGCGGATAAAGGTCAGCTGGCTACTGACTAAATGTATTGGAGCTTCCCTAGAAACCCACAAACTTCTTTCTCCATTCGAGGTGGTGGCATATTGATTATTTCTTTTTAATTTGGCAGTGTCTACTTTGATTCCTTTCTCGCTGACCATTAAGCCGAGGAGTTTACCTTTCATGACACTGAACACGCATTTTTACGGGTTAAGTAACATCTAGTATTGCCACAGTCGCTCGAAGAATTTCCTTATGGTAGGAATATGACAACCCCGAGTCTTGGACTTGATGATCATGTCATCAATATAGACTTCGACCTCCTTATTAATAAGATCATGAAAAATGATTGTAATAGCCTTTTTATAGGTAGCCCTGACATTTTGTAGACCGAATAGTATGACTGTAAAGCAAAAGGTTCCCCATCGGGCGATGAATGCAGCCTTTTCCTGATGTTCAGCGTGCATTTTAATTAGATTAAGCCCGACAAACCCATTGACAAATGACTTGAGGGTATACTTAGTGGTGTTATTGACGATCATGTCGACGTTGGGTAGCGAGTAATCATCTTTCAAATATGCTTTGTTCAGATCTTGATAGTCGACGCACATGCGGACTTTTCCTCCGAATTTTTGCACAAGGACAATGTTTACAAGTAGGATATTTGATTAAGATAATTAATCCTACATTCAAATGTTTCACCACTTAGTCTTTGACCTTAAGGGACCATTTTGTTCAAAGCTTACTTAACTTCTATTTGACAGGCTTGCTTTCTAGGAAGGTAGGGATCTCGTGCTATGCAATTTCGTCACTATAGGACCATGCAAACACGCCCATGAATTCCTTTAGAATCCCTTCAAATTGTGACAGCTCATGATCATTGAGGGTGGACCCCATCCTAATCTCGTGTGAATGCCTACTAGAATCGAGATTAATAATAATAGTCTCATCATGATTAGTTTGAACCTGGTTATGTTATTTGGTTTTTTCTTATTTAAACTAATTATAAAATTTTCATTTAGTAGATCACCTTCAGCGATTGTTTGATTGGAATCAAGTCAATTAATATAAGGCACAACAAGATACTCGAAAACATCATTCATTTCATTAAAAGCATTTTCAAGAAATATAGCAATGAGGACCTCATCAAAGGTGGAATCATTCATAATTATATAAGAGATAGAAGAAAAATAGTAGATCCAGATGTTTCTTAGGGGAGGTGAACAGTAGGGTTTAGGTTGACTTGGGCAGGCTTGATCGGAATGGCATGGCATGCCAATTAAGGAGTGGTTTATCAGTAGTAGTGATGCTTTGTATATGGATCAGGAGGCTCAGACTTCATATGGATTATGTAGAGATCTATCCCCATTATATGTAGGTCTAATGGTTCACCAGTGTCACTACCCTTGGGAAATTTTGACGCTTTTTGTAACCTTAGTGGCCAAAGGCCCCACTTTATGTTTTTGTTCTTCATCCTAATTAACTTAATCCTTTAGGGAGATTTATAACAAAGGCTTCATCCCTTTCTCTATGGGGTTATACCATGACTCGGTGGATTTACAAAAGGGGAAGTTTTTTACCCTCCTTAACAAATCTTCCGTTTAAGGAATATCTTGAGATTATCTCTTCTATTTCTAAAATTATATTTTAGTTGGTTGGTGGAGTGTTCTAAGTTCAGATGGTGATGGTTGGTAATCTAGGATGCATAGATGAAATGATTCTTTCAAAACTATCGTCTAGAGGATCCCTTATTGACGGCGACCCAGTTCCATTCCAGGCATAAAATGCAGAATCACGTTAACATTACCATGGGTGCAGTGCTCCAGACAGAATCAGACTTGTCATCATCGCCAAGAATAATGATAACCTGGGCCGTTGGTGTAGAATTTTATTTTTTGAAGAAGGGAAGAGGATAAACCTCGGATATTATGAGCCAAAGGCAACAAAGTAGTAAATTAAAGCATACAGTATATCGATGACTTGGTACTCGATTTGAAGGAAAATGAAACCAACCCATAGTGTGAGTTTTATAGAGCTTGTAACCTCTATGCCAGTGTTATCATAGGCACGAATAATGACAGGAGTAAGAGTGACATCAATAATTTTTATTCCTAATTAGTTGAGAGTCCTCAATGGACAGCCGTTCCAAGTAGACCCACTGTCAACAAGTGCTAGTGGGACTATTATTCCCATTATTTTGACTGAGATATTGAGGGAGTAGTTATGGTCAGGACCGATCTTAAGGATTTCTTCATTGGAGAAGGAGAGGAGTATTTTTGTGGTCAAGGATCCCACTATATGTACGACTTCTTCGAGAGTGGTAGTAAGAGGGATCGTGGTTCGTATGAGGAGTTTTATCACAACATTTTTGTGCAGCTGGAAGGACATGAAAATACTCCACAAGGTGATATTGACCTGGGTTTTCTTGACTTCTTTGAGGACCTTACTTTCCTTAACTATTATTTTGGACATCGGGAGTTACAATGACTCCTTTCCCTTTGTCTATAGTTTATGATGGGTGAATTGGTTCTTTGTAGTGATGCCCAGATCGAGTCATGTGATTTATAAAAATAAGAAATAAAAACCTGGTATCTTTATTTATCTCGAGTGCGATGGACACCTCATTGATACCTTCTAGAAATTCTTTAAAAGAAATTGTTCTGCATATGGAGGTAACTGGATTGTTGTCTTTACAATTTGACTCATTATCTAAGCCGTCAAAATCATCGCCACATCAGGTGGTAAGAATATCATCCTTCCGTGAAAAGTCAATGCATTCCATAATATCTATGGTCTCTTCATATAAGTCTTACCATTTACCAGGGAAGTGTTGGAAGTAGGTTATTAGACACCCTTAGAGCTTCAAGGCCATGAGCAATTCAAAGGAATTACACATTTATCCCTTCTTGGTTAACACATCAGACGTAACCTACACAATGTTGTCCAAACTGAATTCTTCTGCTAATACAAACCAATCATCAGATCACTGAGCCCACTTTTAAGCCTCCATGAATATATCACTGATCTTCTTATAATTATTCTCTTTGAGGATCATTTCGGTGGGCAATTTCAGCCCAAACTCTTGAAGCTAATCTAAGACAACGAGCAACTCCATAACTCCCCCTTCTGTAAGGGTGAACATGAACATGCATGCCCTATTAAGGAGGTATAAAGATTGACGGGTTGGATTCTTAGGGTGTAGGAGGAATAAAGGACAAACCTTAAGGGGTTTGGGTGAACTGGTGGACGAAGGTTCTTGAATGGGCTTAATTTTTATAGCATGGTCGAATTCTATGTTCTTTTCTAAGAGTATGGCATTTACCCTGCTTCAGTGTGCTGGAAGAGGGTTTTAAGTGGTATTAGGATTTATATTAGGTGGAGGGGCAATAATCCCTCTATCTATGAGGCTTTGTATGCCATTATTCAAATGGAAACACTGATCGGTGGTGTGCTTAGCGATTTTAGTGGATGTCATAATGGGCGTCATACTTGACATTTTGGGGAAGGGGATTTGATAATGGTCGAGGTTGTAGAGGTTTGATGAGATTTCTGGCTAGGAGATATTAGTAGACTTTTGACAAAGGTGCATGAAGTTTGGTTTATTCCTTTCTGGATGGATCGGGATGACTTTCAAGTATCCATGAGGAGTAAGTTGAGAGATGATATTGATGTTTGAAACTTCGGTGTTCGCTAATTTATCATGCTTTCAAGAGATGGAGTGTCCAGTTAGCCTTTTTGGTTAAAATTTAGATTTTTGATTGGTGACCCCTTTTTCGATTTTCACCCCTACCTCACGAAGAATTCTGAAATAGGGGTAGTATTAGCTTCCCATTGGAGTCTGATATATGCTAGGAAGTTCTTCTTCATAATGCCTACTTGCTCTTCTTCTGATGGTCGATTTGTCCTAGTGGAGAGTTTCTCCCTCCATCTTCTAATAAACCTGTTAACCGATTTACCCCGACTTTGCGTAAGCAGATCTAAGGCTCGATGGGTAACCTATAGCTCTTCATGGTACTTGTATTGAATCATGAATTCATGGGCCATATCCTCCCAACCATGGACTCTAGATTCCTTAATTGATAGGAACAAACATAGGGCACTTTCTTGAAGTTTTTTTTAGAACATCTGAGCCATTATATCTTCTTATATTCCGATAAGAGTCATAGCGTAGTGATGGATGCATATATGTACGATTGGAGGTCTGCTACCTCGAAACTTTTCTATATTAGGCATCTTGAACTTCTCTGGCAATCGAGCTTTAGGATAGGGAGACATGTGGGTGTAGTCCACATAATTCCTTGATATTTTGACTTGGTCAAATTTTTTGGACAATAACTTGAGGTATTCTCTGACCTTGTTCAATTCTTCTTCTTTAGGATTAACAGGGGCATGTTTTGATAGATTACCCCCTGACTGGGTTAGATTTAGTATCGATAGTTAGGCCGATGGTGGACCACTAGTCGATGGGGCATGCGGGGCATGCTGGTATTCTTTCGAAACCGACACTGGTTTTGGAACTTGAGGACCTATAGAATAGGGAAAATGATATCTAGATTAGGATCCTTAGGAGTTTGAACCCGGTGTCATCGTATCTTCTGAACCTCTGCTTGAAGATTGTTAATATTGGCACTGAGCTAAGAAAGGACTGTTATCAGATCTGAATGGACATTTACGTTCAGGTTAACCTTCTCCCTAAATATTATTCAGAAGGATTGCTTGAATTCTATAGAAGCAGTGGAGGAAGTCGTGGAGCTCCAAGGTGGTTTAATGGAAGATCTTAGCTAATATAGAGCCAAGATAAGACTGGGGTATCTAATCGCACCTAATAGGTAAAGAAAAACCTTGAGTGTAATTATTATTATTAGCTTCCACTTGTATTATGTTATGCCTAGGGTGAAAATGAAATGACGAGCAGGACCCAGATAGGGGAAAATATCGGGTATATGAGGCAAGACGAGGTTTGACTTTTTCTCAGAGTTACGAATAGGATCCTATTTTTTAAAAAAGGGCGAAATAGTGCAAAATTTGAGTGGTAAGGCAGCCCAAAAATTGGGCAGAGTTTTGCATTAGAATTGTCTGACTAAGTATGAGTGTCCTAGGTGGATGCTTATATATTGTGGATGGATTTGGTTGGTTAGTGGAAACATTCCCCCTTTTGGCATGACTTCCACGATATACCTCTTTTCTATAAAGGCAATCATTCATCGGTACGTGTGGAGAAGCCATTTGATATACCGGAATGTACATGAATTGCCTCACAATATACCTCGCTAAGACAAAATGTGTGAGAGAGAATTTGAGATAGTTGGCGTACATGAACGAGTTCCTTATTATATACCTCTTATAGTGAGTTCGGTTAAGAGATATGATGCTGGGGAAAATTTTTGGTATGCTTCAAAGGTACTAGGCTAATGGAAGTTGGGAATCATATCGCTTAGATTAACTGCTCCTCACAGGATTGTCACCTATCACGAAGTGAACCCCCAATTCGGGACAATTTTGGTCAATATTGTAATGCTCAAATGATGTAGTGTGAAAGAATGCATGAGTCTTAATTTATATTTTAAGGAGAGTTTTATGTAAGCCAAGGTAAATATATATTACTACTATGAGGGAGAACATATAATATATAAATAGCATGGGGTGAGGGCAGTAATCATGAAATGTAAATCGATATAATATGTACATGAAACATGGAGCCTATACAAAGTATGATCATATATAAAAAGTGTGAACCGTGTGAATATATACCAGTGGGTGGAATATGTGCAAAGTGAAGGTGGACATGTGAATATGTGAAAGTGACAGAATATGTGGATGTATACATAAGAGAATGAAATGTGGAAGTGTGTGCTAGTGTGACTAATCATGGATAACTATAGGTGGTGTATGAAACAAGTGAGTAAATATGGAGCTATATACAAGTGAGAATAATGTGAGAGTGTGTTCTAGTGTGACTAAGCATGCATATCTACAAGTGAGGTGGACAATGTATAAGTGTGAGTAAGTGTAGTGAAACATAATAGATATATACAAGAGAGTAAAGCATGGAGCATATGATATGAAGGTGGTATATACTTGAGAATAATATCATGGTAGAGAGAGGAATATAAACATCATAGCATGAATATATATATATATATATATAACATGTAAATATGAGGGTAAGAAGAATATACAAGTAAAGGTATATATACACATGTAGAAAAATAGAAAAAAGGATAAAAAAACAAAATCCACGTGAAATAAAGTCTAGTACTCTTAAAGAATAAAGTCCCCAGTGGAGTCGTCACTGTGGCCATATGGTATTCCTCCGGTGCTGGGCTCGCCCTGATAGGAGAGAAGGGAAAATCTCCCTCAAATCAAGTGCAAATTTGAGGATGGAGGTCCCCTTTTTGCCACTCGTGTGATCTTTTCGGGCTACCACAGATATAAATTGACCATCGTCAAAAGGGGATAAAATATAGAATATGGATTCGCCAACCTATTTTTCTCAAAGAAGGAAAAAGAATGTAGGCATACTCGAACACATGACATCAAAAAGATAATTTGATGCACACGAAACAATAGAGATCGGTGGTCTAGGGACTAAGTTACAAAATAGAAAGATGTTAAGCACCCATTCCATCCTTTATGAGTGACTCCCTTTTTGGCTTTTTTGATTTTATGAAAATATATTATGTAACTACTACTAATAAAAATTATGTTAATTGATATGAGATAATGGAACAAGACTAAAATATACCAAAAATGGAAGAAAGTTAAATAAACACACTAATTAAATGAAATAAAAAAGGATAAGAGTAGACCTTCTAGAAGATTTTTCTACTGATTTTTGAAGAGGAGTAGGCTAATTTTATGGTGATGGGATGATTATGGAGAAGGGATGAGATATGAGAGACAAAAGGTAGTGTAAAAGTGAGATAAGAAAAGTGAGAGGAATGTTAAAAATTTGGATTTTTTAGAATGGCAGTGCACAAATTTCGAGGCAGAGAATGCTCT